>CM050323.1:60987656-61197350 GCA_027475135.1 Bactrocera correcta | reverse complement strand
TCGGCCCAATAAATTGAACAATTTAATCAGCGTCATGATGGAGAGTGAAGCAGGATATCCGGAAATTCGAAGCAATCTTGCTACGCAGCAAAAAGCGGGACCTGGTCACAGGCGCGCAGATGTAGTAAATCTCTCAATGAAAAAAATGGAACGCCACCCTGAAGTAATGTAATTGTGGTTCCGGAGTGAGCAACGGTTCCTTAGAAGGGGTCCTGAGGCTCGGCATACTAGAGATTATCAAGCTCGGCAATTCTTAGCATCTTGGTCATTAGTTTGCCAATTAGTGAGTCAGCGAAAAATTATCCTGAGCCATTATATGTCTACTTGGTAAATACTTGAATGAAAGGACCATGAAATCCACAAACCTACTGTGATTAATAATTTTTGCAAGTTTGAGAAAGTGGTCATTACTGTATAATTGGGACTACCCTAGGATGATATTCGGCTATGTGATAGATACTTTGACAGATAGTCTGTGGAAGTTAAAGAACAATATGAATATATTAAATGAACTCTCAGATAAACAAACGGTCTTAGAGACTCAGGCAATCAGTTATATATTTGTATTCGGGCAATCTTGTACCCATAATTCATCTTCTATTTCTATTTGTATTAAATATATGAGACCTGGTCTACGAAAAGGGGGCTTAGGTGTAAAAAAAAAAATTTTTTCTACGAAAAGGGGTCTTTTTTTGTAGACCAGGTCACATATATCCATTCATTAGCCTAGAAGATCTACAGCCGGCGGTTTGGAAGTAGTACTTATATTGAAGAAGTCTATAAAGATATTAATTTCTTCGAAAAGTGTACGATGTTAGATTCTATTTTTATTAAAGTAAGTCCTGCCGTGTGTTGTTCCCACACTAATTGGGCTAACAAAATTCCTACGTCTGTTAAAGCTTATGTTTTCATAATTATCCTCGCCTATAATTATCAGGTTAATTCATTACGATGAGCACTCTTTGTACGAGTAAGGGAATCTCTAGCAAAAATCCACAAAATGCCTTTCATTTTCCCATGACGATTGCATCATAAAGTCATTTCAAAAATCAAATAAAAGGGCAAAATTCGATTCGTTTGTAGTACCAGCCATAAAAGGCACTAAAAAACAACAACAAAATGCAAACATATTCATTTATTTGCCACTGTATACGTGTGTGTGTGTGTGTTGCTGATTGAACAGCCCATTCATATTAGCCTACTTACCAGTGGATTCTTGGGCTCTGGGTAGTTGTAGCCATTTGGCTTGGGTGGCAGGTACATGTTTGAGCCGGGAGCGAGTTGCGCGCAAACACAGGCGATCACGGCGATTGTAGAGCTCTGCAAAAACAAATTAAAAACAACAAAAATGATAAAGAGAATTGTAGATGAAAAATTGTTGCAACAAAGATTGCTGAGGGCAGTAAATGTAAATGTTGGGAAAAATAGCAATAAAAAGTTAGCAATTAAAAATAATAGAAAATATTATTAAAAATTTATAAGCATAACAGCAATAAAATAAATATTGGAAATAAACATAAAATCACTAGCACATAAATATTTTAATATGCACAAATCATGTAGAAATCAAAATTATGCAAATTCCCTTGCCACAATTGCTTTTTTGCGCTGCCACACCACACCAATAAAGGTTAAATAAATCGAAAAAATTTACAATCAATTTTAATTTTGGCAAATAACTAAACGATAAATGCACATAAATATTTTTTTTTAATTTTTTAGTTTTATTAGAAATAAATTGTATTGAGTTGCAGAGGCGCTGGTGAACCAAAAAAACAACAAAACGTGTGCGATAACATCGCATTTGACATTCAACGCCTCCCTGTGAACGAACGAGCCAAAGAACTACAAATACTATTTGTAACAAAAACAACAGTAACAACAATGACAATTTCCATGCTCTTCATGTGCAGGTGCAGCGCCATAAATTGGGATTTCTTTTTTTTTGTTTTTGTTTTTGTGGCAATAGTAAAGTATCGGAATTGAAGAGGAATAAAATTAGAATGTCTGCCCGAGTGGTGGTGCCTGAGAATCTGAGCGTTGTGCTCATAAAAGGGCGCAGCCGATAGCTTGATATATGGCAGAGCAAAAGACAACGGGTCGCGCCAAAACAATATATACTAAAAAGCAGCAATGTGGCAACATGTTTAAGTAGAGCAGCGTTTGTGTGAGTTGCTAATGGAAGATACTGACATAAAGGTAAATGCTGAATGCAGTTGCATTTTAAATTATTACATTTACATCTGCAACTGTATATACATACGCAAGTAAGTGTGATAGTGTGTATCTAGATGGTCGTAGGTTAGAAAGATTGGTTTGCAAAATAGTCCGTTTAATTTTTAAGATTATAAGGTTGCCATATGACAAAAAGTTATGTGCGTAATTAAAAATATATATTTCACTAAATATTTTGCATAATTTTTAATTAAAAAAATATAAAAAAAAATTTAAATTTTTAGGGTTGCCATATGACAAAAAATTCTGAAAAATATTGAATTATGGGAAATACTTGTTAATATACTAATTATTTCACGCATAATTTAAAATTTAAAATAAAAAAATTATAAGAGAGAAGAATTTTAACTTTCAGGGTTGCCATATGACACTAAAATTCTGAAAAATATTGAATTATGGGAAATACTTGTTAATATAATAATTATTTCGTTTTATAAAAAAAAAACATAATAAATAATATTTTTAAGGTTGCCACCTAATATAAAAAAAAAATTAAGTTCAAATAGAAATGAGACTACAAGCGCTGCTTTCTGTATTCGATGTGCCAGTGGCAATGAATAAAAAAATTAATTTTATTAGAATTGCCAATAATAACTATAAATTAATATTAGTGTTTAAAATACTGTAATAATTAATTAATTAAGAGTAAAAACACATTTCTCAGAGCGCCATTCACTTGCGAATGGCCAGAAACGATTTTTTGACTTATGGTTCAAGCAGCTTATGATTTCTTAGACCAAACATCCTCTTGGCAGCTAAAGTACATCCGTGCGAAAGCGAGCTAAAATGAGAAGGCGAAAAATCCCTTCCCAGGGTTGAGGGCTGCTTTTGGGACACGCCATGTAAAAAACACCCAAATGAAAGGAAGAAAACAGCCTCGGATGAGAGACCGCTATTTTGTTGGCGACTACTGCAAGCGCATTAAGGATTACGATTTAAGGGCATGCAACTGGAATGTCCGTTCCCTTAATTGGAAAAATGCCGCTCAACCTGCGGCCCAGCTGGTTGATGTCCTCGTTAGAATGAAGTTCAAGAAGTGTAATGGAGTAGGTCCTTGTGGCATTTACTACAGTGGGTATATAAAGGAGCGCAAATTCGGTGTGAGATTCGTGGTAGGAGAGAGACTCCGTCGCTAGTTTTGGTGGAAGAACGTTTAGCCACAATCCTTATCAAAGCGAAGTTCTATATCGCTGATTTGCGCCAACGTCCCGATAGAAGAAAAGGACGATGTGATCAAAGCTGCCTTCTATGAGCGCTTGGAGTGCACCTATGAGAGCTGCCTCCCGTCACGATATCAAAATCGTGCTTGGTGACTGAAATGGCAGGGTGGGCAAAGAAGGTATCTTTGACACAACGGTTGGTATATTCAGCATTCATGATGAATCATCCCCAAAAGTGTTGAGGTTGATCGACTTCACTGAAACCCAAAATAAGGTTATCTGTAGTATTTGATTTCAGCATAGGAAAATTCATTAAGCTACCCGGCTCTCTCTGCATCGAAAAACTACCAACCAGACCGATGATAGACGCAAGACACGTCTCCAGTGGTTTAGACGTGCGTAGGCTCCGAGGTTCTAACATTGTCAAAAAACAAAAAACATAAGAAAGGTTCGATGTCGAGAAGCTGTAATCACTGCAGACAGTCGACTCGACTCGCACTTCTGCTCTCTGAGAGCGCTCTCGCCAGCAACTCGATATGAGGTAACTGTGGGAAGGCATTTCAAGCCTCTTACCTACGAAACCATTATTTTTCGGAAAATGCAAAAGAACAGCTGGTACGATAAGAAGTGCCGTGTCGAAGTAGAGAGAAAATAGATGGCGGGGCTGAAGGGGGTTATTATATCGCTTGTAGAAGAATTTTAAAATATTTTATTTAAATTTATATTATCATTATTTCATAATATCGATATTGTTTCTGAATAAAACACATTTTCCGAAATTGACACAATGTCCAACTCATCAATCAGCGTTAACCACATGCTAGCAATGCTAACAACCACGATAATGATCTACACGATCACCCCGTTACTGATCTTCAGCACTCTTAAAAGTCATCATACTCATATATATTAACTGTAATTGCATTATTCATTATGACTATCGGCATTGCGCATCATTTCAATTGTGATTGGCAAGCGGGAATGTACGACAAAATCAGCAGGCGATTAGCAACGATCGCTACCACTTGCCGGCCACATTCAGATCGGCCGATAGCTTAACCTGTTGCGCGCTGAATGGCTGATTGTGCTTTTGATTTATGCATGCAACATGTCACTGCTGCTGTGAGTACGTAGCAAAAAAAGTGGTATTCAATTTCACAAAGCGTACAACAATAACAACAATAAAAAGTTAAATAAACTTAAACAAATATTTTCGCAAAACAGCAAAATGCATTAGCTTGAGCAAAATAAAGTAGCAGCGCGGCTTTTTTCTTTAAACGTTTACGGAAATCTATGATTGAAGGACAGCTACTGGCCAGCGGCAAGCAATGCACCGTAATGATCGCTGACGTTCAATGCAGCAACAATTTAATTAAACGTGACTTTTTTGCAAAGATAATTTTTTGTTTGACTTGTTTTTCAAATACCGTTTAAATGTTTCCCGTAATTTTTACGGCGCGCAAAAACTAGGAATGCTTGAATGCAAATACCTAATTGTTCTTACTAACACATAAATAAATATAAATATTCGCTTGTATACAGGTGTGTGTGTGTGATAAAATCGTCGCCCAGTCGTGGGCCAAAGTCAAAGTCAAGCGCGCACGCGTTTTTACATAAATACGCTATTTATTCATAGGTGTTGGCGATGCATGCTTGACGATATCGGGCGTGTAAAAAAGCTTGCAATAAAGTAACGGAAGCCCGTTCATTAACTTTAGACTGTTGTTTGTGGTGGTGTAGGCGCTGATAGGTGACTAATAGCATTGGGTAGTTAATATTGTGCTGTAAGTTTTGATTGATTGCTTGATTGATGTTGTTTTTGGTGGAAGATTTATGATTGAAGCACAACAGAAAATGATTTTCCGGCGTTTTTACGTTCAAAGTGAATATGTATTATATTTTTTTTTAAACAATTTGGAAAAAAATTGAAAAAATTTTGAAAAGAATAAAAAAATTAAAAAAAAATTAAAAAAAAAATAAAAAAAAATGATTGTATGTAATGCTTGAGTTGATGGCTTGATAATAAGTTTGCAGGCGCTTTATGAAATATCGATATGCTATTTTGATGTGTGAAAAAATTTAACCCTTTACCTGGCCATGTGACAGAAATGTTACAAACCCTATTTTTGACTGTAATTTTACCATTCTTATTTAAAATAGTCATATTGGTTTTTGTAACACAACTGGCACAAACTGTGAATAGTATAAAAGTAATAAGATAGAGCGAGACATCCCTATTGTGACGTATTTTTGTACCAAAAGTGTAGTGCATTAAATTTGGTGATTTCACAACAAGTGCTGAAATTGTTGACGAAAAACGGTTTTTGTGAATGTGAAAAACGTGTTTGTTTGTTTAATTACATTGGGTGAGCATGTAATTTAGTGATTTTACTAAGAGCAATCGAAAAAAAATTTCATTCGTCTTTTCTATATTGTATTTATTGTTTGTTACATATATGTCACATTGCCTTACAGCGGGAATATATTTTTACCAGAATGTCTAAAACTTTGAGCAAGGGTGAAATTCGAGAAATTCTTGACGAGAGTGAAGATGGACTCGATTTTGATGATGATGATGATGTGGATGATCCTAATTATAATGAAGAGTTGGTACATGCTGATTTTAATGAAGTGGTTGAGAATACATTAGAAGATATTGAAAATGAAAATATGGAATTGTGTGCAGATCCGTCGAACGATGTTCCGCCCATTTTGGCAGAGAGAGCACAAAAACAAAAAAAAAAAAAAAACGTTACAATGACATTCTCTGGAAAAAAAAAAGAATTTAGTTTTGGAAGAGCACCAATTGCGTTTTACAGGCAATACATCATTGCCCGATGATATAAAGATTATCGAAGCGCCAATTGAATATTTCTTGTACTTATTTCCAAATGAATTGATAAAGTTTATTGCCAATGAAACAAATTTGTATGTTGTCCAAAAGGACGTTAATGATCCATTTCGTGTATCAGAAATGGATATTTAGCAATTTATTGGAGTAGTTTACATGATGTCCTTAGTACAACTTCCTAATGTACCCAGTCACTGGAGCAAAATTGGTACATCCATGATACAAGAAGCGATGCCGCTGAAAAAATTTAAAAATTTACGACGTCGCATACACTTTAACGACAACAGCAAAAATTTGCCGTCGACTGATAAAAATGTTGACAGAATGTACAAAATACGCCCGACCCTGGATGAGTTAAATAAGAATTTTGCAAAAGTGCCTCTTAAACAACATCTATGCGTCGATGAACAAATATGTTCCACAAAAGCCCGAAACCTTTTGAAACGCTACCTGCCAAACAAGCCTCATAAATGGGGCTACAAAATATTTGTTCTTTGCGGGACAACTGGATTTGCTTACAAAATTGAACCGGAAACTGGCAAAGAAAATATCGTTGGGGATAACGAGCCGGATTTGGGAGCCTCTTCCAATGTAGTCATGAGACTGTCACGTATGATTCCACGAAACCAAAATTTCAAACTTTATTTCGACAATTATTTTACTTCAATTCCACTGCTCGTATACTTGGCAAATGAAGGTATATTTAGTGTGGGAACAATTCGGAGGAATAGAATTCCCAATTGTAAGCTAACAAGCGAAAAAGAAATGATGAAAAAAGAGAGAGGATCTGCCATAGAGTACGTGTGTCAGGCTGAAGGAATCGACATCTCAACAGTTTCGTGGAAAGATAGTAAGATTGTAAATCTCGCATCGACCTTCCTTGATGAAATACCAAAACGTAAAGTAAAAAGGTACGATAAAATTCAAAAGAAGCACGTTGAAATTGATTGTCCGTCTATTGTTGGTGAATACAACGCGCATATGGCTGGTGTAGACCTTATTGATTCCATCATGGAAAGATGTAAAATAAAACTTCGAAGTACAAGATGGCAAGTTCGAGTATTTTACCACCTATTAGATTTAGTGATGGCAAACGCTTGGCTTCTATATAAAAAAAATCGATCCAATAACACAGAAAAGTTGTTGCCGCCGGCAGAATTTCGCTTACAGATCGCGGAAACACTTTTAAAATACGGACAAAAAATCAACGTCAAGAACATTAGATCCCTCGAGCCACAAATTCAAGCGAAAAAAACGCAAAGGACCAGCGCAGCGCGCCCCTCCACAAGCTTTACGACTTGATCAAGTTGGTCATTGGCCAATATGGACGGAAAAGAGGATAAGATGCAAGATGCCTAATTGCCAAGGAGTTACACAAACAATGTGTGAAAAATGCGGAATTGCATTGTGCTACAACAAGCATAATAATTGTTACCGTGCATACCATTTGACATAAATTTAATTTTCCCTTGCCAGGCAATGTAACATACCTGTCACAAAAGATATTTTCTTAAATAAATAGTAAAAAAAATTAAAAAATAAAATCTAAGAAAGTTGTATTTTTATTTTGACTGACGCTACCGAAAAACAAAAAAATATTCAAAATTTGTGGCCTTGCCCGATTAAGGGTTAATAGAAAACTGTTTAATTAAAAACCTCTGTGAAAAATTTTTAAATAATCAGCTTTAGATTTTTGTTTTTGATTGAATTTAAATTGAAATTATTGCGCAAATTTTTTATTTTATTTTTTATTGAATTTAATTCAAAAATTGTTTTTTTTTTTATCGCAAAAAGCTGCCTAAACATGAATATTCGTGTTTAAATTTTATTAATTTAAAACTTAGTATTGAGAGTAGTTAGGCATAGTTCTATTAAAATTAAGAAAATCTTTGATTGGCACGCGCTTGAAAGGTTTTGTTTCAAACGAATTTCGGAAATTCAAAAATTTTAGATTTTCAAGAGTAAATTGAGAAATATTGAGTACTAATATGGCCCACGCGGGGTTTCGAAAGGTCTTTATTATTTAGCATAAGTTTTTATTGACACTACAAACTCCTTTAGTCTATTCAAAACTATTTTCTACAACATTAAAACTGTAAGACCTCCCCAAATAGCACAATACACACCTCTTAAATGTCTCTTTCAGCTGTTTGCATGTTTGTATTATTTAATAATTATTACTAATTGTTAGTCGTAATTTTCTCCAACTATTTGCTTAATGAGTTTTATTGTATAATTAACGGCTCGTCAGCGTGCCGCATGATTTGCTGCGATTAAAATGCAATCACCAACAATACATTGTTGTTATTATCACCATTTTTTTACATTAATGCATATAAATAAATAACTGCAAACACATATAAAGATGATATAAGCAACAACATCAGCACATTGAAGCTGAAATAAACGTTATTTCTTAGCACTCGTTATGTTCTGGCATGTCTCGTTTGATTGTGTGATATTTCTGATCATATTTCTATTTTAATAGCGTATTGCTTGCCTGCACACAACAGCAACTGTCTGCCCAAATGTGTGTTTGTGTGTGTGCATTTCTTTGCCACTTATATTAATTATGCAAATTAACGCGTTTGGTGCTTGGAAAGTGTTGTTGTAGTCGCATCGCGATATGCTAATTGCATCTGCTCGCATGTGCATAAGTTCATCATACGCAACGTCATACCTTTGCCATTGAGCGGTGCGAACTGTGTTTGCTTTCAGCGCAGCGCAATTGCTTGGCTTGTGCAAATGAAAGCCGGCGCAGCTGCAAATCAACGTAAGTGTTGGAATTGTCTCTTAACTTTGAATTAAACGCCGTTGTTTAGCTATTTAGATTATTTATGCAATTCTCATAAATAATCTCGCAATACTTATATTGTAAAGAACAATATTGTTGAGCACATAACGGTTATAGTATATATAATATTGTTGTCCACTTAACCGCTATTTGTATTAACATTAAATAACTGTTACAATAGTTATATGTTCCTCAAACAGATGAAGAACTCCGTCTTCGAAAGCAACTCTAGTAATGTAAAAGGTAATTGAAGTGTGATTACATATTTTTTTTAATTATGTTAATGGAAAATAATATTAAATATTTTAAGCTTACCATTTATTGAATTTTAATATTTTAATAAGTGTTTTTGACTATGTACTTTTAAGTAAACAGTCCATTAACTACTTTAATTACTTATTATAATTACGGTAATAAAGTATTTGCTTAGATTAGTAATGGTAATCTAAATATGAAAGCTCTGTTTCATATCTGTAGACCAGCGCATGTGCATTCAGTGAAGGTTAATTAATCGAAAAAGTAATCGAATATTTATTAAGTACATTTTTTATCTTTGCCAACTACTAATTATGTGAATTGATTAATTAATGATTAATTTTAGTTATCGAAAAAGTAATTTAAAAATTACTTCTTATTTTTATATTTGCTTTTAAGACAAGTAACAAATCTGTCTTTAGTTGGTTTAATTGTATTGATTACTAACAACTTGAATTTATAATTACTGTAGTCAAGTAATCGTTTGGATTACAATTTATATTATCTATTTCGGGGATTACTTTCATTCTTTATATCCATGGTAATCAAAAAGTAATTGGTAATAAAATAAATGGATTACAATTCATAATTTAAATTTTATAGCCATGGTAATCAAAATGTAATTAGTAATCAAGTAATCGTTTGGATTACAAATCATAAAATAAATTTAACAGTTCTCATTAGTACTTGTAGCCTGACTTATTTCCATTCATTATACCCAAGGTAATCAAAAAGTAATTGGTAATCAAGTAATCGTTTTGATTACAAATCATAAAATAAATTTAAGAGCTTTCATTAGTATTTGTAGTCTAACTTATTTCCATTCATTATAGCCATGGTAATCAAAAAGTAATCGGTAATCAAATAATCGCTTAGATTACAAATCAGAATATAAATTTTATAGCTCACTTTAGTATTGGCAGCCTGACTCAGTTTCATTCTTATAGACATGGTAATCAAAAAGTAATTGGTAATCAAGTAATGGTTTGGACTACATATCATAAAATAAATTTAACAGTTCTCATTAGTATTTGCAGTCTGACTTAGTTCCATTCATTGTAGCCATGGTAATCAAAATGTAATTGGTAATCAAGTACACGTTTGAATTACAAATCATAAAATAAATTTAAGAGCTCTCATTAGTATTTGTAGTTTGACTTATTTCCATTCATTACAGTCATGGTAATTAAAAAGTAATTGGTAATCAAATAATCGCTTAGATTACAAATCATAAAATAAATTTAAGAGCTCTCATTAGTATTTGTAGTCTAACTTATTTCCATTCATTATAGCCATGGTAATCAAAAAGTAATCGGTAATCAAATAATCGCTTAGATTACAAATCAGAATATAAATTTTATAGCTCACTTTAGTATTGGCAGCCTGACTCAGTTTCATTCTTATAGACATGGTAATTAAAATGTAATTGGTAATCAAGTAATCGTTTGATTTAAAAAACATAAAATAAATTTAAGAGCTCTCATTAGTATTTGTAGTCTGACATATTTCCCTTCATTATAGCCATGGTAATCAAAATGTAATTGGTAATCAAGTAATCGTTTGGATTACAAATCATTAAATAAATTTAACAGTTCTCATTAGTATTTGTAGTCTGACTTATTTCCATTCTTATAGCCATGGTAATCAAAATGTAATTGGTAATCAAGTAATCGTTTGGATTACAAATCATAAAATAAATTTAAGAGCTCTCATTAGTATTTGTAGTTTGACTTATTTCCATTCATTATAGCCATGGTAATAAAAAAGTAATTGGTAATCAAATAATCGATTAGATTACAAATCAGAATACAAACTTGCCTCTTTTCATTTATTATAGCCATGCTAATCAATCAGTAATCCAAAATTAATTTAATAATTTTAAATATTTTCCATTGTTTCCTGGCTAATTTTAGTTATAATTAAAACCAACCATTATTATTACTGTATTTAAGTAAAATTGTGCAGGTGACTTATCGTAATCTAAATCTAGCAGGTCTAATAGCATTTCTAGGCTGATTCAATTTCATGTTTTAGTGATAATCGTTTAATAAATAGGCTGTTTTAACTCCTTTTATTACAGATTTGGTAATCAAAAGAATAATTGGATAATTTAAGTAATTCTCTAATATATGTCATGTAATAAAAAAAAAGAAAAAAAAAAAAATAGTGAACAAAGTAATCCTTTGGAGACTCTTTATGCTAATTTATGAATTGCTCTGCTCTCAAACAATTTTTGAAGGAAATATTGCTTGAGATTATCTGATGGAAGCTAGTAAAATGGAACTTCTTTTCAAAATGCAATTTGTTTTCTGTCATCATATTTTTATCGACATTATGATATATATTTCAAGCCCATTCGGAACTGTTTCGTATTGTGGCTTATTTAATTAATTAATTACATGATTTCCAAATACGGTGGCAATGATTCATGATTTTAAAACTTTATAGTTTTAACTGTTTGTACATTGCCTAATAAGGCTTTATGGGTCTATAAAAATTTGCAGTCTTCACACCATTCGACTACACATACATATATAGCTTGAAGAAACGCTTATAAATTTTTAAGTTATATTTTTATTGACTCGACGTAGCCAATTGGCTAATTTGGTAGTGGCAATCAATAACTCAAACACCCACTTTAAAAGCTGCTAAATTTTAGTAATACATGCGTCGTAAAGTATTGAATTTTTTTGAGATTTATTTTTAATATTTGAAATTTTTTGAACAGCTTCTTATTTTTTGCGCTCCACTATTGCATTATAAAATTCAACTTGGATTTTTTTCTACACAAAACAACATTTCTTGATATTTTTCTTACATAAGTATTTATATACATATATGTATATAATATAATAAGGCTACAATTATCGCTAATAACGGTAAATTAGATTAATTTTTTAACCATTTCAAAAGAAAACCAAAAAGAATTTGAATATTGCCACATCGCCCACCAGTTGCACTATTATTATTGTTATTATTATTATTATTGACTATGAATTTTGCCTTAGGTTAAAGAGCAATAAATTATAATTTTTTTTCAATTCTATATTTGCCAGCAATTTGAAAAGCGCGATAACTTCGCTGCGGAGCAGTTCACAATCGCAGCAGGCGGTCTTTAGCTACTCACCTAGCCACGGAACGGTTGACAAGTTGCCAAGAAGAAGAAAAAGTACGCCAAGCAGCGCAATGCGAGTAGTCAACAACGCAGGCTGTCTGGCAGCTGCTAAAGTGCCGTTTAATGTGAACGCAACAGCTGATTGTTGTTGTGTCGCAGATAAAGCAATTAACTTAATTAAAGTGACTAACTTATAAGAATGCAGACACACTTGCATATACACATATATGTATATATATATACAGATATATGCATATAAAGACGTACAACATATGTTGTTGCCATTTAACTGCTTCATTAACTGTCTAATATAAATAATCGCACGCTGCAAGGCTTTGCATATTTAATATACTTATTTTCTATGCGAAAATCTGCATCTCATAAATCTTACAAAAATGTCAAATAAATTGTTTTAGCCACACTACATCGACAATCGCAACGCTAGAGATATTTGAGAGCGTGGAGTGGCAACATGTGTTGTTATTGTTGCAACTCAAGATTTTACTTGCTGCCCATATATAGTAAGTAAGTACATGCAGAGCTTTGCACATCTCAACCACTCTAGCACTTATTTTTGTTGTTGTTGTGCACTTTGTCTGCAGATTTAGATTGTTTAGCAGATTTTTAGGTGCGTTTGCGGCGCTGGCGATCACAGCATGCACAGCTTGTCGCTGCCACATGTGGTTCACCCAGCTTCGCGGGTCAACTCTGAGATTTCTTAAATGTACATATGTGTTTGTATATATATATACACATATATGTGTGTGTGTTGAACAATTTTAATGTTTTGATTTCAATTAAGCACAAATAAATGAGTGGCCAAAAGCTGGCTTGCCGCTACAACAATAAAAATGTGCTTGCCGCTATGTAGATCTACAAATACCGATCAAATTGTTGGTTCGCTTGTGTGAAAAGCAGGCGGTAAATGTCAGTTTTAGTTTCGTTTTCGTTGATTGGTATGCTTGTTGAGTGCGACATTATAATTTAATTGACATTTTGATTATTTGGTTTGATTTATTTTGCGTTACAAGCGCGTTTATGTGAATTTGGTAGCCTACGCTAATGGCTTAATTTATTTTTCTGGGTTTAAGTGGTTTGGTTTGACCTTTGCGCTGGCAAAATGAAGATGTTAGTAAAAGCTGTGGCGTGTAAAACTGCAGTTTAGCGGCATATATTGTTGCCTTGCACTGCAATGTATAGTGGATTGTCAAGATTGAATCGCATGAGTTTGATGTAATTTAAATATAGTAAATTTTTTTAAATATTTTCGCTGATGATGCTATTTGTACATTGAACAATATTTGGTTACGTATACGCCCCATCCAACTACATTTCTACATTTTATATGATTAAAATAATTCTAAATTCCGCATAAAACATTTAAATTAATAAAAGCAGACTTTTCAATTAACTGAAAAATATAAAAATATAAAAAAATAAAAGTAAATACTGTTAAAAATTTCAATTTGAAAATATTTTCAAATATCTCTTTGGGGAAAAAAATAAAAAACAAAATTTGTAAGAAAATATTATATTAATTTATATTTTGGAATCAAAAAAATTAGATAGTTGTTAAAAAAAGATTATTACAAAAGAATTTTTTATTAAAAAATTGGAATTAAAACTATTTTCAACGAAAAAAAAACTTTTTAAAAAGTTATTACAATTATTTTCATTAAAAAATTGGAATCAAAAGTATTTTAAACTAACAAATAATTAAAAAAGTTATTAAAAAATTTAAATATTTTTATAACATTTTTTTTAATTACAAAAAATTTTAAGTTGTTACAAAATAATTTTTTATAAAAAAATTGGGATCAACTGAAAAAATGTTACTAATTGTAACGTAAATATTTCTAAAAAAGTTATTACAATTATTTTTATTAAAAAATTGGAATTAAAAATATTTTGAATTAAATAATAATTAAAAAAGTTATTACAAAAATATTTTTTCATTAAGAAAATGGATTCAACTAAATAAATTTTAAATAATTTTAACATAAATATTTTTTTATTAACAAATCAGAATTAAAAATATTTTCAACAAAATTCATTTTTAAAGTACTACAAAAATATATAAAATAAAATTGCTTAAAAACTTATTGCAAACATTTTTCTTGTAAAAAAATTAAAATTTTTTAATAAAAATATTTTATATCAAAAACAATAAAAAATTTTTTACAAAAATTCATAAAAGGAAATTTAAAAAATTTATTGCAAAAATATTTTTTATTGAAAAATTGGATTCAACTAAAAAAAATTTAAATAATTTTAACATAAATATTTTTTTATTAAAAAATCAGAATTTCAAATATTTTTAACAAAAAAAAATTTAAAAAAAGTTATTACAAAAATATAAAATAAAATTGCTTAAAGATTTATTACTAACATTTTTTTGTAAAAAAATTGAAATTTTTTATTAAAAAATTTTAATTAAAAATCTTTTCAATAAAAAAAAATTAAAAAGTTATTACAAAAATATATAAAAAGAAATTTAAATAATTTTAACATAAATATTTTTTATATTCAAAAATCAGAATTAAAAATATTTTCAACAAAAAAAAAAAAAATTTTAAAAAGTTATTACAAAAATATATAATATAAAATTGCTTAAAAATTTATTACAAACATTTTTTTTTTGTAAAAATATTGAAATTTTTTATCAACAAATTTTAATTAAAAATATTTTGAATTAAAAAATAAAAAGTTATTACAAAAATTTGTAAAAAGAAATTTAAAATAATGTGTTACAAAAAATTTTTTTTTATAAAAAAATGTGAATCAAAAATATTTGTCACTATCATTTTTAATAACTTTGCTAATAAAGCCGAAAGTAATGACAAAGCACAGCTGTAAATCAAAATAAGAAATCAGCTATTGGATCTAAATTTTTGAAATATTTTAAATTTGGAATCAATTTTATAAAGGAAAACGTAAGAAGGAACGAAAACATATTAAGCATTAGTAACTAAAAAACACTTCAATTATTTAAATTTTAAAACAGAAAATATATTTAATAAGAAATAATCAAGCGAGGTATGCAGAAATCTTTGATTACTAATAAAGCTTGTTTGAAAAATTATATGTAGAAAACTATTTTTTATCTATTATCTTGTATCTCTACTATCTTTCATCTGTTATCTTCTATTTTCTATCTTCTATTTTTTATCTGTTATCTATTATGTATTCTCTGTTATCTGTTATCTATTATCTTTTATCTATTATCTAATATCTTTTATCGTTTATCTATTATCTATTATTTATTATCTATTACCTATTATCTATTACTTGTTATCCTGCAAAAAGCCTTATACATTTTTTAATAGTTTTTCGATTTTATCTTCTATTTTTTATCTATTATCTATTATGTATTTTCTGTTATCTGTTATCTATTATCTTTTATCTATTATCTATTATCTATTATCTATTATCTAATATCTTTTATCGTTTATCTATTATCTATTATTTATTATCTATTATCTATTATCTATTATCTATTATCTATTATCTATTATCTATTATCTATTATCTATTATCTATTATCTATTATCTATTATCTATTATCTATTATCTATTATCTATTATCTATTACCTATTATCTATTATCTATTATCTAGTATCTATTATCTATGATCTATTATTTGTTATCCTATAAATTATAATATTTACTGAATAATACTTATCAACGTATTTATTATAAATAATTTTAAAGAATTTTTTATTGAAACACGAATTATTGAATTATTTTTATTTTTGCATATATTAAATTTTAAAGTATTTTTTCTAAAAAACTTAAAAAATAAAAGGAAACAAAACTAAATTAACTTCATGAGACTATATCAAACCCTTAAATATACTTTCGTTTTCATTGCTTTCTTTATATGTCAGTTTTTTATTATCTCAATTCAATATACACTGCTTTAGCGCATATTTTACTAAATAATATCTAAATCTTAAATGATAACCTCTCCATTTCGCATACAATAGCTTTTTGAAGTTTTAATTAGCACAACAACTCACAAAGCCGCCAATATTTCAGTGCGCAAATCTCCACCTTTATGCCATAAAACAGCTACCGTTGCTTTGCTAACCACCAGGCAAATCTATACAAAGCGATCTTTTGTTTTCATCAATGAATAATTGCATAAATGATTGATGTGTTGAGCGCATGGCCATTTGAAAGCATTTGCAACAACAACAAAGAGCACAAAAGCAACGCATAACAGCTGCCAGCCAGCCAATATATGCTCGCTCGTAAGCGTCTACACTTGTATGTTTGATTATCTGCTTTTGCGCACGGGTGTGCGTTTCGTTCGCAACGGTAGTGCGCGTTTAGTGCCAGCCCACAATAATTTAGCTACATAACTTTTTTATCGCTGCTGCTTGCATCTTTTTCTCCTTTGTATGCTGATGTGCAGTCAAGAGGCAATTTTGCGAAAATTATTACCCGCGCACAGGTAGCCGGCCGCAGCGAGTCTTTTATATGACTTTATGAGCGCCTATTTCATATTTATTATTATTGTTTTAGTGGTAATTCTTCAGCAACAAAGCGGGCTTTGTCTGGCCAAGAGTGGCCATCAAAATTTTTGGCCGCCCTCTTCCTGCCCATTTGTTATTATTTGTACGCGGACGACGTGGCAGCTGAAGAGTGAGTGGGCGTTGCAGTGGCAGCATGCTGCAAATTTTAGTGGCAGAGTGTGAAATATTTGCAACAATATGCGGTGTTAAAGACGAAAAATGCCCCACAGTTGCTAATGAATGTTAAAATGCGCACAAAAAAGTAAAAAAAAGTTAAAAAAAATAGTGGAAAATAAAAAAACATAAATTTTTGATATTTTCATAGACGCCACTTAATCATATTTTCTTGCTATACAACTAGTAACACGTACTTTTAGTGCAGAAATATATTTTTTATGCGCAACACACGCTTAATTGCAGGGCTAGAGGCCTCTAAGGGCAACCAGTTCAAGCGTCCCGCAAGACAAAACGAAAGACTTAAGCAACGAACTTGCTCTACTTTTGCGCCAAAATTTTAGTTGGTAATATGACAGGCACTTAACGCAGCGGAAACATGCCACTCAATTACTGGCAAGTGAGGCAAACGTTGATGTGTGCCTACACGACGCAGTGAGCAACGTAAAAACAACAAAAACGGCAACAAAGCAAAAAATGCGGTCCAAAGTACATCTTCAACAGAAACACTTCTAAAAAGCAGAAAATAAAATTCAAAAAAAATATATATATTATTTTGCCATGTGTAAAACACGTAAGTGCACGAAATATTACAACTACAACAGCATCACCACATTGTTTACAACACTTGCGGCAACTTGAGTAGCCATGTCCGGTACGCAACATAGCCAATTTGTAGTACAACAACTGTCTGTGGCTACATAAAATTCCATAAATTCTAATAGAACAACACAAGCACAGCCAGCAGAAGAAAAAGTAAACGCAAAACCAACAACAAAACTTACATACAACAAACAACGCTTGCTATTACCTGCCGCTGGTAACCATAAAAAGCCACAATAATTAACATTTCAGCATGAAACAACAACAACAGCGGTAAAATCAATACACTCCAATAATAACAACAACAAAAATAACAGCAAATGCTATTACTTTATTGCCACTAAACATGGCTTTGTTTGGGCGCTCACATGCGCTTAGCGTGTCTTCTGCTTGCTAAGTGTTGGCTTAGTGCTAACTCCGCAAAATGCCGCCTCGTTGTTGTTGCGCCAGCTCAAGTGGGCGCGTTTAGCTGTCTTTGCTCAGTCGATTTGGCTTAACCATTTGTGTTGACTGTGCGGTAGCGCTGCGCCGACTGTTGTATGGCACTTAAGTGCGCTTCGGCGCGCATGTCTCTCGGCAGGAGTGTGTTTGTGCGCTTGCGCACTTGAAATCGTTGGCGTTTTGCGTGGCGTGTTTGGCATTTGCAGACAACCATACGAGTATTGATGTGCGGAAAACAATTATAAGTGGAAATTAAACGACTTATTGAACTTTAATTTTTGGTTAGTTGAAAACTTAGGAAATTGGAAAAGTGAAGTGTTACTAATAGACATGAAATTAGGGTAAATTTAGGATGTTGTTGTATATTATTAAATTATCAACTACAAAAAAGACCAAGTAGCATTCACTGATATTTTAGGAATTTTTCCCCATGCTCCGTGGTGTGTTTGAATATGTTTTAAACATTGCCTACATTTCGGCTGAATAAGCTTTCCAATATTGTAATTGAATCAATCGCTTCAAATATGTTTTAATTGTTTTTATACATAGTCCAATATTTCATCCTTTTTTGTAGATCACCAAACCTACATAATATGATATTTTCTAGACTCAAAAATCGCAAGAAATATATATTTAGACTAGTCATGGTCTTCAGCTTCTTCAGTGAATTTTGTTTTTTCTTTTCGTTCGACTGAAAACGTGTTCTACCGAGCGCCAATTTCACCATGGGGAATAAGAAAAAATCACTGGCAACCAAATCTGGCGAACACGGTGGTTGATTAATGGCATTCATTGTGGTTTTGGCTTTGAATTTGGTGACAATCGTACTTTTTTTGAGAAAAATTCCATCTCTCTAACACTTGTCTGACGGGTTTCCAGCACCATATTCTTTCCTTTTTAAGAGGTTACATACGTCCAGAATTTTTAAAAAATTGATTTTTTTGTTTTTATAGGTTATTATTCTTTATAGTTTTAGGCATATTTCTGTGAAAGTCGATTGTAAAAATTCCCCATAGATACAAAGTTATGGTAGAAAATCAGTCCGCCCGACGAGAGTTTAATGCAAACAGGTAGCTGTCCTTCGTTTGAGGCAAATGAAAGTTTAAACGCGTTTTTCTCGAAACTACTTTTCCTGGCACGGTCTGCATGATAACTCGTACAGTTTTTAACATTTTTTGATCCAATTTTTTTTTTTAAATATTCGAAAATGTTTTCTCTATAGTCTCTCGAGCCGGATTTTCGATATTTTTATTAAAAAATTTGCGACGTTTATGACGTAAAACGCATACTTTTTTTCTAAATTCCGTAAATTTGAAAATTTTTCGAAATTAAAAAATTCGGCTCGACAGACTATAACTACAACTTCATTTTACAGGATTTTTTTTTTTATTTTTAAGGATCCATCAACATTTCAAGGATAAGTGATGCAGACCGTGGAGCAACTTTTTTTCATTGTACTTTATGTCACGTGATATTTTATGTACTAATTTTTGTAAAGAAAAATTAAAATACATTTTTTATAAACTTTAAGTACCAATAAACATTGTATAAAATTTATTTATATATATTTTTATTGTTATCCCTTTTGAAAACAGTTTTTCTTTTAGCGCCTTTTTGGTGTTGCTGGACGTACATATGTAACCCCTTAATATTTTCATTAGAAATTAAGAGGTTGTGTAATTTTATTATAATTTTCGGCTGGTTTTTTATCTCAATGTATTAATTTTGGTTCACTGTTATCATTTTCGTATTATGGCTGCTAATAATAAATTTATTATTTTACATTAATTGGTAACAAACTAAACTACTTTAGCTTTACTAGCTTATTTTTTTTTCAGATTAAAAAGAAAGTCTCGAAAAAATGCTTTAATACTCGTTCTAGTTAGTTTTTCACCACAAGCTATGGTGAGTTTTTCTATAAGTAATTCGAGCTGCGTTTGAAATAAATAAAAACTCAATTAAATTTTGCCTACATTTAGGCTGAACGCGTATAAAGTAACGAAGCAATCGTAAAACAAGGTATATTAGACAGTAAAAAGAATAATTTGAGGTTATAAGGAAAATTATAATTTATCGCTTAAGATTTTTGAAGTTTCTAACTGGTAACAAATCACGTGAATGTTTAATGATTAAAATTAAATTTTTAGCAAATTAATCAGTAAAGAATTACAATGCATCTTGTCATATAAGTATTTTGGAGAGTTTTCCAATCGCAATAAGTTCTACATTGTTCAGAATCCATTTTTGTAAATTATATAATTTTTTTTAATAAAGATATCGTATTTTTATCCTCTCATTAAGCGATTGTCAGGTACTAATAAGTATGCAATCCATTAAATGCATTTCATTTTCGATTACTATGCGCTATGTTTTTTGAAAAAAAGTTTCAAAAAAAATCGTACTTTTATCTTTTTCCACCGTTTTTTGTATTTTTATCGTTTACCACCGTTTTTTGTATTTTTCTGATTTTTTTATATATTTTTTTTTTGTAACTAAAATTCAATGAACCTTTTCAAATCGTGCACTTCGTTTAGTTAATGGTAAAAAACCACAGAAAAAAAGAAATAATTCCAACCACTTTGATTGGAAAAACACACAAAATGGTTAATAGCTATCAACAAGCTTGTTAGCAAATCTCAACAGCAAATCGATACTTTATCAATTTAACACAAATCAATCGCACAACAATGTGCAATTAGTTGCAACTTAAAAAAAAAGACGAAATATGTAAGTAAGCGGACCGAGTCCCCAGAGAAAATAGTATAAAATAATGATACAAGTATTGGTTATATGTTTTTACAAAAAAAAGAAAAAAAAAAATTAAAAAAAAAAAATGAAAAATAAATAAAAAAAAAATATAAATAAATAAAAAAATTAAAAAAAATAAAAATAAATAAAAAAAAAAAATAAAAAAACTATTATAGAAAAATTTATTTAATTATTTTCACTAAAATTTGAAGAAAAGAAATTCATTTCGCTTGCATCGAAGCTATAAGACCATTACAAGTGCTCAAGAATTTGTTTTCAAACGTTCAGTTTATATGGCAGCTATATGCTATAGTTGTCTGATATGAAAAATATTTTCGTAGATTAAAGCGCTGCTTTACAAAATGTTCCTTGCCAAATTTTGTGCACCTATCTCGTCAAATAAAAAAATTTTCCATACAACAACTTGATTTTGATCGATAAGTTTGTATGACAACTATATCTTAGTAGTTCGATTTTTCTAAATGATAATATTTTTGAAAAAAAAAGGACGTCTGAAAAATTTCAGTTCGATATCTCAAAAATTGAGTGACTAGTTCGTGTTAAAGGGACAGCGGACAGACTGACGGCTATGACCAAATCTACTCAGCTCGCCCTGTTAAGCATTTATATTACAAATATCGAGGCAAAGTTAATATACCCTGCTCAGTGTATAAAAAATCAGTAAATAATACCGAACAATTACTTGAAGCAATTCCTTCTTTTTTTTCTGATTTTTCCTCTTCTTCTTCTTCAAAAAATACGAAGTTTTATTTGATTAGCCGCTGCACTGAATGTTGCACAGCGTCAGCAATTGCTCTTGGATACTGAAAGTTGTTCCTAAGGCTGCTTTCCATGCCGCGCACGCTGTCTGATTTTCTAATTGTCTACACGAGCTGCTTTTCCTCGCAACTGCGACTTAGACGAAGCTTAGGCGGTAAATTTACTCACAAATTATGTACAAAGAAAAATAAAAGTATAAACTAATGGCAGAAATAACAATAAGAAAAGACAATAAAATGAAAAAATAAATTAAATAAACACTTTTATCTTCCAGGGAGTACTTGAGTTGGGAGTGCATGTGTGTTTTAAGAAATCAAAGAAATTGCTTTTTTTTACTGTTATGGCGCCGTTATGTTGCAAGTCAGCAAGCTCTGCCGTTTAACTGCAATGGCTAGCAGTAACTCAAGCTTTTGAGATTTCACATAATTCCCTCCTTTGAGGTGATCTTTGGCTTTGTCTTTGAAATGAATTGATTTGTACAAAAGAAATATTTGTTCAGTGTTCAAAGGAACAAGAAACCAAAGTTTCTGTGTGTAGATCGATAACTGAGGAGAAGGAAGAGTAGACACTAATAAACAATAATTAGAGACGCGGCCTTTTAAATGCATAGAAGACTTCGGAAATAAAAAATAAATATTTAGAAATTTTAAATATTTATACAATATATTTTTATTAAAGTACTACACAAGTGGAAGTTATTTCTCCTCTTTCATCGATCTTGGTCATTAATGTCAACGACTGAAATAACTTGAGGATCGTGGCTGCCGATCGGTTGCCTATGCAGACAATCTACGTGAAAGAGTTAACAAAAGGGAACCTCGGCGTCTTAACTAATCGGTCGGCAGTGGCCTCGCCAATATATTTAGAGTGGCCGGAATTTGCAAGGAAAAGGCTTCCATTGACGTACATCAAACTGAAACGGTTTTTTGTTTGGAGATACAAGTACCTTGAAGCATTGATTGCCTTGTTTTGCTACATAGAAGGCATTGGCAAACGGTGGAGTCTGTCACCAATGAACTCCACGGTATCATAATCAAGCTCAATATGTTCTATGGGGTCTTTGTGTGGTGTAGGGCCCAAATTTGCAAGGAAAAGCTATGAAACTGTATACAAGTCAGCATATAATGCTAAAGATATCTCCGGAAGATGTATGGACATGATAGTTAATATCAGACTCTAACTCAGAGAATCTGCGTTTCTAAGTTAATATGTGTCTGAACATTCCGAAAACCTCGCACGCTTTGAGTTTATATCAGATTTTTTGGCTCGTCATACGAGGGCGTTACGAATAGTTCAAAGCTTGGAGAAATGTTGGTTAGAGGAGTATATTGTCAGGAACTCTCTATCAGTTTATTATGCAGTTTCAGACTTCCTCACTTTTATAACGTGTTTCAAGCCATGGTTGTTGCCACTAAGGTAGTGCTAGATTTAATGCTCTGGAATGTAGTCTCCTTCAGAGAAGTTACTATCAACTTTGATAATAGGAGATTAATGGTAGCCTCTAACCTACTTGCTTTGCGTTCGAACCTAGTTCAGGAAACCCTAACCTCGTTGTCAATGGCATCGAGCTACTTTGTGATAAGACACAGCGGAATCTGTAAAGCTGACGAGCTGCTAAGCAAAGGCAGACATCGAATTTAACCTGACTTAATTAGCGGCTATTAGAAAGTTCTTAATCGAATGCAAGAAGGTGAGTGAAAGAAAATAATATTTTTTAAACTAAAAAATTAAAATCTATATTTTTCAATATTTTTTTCACGCAAATGGTAGCCTAAAACAAAAAAAAAAACAAAAAAAAAGTACAAAATAAATTAAATTTGGTTTTTTTTTTTTTAATTTTTTCTATCACATTTAGAAAATTTTTAAATATTCTCAAAATTTTTTCATTATTAGAATTAGATTTGAAAGCCTTGAATTTTCTTATTTTTAGCCACCTCTTCCATTTAGTTTTTCTTTTGCATGCCACACTGTGCCATTGTAGAAAATTGCCAAAAAACTACTTATGATTCAGTCACTGAGTGGATAATTTGTACCAAATTAATTTGCTATTAACCTGCAGTACAAACACGACATTTGATTAATTCAATTTGTATGTACCTCTGTATACAAGTATATATTTGTATGCATATGCTCATGTGCAAATACATACAACATATAAAGGTAACAAAAATTGTTTGTTTTAGAGGTAACAGTAACTATGCAGTTATATGATTTCGCATCTAACATCCTAAAGTAACTTTGGTTGAACCCTGTCTAATATATGCTTACATAGTTATATACATTTATACATACATAACCATATTGAGTTTCGCGTTTAACGGTCTCATTGAAGCGCTAAAGGGAAGTCTATTGCGAATCACTTGCTGCATTAGCATTTTGAAAGTTTATGCTAATGCCATTTAATGTCGTATATTTACTTAAAGATTAACTGTAATTGCCATGAAATTGTGGCACAGTCAAATTATGGACCACTCACGTGTAAAATCATGTGGGCTATCAGCTACTGAGCGCTTATATGAATAGTGAGCGCATCACAAGTCTAGCTGGTGATATAATTCTTATTTTTTAGCAAATTGCTTAGTGACTGTTGCATAAGTTTATTAAGTTAATTTATATGTATGTAAATACAGTGTAACTTTTTCTAACTCGAAGCATCATAAGCCAGAAAAAAGCTGCGAGTTAGAGAGGCTTCGAGTTATGGCAGGAAAATTTGTATGAAATTTAACTTCGATGTCAATTCAATAGTTCGAGTTATGGAGATTTTCGAGTTAGAAGCTTTACTGTATTTATATCGTACAAGTTTTTTGTGTATATAAGCTTTTTTGATTATTTTACGTTGAACTAAAATTGTTTGTTTTAGCTAATTATGGTTTCTTTAAGTAAACTTCAAAGCTTTTAAAAAAATTGACCTTAAGTATTTTATTTTTTATTTTTTATATTTTAACTGTTATGATTTTTATACTTTTTTAATATTTTTTACTATTTTTTATTTCAATTGTTTCTATTATTTTTTGCTACAATGAAACCTTATTAACTGCTCAACACAGCAACTGTTCATCCATTCAAATGCAGACCATCCTTTCACTCACCTTGAAATATTGAAATCGCATAGCACAAAACAACAAATGCATGAAGCATAAAAAATTTCATTAAATCATAACAATTTCAATTAAGTGCCACACTCAGCTGTTGCAAAGCTGACCACCACCTCTTAACCCACTGAACTGCACTGAGTAACTCATTATTACCATTTTCAATCAGTGAAGCATTAGTCAGCTCTCCATATAAGTACTCATCTACTCATACTGTTTCTATTATTCATACATACATACATACATATATATGATATTATATCGTATACATATATATGAATATAATTTAATATGTATATAAACTACGATCTACAAGAAACGTGCGAATTCGCTTAAAGCCGACACCATGAAGAATTGAAAAAAAATTACACGCTGGCTTACAATTATAAACACACATATCAAATTAGTTGAAAAAATATTTAATATAATTAATGATAAGACATATTTACAATTCAATTAACTCAGTTGAAAGTAATCGCTCATTTTAGTTTTGAAGTAAATGAAATATAGAATTTTTTTAGAAATACATAGATATTTTTGATTAATAGTTAAGAAACAGAAAATCAAATTGCAGTAGAATGATTAAGAATAAACAAGAAAAAGTTTTTATTTTATGTATACCATATCTATAAATAATACCCTCCATAAATAAAGAAGTTTCCATACAAGAACTTGATTTCGAACGTTTCTATGGCAGGTATGTATATCTTACAGTAATATGATCTGGAAAATCTCTACGGATGTTCTAGCGTTGTCTCGGGCAATAATCTATGTCGAAATTCCTCAAGTGATCTTAACAAATATAAGAGTGTTTCACACAGGAACTTAATTTTCATTGTATGTCAGCAATATGCTTAGTAGACTGATTTAGAAAAAATTTTCGAATATTGTAGCGATGTCTTGCAAAAAAATTCATACGTAGTTTTGTAAAGATATCATGGCTAAATCGAATCAATTCAGCTAGACACGGCCTACAACGTAATCAACATGAAGAAAATGCAAACAGTTCCGAAAAAAGGAGTCAGAAGAAACTTCTCAAGTCAGCCATACCGCCGCAATAAATAGAATTGTTTTGAAAAACTTTGTGAGGAAGCAAACGAAGACTACTGGAGAGCAGTACACAAAATCTGTATGTTGAAATTCAACAATAAGGCACAACAACTCAAAAGCACAACTTTTATGAGGAATGTCGTCGGAACTTTGTTTTCAAAACACCACCTTATTCCTTATGCTAAGCCTCGAAAAGAAGTCGTAGAGCCACCACTGCTAGTTAGTGAAGAAGAAATATTGGTAATCGGCAGAAAAATTAAAAGCAGCAAAGCGCCTGGATTAGATGGCCTACCAAACAGTGCCCTAAAAGAAAACTATGACTTTGAAACCAAACTTAATCGCAAAAATGTACAATGCGTGCTTAAAAGAAGGGATATTTCTCGACCCATGGAAAGTACAGCGATTGGTTCTACTTCCTAAACTAAAAAAGACTCCGGAGGAACCTACATCATATCGACCTCTTGACATAATTGGCAAAGTGTACGAAAGCATAGTGAGAAACCGCTTGGAGTTAGAAATCCAGAAAGCTGGCGGATTATCAGAAAGGCAATACGGCTCTACGAACAAGAGGTCCACCATTGACGCACTATACGATGTCGTTGACACTACGAAATGCGCGGTAAGTGGCAGGCGATGGCAAGGCGGAACAAAAAATATTGCGCGCTGATCACCGTGGATGTGAAGAATGCCTTCAACCCAACAAAGTGGGTAACTATAATCAGAGCTTCATATGACATACGCGCTCCTTAATATCTTGCGGAAATTATTATGAGTTATTATATTTTGAAAACATGTGACTATTATTCTATACTGATGAAGGCATCAATGGCTACTCTATTTCGAGTGGATTACTGCAAGGCTCGGCACTAGGCCCCGTTCTATAAAACCTAATGTATTATGGGGCACTAAATTGATTGCATGCATACACGACCTTATTGTGGTAGTAGTGGCTAAACAGCTAGATGACCTCCGGAGCAAATGCAAAGAGTACAAAAATGGTCTGTGCCAATGGTTCTCTTTAATGATTTTACAACTGGCTGAGTAAAAGACAGAAGTCTAGAAGTATGTTTCTCACCATAGGAGAGTGCGAGAATTATTCACAGCCACAACTTAAATATGTGGGAGTAATAATAGACTTAGAGCTCAAATCACCTAGAATACATTGCAGGTAAAGCGAATAAAATCCTCAATGTCTTATCAGGAATGACGGAAAATAAAGGATGCTTGCATTCAGGCCGGCGTTTTTTACTCGCTAAGGTAATGAGATCCAGCTAGTTTTACGGTGGACGGCACTCATGGCTCAGTCCACTGAGAACTGGAAAGCTGTTTTATCCCTCCCACGAAGTAATACATAATCAGGTGGAACAGGTTATTTCGTGGGAGAGTCTGGAGTTGGGATTAGATTCGGTTTAGTGGATTAAAGATCCGCATATCGTCCTTTGATGCTTCCCTCCATTAAAAAAAAATGGATCAGCTCGTTATGCTGATCATTTATATATATTTTTTTCGGTGCTCCAACATTCTTCTGGCTGTTTCAAACTTCTTGGCAAACTTAGTATCAAAATTCAATAATACTAATTATGCAAAATTGAAATTTTAGTTTAATGTAGAAACATTAGTCGATGTAGTTTCAAAATGATAACTTTCGAAAGACGAAAGACCTGAAATAAATTTTCTCTATTTTGATTACCCGTCAACAATTAAAAATTCTTATACTAAAGAAATATTAATCGAAGTGTGTGAAAAAGCGCTTAATTTCATGTCAAAAATCCTAACTTGAAGATAGAAAAATTGATTATTATGTGTTAATTAATTATTATGTTTTCTTCTTCAAAAAAATCTAGCCGACAATTCGTTTGAATTATTTTTTCGAGCGATTATGGTAGCATGAGTTGCACTGAAGCTCAGCAGGTGTGTACAAGTTTGCGTTCAACAATCATTTGAACAAGCACATGTGAAACATAAATGTTTATTATGATGTACAAGCGGATATATATACCAACATATGTACATATATACATAGAAACACACCTGCCGCATAATATTTAAAAATAGATATCGAAATCTTCAATTGCACGCTTACTTCATGCCTTCCTCCTTTGCTAATGTTTGCGTTAATATAAATTCGATTTTAATTTTGAGTTAAGTGTTCGCAGATTTAAAGTGAGTCCGCAGAGCCAAAAATATTTAACAAACAAAAAAAAATAATAAATAAACTTTAAATTGTTTTTAATATGCTATGAGTAGTTCGGCGAGTCTCTATTTCTGTGGACTCACGTGTCAAAATTAAGATTGATGACGTGCATTCAATTAAAAGCGAACACATACATTTTGGAACAGAAAAAAATTTAAATTACTGTTTTTTCTTTTTAGGACTATTTTTTAAGTAGAGAGCGTGCTAAGAGTTGTTTGATGAAGAGTTAAAGTAAAAAAAAAATATATACATATATTTATAATTGTTATAAGAAAACACTTAAAATTCCTTTGAAAATGAGAGGTTTTAAATTTTGAAATCTTGTATAAAGAGATATGGGATAAGAAATGGTTAGTTTCTTGTATCAAAGAAAATATTAATTTATTTTATTTTATATTTTTATTTGTAACCTCAAAGCGAGAGTACTGTCATTACACTATTTTAAGAACAAAAAAAATGCAATTTTAAAATCAAAACGATTATTTAAAAAAATTATGTAATTTGAAGAGATAAAAAAAAAAATTAATTAAAATTAATTAAACGCAAATTAATTAAAATTATGAAAAAAATTTAAAACAAAAAATTAAATTTAACTTAATAATTTTAATTAAAATTAAATTTATATAAATATTAATTAAATTAATTACTTTTAAATAATTTTAATTAATTTAAATTAGAAAGGAAATTAATTTAATTCAAAAATTAAATTTTATTTAATTTAACGTCATTTAGTTTAATTAAATAAATTTAAATTAATTAAAATTCTTTGAAATTAAATTAATTTCAAAGAATGAAAATTTAAAATTAATTTAATTCCAAAGAAATTTAATTAATTAAATTAAATTTAAAAAAATTAATTTAATTTTAATGAATTTAAATTTATTGAACTAAACTAATTTCCTTTTTGATTTAAATTAATTAAAATTCTTTAAATGTAATTAATTTAATAAATATGTATCTAAATTTAAATTTAAACTTAAAATAATCGAAGTTAAATAAATGATTAAGTTCACTTAACTTAATTTAATTTAATAATATTTTATTTAATTAATTAAACATCTTTGAAATTAAATTAATTTTAAATTTTTTTTAAATTAAATTAATTTAATTTCAAAGAACTTTAATTAATTACTTTAATTAAATTTTTTTGAATTAATTTCATTTCAAAGAATTTTAATTAATTAAATTAAATATTAAGTGTACTAAATCATTTATTTAACTTCGATTAATTTAAGTTTAATTCTTTTTTTTAATTAAAATATATTAAATTAATTTTTTGCTGATGTAATTTGAAGGAGATAAGTTGCTTCAGTTTTAATAGTAAAAATCTTTGGTACAAAGTCCATATTTAAAATAAATTTAAAAGTAATATATTGAATATAATATTCCAATAATAATAAAATTGTGTTTCCCTCATTTAAAATAATTTTAGAATTTCGCATTTTATTAGATATTAGGTGCGCTTACCTAAATTTTCTGACCAAATATTTTCAAATTTTATTCAAATGATCTAGGTGTGCTTAAATTCGCACACGCGCATATATTTTCCAGGTAATCAGTTATTCATGAGCCACATATACTTGTAACCTCCACGAAAATTTTAGTTATTCTATGCAAAATTATGCGCTCAAACTGACATGTCAAAATCCAGCGATTCACGTGTCAAAACTATGTAAATTCAATTCACGTACTTGGTGAGCAAGTTTTGCACAAAATCTCTGGTTGTCACCACACCTAATCAAGTCCACTGAGTGAAATTTTGTAGTTTGGCAAAATGTATGCAAAAAAGTTGTGGAAACTGATGTGTTTTGTGATATTAACGACTTCAAATGCAATAACGGTACATTTATGGGTTAGGGTAATTTAGCATATCAGATGGAATCATGATGCGCTGTCTACAAGACGCGGGAGAGCAACAAGTAACAAGAGAGTAACAACAATATATGCGATAAGCATAATAATTTGTTTCATAAATAATTTCTATATATTTTAAATTTATTTGTATATTATTCCGAAATAAAAAAAAATATTTTTTAATTTTTAAAACTTCTTTTTTTCTTTTATGCAGTTAGATTTAAAAAATAATGGTTTTAAGCAAATTTATTTTTAGTTATTAAAAAAAAAAATAAATAAAAAAATGTTCATAAAAAATAATAAAGTTTAAATTTTTAAATATTAAAATATTACTTGCAACATATTTTAAATATCTAATAATTTGATTTTTGTTTTTAGAAATTATTTATTTGTAAGCAGAAAAGAACGTGAACATTATTAATTTAAATTAATTGAAAAAATTAAAATTAATTTATTTATTTAGTTAAATTTAAGTTAATTAAAAATTTTAAAATTAGTTAAAATTTAAAATTAATTACATTTTTTAAAAATTTTAAATTTTAAAATTAATTAAATTTTTTAATTTTTGTTTTATTAATTTTTTATTTTAATTTTTATTTATTGTTATTTATTTTTATTTTTATTAAAATTATTTAAATTTTAAAATTATTTGAATTTTTTAATTTTTTAAAAATTTTAAATTTTAAAATTAATTACATTTTTTAATTTAATTTTTATTAATATTTTCAATATTAAAACTTTTATCACAAAAATAATACTTTTTTATACAAAAAACATAATGAATATTGTCATTTAGTTAATATAATTAAAACTATTTTTAAATAGATTTTTATTTGAATTTACTTTCTGAAAAAAAATTTAATTTAATTTAATTAATTAAATTTAAGTTAATTAAAAAATTTAAAATTAATTAAAATATGAATTTAATTATTAATAATTGAACTAATTGAAATTAATTAAAAAATTTTAAATTAATTTAATAATGAATTTAGTAATTAATAAAATATAAATTTAAAAATTTTTAATTAATTTCAATTAGTTCTGAATATCTACAAACATTTAATTTTTTTTACACAACAAATATTGTTGAAACTTTGGAAATAAGATCTACTTTCGATTGATGTTTTTTAATCTAAAAAGATATAAATTTTTAATAAAAACTGAAAACAAAAAAATGGTCCACTAAAGGTCAAAGGCAATAAAATATAAAAAAAAAAATATTTTTTATATTTAAAAACATGAGAAATATTGCCATATATTTAATATTATTAAAAAAAATGTGTGTAAAGAAAATTAAAAATATTTTCATATATTCAAAATAACAAATTTTCATTTTTAAATTACAAAAATATTTTTTACTAAGGATTTCAAAATTAAAAAAAAATTCTAAAAATATTTAAAAAAAATATTTACTTAAAATGTGTTGCAAATATTTTTTTACATTTAAAAATTAAAAGTACATTATTAGAAAAAAATAAAAACTTTAAATATTTTCAGATATTCAGTACTAAATATACATATATATATATGTGTATATTCATGTGTTAGCCTGTGCGTGCGCGAAAACTATGTGCAACATGGAAATATATGCAGCGCTTCATGTGCAACATTTATTGCCAATGTTAATGCAACGTATCAGCGGCTGAAAATTCAAATTTATTTATTTATTTATTAATTTTTTTTTCGATTTTGTTGCTACTTTGCATATGCCGCGCCATTTTTGATATATGCGGAATTCGTGTTTTTATTTGTCATTTAATTAAATTATTGCCAGGCTGATTGTGATTGGGCGACATTTGAGTTTGGCGTGCCAGCATGCAATGTCAGCGCATGTGGCATGCAACCGAATAAATATTGGTAATATTTTGACATAATTTGAAAGCGAAATAAAAATATATTAAAATGCAAAAAATTACATAGAAATAAATATTAGTTGATATATTGGCAACAACGCGCCGTTGCGGCATGCAACCACCAGCAAAAAGCGCCAATGGTTGTCACTGAAAGCAGGCACTAAGCGGAAAAAATGTGCTGAAACTCGCATGTATATGTACATACATAAATATGAACTTGTGCGCTTGTGGCAAGACATTGTTGCATGCACACATGGGTCGGTACGTGTGTTGCAAGTGCACCGAAACTCATACGAAAATCTGACCTTTGCGCAGCATTCAAGCGCGCTAGTTCAACTTGCATGCATCATTGCGCCAACCGTGCATATTTACAAGCACACACGCACACTAACACACACACTTACAAAAACATTCGCATATGCGCGCATTTTTTGCTGAGCAATCTTCGAATATCTTTCGCTTCTGCCTTATTTGCTTCGCATTGATTTTACTACTGGCTGCCTTTTGTTAGCTTTGTTGTTATTGTTTTTGTTGTTATTTGCATTTGATTTCGATTTTTCTTTCGACCTGCTTCACATATTGTGTGCTTTTTTCGTTTTGTCGCTGCTTGCAACATGACAAGCAGCCAAAACACAAATATGGTTGAACAGCAGACATGCTACAAGTGCAGCAACAATAACACTAACAACACATGGAAGTACTTCGGTGAAGCGCTTATGGCCAGACAAAATGTTTGTGTTCATTTCGGCTGCACTGAATTTGAGGTTAGACGCGTTTTTGGCCGCAGCAAGAAGGGCAAATGTTTCCCGCGTCTGTTGCAAGTAGTGGCAGCAGGCAAGAGGCAAGCGCGCATATTCGCATATTGCAACTGTTTGTTCTCATGCAATATGACGCTAATGGCGGTAGATAAGAATGGAAAAAATTAAATTAATTTTTGTGGGATTTGTATGTGTATGTATGTATTGTATAGTATATATACTTTTGAACACAAATGTAAATATGTATGCATGTAAGTATGTATATTGTATTCTTATGTGAAATTTTTGGTATTCAGAAAATCGTAGATTACATTAAAATTCATAGAAAGAAAAAGAAATAATACCTACTTACTGCTGTGGGAAAAAATAGTCAGACTTTTTAATTTAAATTTTGCGCTAACACCTATTCGTAGAAATATTTTTCTTTTCTTTTTTTTCTACCAACGTTTGACTGTAAGTGACATCTGTGCCCATGTCACATCAAAATAGCCACGTCCCAGACGGCCATCAGCATCTACTGATGATCCTCAATAAAATAGAGGATTATTCGTCGATTCTCGATCACCAAGAGAATCGACGAATAATAGTTAGCGTTTTGCTGGCATCGTTGGAATATCGGAGGGATCAGTGAAAACTATTTTGAAAGAGCAATTCGAGCTAAGAAAATATAAAGCACGATTGGTTCCAAAATCACTCAATTTTTTCGAAAAACAGCGTCTGTAAAATAATGCTTTTCGACTACCAGGCTGCCATGAAAAGTATTATTACTGACGATAAGTTTTTGATCTTTGCTTATATTGACAGTAGTCTTCGATCATTTATTGATTTCATTCATTCATACTTTCAGTCAATATCATGCCGCAACCATCGTATTCGCCTGATTTAGTGTGATCTCTGGCTATTAAGGATCAAGTGATCGCTCTGGGGAAACCTTTTGGCTCAATTCAAGATATTAAGGAGGTATTCTGGTCTATAAATTTAAAACAATCTAAATTTTTTTTTTATTTTCAAAGTTTAACTATTTAAGAATATGTGTACAAGAGGATTGAGGATTTTTCAAAATTCAAATCATTTTCGGAGATATACGCATTTTTCTGACCCGGCATCCAAACTTCTTCGGCCGGAACGCGAAATTTAAACGCGTTTTTCTCAAAACTGACTTTTTCGGAACGATGCCCACGATTTCTCAGGTTCTACTGGACCGATTTACTTTACATTTTTATAGAGTCTTCTTTATAGGATTGTCTATGGTTGGAACTAGCCCCATCCCAAAATTTTTATTATTTAAAAAAAAATTCGAAATAGTCAGAAAAAGTGATAAAATTTTTTTTTTTTCAGGCAGTCGCCATTTTGTGAAAAAAAAAATGTTTCCCACTTTTCCGTAGTTCCGACCATTGCGACATTAATCTAGATTAATAATCTTCTTTTTGTTTGGTTTCAGATAAATAAGAGGGTTGAAATCAGGGGCATGGTCACGTGGAAATTTTTAGAGACCCCCCACTTCGTCAGCTCATAATTTTTGAAATTTTTTACTGTTTTTAGTTTTTAAATTTTGTCTGTATTCTTCAAAAATTGATAAATAAAATGGATAGTAAAAATATTAATTGCCTTTTATTAATCCTTCTAGACTCCGGAAATGACTTTAATAACTGTTTTGAAGATTGGCACTCGTGTATTATGATCAAGGGGGGTTACTTTGGGAGGGACGACATAGATTTTGAATAATATATTAAGAATTTTAAAATTATGACAAAGTCTTACTATTTTTTTCTCATTGTAATAATTTTTTTTAAGTAAATTTTCTATATCCCAAGGATTTTCTTTTTAATATTTTTGTCCTAATTTTTTTTTGTAAAAATAAATTTTATTATTTTTGAAAATTTCTTTTTTTTTAATATTTTTGTCCTTATTTTTTTTTTGTAAAAATAAATTTGTATCATTTTTGAAAATTTCTTTTTTTAATATTTTTGTCCTTATACAATAAATAGTGTTTATCAATAAATACCTTTAAGGTTGCGGATTTTTCGCTAAAGGCAGTCTTTAACATTAAATTAAAAAAATTAATTAAATTAAAAAAAAATATTTAAAAAATTCAAAAATTAAAAATATTCACATAAATATTTGGCTTTAAAAAATATCAATGAATGAATTATTTTTTTTGTATATATATTGCATTTTTACGGTAAGAAAAAAGGTTGTAAAAATTAAAAAAATAATAATTAAATTAATAGCAGTCTTTAACAGAGACTTACGTTATTTTTTTTAGTAAATTTTCTATATCCGAAGGATTTCTTTTTTAATATTTTTGTCCTTATACAATAAAAAGTGTTTACCAATAAATACCTTAAGGTTGCAGATTTTAATTAAATTAAATTAAAACAAAAATTATTTAAAAAATTCAAAAATTAAACATATTTACATGAAAGTTTGGTTTTGAAAAATATCAATTTTTTTCGATTTGTAAAAAATTAATTAAATTTTTGTTTACAAATTTATACTATTGCATTTTTACGGTAAGAAAAAAGGTTGTAAAAATGAAAAAAAAAAAAAAATTAAATTAAAAGCAGTCTTTCACAGTGACTTAGTTATGCCTAGATGTGGTCACGGGGATTTTCACGTCAAATTGTTACCAAAAAATTCATGTAATTAAAACAAATTTAAATAATTTTTATATGTTCCTCTCAACAGTGTGTAAGGATGTAAACAAGTTTCAGAGTGAATCAAATTTTTTAAATTATATACTTCGAATTTCTTTAGAGTTGATCTCGTTTAAAAAAAATAAAACTACACAATTAAAAAACGAAAGATAAAGTAGGTGTGGTCTTTTTCAGTATTTTCTGAGAAAATTGTATCCTATGTTGCGTCTTATTTGGAAATTACGTATATGTGAAGGGTATTCTAGTTTTGGTGCAACCGCAGTTGACCGTTTTTCTTGTTAATTTTTTTTGCATATAATAATTTATATATTTAGGCGGCTGAAGTATATACATGTATAATAAATCTACTATAACTGAATTTCATATATACTGACTTTGTTACGAAAGTTCTCATAAAAGTCACTGAGAACATGCGAAAGTTAATGCCACAACATGTATTGTTTAGAACAAAGCTGCCACATAAGCACCTGAGTAGGCATGAGATATTACTGGCTATTAAATATGTATGTATGGCTACTAAATGCTTGACACCTCAGCCATAAGCGGCTGAGACCAATAAAAATTTGTACAAAAGCTAAACGAACACCAGTAGCCACTGCCATAAAAGCTACAAGCTATAATTGCTAATTGCATAACATACACATACATGCATACGTATGTACTCATATTGTACACCATATCCATATTTACATATACATATGTATGTAGTGAATGCAGTTATAAATTATGCATGCATGGAGAAACATACAGATCCGCATATTAATTATGCAACCATTAGTGTTCTTAATGTGAATTATCTCACGCATATTATTGTTCTTTATGACAGCACTTGCCTAAGTGTGTATGTGTGTGTGCGTTTAGGTGAGCACGTGTAGCCGCAATCTGTATCGTTTCTTTCGGTTTTTGATATTACAAATTTCCTTTGGTGTCGTAACGTTATGCGAAGCTGTGGCAAGAAATCTGATGCATGTGGCATGTGGCAATATGGCGGCGCTAATGATATGTATGCCAACAATTGCTTGCGTGTTTGCATGTAAATGTGCGAAAAAACGACCGCATTTCGGCGCAAATGTTGAAATTTGGATTTCCAATCAAAAAATAGAATTGCTGCTGGAGTTAGAATTTGAAGTGAAGGCAACTGTATGGTAAGGTGATATGTCTGATTGATTGCGCTAAGTGGGTTATACGATGGCAAAAAAAAAACCCTGTGGCGTGTGGCCTTACAATTAACGGAAGAGGTAAATTTACAAAAGTCTAAAACAGAGTTCATCGGAATGACATTTTAATTTTTGTTTTAGAAAATAGGTTTTTATTTATAAAATGGAAAATTATATATATAATATAAGTACAGTAAATCTTATTTAAAATATTAAATAATTTTATATGAATAGTAAAAACTAAGAACTACTAGAATTAGTAATGAAAAACTACCTTGGAATTGTTTTTTTTTTTGAAAGTTGCAATTTAAAATTTTACTTAATTATTACAAAATACTAGAATTCGAAATTAAAAAAAAATTAAAAAAAAAATTTTGTGGGAACAAATTTTATTCAAATTAAAATAAATACTATAATTATAAATTAAAAACAAATATTTTTGAAAATTTTTTGGACACGAATTTTATTAAAATTTTTAATAAATTAGTAACAAATATTTGAATTTGAAATTAAGAAAAAAAAAAATTTGAAATTTTTTTGGAATTTTTGTTTTCAATTTTTAAAATAAATTAAAAATTTTAATTTTTTTGGATTTTTTTGGAAATAAATTTTAATAAATTTGTAATAAATTAGTAAAAACAACACCAGAATTAGAAAGTAAAAAGAGAAAATATATTGCATTTTTTTGACCAAAAATAAAAAAAAAATTAAGTTTTAATACACTAGTACCCAATAATAAAATTAGAAATAAAAAAGAAAAGTATTTCGAATCTTTTTTTGGAGAGAATTTATATTCCAATTTTATTAAATGTGTACAAAATACTAGGATTAGAAATTCAAAAAAATATTTTGCACTTTAGTTTGGAACAAAATTGTATTTATATTTTAATAGTAACAAAAGCAGTATAAAAAATTGTAATTTAAAAATTATTTAAATTTTAACAGAAAAAATAAAATGTTGGTTTAGATATATTCACAGAAAAGGTTTTCTGAAAATATAAACTTTTTTTTACGATTTTTTAAAATTAAATACATTTTTGTATACAATTTTATATTATTAAATTTTTACGGAAAAAAAAGTTGTAAAAATTATAAAAAAAAAATTAAATAAAAAAGATTATTTAAAAAATTCGAAAATATTGACACAAAATTTTTTTTTCGAAAAAAAAATTATAATAATATTATTAATAAATAAAAAGTATTTGTATTTAGTTTGTTTTATCAAATTTTTACAGAAAGAAAAAAAAAATTAACAATTATTAAAAAAAATAATTAAATTAAAAAAGATTATTTAAAAAATTCAAAAATTAAAAATATTCACCGAAAAAATTGGTTTTGAAAAATATACATATATGAAATTTAAATATGAAATTTTTTTCGATTTTTAAAAAATTAACTACATTTTTGTATACAATTTTATTTTATTACAATTTTATGGCAAGAAAAAAAGTTGTAAAATTGTTAAAAAAAAAATTATTAAGGTAAAAATAGCATTATTGAAAAAATTCGAAATCATAACAATTGACAGAAAAGTGTTTTTAAAACTTAGTTATTTGTTTTACAATTTAAAAAAAATTAAATAAAATTTTGTTTAAATTTTTATTTTATTTCAAAATCAATACCATTGACAGAGAAGTGTTTTTTAAAAATGATATTTTTTTTTACAATTTTTAAAAATTGAAATAAATTTTTGTATATAATAAAAGAAAAATAGTAGTAAAAGAAAATAATTAAACTAAAAAAAGATTACTTAAAATAATAAAAATAATTAAACTAAAAAAAGATTATTTAAAATAATTTTAAGTAAAAAAACAATATTTGGAGTTTTGTTTTCTGGAAAAAAATATTAAATTTCAAAAAATGTGTACAAAATACTAGAATTAGAAATTAAGAAGAATATTTTTTGAATTTTTTCAGGAAAATTAACAACAATAAAATTTTTACGGAAAGAAAAAAATGGTAAAATGTTAAAAATTTATTTTAAAAAATATTTAGTTTAGAAAAAAAATATTTAAAAAATTTTAATATAAAAATTTATTGCTTTAAATACACTAAAAAATATTTAGAAAGTTTTGTTTTTAAATATTATTGTTTACAATGTTATATTAGTACAGTCTAATAACATAAAAAATTCGTATGTGAAAAAAGCATATAAATGTATTTTTGGTTTTATTTTTATTTTTTCATATGATATGCGTGAGCTAAAAATATAACAAAGGGCTTATTCAGCTTAAAAGATAGTAGGAAAAATAAAAATATGAAAAATTGAAAACAATTTTTGCTCAAAAATTAAAAATATTTTTTTTTTTCATACCAAATTTAATTAAAAAAAGAAGAAGAAAACGTTAACTTTGGCTGCACCGAAGCTGTAAAAATATACCCTTCACAAATAAAATATTCCGCTGAAGAACTTGATTTTGAACGATTTGTATGGGAGCTATATGAAATAGTGGTCCAATGAAAACAAATTCTCCGTGGATTGAGCAGCTGCCCTAGAAAATAATTCGAGCCACAGAACTCTAAATGTTAGAAGCATGTACGATATAACGGTATTACCGTATCACATTTATTTTTGCTGAACTCATTATCATCTTTGGATTGACACGGTATTCACATACTTATGTCTATATAAAGTTACATTCATATGTGTATGTGTATGTTCTAAACTATTTTTGAAACACTTTTTGCAACATGCGTCTGCATTGCTGTCAATTATATCAATACGCATGTGTGTGTATGCATTTCCAAATCCATGTAATTTCCCAACGCAAAAGCCGCAGAGTGTGTTGCAAGCTATTGTAATAGAGACGGCTCAAACGCGCCACAAACTCACGCAATCGCGGCGCCCACCTTCGTGCCAGTGCCGACGCCACCAACGCAGCGCCCCACACTTGTCAATCAGAAAAGTGCCATTGTGTGGTTAGCAGAGCAGCGCACACGCACGCCATTGCATACATATATACACACACACACATACATCCACAAATTTGGCAATTTGCACTTGCCACTTCAAACTCATCATCGCCATCGTGAGTGGCGTTAGCAACAGCAGCAGCTGCAGTGCCGTCATAATAAATGTAAACAGTAACAACAACACCAACAACAACAAAAACAATGAGCGACGATGAGTGGCTTGCCGAGTGGTTGAGCTAGATTGATGCGCGTGTGTGTGTGTATGTGAGGCAAGCGCTGAGAATGAAAACAAGCGCATCTTTCTGTATGTATGTATATGTGTGCGTGTGCGGCGTAAAAAATGCGTGCGGTTTTGCTGCAACAATGCAGCGCTGATTATTTGTGGCAAGCGCGCCAACTCGGCGTTGCACATACACGGCTATGTGCAGCAGACGAATCAGTAAACCAAACTGCGTGTAACTCACTGCCACTCAAATGTTTGTAGACATGTGTGCGTGCGTGTGTGTGTGGCGGTGGTGGTGGTGCACCACTCACTGCCAGCGCAAGCACTACAACAACGATTCGAAGCAGTTTTTCCAGTGCTGCGGCACTTATATACGCACAGCTACACAGCTAATCAAATCATAAAACAATAACAGCTGCACCAACAACAACAACAATGTCAATCAATAAACACTCGAATGATTTGATTCGCTTTGAATTTGCGCTTGGGAAAATTCATAATAATTTGTTTTTGTAAATTTGTGAAATTTGCACACTATTTTGTTGCAACATTTTGTGGCAAACATCATTGCCACTCATTGCGCTGTTGCAATGCCACACTGGCTGAGCGCGACTCATGCATTCAATTACTCGTTCCCTCATTTAATCAGTTTGATTACGCTTGCATTGCCCAGGCAATTGGTATTTATTGCACATAGTGCCGCTGTTGCTTCTTCTTTTTCTGAAATTATCAAACCTACACCCAACGCGCCTCCCCCTCTAGCACTTTTCTACTCAGTGCAGTTTAGCATGAATTAGCTGCCGGAGGAATTTAAAGTATGCGTTTATTAAATAAAATTGCTGCCAGTGTTGGCGAGTAGAAGAGTGGCACAGTGGGTTGCAAGTGTGCAAATTGGTGCTAAATTTTGTAATGATTGAAAATAAAAGAGTAAATTAATTCACCTTTGAATAAAAAATTATGATATCACATTGAAACTTGAAAATATTTTAATTAGAATGGAAAGTATAATTACTCCGAAAATGCTTAACAGGTGTGTTTCTCGTTGAGATCCTTTACAGTTACATTTTTGTATAATTTATCATCTTTATTGCTTATTCTTTTTATTAAAAAGGACATATAGCATTAAAAATATTTACTCCGAAAATATATTTTTTTAGTGTTTTTATAAATTTCAGCTTTATGATATTGCTTTTATTATATTGTATATAATCAGTTGTTCCTTTTTATACGAATTTGTAGCCGATATGTAAATAAATTAAAAATATTTACTCCGAAAATACATTTTTTAGTGTTTTTATAAATTTTAGTTTTATGAAAACAATAAGATTATTATAATCAATTTTTCCTTTTCATACGAATTTCTATTTGATATGTCAATTAACCCAAATGAGATTACTCCGAAAATATTTATTTTTTGAATGAACTATGTAAGCATTTAGAGAACTCTAAATAAATTAAAAAAAAAAAATATGTACTTTGAATATTTGTAAATACTCGGAAAATATTCTAAAAATATGTATATAAAAACAGTACGAAAACTCCGAAAAAATAAAATTTTTTAATTGAAATTAAATATGAATATGAATATCGAATATTTGTAATTTCTCCGAAAATTTGTTAACTTTTAGAGAACTCAAAATAAATTGTCAAATAATATTTCAAAGTTAATATTTGTAATTACTCCGAAAATATTCTAAGAATATGTATTCCACATGTAATTTAAGGAGAATTCAGTTTTTTAATTGGAAAAAGTTATGTACTTCGAATATTTGTAATTACTCCGAAAATTTTTAGTCATTTAGAGAGCTCCAACTAGATTGAAAAAAAAATATCTACTTAGAATATTTATAATTACTCCGAAAATATGTATTTCACACGTAATTTAAAGAGATTACGATAACTCCGAAAAAGTTTTAATTTTAAATTGAAAATAAATATGTACTTCGAATATTCGTAATTACTCCGAAAAATTTTAGAACTCTAAATAAGATAATGAGAACAAGATAACTCCGAAGACTTAATACTAATTTTTATGAATTATGCAAGCATTTATTGAATCCTATATTGATCGGAAATAATTATGAACATTGAGTATTTGTAAAGTGACCCACTCTGCATGAAGAATTCCCCATGCGTTTCATGGAAAAACGTTGCAGTATGCAAAAATGCGGGCTATGCAACAGATCTTCCACTCTTGGCAATGTATGTTGGCTTTGTTGTTGTGTGCAACATGCGGTTGCTGTTATTACCATTATTCATAGTTGTTGTTGCCGTTGCTTAGATTATCGCATATCTCAACACAACAAATTTTCCTCTTTGCGAGCGGCAAGAAAAAGCAAAAGTCATCAGCCGAAATGTCTTGACGGACAAACTTAGGCAGCCCAACAACAATTACTTTGCAGACACTCATCTTTGTGGTTGTTGCTGCTTTCGCTTTTGAAGATGCTACATTTTATCACACACTTAATGCAGGTGTGCTGGTTAGAGTCGCTGCTCCATTTGTTGTCTAATTATTTTCCAAGTCACTGCACTTGCCTCATCATCACTGCGGCTGACTGCCTCTATGACTCTCGCCAACCGCAGCCACTTGCGGCTGCCGCTGTGTGTGGCGTTTCCACTTTGTTTGCATTTTGTCTTTAGCATTTTTGCTTAAATCGTTTTTGTTGTTGTTGCTGCTGTTGCCAACGCTGTTGCACTTAAGCAATTTAATTAATTGTGATTTCATTTATTTAATTTATTGTAATTGCGCATTTCTTGTTGAATTTTGCATTTTACACGCAGCATTAACACATTTAAGTGGGTTGCATTACAAACTCTCGGCGATAAAATGGTTGTACATACACATCTATATAGGAATACGTCTGTATTTGAAAGTGTATGGGCACATTGATACGCTTGAATTTGCTGTTTGTGGTTGTCATTGCTGTTACTGCTATTGCGTTTGTTGCCACTTCACATAACAGGCATCTGACTAATCTGACTAAAGTTTTTTGGTATGCTATTTACATACACGCAATTGTTACAGTGGGAGGATATTTAGTGAATTATTTGACGTGACAAACTATATTTTTCATTGAAAAATTAGTAGATGGCTTTTTAAGAAAAGTTTTTTTAGTTTGAAAGATTTTTTGGTTGCTTTCGGAGTGACTCCGAATTTTTCGGAGAATTTCGGAAAAGTTGTGGTAACTTAAAAGTAACCGCAGAGCAGTTTTAAATGTATTTTGTTGCGAAGATACCTCTTTTGCTTTCTTAAAAACTCCGAACTATTTTCGGAAAACTTCGGCACAACTCGGAGTTACTTAGAAGTAATAAGAGTGAAACGATAAGTGCATTTTATTGTGGAATATATATTTTTCTGCTTAATAAATGGCTCCGAATTTTTCGGAGAAATTTGGAATAGTTAGTAGTGACAAGAGAGAAGTGTTTAGCATTTTGTAGTGGAATATAGAAAACTTTCCTGCTTTGAAAGTGCTAAATAAACCTGCCATTGTTCTGTAATGTGATCGGCAAAGTTCGGAGCTATTTAAAAGTAATAAGAGTGAAGTGATAAGTGTATTTCATAGTGGAATTTTTTAGGCTTTCGGATTGAGTCCAAGTTTTTCGGAGAAATTTGCATTTTTATGTTATTATTATATTATATAAATTTATATTTTTATATTTCCTTGAATAAATTTCTTTATTCACATTTTAAATTTATATAATATTATTAACAGACAAGTTTTTGTAAATATTTGCTTCTACCCTCTTGGTCTTTAAGTGCTTTTCGATTGGGTGTGGCCGGACAGAAAGCAAAAACGCTGCATTTTCACTGCCAAAGGCCGCAAACGTGAGCCGTCAGAAGGGCAAATATTTTATATTTGCACACGTACTTATACCAACACAGACTCACATTAGTACCGTTAAGTACATTTGCAGTTATAGACAGTCCAATTTTTATACGATTTCAATGCATGCCACACACCTTGACCCCTTGAAACGGCGGCAATCTAAACTGACTTTTATGTTCTCACTCGAAAACGGAAAAATCGCATTAAAAGCATAGCCAAATGCTCCCAAAATTACTTATATTTGTATGTATGTGTGCCAAGCCTACAAATGCTCAGGGTTACTTTATTTATTTGAGCAGATGACTGCCCACTTGCAGCCGCTATTAGTAATCTGACTGGGTGTTTACGGTGTACTTTTTTCATTTTCAAGGGGGGTGGGAAGCAGCAGCAAAATTGCCTATACCGTTAGCAAGGATAGGGCTTCGTCCTCGCATGCATTTATAAGTGTATGTGTACGGGATGGCGACCCCTTAGCAAAAGTAAATAAGTGCTAAGGAAAAAAGTTCACAGACTGGCGTAGACTATGCCGTAAACGTTTACTTCGTTATCAAAGAAAAAAGAGAGAATACAAAAAAGCTAAGTATTTTACTCTGCGGTTGCCATTGCTGCAATAACAATGTGCAACAAGACGTGATGCCACGCGCATTTTGGGCGTTTTTAATTGTCTGTTCTGACGGCAGCCATTGTCGGTGGTGGTGGTCTTGGGGATGGCAGCGTCTAGACAAGCTTGACGATGCTGCTGCAAGGCAAGATATTTTTGCGTTGTGTTGTTGTTGCAGTTAAAAACTTGCGGAAAATTGTTTGCGGAAATAAGTGTTAGAGAAGTCGACGAAGAAGTCAAGTAAAAGTGCCGCGTAAAGATAAGTTGTAAGAACGTTTGTAGAGAAGGTTGAGTTAGAGAAAGTCAAAAACTTGTACAAAAGCCAAGAAAGGTAAATAACGGGATGGGACTGTTTAAGTGGTCGTTGCGGTTGGCTGACAAGGTTTATACTACATTATATATCTTTTAACTACATTATATATCTTTTAAAATATGTATTGAAAAAAGGTAGAAAAAGAAAGTTTGCTGAAAAGTGAGATTTAAGATTGCAAGCAAGCATTTTTTTACTTTTAGGAGTAATTCCGAAAATTTTCGGAGAACTTAAAATTAACTTTAGGATAGTTAGCAATATAAGAAATAAAAAAATATGTATTTACTTGTGTGCTTTTAGTCGTAATATGCTTTCGGAGTACTTAGGAATGCAATGGCAAGTGTTAGAAACATATTTTATAAAACAAAAAAAGAAAATATGTTTTGTTATTTTAAAGCTGTTCCGAAAATTTCGGAATTTAAAATTAGCTAACTAATAATAAAATTTTAATGCAATTTATGTTTTTTAATGTAAATTATGTTGTTTTACTGTATATTTTTAATTATGTCTTGCTCAACAGCAATTATTGCCACATTTTAGCGTACCTTTAGGCGCTAGAACAGCTTCGCCAATGTCTGCTTTAAAATCAATAAAACTAATTGGCAAGGCGTATAAATATTGTTTGTTAAGCGTTTACTTAAGCTGTAGACCGCTGTGAGAGAAGTTGTTAGTCCAATTATTTAGACAGCGTCGGTCTACTCTCACCATTTTACTCAACACCCACATATTCTAATACAAAAGCAAATCAGCATAAAACACTTTTATTTAATACATCAAAAAAGTTTCTCTATAAAATTTGCTTTTAATTTATTTGTTTATATTTACATTATACTATATTATCATTTTATATTTGGATTTTGAAAAATTCTTTTCGCATACCTTTTAACCATGTTGCGTTATGTTTTGTTCACCACAGAAAAATGTTCCCACTTTGAAGCGGTTTAGTTGGGTTATATTGATATGCATTTGTATATGTTTGCTGCTTGTTAACATTTCGCATGCTTTTAGGCGGTTAACCGCGGTAATAAAATGCAAACGATCAACACACGCGTACCATTTATATTTAATTGTATTAGCGTATTTAAGCATATGCTTTTGCCTACTTTATCCATTACTAATGGCCTATGAATTCTGACAATACTTTTATTAGTAATAAAAACGTTTAATAACGCTTTGAAGTGAAAAGTGTTGCACGCTTTTGTGTGGTGGGAGTTTTTAGCGCTGCCATTTAATAATAACTGATAAGTACGTTGTATTTTCTGAGTAATTAAAATATCGAAGTTGAAATTGTGATATTTGAAAACTACTTAGAATGCATTAATAATGATGCATTTCATATAAATTTTCGCGCAGTGGTATAAGCACAATTTTCAAAGGGAAATAATTTGAAATAACGAATTTTGGAAAAATTAAATTTTTCGGAGTAACTCCGAACTTTGCTTTTGTTTATGCAATAACGTGTATTATATACATAATGTTTATGATAAATTTTTTTGCCTGTATTTTTAAGTTTCAAGTTTCATAAATATTGAATTTTTCGGAGTAACTCTGGACTTTGCTCTGCTTATGCAGTAATGTATGGACATGTTGGTGCTCATATACACAATCTTCTCTTCCTGTATTTTTTGGATTTTATGTACATATATACATATATTTTAATTTTCGGAGTAAGTCCGAAAAACTTCAGAAGATAAACTTGTTTCAAATGCAGTTTAATGTGTAATACTCAAAATTTGAAGTGAAATAATTTTAAATAACTAGTTTTTAATGGGTTTAAGTTTTCGGTGTAACTCCGAATACTACTTAGCTTATGTAGTAATGTATGTATAAAGTTGTTTCTCATATACCAACGGTTTGGTGTATAATTTTTTTTGTTTTCGAAATAATTAGAAATTAGGAGTAACTCCGAAAATATGAAAAGTATGTGAGATTAATGATAATTTGTTTAAAATTAAGTTTCAGGAGTACAATTTAATGTAACAAGATATGCGTAAAGGGCGTAGGCACTAAAATCAATGAAAAGTTTTGTAAAATTTGCTTTTTATTTCCTTTTAGTAAATTTATTTGTTAATCTTTTGTGTGAGAGCTCGGTAAATGTTCATAAAACAAAAACGCGTAACCAACATCGCACTCACAACAAAAAACATACATATATATTCACAAATATTGTATACATATGTACATTTTGGTTATGTGGGTAAGCATGTCAATAATTTGACAAAAGCTACTGGTTTCGACACACACAAGCAAAATTTGCGAGTGCTTAAACAGACTTCGTTTATTTGGCATGTCAGTGTGCATAAGTTTTCTACTAAATGCTCTATTGTGATCCTTTAGTACACCATAAAAAACATACACCCTTTTCAATAAAAAAATATTTCCAGTTGACATTAGCGCCTCTCAAAGTACAACCTTACACAATGACAGCAGTTGTTGTTGGCAGTACGGGTTGATGAGAGCCATAAAATACACATTTGCGAGTACTCGTAAGCTCAAGAGGCGATTTTGGTGGATATAATTTGTTGTTAGGTTAGCGAAATTCTAATAAAATGTGCGACACAAAACCTAAATAAATTTTTGGATCTTTTTTCATTTTCCATTCATTCATTTTTTATTGTAACTGGAAATGTGTCGCATATATAAAAATATAAAAACTGGGGCTAAACAATTTCTGTTAGCAATATTTGTCCTCTATGGGTATTTCGCATTTGTTTTCAAGTGCTTATGACACTTAATGACAACTACAGATGTGTTTACGCCGAAATGTATGCTGGTGGGTTATAGCAAATATTTGCTGTATTACATGCTTGGGTAAACTAAATTGCGTGAATGGGAAACACACAAAGTTTTAGAAATGAGGGAAGAGTTTAAGGAAAAATTTGTAAAATGTGAGAAAAGTGTATATATATCCAAGTATAAAGACAAAATTAAATAAATTTCGGATTTCCATTTGATCCATTTTTTTTCGTAAAAGTTTCAGAGAACTTAGACTCTTAGTCTAAGTGTGCATAATTTATTAGGAAAATAATTGCCAAGAGCTTTTTAGTTAAAACGAGCAAATATCAATGTTTTGAAGTAACTCCGAATTTTTAGGAGTTGTTCGGAGTAAATTAGGAATAATTAGTTTTGTGAAAAATATTAAAAACCAATATATATTACTAGTTTGAAGTAACTCCGAACTTTAAGTACTTTTTCGGACTAAATTAGGAATAATTTGTTTTGTGAAAAATAGTAAAACCGTGCAAAAAATATCACTGCTTTGTAGTAACTCAGAATTTTTAAACGTTGTTCGGAGTAAATTAGGAATAATTTGTTTTGTGAAAAATATTAAAAACCAGCAAGTATCACTGTTTTGAAATAATTCCGAACTTTTAGTATTTTTTCGGACTAAATTAGGAATAATTAGTTTTGTGGAAAATAGCAAAAACGTACAAATATGCTGTTTTGTAGTAACTCAGAAATTTTAGGAGTTGTTCGTAAGAAAAATACTAAAAAAAAATTTGTTATTTTAAATATTATTTTGTTTTATCTATACATACATATAATTCTACTCTATGTTCGTGAATTTCAAAACGGAAAGCAATTTTTTCCAAAAAATGTTTGCAAAATTTTTACCAACGAACTAAAGTTTTTCTTTAAGAAATATTCAAGAAAACTAAAATTTTTTTCCTGTTAATAAAACCTTGTTATCAAACACATTTATCGCAATCTTTTTTTGCTAGCACCTAATTTTCTTAATACAATTTTCTTGTTCCACATTTCTGTTTCGTTTATATTCACTATCACTCCCTCACACTTAATGACATTTGTCATCAGCGAAGCACGTTTATGCTCCTTTTTTTTAGCTTTGCAATATGGTACGTGATTTTTTCTATTCTCTAGTGCGTGCGACAGCTGTGCAATTTCAATTTACTTGTAGTGAGGACACGTACTAAATATAGTAAGGTAAGCAGCACGTAGCATACTTCAAGGCGCATGTACTTCATAATATCCGCACACATTCACACCATATTTCGCTACTTAGAGATTTCGGTTGTCATATAAGCATACACGTACATACATACATATAGAACTCAAAAGCAAGAAATACTTTGATAAGGCATATAAATAAATGAAATAAAGGGGAATTGGAAAAAAGAAATGGCGAAATAAATTAGGTGTTGAGTTGATGAAACAAATTGAAGACGAAGAATTCGAGAAATATAAATATTTATGTTTTTATGCGTTGCTAATCCGCATTGAACACATTAAAGTAAATGAAATTTTTTTGTTCCGATACTAGAGAAGTGTAAATTATTCACTTTTTCGCTATTGAAGCTTTATTTATATAGCTTAATGAGTTTTTTCTTCGCAAGATATGTATGTATATGAAAAAAAATTCAAAACTAAAGTATTCACTATCAATCGCCAAAAATATATAGTATTATTATTTATTGCTCTACGGATGTGAAATAAAAAAATTAATTAAAATTTTGTTATTCTGTCAAGTTTGAAATTATAATAATTTTAAAATTGTGTGCAGTAGTTCAAAGAAAATTTGATCAGCCGATAAGAGTATTTGTTATAAAGTCGATGTGGTTGTTTGACAAGGCATAGTACAAATACTATCTTAAACATCATAACAACAAAGTAGTAGTTTTGGTATTTGTACGCAACAATTTTACAAGTTCCGGAGTAATACCGAATTTATGTAGTAATTAGAAATTAATTGAATGGCTCCGCATTTTCATAGTAATTAAGAATGAAATGTAATTAATTTAATACAATAAATGGATTTTAAGTGATTCGGAGTGACTCCGAATTTTCCTAGTAATTAGAAATGTATTGGAATTGTAGTGAATATAATAAACTGAATTTTGGAGTTTCGGAGTAACTCCGAATTTTCGGAATAATTATAAATGAAATGGAAATTATTTTAATATAATAAAATAAATTTTTAAATTTCGGAGTAACTCCGAATTTTCGTAGTAATTATAAATGGTTGGAAAATTAATTCAATACCATAAACTGAATTTATAGGTCTTGAAGTAACCACGAATTTTTGTGGTAATTATAAGTGAATTGTAAATTAATTGAATAGAAATTAATTAATTGAATATAAACTAATTCCAAATACAAATTGAGAATTAAGAAATAATTTATTGTGATGCAAAGTATGTGCTTTTAATATTATAATTTTTAAAAATCTTAATTATTAATTTTAAAAAATTTTATTTTTGGATAAACTAAGATAAGTAAAGAAATGTTAAAACTTGTGTCAACAACTTTAAAGTTCCCTTTTTTAAATAAAACCATTAAATGCTTATCAGTTTAAAATTTATTTTAAGAAAGTTAGAATTGTGAAGAAATTATAGACAAGACATTTGACAGCCATGAAAGATTTTTAATATTATTTCCTTCTCATTTTTTTATTTAATTAAATTATATATTTCATAGTTTCATTAATTGGCTTTGAAGTTAAGTTCAGCAATAACAGAGTATAAAAATTATTTAATATTCAGTGAGTTTGTGAGATATGAGAATTATTAAAAGCTTTGATTTAACAAAACTGTAGCTTGAACTTTAAATTTTCTTAGAACTTATTTGTCATTAGCTTTTTAAATTTTTTTATAATGTATATAAGATGATAAAGGCAGAATATGAAAGTACTAACTCCGAATTTTCTTGGTAATTAGAAATGGTTTTAGAATTAGTTGTAATAAATATAATAAATTGAATTTATATGTTCCGGAGTGACTCCGAATTTTTGTAGCAATTGAATTGGAAATCAATTTAATATAGTAAACTGAAATTATATGTTTCGGAATGACTCCGAATTTTCGGAATAATTCTAAATGAATTGGAAATCATTTTGATATATTAAACTAACTTTTTACGTTTCGGAGTAACTCCGAATTTTCGTAGCAATTAGAAATGAAGTGGAAATTAATTGAAAAAAAAGTTTGTTAAATTTGGAAAAGGAAGAAATAACTTATTTGGTGCTATGTAAAGTGCATGGTTAAAAATATTATAATTTTCGAGTTTGAAAAAATAAGAAATTCGGAATTCTTTTTTCTACTTTTAATAATTTTTATTATTTTTCTATTTAAATAATATTTATACTATTTATTTACAGTATTTATATTTATATATGCATTAATAAATTTTAAATTAATCTTTACATTTATGAAAAAAAACTATTAAAGTTAGAAATATTAAATTTAAAATTTATTATTTCACAAAGTGCGACATCAACTTCCAGAAACAGTTTCGAAAATGAATTATAATTTTTGTAAACGCTTACTCTTTTCTAACGCTTGCTGCTTTATTTTAGATAAATATTTTATAATTAGTTAGTTTGTTTTTTGCAAATATTTTTTTAATAACTTCTGTAGCCTTAATATTTGATTTTTTTTTAATTAGTTATTTACTTTACCTAAAATAATTTAAAAATTTTTCTTTATTCGTAATATTTAACACAGCTTACTTATAGTTCAGTTTATTTATTTTACTTTTTATTTACTAATGTTTTTCCTTTTTTGTAAATTTTTGCAAAAAAATTTTTAATTATAATTTAAATATTTTTATATTAAATTCCTCGTCATATTTTTATGCTTTTTCTTTCATTTTCTTTTGTATTATTTTTTTTTTTTAATTTTTACATTTAGTCTACATAATAAATTTTCTCTTAGAGTTGTATTCCACAGCCAAAAAAAAAAAAAAAATTAATAGATCCGTTTAAAGTTAAAACTTTTTATAAAAAACATTTTTTGTACTCACAATAAACAGCAACGATTTTAGCGACATCATTCTTTCCGATTGTTTGAAAATGAAATTATTTTAACTGTTCCAAAACGGTTCAAACACTGAGTAAACACAGTAAAAGTTTCAATACTTTTGTGGTTGTAAAATATAATATCCTTGTGTAGTATCCTTTGATGTCTGAAGCTAAAAAGCTTGTTGTCAGTTCTGCACTACACTTGGTAAAGTATATTTTTCACTCGTCACACGCTATAAATGTCTTTAAAAATATATATTTTATCGCTGCCACAGCTGATAAATAACACCGAAAGTATATAAGATATTTGCTCAAATGAATTATTTTTCAAATTTCAACGTTAATTCGCAATTTTGCTTTACCGGGTTCGCAACTTGAGTCTTTTGTTTAGCGGCACTGCTACTTTTTAGTACACACGATCGCTATGAATTAGGGTTCCACACGACGATGCAACGCTATTTATAACGACAAACGACCGACAAAGCGCCCCAGCACCAGCGCGCTGAGGAGAAGCGCAGCAGCCGACACAGAGATGGCAGCAGCGGCGGCGGCGGCGGCAGATGAGCTAAGCGTCAACGGCTGAGCCATAGCAGATGTGGGGGGAAAAAGCTGCAAAAAAAATATCAATAAGCTGTTTGAAGCGGGAGCGCGTTGCCAACTAGCTGTCAGAAACCATATCTACTAGATGTTGTGGAGAAGCACCAAAACAAAAACAACAGCAACAACAACAATAGGAATGTAAGTTGCTTTAGTAGTGACTGCTGATGACTCGGCTTGACTTGACTTGGCGGCAAAGCTCACTCATCTTCATAGCTACGTTGAAACTAACTACAGTAAGCAACAACAACAAAAAAAAAACATTACGCTATAACAATAAGCAGAGCAATAACAGCTGTACAACGGTGCGCTCACATATTAGCAGCAAATAAATGAAATGAAAATAATTGAAGTGTTGCTGAGCTTCGGCAGCGGCCACTAGCAAAACGAGCGAAACGAAACAATAGCAACAACAAAGCGACAGCGACAAACAGCTTCAAACAAAAATTCAAAATAAGGAACAACAACAGCAAGTGTAACAAAACGCCAGCAGCGAGCATGAACACACATATTAGCAGTTAGCAACAACAACAAAACCAGCAACAACAGCGCACATCATAACAACAACTAGCAGCTCGTGAAGGCAGCTGAGGCATCTCACCGCCAAATGTTCACATGATAGGTGCGCTCTTCTTTTCAGACTGCTTCGTAGCGTGCCGCGCACTGTTCGCCGTCGACTGCGCCGGTCGACAGCGACGCTGACAGAGCTGTTATCGTGCAGCAGCGCAGCGCGCACCGTTAAAGCACCGTTCGTTTTTCAAATAAACCTGTGTATATGTTAATGTACGTGTGCGTGTTGTAGGGGTAGGGGTACTTTGATACACGCACACACACATGCGCATGTTAAATATATTCAAACACAAACACACACTTATAAGCAAGATCGCTACAATTGATCTTCTAGATCAGCATTGTTGTGAGCGCGCAAAACAAAAAATAAAAAAGGCAGTAGCGAAAACCAAGAACAACAACAACCGCCAATTTGCCTCCAAATTGGCAACAAAAACTTGGCAAACCCACCTACAACAACAAAAGGCACACATTTTGACTTTTTTTCTACAGAAATTAATTCACTAACAATGGCAAACATCGCATATTCCACTCAATCACTTTGCTGAGCGCCAACTACAACACCAGCAACAACAACAAAACAGCTTTTTGTTAGATTCCTATAGAATTTGCATCAAAGGCAATTGCTATGGATCTGCTGATCGCATCACTTGCTCGCACAGTGCACATACTTTGCTCATAACAATGGCAGTGTTGCCAACTATTGCTTGTGCAACAAATATTGCATGTGCAATATGTACATATGTACGATGTAATATTAAATTATTCTTGCATGTTTGCGTACAGAAATTTACATATTTTAATATTCTATTGCACGGCATTGCACTCCTACACTTATTCTGCAAGATTCTTGATTTTCTTAGCTCATCCGCTAGCTGTTCTTATTTGTGTGCGCTCTTTTCGTCTTGCTCGCTATGCGCTATGCGTCATAAAGTTCTTTCTCTCGCGGGAATGCCAATTAAATTTTTAATAAACATTACTCTGTTCGGGCTCTGTATACAGCGTGGGTCCTTGAAAGCCCATATTTATAGCGATGCTCATTAACTTGGAATATGTGAAGATTTTTTATGTATTTTTTAATATTATGAGAACTCGTACAGTTTTCCGAGCGCTATAATGCTGTAATTCGACTGAGTTGATTGTATGGAAGTGTTTTGAGTCTGTGTGTGTGAATGAAAATTAAAATTTCTACAAAGAATTTTTCAGAAAGAGATTAAAATTGTCTAAAAAAGCTGCTGCTTTCGATACGTGGCATGGCATCGGCATTATCGAGATATTAAAATTATTTCAAGTTCAAATTATCGAGGGCTACGTAATATGATAAAATGATATGGTTCCGTTGGGAACAGTTTTTATACTGAGAACACTTTAATGAAAAAGTAAATTGGACTATATATCTAAATATTAGTTTTTTCAGCAAACGAAAAATTGTTTAGAATACTTAAAATCGGGTAGGGAACACTTTGAAAAGTGGGAACAGTTTATTATTTTATAAATCGAAGCTGAAACAATAGGAAATACGAAAAAAAAGTTTATGGATTTTGACAATGTGGGGACAGTTTTCTTAAGTGGAAAGTAAATAAAATAAGTAAGTAAATTTGACAGTTTGGATGTAATAATTGTTAAAATTATTTCAAATTTAAACTATCGAGTGTTTCATAATATGTTCCATTATCATACTAGCAACACTTTAATTAAATAAGATTATACATATGTACATATGTATGTATGTACATATGATTAACTATTAGTTTTTGCTGTAAAGGAAAAGTTATTTAAAAATACTTAAAATCGTGTTGGGTACACGTGGAAAAGTGAGTTTATTATTTCAAAAACTTAAACTGGAACAATAGAAATTACGTAAAATAAGGTTGGGAACCTTGATTAAGTGGGAACAGTTTTCCTGCTGCGACGGCTTAAATGAAGTAGTACAATTGATATTTTTTAATAACGAGAACTTAGTTAAAATACGTAAAACTAGTCTAGGAACAATTTAAAAAGTGGGAACAGTTTTCCTGCTGCGAAAGCTTAAAGTAAGAAGTACAATTGACATTTTTAAACAACAGTTAAAATACGCAAAACCAGCATAGGAACAATTTAAAAAGTGGGAACAGTTTATTGTTTTGTAAATCGAAACAAGATTTAAAATTCACTCGAGCGGAGTTTTCAAAATCAAAACGAACTAAAATTTTAAACTTATTAAGCATAGTTAACCAGATTTGAAAGCAAGTAGCTGCATTTTAACTGTACAGAAGTAGTACGCGCATACGTTACCGATGCCTATTTATTTTTACAACTTATTTATTTTTATGTTATCTAAATATGTATTTCGTTTTCCCCAAAAAAACAAAATTTGTCATTCATACGTAAGTATGTATAAGCATAGTAAGAAAAACATTGTCATATCGCATTAACTACACGTCTCTGCCATTCATTGAGCGTCATCCGCAATCACCCACAACGCAAGCGAGCATTGACAAATGAATTGTGCTTAATCGCCGTCAAATTGTTGTAACTACTACTTTAATATATGTACGTATAGGTTTGTAATAATATATTTTAAGTACTTACGTATGTAATTATACGGCATTTTATAAGTAATTATGCATGCATCTGTATGTGTGAGTATTGAAAATCTGCCGGAATTCCAACGATGCAAGCAGCGCTTGCGCACTCATTTACATTTACTGTTGTTTTTGTTATTGTCGTTGATTTCGTTTTGTTTTTGTTTATTGCATTGATTTTGCATGTTGTCACCTTGTTGTTGTTGTTGTTGCCGTTATACCAAACAGTGTTTGTTGTTATTTGTGCTGTTATAAGTCGTATTGTTGTTGGTGTATTTGTCATGTTGCCCTGTCTAGCGGTCGAATTGTAAGTTTTGATGCTGTCGCTGCGTTGTTGCTGTTACTTTTGCCTTTATGTTTTGTGTGCCAACGAAATATGTTGATCGTGACTTGACGGCGGCAACGGCGACGGCGTTAAATTTGTAGTTTAATGATAATGAGGAGGCTGTTGATGATTGAGATGATGTGAGAAATGCTGCTAACGGTGTTGTGGTGTAAATTGGTGAAGCTTTCTTTATTGAAAGAAAATCATTTGAATTTAAATTAATTAATGCACTTTGATAAGGGCTATAAATATAGAAAAACATTATATATTTTCTCGAAGTGGCAACGCTCAAAATATAAAATACATAAATTGTTTTCTGATTGTATTACTTTTTTATTGCTGTTTTTGAATAAATTACAAAAACTGACATTACTAAGGATTCGTAGGTACGTATGATATGACACCTGGTGAGTTTAACCGAAAAACCTAACCTAAATTATAAAAGCAATATAACTTAATTGTTGTTTAAATCTAACCTCTATCCATAGCTTATCAAATGATAGAATGTGCTGAAAACCAGTGTTGTGATGGCTTACGGTAAAATGAATTCAGATGACGGTAAAATGAGTTCAGATTTTGACTAATAGTAGCTTTGGATTTTGCTAGCTTTTTAAGGGTGGTATAACAGTTTGAAACTCGGGAACAGCTATTCGACAAATTTTGAAATGTTTTTCAACTGTAAAATTTAAATGATCCAGACGACGTCGAAGGGTTTTTCAACTTTATATGAGAACAGTTTTTTTTACTGGGAACACTTTTATCTAAGGGTAGCTTTGTTTTTTTTCCAAACGGTTTTTATTTTTATACATAAAAAATCGTTAACATTATTTTCCATATTATTGGGAACACTCATCCATGTGAGAACAGTTTGATATAAATATATTTTTATTATGTCATTATTTCTCAATAAATAATATAAGGTAAGAGGGTTGGGAACACTTGCTTAAGTGGGAACAGTTTTAATTTATTATAAATATAATTAAAGTATATGTGGTTACAAATGCATAAAATAGTATGGAACACAATTCATATAAAAGTGTTATTTTAATAGTTGGAGTTTAAGTAAAATATTGCTATATTTATATTAAATTATGTTTTGTGTCATTCTTTCTTTACGAATACAAATCTTGACCAATATATATTATTAAGGCATGTACAATTCCATTAGCGGATATGGCAGGCTGTAGGTTGTTCTAGCGAAAACGCGTGTCATGGTTCTTTAAGCATTTATGTAGTAAATTATCCGAAAAATATCTGACCTTGTAAGTACTCATTGCTAAACGAAGCACATTTTCAATAAATCATTCTGTGATAGCATTGCTAACTTTCGGAGGCAATGGTTTAGGCATAATTTCAAACAATGCAAATAAAATAAATAGCAGAAAATACTAGAAAACAAAGAAATACTCATCTACAAGTGGGAAATATCTAAATAATATAATTTTTATACAATAAATAATGAGGAAGGCTTAGGCTTGGCCGGAACGAAAGTGAAGCCAACATTTGTACCTCAGCGAATTGTTCGCTGAAAACAAAAGGCAACAAATGATTTCCTTGACTTTAATGACGTTTAACTTGGGCAAGCGATAAGTAAAAAAAATATGAAAAATTGAAAAAAATTAAAAGGGCAATGAACAGGCGAAAAATTATAATTAAATTTGTTTAATGAAAACACTGAACATAAAATTGAAATAAAAAAAAAAATATATTTTTTTTAGATATTTTGATGCCAATAATTATTTATTTTAAAATAACTTGACCAAATATAAATAGATCTAAAAATATAAAGAAGTTATATACTCTTTATAGCTAAGAATATTGATTTTTAGTTATTGATGAGAAGTTAGTTTAGGTTAGGTAAATAGGCTGAATAATCGTGAGGTCACGAATAATCGCAATTGGACTGCTATAGACGCCTGTCCGTTGTAATGTTATTGATTATAATAATTGTCTATTTAGAAATCCAAAACATAGTTTATTTCTTTCAAAATTCGTAATAAAAATATGTTTAAATTTTATTTTTTTTGGATTTACACACTAAAAATCAAAATATTATTAAAACTATTTTTAAATTATTTTATTTAAAATAGTCAACAAAAGTCAAAATATTATTTTAATTATTTTCAAATTATTTTATTTAAAATAGTCAACAAAAATAAAAATTTTATTAAAATTATTCTCAAATTAGTTTATTAAAAATAGTCTCCTTCTGCTTCAATAGGGCTTTTTGCACGGTCCAAAAGCATGTCGCACGAGTGTTTTCGCTCGTTGGCCGGTATGGCCGCCAGTATGCCAGTGTAAGCCTTTTGAATGGCCTCTACATCTGCATAACGCTTTTCTTTCATGGGCAAATGCATTTTTCCGACAAGGAAGAAGTCGCACGGTGCCATATCAGGTGAATATGTGCAGTGGTTAATGGTTAAAATGTGATTCTTGGTCAAATAATCGGTCACAACCTCTTTAATAATGTCCTTCGAATGTTGTATTCTGAGCAATTTTTGGTCGTCAGTCAATTTGTGCGGAAAAAACCGTGCACACACCTTTCGTAAGCCCAAATGTTCGGTCAAATTGCGATAAATCGATGTTTTAAAGATGCTCAATTCCATTTCCATGAATTTCCAAGATGATTTCGGCTGATTTTTGATGAATTCACGCAAAGTTTCGAGGGAATTTCCGGTGATCGCAGATTTTGATTGGCTCACATGTTGATCGTCATTTATGTCCTCACGACCACTTTGAAAACGTTAAAACCACTCGTGCACTCTGCTACGGCATAGGCAATCATCGCCATAAACTTGTTTCATCAATTAAAACGTTTCGGTTAAAGTTTTATCAATTTAAAAAAATGTTAATGTTGGCTCTTTGTTCGAAGCTCATTTTCGCACCGATAACACAAACATACTGACACTTAAAACGCAATAACTTCACTTGCAATCAATGAAATGTCATGAAATTCTCACTGGACAATCGATAAAGATAACAAATTCTAACGCATCAGTCGACATATGGATGGCGCCACTAGGAGAACGCACCTTGTAGATAACCTAGAATTCCAATTAATAGTACTTGAACTTCTAATAAATGTTTAATTATCATTTTAGATAACAGTCTTCCGTTTGAAAACTAATAGCATAATTACCGCTTTACACATATCTACACTCACCTAAAGAAACCCTCGAATCAGTAGTCGCATTGACAGTCAACGAAAGTGACATTTAGAAGCACATAATTGCACACAGAAACCCTGAAACAAAAGAAAAAATAAAAGAAAAACCAAAAAAAAAAAAAAACAACATCAAAGAAATACCATGAAAAACTGCAACCAAAGCGTAATAAGAATTGTTAAATGTAAATGCCAAAATTGTCTTATGAGTGCAATCGACACGAAAATTAAGTCACAAAAATGTTCAAAAAAATCAAACAAAAAAAAAATAAATAAATTTGCTTGCGTTGCTGTGGTGGCAGGTAAAAAAATCTGTACGAGTATGCTCAAAAACAAGTAGTCACAAAAGATTTAATTGATTCATCAATTTTTTTTTCCTTACACCTTTTTTATAGTTCCGTAAGGCAGTAAACCATTATTATACTCACTGAAACTCGGTCACAAATTTTTTTTATATGATTTGATTCAATAAACTAATGTTTGGATAATTGACTTGTCATGGCAAACTGCTGGGCTCGTACTCCTCTTAGATGCTTACTAATTTATTGACATGGCGAACAAATAAACCCCGAATAATTGATTCGCAGCGACCACTGTTGCTGGTTGAGGGCACAATAGACCCTAGGTGGCGGTGCAATCCTCATCTATTTATTTTATTGCTGGTAAGGTAGGTATCATCATCAATTTGTGGAACAATGCTAACCTTCGTAACTCTGCTTATGCTGCCGATAATTCGATGGCAAAAATATAAACAAAATATTACCGAGAGTTCCAGTTTTGCATATGAAATTTTACGGTTTTATTCGCTTGCGATGTAAGCTTTTGCAAAGAAAAAAGAATCACCTCTTTTGCGTGACTTTCAAAGATTTTATTTTATTTTAATAAAGCTTATCTATTTCTGTTACAAATACACTTTGCAAGACAGCAGAAGACTCTTAAAGCTAGAAAAGAAAAACTTGAAATCCTATATGTTTTCCACATACAAATAATAATTCCATATTTCATTGCTGCTTGGGTTACCTTGCTCACTTACTTCGTAATTAATGCAGTGTTTGTGGCACCTCGAATCAAATCGGCGCATCTTCAGCGTGTAGTTCGCCTGTGAAAAAACTTAACTTGTTACTCACAAAAATGTGCAAATAATTTATTTCACGAAAATGTGCATATTTAACAAAGTATCGCTTTAAGTGCTTCTATTAGCTGCCCTACAACAATATTCCGTACTCGCGGTACTCGACGAATGGAGTCATTAAATGCATATTAATGGCCTGTTGAAGCAGATGAAGAATTGCAAAAGGGCTTGTCACAATTTTAGCATAAGCTAGTAATACCAAAAGCATGCAAAAAAAATTTTTTTTGAAAAAATGTTGTATGGATGTGTAAATAAAAATTTAAAGAACAAGAAATTATATGTGACCTGGTCTACGAAAAGGGGGCTTAGGTGTCAGAAAATCAAATTTTTTTATTTTGTTTTTGTTTTTTTATTTTTTTTTTGTTTTTTGACAAATTTCGGCTTCTGCTCACCATTTCCACGATATTCGGTGGATTGATCGTCGGTTTCTGGATTTTGAAACCAATCTTTCGATGCCAGTAAGATTTCTGACTATTAATCGTCGCTTCTATAGCACCAATTCCTTTATTTTATTTTATCTTTAAATAATTTGCACCAATCAAAAACACTTCCTCGCGACAAATATTTTTTACCGAAGGCCTTTTACAACATTCTTGACGTCTTGACACTAGAAATTTGATTCCGCACTCACGAAATTTAAATTAAAAAGTCTTACTATATTTTGCCCATTTATTTCATTGTAGCGAAATTAAATTATTCGCTGGATAGTTTTCAATCAGAGAGTTAGAGGATGAAAGATCAATCGAAAGTAATTTATGAGTATTTAAATTAACAAAAGAACTTTTAATCCATTTCAATTTAATACTTCTCTAGAAAAGCGCATCTTCAAATCTTCACCGATTGTATTTAACAAAGGATTGTACTAGAGAGTACACTGAGTCTCTGTGGGATTCTTCGCAAGTTCTCACGCAAAAATTTTCGTCTTTTGTTTGTGGGCCGCAGATTCTTCAACATTAAATTCTGTGCCATTTTTGTCGTGTTTGAATGAATAGATCAAAGATGTTCCTCAGTTTTTTGTCATCGATTTGGGAACGTTACAAGCATCGTATCTATCACATTTCATGACTTGGCCAGATCGATCGATACTTTCTGAAGAATTTCGCTGAGTGAATGAGTTAAAGATGGAATATCACATAGGCAAGAAATCCGAATTAAAATTTGAAATTTGACACGGCTGCGATGAGTATCGTTGCTTTTCCTGGTGTTTCCTTATTTTTCCATTTATTGACTATACCCTGAACAGGGTATATTAAGTCTATCACGAAGTTTGTAACACCCAGAAGAAAGCGTCGGAGACCCAATAAAGTATTTATATAAATGATCAGTATGTTGAGCTCAGTCGAAATTCATCTTGGAGTGATCTAAGAACTAGATTAAATTCAGGATACTATCAATGTACACCGTTGGAGCTTCAACGCCAAAAATTGTATTAAGTTCATACTCGTACTTGTAGATGTATGGTGCCTGAGTTGATACACGTCGAAATTTGTTCGCATTTTAGCCAAGATGAATCTTTTAAGATACTGTAAACAACACAAAAAACGCTCGTATGACAAAAGCTTCCGAGAATTGACTCCATTAAAAATATAAAATTTACGATAAAGTTGTGTGTTGCCAGATTGCAATACTTGGGTTGCTAAATGCCAAAATATAAAAGGCAACCTGCGTATATGTATATGTAAATGATAAGGATGACGAGCTGAGTCGATTTAGCCATGTACGTCTGTCTATCACTTTGTCAGTATGAACGCGAACTATCGCCTCGATCTGAAATTTTGCGGCCGTCCTTTGTTTTCCAAAAAGCTGTATATTTGTCGGAACCACTGATATCGGACCAGTAGAGTAAATAGTTGTAATGCAACATTCACGATCGAAACAACGTGGTTTTATGGAAGATTTTTTCATTCGACGATATATCTTCATCAAATTTAACATTGGGTGTTTTGTATTTGGGAGTGGTATTATACCTTTGGTCAAACCAACTTTAACGTCTTTTTTTATACATAATATTTTTGTTTAAATCCTAACAAATCATATTTTTCACTTGCGGCCATAAGGCAGTCTTTCGAAGCTACTGAAAAGTCAAGATAGAGTTCGTTGACAATATTGCTTTGTTTTTAGTACATTTTAGGCATTAAAGTAAGATTTCGCTAAATGAGGTAAAAATTATGACGTTGCGTGAGCTATCACTTCTCAAAAAGTAGTAAAACTAAAATTATTAGAGGTTTTTATTTTGAGTTAAAAGCTTTAGGATTTCTTTCTGAAAAGATTTCAGGGAAACTAAATGAATAATATAATTTCAGATGAAGTTACCATCATTGAAAATTATACTCGTATATAAAGCGCTGAATAAGTCTTTTGGAAAAAGAAAGCAAGTCTTCATATTTCGGAATAGAGTTGCTAGCTTTAAATATACAAGGTGCGTTCCAAAGTAAAAAGGACTTAAAAAAACAAAAAAAAAAAACAGAACAAATGGTTTTTTCGGCAGAATCAATTTATTTTATTCAAAATAGTATCCTTCTGCTTCAATAAAGCTTTTTGCACAGTCCAAAAGCATGTCGAACGAAAGTTTTAGCTGTTGGCCGCCGGTATGCCGGTGCAAGCCTTTTGAATGGCCTCTACGTCTGCATAACGCTTTCCTTTTATGGGCAAATACATTTTTCCGAAAAGAAAGAAGACGTTCCCATATCAGGTGAGTACGGGGAGTGGTTAATGGTTAAAATGTGATTTTTGGTGAAATAATGGGTCACAAGCGTCGATCGATGAGACGGATTCTGAGCAATTTCGGGTCGTCAGTCAATTTGTGCGGCAATACACCTTTCGTAAGCCAAAATGTTCGATAAAAATGCGATAAATCGATGTTTTCGAGATGTTTAATTCCATTTCCATGAATTTCCAAGATGATTTCGGCGGATTTTTGATGAATTTACGCAGAGTTTCGAGGGAATTTCCGGTGATCACAGATTTTGGTCCACATGTTGATCGTCATTTATGTCCTCACGAGCACTTTGAAAACGTTGAAACCACTCGGGCACTCTGCTACGGGATAGGCAATCATCGCCATAAACTTGTTTCATCACTTGAAACGTTTCGGTAGAAGTTTTACGAATTTTAAAACAAAATTTAATGTTAGCTCTTTGTTCGAAGCTCATTTTCGCACTGATAACACAAACACACAGACACTTAAAACGCAATAGCTTCACTTCCAATCTATGAAATGTCATGAAAGTCTTAGTGAACAATCGATAAAGATAGAAGATTCTAACACATCAGCCGACATATAGATGGCGCCACCGGGGGGCACTAGATTCTAAATGTCCTGTGTTCTTTGGAACGCACCTTGTAGTATAAATGTGCAAAATATTTCCAAATACGCGAAGAGGACAAGGGTCTTACAAATAATTGCAGGCCGTATTAATTTTAGAACTGATGTGTGCTAGCTTAACGCTTTGTTAATTCGTGTTTCTTTGATTTTAGAGATTGCGCTATTTTGACGTATAAATGGGGCAATGTACGCAGTGAGATGCTAAGCATTACGAACAAAAAATTATGGACGAATTCCTCAAAAAATACTGCATAAAAAATATAAAAATAAATTCCTTTAAGCTCAGTTAAAATTTATGTCTTTAAGTGAATATAATTTAAACTATTTAATTTCCAGTAAATTTTCCAGCAAATAGAAGTATTTATTATTTGCAATTTTATAGGTTTCCCCCTAAAATCACCTGATTTATGCGCCAATTACTGGCGTCACTATTATTACGATCATCATCGCCGTTTTGCCGTTATTACAGGCAATGCATTTTCTCGGCTTCAAAATGCGATTTTATTGCCATTTGTCGTCTGCATAATTGCAACGTGCAACCTGGCGCGCTGGCACTGGCGCTGCCTTGGTGATCTCAGCCGAAGATCAAGCCCAGTCGCAAAGTGAAGCAAAAGGGCCGAGCAAGAGTTGAATAAATAGTCGCAATGCGATTAAATCATAACGCGAAATGTCAGAGCAACAAATAACAACAACAAAAACGTAAAATCATACAAAAACAAGCAATAAAACGGGGAAAAACTAAAACGATGAGACCAATGCCATACACGTAGCAACTGTAATAAAAATATGGCAGCACTATAAAAAGGAAAAAAGAGCAAAACTGTAATTCACAGAATTCCCCAGCGATTTTCGATTTTTTGCAGAAATTTACGCCAATCGAATGGAATGTTTCTTTCGCGCGCTGCGGGTCAGGTGCGCGATCTCCAAAGCGAACAACACAAACAACTTAAATGCTCCGAAATAGGTGAGGTTATACGTAAGTGAGGGAGTATCCGCAAACTCACACACACACACACTCACACAAACATACAGGCGAACATAGAACACCTTCAGCGTTTAACTGCCAGCGTCAATAAATGAACTGACAGAATATGAAGCACTTGTTGGCGTTCTTCGATTTAATCGTGTTATTATTGATGTTGCTGTTGTTTTTGTTACTCGGTGCGCTTCACATTGTATTTGTTTTTTTTTTGTATTGCCATTGCTTGAGTTATTGGCTGGCAATTTTTTCACAAATCATCAGTCAGCGAAGTGATTGTTTGTTTAAGCGCTTCTTGCTATTGTTGTTGTTGCCATTTTTTATAGTGAACTATGGTGAAGAGCATTATGAAGCGATAAAAACTTGAAAAATATCAATAAATTGGAAAGTGAAAATTGATTGACGATCTTTGCGTTTATATTTGGTAATCATATTAATAAGACGATGTCGAATTCTTTTCTGAGATTTTCTGATTTTCAAGGAATAAGGTTTTTTCTCATTAATTCTGCATTTATCCCAAAGGCCGAGTTTTTAAAAATAAGGAATATAGTTTTTGGGAGTACATAGTTGGAACAAATTGCCTTTTGTTTGGGTAAAGACCATTGATGTAATTACCGGTGATCCAATTTTTGAATTAAGGACCTTCAGGTTCACACTGAGATGCCTTTCCCATGAAGTCTTGATCCACAAAATATAAAAATAAGGTTTTAAAATGAAAAGAAAATGTTGCGAGATTAATAATGTCTCCAAATTACTTTGGAAGTAAGATTCAGCAATGTCAAAAGCTAAAGTGCTAAACAGATTCTAGAGGCTAGGCTACCATTAAGGAAAATTATTCGCTGGATAGTTTTCAAGCAGAGAGTTAGATGATAAAAGATCAATCGAAGGTGATTTATCAGTATTTACATTAAAAAATAAACTTTTAATGGCCGTGAAATCGATTTGAAGTAGAGGTCGAAATGCCAGTGGGTACTTTACAGCGGAAACTATAGAGGACAGGCTACCGTCTTCAGTTGTATTTTTTACTGAAGAATTTTAACAGTAATAGTAAAGTAACAATTTTATTTTTGTTTTTGCATATTGTGATGGTCTTTATTTTTGTAAATAGCATAACACGAATTTTAAGTTTTCGATTATATGAAAAATTTGTTTTTAGCTGGAAAAAAAATATCTAATTTTGGAACAAATTTTGATTTAAAAAAACTAACAGTTTGTCAAATATAGCTGTAATTTGAGGTAAAATTGAGCTATTTTAATGAAACTTGTTATGGTGGTTCCTTAGTACAAAGAAAATTACCACGGCCACGGGCACAAATCGCCATAAAGGACTATGCTAGTGTAACCCATGAAAAATTAGGCAATTTTCGTGAGGTTTTTTTAAAGAAAGTTTTCTATCGAAAGTTTTGAAGTTCTTTGGAAATAATAAGATATATTTTCAGCTAGATTTTAAGATTTTTTTTTTACAAAAATGTTGAAAAAATAACGATATTATTTGCTGTCTTCGGAGGTGCCGAAAAAAAGGGCCCCAACCGCTGACATGATTTCGGCCAAATGATTAGCTGAGACAAAAAAAAAAATTCAAAAAAAGCTATTCAAGTTGAAGGTATTTCCTGTATAATGATTTAAGATTTTTGAAAAATATCAAACGTTAACAAAGTGGCGTAGATCTGAAAAAAAATCGTTTTTTTAGGAAAAACATTGTTGGATTTTAATGCCAAACTGACAATAAAAAAAATCAAATCAAAAGGTCGTTGGTCGTTGTATAGTAAATTTATTCAACGAAATTCAGTTTTAATTTGAAGTCGATCGGTCAATTTCTTGTTTAGTCATGATGTCAACATTTTTGAAAAATGTTGTTTCAGAAAGACTATTTATACCTGTGAGCGGTCGCTCTTTAGAACGCTGCCACCCGAAAACCACTCAAGATGCGATTGTCGATTTCTCAGGATATTTTTGGAAATATGAACTATCAAAAAAGTAAAAAAAAAATTTGGGAAAGTGTCACACTGGTATAGTTTCTTAGCCGAAAACCTCTAAAGTGCCATAACTAAGTGCTAAATTACGATATACTTGAAGCTTTAATGTGCTACAGACGATCGCCAGGGACACCTGTGGGCAGAAAATTTTGAAAAAGTGTGCGTGGTCCCGCCCTATAATATGTTTAATGTACATATCTCCTAAACCTAACAGGTTTCGAATATTTGGAGCCCAAAACCTATAGTTCATTTTTGATCGCAAATATTGGTCAATATGTGAGATATGTAATTAAAATTCACGGATAATCTTTCTCTGACAATGGTATGTCTCTATGTCGAAAATGGGTTGACTTCTTCTCTTAGCCCCCATATACCTAATATAAAGATATTCGACATTCCCGGTGACTTCATACTGCATATATCGGCCAATATTTGAGATATTTCAATGAAAATGAGAAATCTTGTTTTACTCATAACATCTTTCTGGGTAAAATAGAAAAGTTCGAGCGAAAACTTGACCTAATCCTTTTCTAACTAATATCAGAATTTTCGAGCATCCGGCTGACTGACAATCTATATGATGGATTTTTTAGTATGTAGCATGTTAATTGTATGTTGTATTGGAAAAAAATAGATAAAATCGGGTCCATACTGCCCCAACTCCCATATACTCATATTATGATTATCGTTTATCTGTCAAATCTTATACCTTATTTGTCGCTGAGTGTATGAGTTATATCGAGGATTTCGATCTTCTGGTTGACGTTTTACACCTTAAAGTATTTCTCTGGTTTTGATTCTTGCAAGTAGCAAGAGTATGAACTATTAGGTTATACCCGTCCTTAATTTTTAGGAATAGCATCGCACAAACAACGCATAACACTCAAATAGCATTCTTTGTAACTCTTTACACTTTAATTAGGTGTTGGGTGCATTAGAAGGAATGTTGCAGAAATATTTACAATTAAGGAAATATTTCTAATATACTGAAATGTCGGCTGCACATAACTTCAGCTAATTACAGATGCAATCGGAATTCAGATTTTTTGACGCTTTTTTTTCAGTGCGTTAATAAAAATCGTAGGAAAATAAGAATTGTAAAGAATTATTCATTCTCTTAATTTATTTCAGTGAAAAGTAAGTAGATTTTCGGGCGAAAAAATATGGATAGAATTTTTTTAAACTATCGAGAGGTTCGATTATCGTACCTATATCGACTATCAGTCTGGCTCAGCGAGTATCACAACCAAGGTACAAAATGAAATTGAACGTCTTGAATACGGTTACTCAGACCGCAAAGGGCAAGAAAATGAAGGAAGAGGAAAACAATATCATAGGGTGCAACTTTGTTTCAACACGGTCTAGTTGCAAGGTTGGTTATTCGATTTCAACAAAACTTTCAGTTTTGTTATTGTTTTTTATTTTTTTTTTTTAGACTGTGAAGATCTTAGTGATTTGTAATAATTAGTAAATAGTTTCATTTACACATATTCCTTCAAAAGAATTAATTGCTTATTTCTTTAGGAGTTATATGCAGTTAGAAGGCCGAAAAAAGCAAAATTTCCAGAACATTTTTTGAGAAAATTTTTAAATTTATGATCCAAAAAGTGCACGCATATCTTTTAACTGTAGTTTAAGACTTATGTAGTATTAGTAAAAATATTTATTTGGAAAAGAACTACGCTGATCTCTGGGAGCTACTTTCAAAAAAATCATTTTGCGGATAAACAGATTTCGTTAAGGTAAATGGCGCATTAAAAAATCGAATTTTGACCAAAATTTCGGCCAAAAATTGTTTATGAAAAAAAAAAGTTTTTTGACTAAGAAGAATTTTATATTAATTACTAAAAAGCATATATAAGAAGTTCGTGAAAAAATTTGAGATTAATCGGTTTAGCCGCTTTTGAGTTACGTTGGCCGCCGGCTTTGAAAACACTATTTTGGAAAAAACGCCTTTAATGTTTGGCTTCGTACTTTCAAGCACTCAGAAAAGCCTTTTCAAATTTGCGTGTAGCTTCGAAAATACTCACCGGAACTATATGAAATCCGTTTGTATTCTCTAATAAATGTATATTAAGAAAATAAAATAAAAGGAATCGATTTTTTGAAAATCTATGTAACTATATATAAACTCTTAAATCCTTTCAGTGATCAATTAACCTTTCAATCACGAGACATAGACATAGTCTCATTAGCGATTTTTCAAAGTGGAAATTGTGTTAGTTTGTTGTTCAATTTTCATACCGCCCCTGTTTTTCTACTCGTTCAAATCATCAGCTTTCCAAAAACCAAAAAAAAAAAAAAACACAGCACAAGTGTGTTGAAAGCTGTCAACAGCGCAAAAGTTGCATCACTGTACATCTTTAAAGAATGCCATGCCACCGTTTGGTATTATTCTTGATATTCCACACACAAAAACTGGATCCAGTTCGGCATGGGCGCAACCCACGCCCGCCATGGTACACCAACAACTACATAGCTTGTAATGAACTCAGCCAGATTTAAGGTATATTTAATTACTCCAGTAAATAAAATAAATTTCCTACGAAATCAATGCAATTCCCCGAAAAAAAAGCGCAGCCGTAAATGCCACACACGTGGTTGAACTCAACCTCAAAGTGACAAAAAAATGCACACAAATCGTGCAACTTAGCACAATGCGCAGCAAAATGTATACAAAAGAAAAAAAAAAAAAAAAAGCAAGCATGAATTAAGTTCGAAAAAATCGGGAGCATAATGTGGCATAATAAATGCAATTTCCACAAACGCTTATGAAAGCACAGTGCCGCCGTGTTGACTTGCCACACCAACTGCCTGCGATTGCTGCAACACAACACATAGGCGTAAACATATACAACGTTGCAATATATAATGGTGTGAGTTTGTTCATACATAAATAAATACATAAATACTATTAGAAATATCCGATGTGGAAATTGCCGGCAGACATGCAATCTGTCGCCGAAATAACACCGTAATATCGCACTATGCTGCAATCAGCCATGCCAGAGGTTGAGGTGTAAAATACTGCAACACACACACACACACCTTAAACGTGTGAAGGGTATATTTATATGCTCCCATGGACACCAATTTATTCGGTTTTAACAAACATGCATTTATGAGAGAATCTAATCTGTGATGACACTCACATTTCGGCATAATCGTGCATACGAGTATGTACTCGCACCGCACATGGACTTTATGTATAACACATGTGGCATAAATTTTGTATATTTCTGAGAAACTCGATTGTGTTGCATTGATGTTAAGTGCCACGAAATCAATTGCGGTGATGTGATACGATTTTGCTTTTAGCGCGTTCAAAAGGCCAGTTGATAACCGTTGTGCTGCAATATGCAGCTCTTCTGCTTCGACAGATTTTATACCTATCGAAAGGAAAGTGTGAGCGGTCGTAAACTGCTATAAGGATTTTTCGAATATGTTAGCACTCTCTCAGTACACTTTTTACTGTATAACATAACCTATATAAACCTTTTCTAAATGGAATATTCTGCAGCAATAGCGACTGCAGCTTTTATTCTGGATTCTCTGTGGTGGCATTAAGGCTTATCATTCGTCCCTTTACAGCAAAGCAGGAAACTTACCTTAATAAACCCAGTTTATTCTTCATAAATGAAAGAAAAAATATTTAATATGAGAAATTACTAAACAAAAATTTTGTACACATACGCAGTACTATCAACCAGGTTCAGAACTTTCAGGCGATCATCAAAATTCTGCTTTAATTTTCGGAGGACATCCCTAGGCATTAGATCTTTGAGAAAGTAGGAACAGGGATTGTTAACTCAAAAGGTATTTCTCTCCTAGATGAGTTGTACGCTGAGTGACTGTCTGTCTCTCGGTCTGTCTGTTTGTCCATCTGTCTTTGCGAGAGCTTAAGATAAAGGTAAGATATACTCTCAAGTTTCATTTGGTACATGTGTTTTAGCAAAATAGTTTGAGCGTTTCAAAAAATCGCATTTTCTCATTATAATGCACCTTTAGAGTATTGACGTAAATTTTTAATTTGATCCGAGTAATAGTCCTCTATGAAATTATGCTTTTGAATTAGGTTGGCAAGATTTCTCAAGAACTACTCAACCGATCTTCATAACATTTTGAACAGGTCTTTGAGATACAATTCTTGAAGACTTGGATCGATTGCAATTATTTGAAAAAAAAAAAAAATGTTGCGAAAATTTTCACATTTTTTGAAAAATTGTCTGCCAAAATTCCAATTTTCTTTTTTTTTTCCCTTCATCCAAGTTCAAAGTTAAGGCTTTAACTAAAACAGAGACAGAAGCATTGAATTTTACGCCTGGGATGATACAAAAGGCTTTTTAGTGCCGGAGTGAAATATTGACTGGACGATGACGCAGCCCAAATTTCGGTTGAAATCCTACTCTACCGCAATCGATAAAATTTGGTATACTACTGTGTCCAAAAAATAAGGTAACATTTGAATTTACGCTGCGCGCGTCGAAGGATTTGAAGAATTATTTTTTTTAGGTTGGTAGTACTGTCAGTCACATTTATGTCAAATTTCATGTCAAAATATTCATTAGTGTTTGAGATACGTGTCGTTTTGTGAGCTGCTTAAAGTGAGTTTTTCGTTTTTTGCGATGTCGAAATTTGTTGAGAAAAGAATTTGCATTGAATTTTGTTTACGGAATCAATTTTCTCCTGCGGATACGTTGAGAATGGTGCAGAAAGCCTTTGGTGTCTAAAAAAATGTTTACAAGTGGTATAGTGAGTTCCAGGCCGGCCGTGAACGTGTCGAAGACGAAGAGCGTCCAGGCCGACCATCAATCTCAACCGACGAAGCTCACGTTCATCAAATCAAAGATTTGGTGTTGAAAAATCGTCGATTAACAATTAGAGACCTTGCTGATGAAGTTGGCATATCGAAAGACTTAGCCAATACCATTTTGAAGGATGTTTTGGGCCTCAAGCGCGTCAAATCTCGACTGGTACCGAAAACATTGAATTTATTATACGATGCTTTCCGATTACCAGGGTGTCATGAAACGCATTATAACTGGCGATGAGACTTGGATCTATGCTTACGACCCCAAAACAACCGATCATTCGAGCGAATATTGTGCCAAAAGAGAGCCGAGACCAAAAAAATCGCGCCAAAGTCGCTCAATAATTAAGGTCATGTTGACTGCTTTTTTCGATTATCGTGGTGTTCTGCATTATGAATTCCTTCTAACCGGTCAAGTAGTCAACAAGGAATATTATTTGAACGTTATGCGTGGTTTGCGAAACGCTATCCGCCTAAAAAGGGCGGAATTGTGAAAAGACAATTCTTGGTTTTTACACCACGATAATTCACCATTCCATACTGCCCTCGTAATTCGTGATCATTTCGCCAAAAACTCAACCCATATAGTTCCGCAACAACCGTATTCACCTGATCTTGCGCCGTGCGACTTCTGGCTGCTCACCAAGCTCAAAAGACCGCTCCGAGGACACCGTTTTTATACGATAGAGGAGATTCAAGCCGCAGCGAAGAAGGAACTGAAGGCCATCCTGGAAAGTGACTACAACCAGTGTTTCGAAGATTGGAAAATCCGTTGGCATAAGTGCATTGCATCGGGAGGGGATTACTTTGAAGATAATGAAATTGATTTGGAAGAATAAATAAAGAATTTTCAAAATAAATACAATGTCACCTTATTTTTTGGGCATAGTAGTATAATGTTACCTTGACACAATATGTTCCAGTGAAAAATAAATAAAATCAAACTACACGCTCCTAATTCACCATATAACTCAATTTTAAGTTCCTTCAGATTCATTCACTCCTCAGAATGAAAATCAAGCACCAATGAATGTGTAGGGATACAACTTTTCCCGAAAAATGCACTTAAAGTCACTGAATATATGAATCAAAGTTCCAAATGCGAATTTTTTATCGAAAATATCGGTCAATCCGTGGATATATTATAGAAAATCGGTGAGAATCCCACTCTAATAGTAGTGCAGTATGTCTTTATGTCAGAAATGGGTTGAATCGGATCAATTATTTCTTTAGCCCTAATATACTTAAAATAAAGTTGTTCGAACTTGCTGTTGACTTTCTTTCGTTAGCGTGTTTTTCTGATAACGGTGCATCTCTGTTGCTATTTGGATAAAATCTGGTAAAAACTTTCTCTGAGCCCCATATACATAACTTGCAAACCTTATGCACCTGTAGGAGTTTTCTTGGTTTTGATTCTGATAACTTGCGAGGGTATGAAATGTTCGGTAATACCCGAACTTAGCTCTTTCGTACTTCTTGTCAATATTTTTGTGTCTGAGAAGTTTAGGCAGAGCTGGTCCCATTATAGAAATGAGCTTAAAATATATCATTTCAAATGTTACAAAAGCTGTCATACCAAAAGTTAAAGTTTATTATTTAAAACTTTGTTTTTAGAAAGACGTTGTTTGAGAGCCGACTTTTCTTTAGTAAAAAAATAAAATGATAACGTTGAACCATTGTGTTGTACAGTGCTGATTGCTTATGAGCAATCACTGCCTGATATTTTAAACTATAGTCGATTTTGAACTGAGAGTACGCTGATTGGGCTTTTTGAATCTTGCTTTCTGGGTGAGGAATCTTCATAATTTTTCATCAAAAGCGGAATGTTATTCATGTGCAAAACAAATCTATAACAACGCCAATTCCATGTTCATTTTATTATACTTATGTACATTTGATTTGAGCGAGTTGTTTGTTCGATTCGCCATGCCCCAGCTTACAACATCGGGTTTAACAAAGTCGTAAACTTTCAAAGCAATCAGTAATGCGTGTTATGACTTCAGATAGAAATTTTATTTTTGTGTATCACCTTTTCGGATATCGTCATAAGTTTATTTTTTTGTACCTCGTTTTTCATTCACAGACTTATTGCTTCAATCATTTCTATTATTAATCCTTATTTGCTTACAACGTAATCACCACACTTAATACGTAATCAATGAGTACACTTTACGCATGTTGCACACGTGTCTCACATCCACATATGCAAACCTTTGTAAAAGGTTATTATACAACTTTAAAATAAATTCAAGAGCTTTTTGAAGCAGCCTAAAGTGGCCACTTCGAGTAGAGTAGTTTAAGTGGGTTATTTCTCTGCAGAGTAGATGTGAGTGCGTTAAATAATACACAAATAAATTTGACTATTTCATCAATGAGTGATGTAGAGCAAATAAAGTAATTTCCTTATTTGAGCGGGCTTTAATTATCAGTTTTTTATCTGTATATAAATTCATATGTAGTTTGACGTTAGTTCTCCACCTTATATTTAGCGACTTGGTATTCTCTACAGCTGTCAGATAAATGTGTATGATACCAAGTCTGAGTTGTTGTTATGTAGAAGTCTTTACAAAGATGGTTTGTGTTTTCTTCGGGTATTCGGAATTCGAAAAGTTTCGCCAAAGCACTGGGTGATCCTAGAAATTTTAATCGATAAATAAATAGACATTGTTCTTCTATAAAGTTTATAGATTTTATCTGTCACCAACCTTACAAGTTAACTAAAGCCACCCGTTTACGAAATGATCGTCCATCTCGGCAGATTTTTTAAATTTGGAAATTGAACCTTAAAACTTTTGAAATAATAACTATCGGGAAATATTCATTCCGTTTCCGTCGACATTTCGCTGAGTTGAGATTTTATTGTCCACACGTTTATGGACTTATCTGTTTCATAGGCATTTAACTCTCCGTATCATTCCACTAAAAACCTTCACAAAGAAATATTACTTTTATATCTTCCATGAATTTTCTTAAAACCGCCAACAAAACTCACTGCTTCGCAAAAGTTAGCAAATCAAAATCATTTCTGACACAGCAATCAGCACTTGGCATAAATATTTTGACGCCATCAAAATCAGGTAATTGTTATAAGGAAATATATAAGCAAACGTATGTATCTAAGTATGAAAAAATCTGCGCACTTAACTTCATTTCAATCAATTTATTTAATTGTTGCAATTATTGCTGATTTGTTGTTCGCTTGTTTTATTTTATATCGACTTGTTATCTTTTAATTTGCCCTTACTGCTTGCTCCAATTATTTGATACCAAAAAATCAAAAATTTCGAGTTTACTCATAAAAAAAGATAAATAAGTAAACATTTAAGGCAAAAATGGAAAGTGAGAATATACTATATATTATTTATAAAGGGTGATCCATTTCGAGATTCCCGGTTTTTTTAAAAAAAGAACCGAGAAAATTCAAACCTAATGGGAAATGTTTATTATCATTCAAAAGAACGCTCTTTGACATTTATTTATTTAAGACTATCTCTTTCAAATATTGGCCTCGACAACGTCTGAGATTAGGAGTATTTTGACTGGTAACTGGCGAATGACAAGTGTGCTGTTTGGCTCCAAGGCCTGAATCGAAGCGGCAAAATTCTCCCGAGTTGATAATCCTTCTTCTTCTTCTTAATTGGCGTTGGCACCGGTTACGCGATTATAGCCGAGTCAACAACAGCGCGCCAGTCCTTTCTTCTTTCCGCTACGTGGCGCCAATTGGATATTCCAAGCGAAGCCAGGTCCTTTTCCACTTGGCCTTTCAACGGAGTGGAGGTCTTCCTCTTCCTCTGCTTCTGCTTGATAGTCCTTGGCGGGATAAAAATCAGGGTCAGTTCCGGTTACGTAAACTCGACTGTCGTGGGTATGAGGCACGATCACGGTCGCCATGGAAAGGTTTGTAGAACAACCAACATTTTTTTTTTGAAGAAATATGAACCAATAGTTCCACTGGTCTACAAAGCACATCAAACCGTTGTTATTTCTGAATAAAATGGCAGCTCTTGAATCGCTTCAGGATGCTACGAGAACTTGTCCCAGATGCGACAATTTTGCTTGTTGACATACCCATTGAGCCAGAAAAAGGCCTCATCGCTGAACAAAATTTGCCTTGAAAAGTCGGATGTTCTTAGAACTTTTCAAGAGCCCATAGAATGAAGCGATGTCGCTTGGAAAGGTCGAGCGCCTTCAGTGTTTGTACAAGCTGTATTTTGTATTTTTTAATTTAAGATCTCGACCTAAAACGCGCTAAGTCGTCCCATAGGTCAGTCCGAGTTGCTTCGAAGGGCGCCGAATCGACTCTCCATGGTCTTCGGCTCGCCTACGGTAGCTTTATTTTCTTCACTGCGTGCTGGACGTTGTCTGTTGAGCGAAGTGCGCGAAGTTGACTCTTTACAGAACGTAGATTTTCGTGATAAAGTCGAAGGATTTGTAAACGTTGTTAAGGTGCTGGTCTTTCCATGATGAAATGCCGAATAACATGACAGCTTGACACGACTCACGCGTGACCTGTCAAAAATTGAAAATATTATCTCCACTTGGACTAGTTTGGTTAGTTGTAGAAACTATACGAATCTTATCTTACTTATGTAAGGAACTCTCCACCAAGCTAAACTTTAAGTTACCAGACTACTGAAGTAGCTCCTATTAAAGTTGCAGTAGTGCTTCGAAGTACATTTCATTTCAGGGACGTGAGCATTCAATTCGATAGCGTTGAAGCCTTGAACTCAAAGTCTGTGAAGGAGTGTCTAACCTTTCTAGATATAGCATTATCAGAATCATCTGGAGCCAGGCATCGCTTGAAACTGCATATAATGAGAACGAGTTGGATCTCCGTTTTCATCTTATATCCTAGGACTGGACTTAAGGAACTTGCGCGCGCTAAGCAGGCGTTGGTCGACGATCAATCTTTTCGTTATTGTGAGAACCTTGTCGCCTAGAGTTGAAAGGAGGAGGTCTTAGTGGGCATTGTTTGCCAAAGTATTATGGAATAAGATGAGGTGGAAACATACAGCATTTTCAGGACTGAATTTGAAATATCTAGCTGTCATATCATCAATAAACCAAAACTAAATTTAGATGCGACTAATTCAAAGCGATTCATAGATTCATGAGGGTCTTTAATATACATATATTTTATAGGAGTTCTCGCAACCACAACGCATCCGAGTTCTAAGCTATCCATGTGTGATCCCTGTTAAAATCAACCACTGAACCTAACATAACAACAAAGTTAGCGAGTTGAATTTCATACAAGCGAGTATGGACATAACTCACTAAACTAGTTACCAAGTTCTGTTTTAGTTTTATTATTGTGACTAGCTCAAGTTACAAATTACTGTCAAAAATTAAAAACAAATGCTTTTTTGGTTGTTTTAAGGGTTCACATGTATTTACGGGTTTTAAAAAATCGATCGTATTAAATTCTATAATACCTCTAGAATATTGTTCTAAATTTTCAAGTTGATCCGAGTAATAGTTTCGAAAACACAGCTACAGAGAACTTGTGCGTCGAGGCTAGCTAACTTAAGTGTGGCGTCTTTAAACGCGTTTTTCTCGAAACTGTGGCTTTGATTTGGCAAGATTTCTCGAGAACACTCAATCCATCTTCATGAAATTTTATACAGGTTTTTAAGATACAATTATTAGAGACTTGAATGAATTCTATTACAACTTTTTGAAAAAAAATTTAGCGAAATTTTCATTTTTTTTAATGCCTGATAAAAATTTTTTTAATGCCTGATAAAAATTCAATTTCCAATTTTCTTTTCTCCAAGTTCTAACTTATGATTTTAACTAAAACACGTGTTATTTCGTTGATCCTGTAAGAAGTTATCCTGCCAATGCGGGTGCAACTTTTTGCTCGAAATGGCGTCGAAATGACCAAGGTTAAGGGGGTATTCTAATCTAGAATTTTGAGAACTTCGATTTTTTTTCATATATTTAAAGTTTAGGCTTTCGAAAATATGACCTTGGAAGGATTTTTAAAAATTCGACTTATTTTCGGAGATACAGCCGATTTTGTGAGGTGGCGTCCGTGTTCACTGGAATTGTCTCCTAAACTTTAAACGCGTTTTTCTCGAAACTACTTTTTTCCACACGGTACCGGCATTATCTCAAGTTCTACAGAACCGACTTACTTGAAATTTTGTGTGAACCTTCTTTATATAATCCTTTATCGTTTTTATTAGCATCGTGTCAAAAGTTTTGTTTTTAATATTTAAAAAAAATTCAGGAATTTCAAAAAAAAAGCGTAAAAAATGATTTTTATTTTCAGGCAGTCGCCATTTTTCAAAATTTTTTTTTTGTTTTCGTGTTCCCTGAGGTAGGGACTATAACAGCATTCTTACTGATTAAGAATTTTTTTTGATTTTTTTTTTCAGACCACCAGGAGAGTTAGGATCAATATCACCAATATGCGCCATTTTTTTTTTAAACCTGTCTCTCCCCCTCTAATTATTTCAATTTTTAATATTTTTTTGTAATTTTTTTTCTGTATTTTTAAGATATCAATAAAAACACCATAAAAAATGGATGGTAAAAATATTTTTTTTTTTAATAAAATTCAAAAAACTGCCCAAAATTTGATTTCTAGAGTAGAATACCCCCTTAAAATATTTTTTTCCAAAATTGTTTATAACATTAAGAAATTCCAATAAAATATTTAATTTTTTATATGAGAAAAAAGTTGTTAAAAAAGGACTGTTTTTTTGCCGGAGAAACCCATGTAAACCTTTAAAAAATTTGGCTTGATTTGATGTAAAATATAATCATTTATGGCAAATGTCAAATTGGAAACGTAAGATTGCTTTACAGCTGCTGTCAATCTGAACTGCTAGTGCAGCTTGTTCGATTTGCTACTCTCTAAGACTTAGCGAAGCAAGGTAAAAATATAGGTAAAAAAAACTAACAAGCATGAAATTTTTGCCCAATTTTTAATTAAGCTAAACATAACTTATTCTTTATTGTTTTTTGTTTTTGTATTATGCTTTCAAAAATATCATTATTAAAACATTATTATTTTTTTTTTTTCAAAATAAAATGTAATTCCTTTCGAAGCGCTAAGGTCGAATTTGCGTTAGTTTTAATGGGCTTTTCCCGTTTATAATGTGTGAATTGAAGTGTGAGCGCAATTCAATTTTAAAAAATTACCGAAAAACAAAACAAGAAAATCTTCTTAGAAACCATTAAACCAAATGGCGAAAAAATGTAAGTAAGGCAAACTTAATGGGCTCACCTTCATTTCAGCACAAATTTATTGCTATATGTGCGTCTATATGTGTATTTATAAAGGTAACCACTGTGCCACTGAGCAGTTTTGCACCTAGTTTTAAGCATATGTATGTGTACCTGTAAGTATGTATGTGCAAATGTTTAATAATTTTTCTATTGCCATACACAATGTGGCATTTTGCAATTAACGCCAATGCAATTTGGCTCTACACAGAGCGGAGCTCATGGCTGCCCGCATTATATTCACACAACCATTTGTAGTTATGTGTGTATGTATAAGTGTACCTATGAGAGTATGTGATAATTCCGTTAAGTGATATATGAGCAGTCATCTTCAAATGCTCATAAATACGAGCAATGACTGATGAATGTGTGCAAATTGTATGCAGATTATATATAAGTACTTGTGCATATATGTTTATACATATATGTATGTATAAATGTGTGTTTGTGTATTGCTGCGGCAGTCTACTTCACACAATGCCCGATATTACCGTAATGATACAAATATTAACCTGCAGCAGCAAAAGAAGCGACCACAAATTATAATTTATGTATGTATGCTGGCAATGTTTTGACAACAACAACAAAATAACAACAGCAACAATACATAATGGTAATGAGCATCATAGCAATGTTAACGCTATCAAGTCAAGTTGTTGGTTTTCTGCTGCAGCTTGTTTTGGCGCCTTTGCGTTGTATATGTATATATATATATGTGTGTGTGTGTATGTGAAATCAACCACCAGTGTGGCATAAAAATCAAGAGCAACCGGTAACAATAACGCTTACAACATGAACATGCGTTAATTTGTAGTCATAACTATTCATATCTGTATAGTATGTATATATAATATATAGGCATGTGCATATGAGTATTTTTATGTATTTATGTAATACTTATATATAACTTATATAATACTTGGTGTGTTGCAACGCTTCTGAAAACAAAAGCAGCTCATCAACGCTGTTGCCCAAAATAAATTGAAATAGTCACCACACTTCCGATACGCGATTGGGTGTGTGAGCGACTGCCTGACTGACAGGCTAAGCAATGAAATATCAAAATTCAACATTATTACCTTATGACTTTTTCAAAATTAATGTACTAAAAAAAATTAACCAAAAAAATGTTTCGAAAATTTTTGAGGTTATCATTTTTGGAGATCACTCGACCAATGTTTTACTTTAAAAAGCAGAGCATAAGTCAGTTAAGTTAGTCACAAACTCTGGTTGTGGTTATAATCTTTTACGACAAAAAAGCACACAGTATAAAAATATTTTGTTAATAGTGGAAAACCACTCCCTCTTTACGAAATCTGTGGAGTGCATTAAGGAAGGGAACCCATGCTCGTTCCCATCTTGAAGGAATTTGGGTAATCATCGCCTTTGCAATTTACGACGACACCCAGAGTAGTTCAATAAAGCTGCTGCTAGTGAGGTCATGGATGCATTGACATGAGTTATGAGATGATTTCAGAAAGTCCCTCTCAGGAGGCGCCATACCCCGCGACCCTTAACATGTCCAGTTTGTCCGAAGTCTGATGGCAACCTTCACAGCATTACAAATGCCGGCTATGTTCATGGGACACGAATGAAAGTAGCTTGTTGTATACGTTCTAGCTGACGAATACATTGTAGCTCAAATAACAGTGTAGGCATAACCACGGGTTCGTAAAGCAAATATTTATAACAATATAAGACAACCAATGTCTTACTCACCTTCTTCTCAACTTTGGGCTTTCATGATACCTTTCAATCAAGGATTCTAAATACATTACTTTTCGGCAGGGAGAAGTCGAGAGCACACCAATGGAGCATTCTGAATGTTTTACATCTTGCTAAATAAAATCAGTGAGTTCAAACACGTCTAATGGATAAATCCGAAGGGATAACCTTTGGTCGTTATATTTGATTTTTTCTCTCTTTACAAGAATATTATATAGAAAAGCAGAAACAAAGTTATACAGTTCTAATCAATACAAATGATTTATATATTTATAAATCGGAAGCATGGTCTCATTACTGAAAGCTGGGAAACCCGCCAACAAATGGGAACCCTATCGTTCGATAACTCTCCTCTCCCCAGTTGAGATGACACTTGAGGCATTGCTATTTCCGATCTTCACGCATCTCTTGTGCCTAGAAAACTACCAGCATGGCTTTCGAAAAGTGAAGAGCACCACCGTCTAAACACCCAGATAGATCCTAATCCACCCTTCAATTGGAAGATCCTCGTATCGTTGGACTTGCTAAAAGCCCTTGATACAGTCAATCACACAACGCTACTTGAGGACATCGAAAAATCTATTCTCTCTCCAGCACTGAAGAGGTGGATTAAGTATGAACTACAAGAGCGATCGACAATCATTCGTACTATTTATTCGATGTAAAAGCTCTAAATTGAGAAGAATTAAACAGGGGTTTCCACAGGGTGGTGTTACAACCACCAGAGGGAATTTCTATCACCACCTGATGACTGAACGATAATTAAGTTCGAAAAATGGAATCGATGGCATGTGCTCAAACGTAAACGGTTTTCTCTCCAAACTTTCTAGTTTCTTCCCTGCAGGGAACCTAACACTCTCTTCTACTAAACTCACGGTGACCATATTCACTCACCGGTTCAAGGAGTACAGACTTGACCTCAATATTGCAGTCGATGGCCTTAAAATTCCGACTACCAAAAACCATAAGATTTTAGGTCTGACTTTCGACAGTCTGTGCTCCTTCACTCCTCATACCACTGCGATTATTGCCAATGTACAGAGCCGCAAAAAAATCCTCAAGTTGCTAGCCGAGAGTACATGGGGAAAAGACAAAGAAACGTAATTGGCAACATATGGTACAAAGCAATCGGCCGACCGGTCCTTAAGTACACCGTACCAATATGGTCGCCTGGATGCAGTGACACTGTACTCCGGATTACGACAGGATGCCTATTGATGTCTCCTATTGAACACCTGCACAGTGAGGCCCGTATGTCCCAGCTAAGGAGCATAATGAACTCCTCTCCAAGCAGTTTCTGCTACGGCGCTTTCGCAGAAAGTCGACCAGACACCGAACGCAACAAACTTCTGACATGCACTGACCGCCATTCTCAGTGCAGCCATTAATACTTTACAGACGAAGATCTTGAGTTGGAGCGGAATCGAGAGTGCCCTTTCCGCAGCTTCTTTCTGCATACTGTAGCATGTTAAACTCTTATTTATCCAGAATCGACTCTGACATATCAAACATATATCCAGCGTGCAACGAGGCATGACACTAACCACCTCTTTGCATGCATTCGCACTCTTTAAGTGCATTCGGTGATTTTCACGATTATTGAAATTATTTAACAAATAATTTCCATTAAATTTTGTGAGCGAATAAAAATTTCTGGTACCGAAACGTTCTGAATGTTTGAGAATCGACGGTTAACAGTCATGGGCATCGTTGGAATATCGGAAAGATCAGTGAAAACCATTTTGAAAATAGGTCAACTTCTCTGTTTTTGCACCGCGATAATCCACCATCGCATACTCCATTGATTTTTCGTTAGTTTTTCGCCAAATTTTTTACCAATATCGTGCCGCAACCACCGTATTCGCCTGATTTAGCTCCGTGTGACTTCTGACTATTCAGCAAACTCAAACGACCAGTCCGGGGAAACCGTTTTGAGTCAATTAAAGGCACAACTATATTGGGGCTAAGGGGGATTTCTTTGAGGGAGACGTCATAGATTTTGAAGAATTAATTAAGAATTTTAAAATTATGAACAAAGACTCACTAGTTTTTGCTCATAATAGTATGATATGTTTGGGTGTTTAAAAATCTTGCCGCTGAAAGTGGCTATATGTATATCAAATAAAAGAGGGTAAGAGGGTTCAATTTAATTTAAATAATTCCAATAATTTGAAAAAGTGTAGTCACTTTGGTAAAAAAAAGTCGTTTAACTGATTGCGAAGTGTGGGTTACAAAACTGTTTCATTTAAGGAGTATTCAGAACATATTTATTACTGCTTTTTTATGGATAATAATAGTTTTCCATTATGGCAATAATTATCTTACCATTAAAAGCATGTTAAAATTAAAAAAAAAAATGTCATCCAAATAATTTTCTTGTTACTGCGGTACTTTAATTGCAAGCATCTAATACCCAATAGAATATTTGCAAACCTGCACTTCAATCAGCCGGATCTTTTCACACTATAAAATCGCTTCTGTTCGTTGTGCTGTAAAATTGTCAATCAATTCGCCTTTATGGCCAACGGTATGTGCTGTGAACCATTTATGCGCTCACCGCAAACCCAGCAGATGCACAGATATACATATAAATAAAGATGTACATATAAAATATAAGTGCATTTTTGAAATAAAAGCGAGATCATTGCCTGAACTTACGGGGAATTCTAATGACGATTTCAACCAAAACCCACACAAATGTGCCTTTAAAATTGAAAAAAAAAGAAAAAATCAAATATAATTCAGCAGTTAATCGACACCTTGAACAAGTCACAGATTAGTGCATATGAATTACGAATTTAATTTTAATTGCAATTCCATTAACGGTTTTTCCATGCTTATGAGTTTCACATTGTATTGCCATTTGCATGTATGTGTGTGTAATATATTTGTCGCTTGCTGCTATGCTCATTTATGTAACCATCGTTACCTTAGAATCGAACATTAAAAAATCATTAAAACGGCATTTTTATGCCTTTTGACTAATTTATTAAATGCCAATTAACAAATCAACAATGTTGGAGGCAAGCGCATACAATAACAACTACATATGTATGTATATAAGTGGTATTTATTATATATGTTTATGATTAAATTATGTACATATGTACACTTTTGCACAGAAAATTACAACAAAAACAAAAAGTGATGATACAACTGATGCTTTTGTGTTCGATGATTGAATGACACAAATAAGTTGGTTATATATTTTTCTATGTGTATTGCTTGTATGTGTGTTTACTTAAATTTCCCCTTTCTTTGTATGGTATTTCCATTACTGGTGGTAGTTAGTTTGTATCGAAAAGCGCGCGGGGAGTTAATTGCGGAAGCCATAAAGTAACTGTTTGAGTGACGCATGACAAATGACGCCGCGCTAACTGACAGTGTTTATTGAAAAAACAAAAAAAAAAAAACATAAAAAGTTATACAAATAATAATAATATAGTAACAATTATAAAATTGCAAAATATGTTGACAAATATGAAGGCGTAATTGATTTTTGTAGAAATAAATTAAAAAAAAAAAAAAATTTATAAATAAGATCTATCATTCCGTTCGCGTTGAAATGCGAATCTATCATATCGTATGACAATCATATTATTTCTTATATGTTTGCAGATTTTTTCAAGTCAAACTGCTGTACTATTTCTCCTAAAATTTTATTTTATCAGCACGTCTTCTGTCTGAAAACTTCATTTAACGCTGAATTATTTCTGAAAATTTCTTATTTAATTTAAATAAGTTAACACCGTCTTTTAAGTACCCTCCAGATATGATGGCCTCATACTTTCTGAGAAATAGTGCCAAATATATCTTCTTGCCTTTGACAAGGATTTTTAATTCCTCTCTTAAACATGATATAATACATTTCCTTCAATATGGAAATAGTCATTTACAATACAGGGTGGGCCATATAAAATTTTAAATTTAAAATGCCAATAAAAAAACGGCTTGATATTTTTCAAATGTCTAAAATTTATTTAAAAGGTTGTTTTTATGAAATTTATTTGTGGAAAACAATTTTGGACAAATGACAACCTGAGTTTACAGTAGCTTGTCCGATCCACCCAATTTTAGAGTACTTTCTCGATGGTTTCAGGCCTTGTGGCAGCTACAGCAGCTTGAATCTCGTACTTTAGATCTTGAATTGTTTCTGGATGGTTGGCGTAACATTTATCTTTAATAGCTCCCCACAGAAAATATTCCAACAGAGTTAAATTGCAGCTTCTGGGAGGCCAATTCACATCATCTTTTTTTGCTGATTATGCGATTTTCGAAGATAGGGCGTAAAAGATTGAGTGTAGCGTTTGCTGTATGGCACGTAGCGCCGTCCTGTGCCCCAAATGCGAAAATTCTGCTTGTTAACGTAACTATCGAGGTGGAAATGAGCCTCGCCCGAAAAGATGATTTTTCGGTAAAATTGACCATTCTCGGTTTTTTTTCAATATTTCCCAGTTTTCTTCTAGTAAATAGGGACCCATGTCTTAAATTTTAGACTTTTTACTGAATATCTGTCACTTTCCGAATGGTATTTGACGTTTCCAATGTCGAAGTATAGATAATTCAAATTTAAAACGTTAGACGGCCCACCCGTTATCTTTGCATTAAAATGGCATTAGGTCATAGTACATTGTGTCAAAAGACCGAAAATTGTAATTAATCCTTAATAACTGTGCTAAATATGGGCGTGATCTGTCAACCAGTTTGTGTACAGCAACTGCTTAAGTCAAAACATAAAAATACATACATAAAAATATCGAACAAAGAATTTGTCTTAAATTCTTATTTTTATAACCGAATTTCGTCTGCGGAATCGTTGCGAATGTTGGAAAATGCTTACGATGATTCAATTTTATCAAAAACATAAGCCTACGAGTGGTATAAAGTCTTTAAGACGGTCGAGAGATCGTCGAAGACATGCCTCGTTCTGGACGATTTTCGATCTCTCCAACTGATGAAAATATTAAAAAGTTAAGTCAAGTACCATATGAAAATCGTCAATATGTAAAAAGAACTCGACATCTCTTCTGAGTCCGTTCGCATGATTTTGCTGGATATTTTGAGTATAAAACATGTTGTTGCTCGACTCGTCCCGATAAAGCTGGTTTTTTTTTTTCAAAAAAAGTACCGTAAACAGGTCTCTGTGGATATGCTTGATCGTGCGAATTCCGATCTCATATTCGTAGAGGTCGTTATAAATACTGATGAGGCATGCGTTTATAAGTCTGACATGCAAACAAGTCAACAATCATCAGAATGGAGGGAAAAAGAAGCAGAAACCAAAAAAAAAAAAAAAAAAAACGATAAAGCCGTTAAAAAATCAAGGTGATCCTCAGTGTTTTTTCAATATTCGTAGTTTAGTGCATCATGAATTCGTTGTGGAGGGACAAACGGTCAATAAGAAGCTCTATTTGATCGTATTGAGGCATTTGGGTGAGAACATTCGTCGACAAGGGCTTGAATTGTGGAAGAATAATTCATGAATTATGCACGAATATAAAGCATCATCTTATCAAGCCACGATTGTGACCGAATTTAAAGGCAAAAACACAATGAATACCATCGATTAACCACGGTATTCACCAGATTTGGCTCTGTGTGATTTGAAAAAGAGCTTAGAGAAAGTGTTTCGAGGACTGGCAAAATCGTTGGCATACGTACATACATATATGTGTATTACATCTTGTGCTGATTACTTTGAAGGCGATAAAATAAATATTAAAGAATAACTAAAAATTTGCCTTTTAATTAGAAGGTCCATGTACTTGTTTGTCACAATGTATTACAAAACAGAAAAAATTTAATTTGTTTTATTTGAAATTCGAGCTTCCTACAGCTTACCGCGTGTATGTAATATCAATAACAACAAACTTACACAAGCAATAACAAGCCAAAATAATAATAAAAAAAGTTGTGCCGCATTCGGCTTTGTCGGACAACTGCTGCTTCTCGTTTGATGTTGTTGCTTCTACGACTTTGCTCTTGCTGTTGCGCCAAGTGATAATTGATTAGGTCAGTGCATGAGTTGGCCAAATTTGTGGCATTAACACTGTGATATGTGCGGCATAAACAGATATGCGGGGAAGGTCATCTTGGCATGGATTTTATTCGTTTCTTATTTGTGTATAATTTCTGGATTTATTTAATATTTGTGACATGTTTTCGAATTTTAATTAGTTTTAATTATACAATTTATTTATAATTTTTTATTTATTTATAATTAATTTTTATATCCAGTTTGTATAATTTAATTAGAAATATTGCGTATTCAACATAAACTGCACGATTGACAGGCGGTAATTTGCTTTGATTTCCAATGGAAAATTGAAGGTGAGCAATCAAACTTTTTAATATAATAAATAATTAAACAAAAAAAAAGAACACATATTGTTTGCCTTAACATAACTATTTTTGCTGAAATTTCAGTCAGTTGATTAATTTTTTTACAGCGCAGCCGCAAATGGTGTGATTTATTATAAAAAAAAATCAGAAAGTGTTGCGAAAAATGCAGGAAGAATTTGTTAAATAATTTAAAAATTTTAAAATAGTTGTTATATACATTATAATTTAGTTTAGAGGTAAATATTTTAATTTTAATGAAGAACGAATTTTATTGAAAATATAAAAATACAATAATAAGAGAAATCGGGTGCTCTCTCCTTCTAGAAACGGTTAGATTTTAAGTTCATTATCCATTACTATTAATTTAAGTTTCAACACAGCATCTAAAAACCATGAACACAAATAGTTTAAATAAATATGAACTTTGATCAACAACTTTTATTTTTTTTTTTTAATTTTTGTTCTTGGATTATAAATATTAAAAAAAAAAATTAAGATTTTTACTCAAAAATTAGGTTAGGTCGTAGGCCTGATCCTTGCACCAAAACTTCTTGATATAGGTTTCCATACCTTCATAGATCAACAAAGCGCTTTGAGCCCACAACAAATTAAGTTAAGGCGGTTACTATCAATTCAGATATTTTAAACTCAGTCTGCCTAAAACTAGATAGTTATGGAAAAATTGTCGAAATGATTCACCTTCCACCGTACAGCATTGACAATTTGCGTCTGACCAAATGTCCACTCTAACTCCTATTAAACAGTTGCCAGTCAGACCTACCTACCAATGCGGCGGGATGAACCTTGTTGAGAGCACCTTTTGCGTTCCACTTAGAGCCAGAAGGATCTCGCAAACTCAAAAACATTTATTGTTGACCAGCGTTTGATAAGCTCCCGGTTCACAGATCTAACATTAGAGCGAAAGTGGATTTCGGAGAGGATGAACTTGGTTTAAGGGTGCCCTCTCCAACAAGCTCCTCGGCGTTTTAGTTGCCAAAATATCCACCACAGGTATGTGCGCACAAAAAAAAAAAAAACAGTCGGGGAAGGTTCCTTGTGTTCTTAGTTTTGAAAGGTGCAATTGAAAAAGCAGAGTATTTCAGAATGTTCCTGCTTGTGATTCTTCATATACTCCTTTCCCCTGTGTTTAATAGCTGTCTTTTCCGCAATGTAGCTGCCCGCTTTGTCTGCAGTTGCTACATGTAGAATGAGTTTTATTGTTGCTGTTGTTCTGTTGAAATGAGGACCGCTCTTTGAACACGTGTCAGCACGATTGTGAATGTGGTGTTTCTGGGCAACCTTCTCCAGCAACAACCCCATAAGACCTTATTGGCTTAACCAGCTCAGTTTTATTTGGATTGATGTGTCCATTTGGAAGACATTCAGTCGTAGCAATAATTTGACAGTTTTGTCTCTCGGCTTTCTTTAATAGATCGTTATCAGTAAGAGCCAGAGCAGGGGAGACAGCACCCCACCGTTTGGAGTGCCTCTGTTGACCCTCCGAAGGGCGTTATTCAACTTCGCTAAAATATAGTTCTGTTGCAGAAGGCGGTGGATATATATGGCTGTGTCAACGGACATTCCTTTGCTGTAAGACCGCTATGCCTTTGCTAAAAATTCTAAGAAATTCGGTTCCTAATGTACATATCCATAAACCTGTTCAACTTTTTAATAGAAACAACAAGAGACTGATAAGCCTGAAGTTCATGACAATGACGTAGGAGATTTTAGTAGCCTTCGTAATGAAAATTAACTTACCTTACTTCCAAGCTTCCGAAATGTGATCTTATCTTATCCAGTTTGCATAGATGGGGCCAAGCCATGACCAACCATTCGCTGAAGCTGCGCAAGTGTGACACTGTCCAGGTTGGGTTAAAGGCTTAAATGAGTTCAGTGCTGAGAAACGACGGTTATCTAAAAGCCTGAGAAAGCTATAAAGCCTTCCCGCAGTTCTTCAAGGAGTGGCTCTTATGTATATTGGTGTCGTGGAAAGTAAGCGTCCAACAGTAACTTTAGCGACCCCTCACTGCTCAACGTTCAGTCACCAGTCCTATTTCTAAAACCTCAGAGAGGCAATTCTTCTGAGCGTAAAAGATTAATTAGAGCCCTTACTTGATGGACTGGACTCAAGCTTCTCACAATAAAAATCTAACTAAAGTTCCTAAAGAGTTTATTTACTGAACCTGTGATCAAAGAAGAATTAATCATTGAGAACTCTCCATTCAGAGTTCAAGAGCGCAAATTCTCTTGGTGCCAAAATGGGTCCACGGATGGGTCCTCAGTGTTGCACTTACAGAAGTAGTAGAATGTCCTTTCTTAAAGATAAGGAGGACATACCTCTAGTGTTTATGTCCGAGCTTTTCGAGATGGGGTGCTAAAGCGAGAAATCGAATCATTCCTCTCAAGCGTTGTGCGCTGGGTTTGGAACCCGCCACGTAAAAAACACCTCCAATGAAAGGAAACAACAAGCCTCGGATAAGTGACCCCCCTTTTGATGACGACCATTTCATCCATATCATTGGCCATAACAACCGCGTCTTTGCTTCTGCTTTCTCTAGGTTCGATAAAGAAGTGAAGCAGATGGGCCTGGTAGTGAACTAAGGAAAGACGAAATGGTAGGAGATCACCAAATAAACAGTCGTCGTACTCGCGTTAACGTTAACGGCGAATGCCGCAGTCGATGGAACGATGAGCTATACGAGATATACGAGGCCATTGACACACTTCAGCGAATTAAGCGACAGCGACTACGCTGGCGAGATCATGTCGTCCGAATGGATGAAAACACTTCAGCTCTGATAGTATTCGAAGCAGTAGGAAGCATAGGAAAGGCACCTGGCTACTCTGCAAGTCTCCAATTTCGCGCCAAACAGCGAAAGGAAAGAACGATTGCCGCGCTGTTGTAAACTCGGCTATAACTGTGTGGACGATGTCTGCGCCAATAAGGAAGAAGAAGAAAATAGTTAAATTTAATAAAAAAAATATATTTTACGAATTATAAAAGATTCCAAAAAATTATTTTATTTACAAAAAAAAAAAAAAACAAAAAAAAAAAACTATTAGAAAAGCATATATGTGTATATTACAAAATAAAAAGATAAATAAAAAATTTATTTTATATATTTTTAATATTTATTATTAAAAAAAAAAAAAATAATAATATGTATAATAAAATAAAAATGAATAAAAATAAGTCAGTTGTTTAAAACTAAATATGTCCATGCATGTCTATATAATAAATTTCGTGAAAAAGTAGTGCACCTTCGTTGACATAACCGCAAAGTAGTGCCACTTGACTCAGATTACAGCGCATGCGCATAGAGTTCAACGCACACGCACGCACACATTCACAAGACTAAAGCCACTGTGAGTAAGCGTCAATGCGTATACGCCTCGTCATGCACATTTTTCATTGCGCATCTTCATTGCACTTTATGCCCATTTAATTGCTGATTAGTTGATTTACGGCGCACAAAAGCTGAAAAATAATAAAATACGCAAAAAACTAAACTTTATTGTACATAAATACATACACTCATATAGTGTGTGTACGAAAAAGCGCCGCAATTAGCCGCGTAGACTGACAGTCAAATGAGACGCGTTGCCGTTGCACGGGTGCCGTTAAGGCGACCGCTGCTGCTTGCCACTTTTTCACACAGACGCTTCTCATGCATGTAGTTATGTATAGGTGTATGTATATATATATACATATATGTATACATATATGTATATATGCAGCGAACTTTTTGTTGTCGCCTTTGCCACTGCTCTTGCTGTCATTGCCCATTTTAATTGCCACTGCAATTGTAGCATAGCAATGTTAATGACAGCGTTTTTGACCTTTCCGGCTTCCTATTGGCCAGGTCCAGCGCATATTCGTGTATTCTAAACACGCGTTGTTGCTTTTATTGCGTTGAAGCATGCATTTTATTGCCGTGTATATAACAAGCATGTGTGTGTGTGTGTGCATGTGTTTTATGCGAAAATGGAGAATGCTGTTAAAATTATGGATTTGCATAACTTTATGAGATGCCTCAAAATGCAGCGCCTTCGCTCACACGCATACACACACTTATGTATATAATGGGTGCCATTAAAATCTGCATTAATTAATTTTATTGACTACACATATTTTATGCGAAATCATGTTTATGTATATTAATGATTTATTAAGAAAGTTGTACATCGATTTCGCCTGGTGGCACAACAACTTATCGCTCATTTATGCGGTTTATATTGATGGGCTGGTCCACATATTGAGTGTTTAATCATGCATACATATGTTACTTAGACAGTTGCATGTCTTGTTTGTTATAAATCTTGTTAGAAGGTCAGTATTTTATGTCTAAGCGAAACATTTATTGCATACAAAAATGTAAAGAAGATTCACTGAGTAATCAGATTTTATCGACATTTTATAGATCGACAGTTGTATGTAGTATATAGCATAGTAGTTGGTTGGTTGGATACCTGGATTGGAGCGCGTTGGCTTAATATATTATATATTTCTTAAAGATGACATTTTTTTCAAATACTAGCATTAATACCTTAGCATAACACATTACATATGTATGGATATTGAAAGTTGTATACTATAATTGATTATTTGCGTCCCAAACGCGTTAGTCACATCATGAACTGTTTCGAAGAAATTAATCTGAACGTCGGAGAATATACAAAGTCTTTTTTACTAACGAAATTCGGAGTCAATGGCCTCAACTTTAAGATCGCTACATCCAATTTATGGTCGTAATAATCATTCTCTCAGATCAACAATTGAGCCTGTAGTGGAAAAATGTGAATACAAAGGCTCAGAGCAAACTGTTCCCGTGACAGCGAGACAAAGAAGTGCCAATAGTGGCGAGAATATTGCTGCCGCTAGCGCATCAATTGAGGAAGACCCAAATCAGTCTCTCCCACGTTCTCAAGCGTTTGGGATCGCTGTGACGTCGTTGTGGCGAATTTTGGCAAAAGATCTTAGCCTACAGCCTTACAAAATCAAACTGACGCGAGAACTGAAGCCACTTGACCATCAGAATCGTCGTCTGCTTGTGAATTGTGCTAAGCAACAACTTGAAAATGATCCGGGTTTTCATCGCAAAACCATCGTCAGCGATGAGGCTTCTTTTCGGCTGAATGGCTTCGTCAATAAGCAAAATATGAGTTATTGGACAATATGTGGTTCCAATAGGAAGGCGCCTCAACCCACACAATACAATCGATTTATTGAAAACCAAGTTAGGTGAACGTGTTATCTTACGAGATGTCCCAGTCACTTGGCCGCTTCGGTCGCGCGATTTGACGCCGTTGGTCTATGCCAAAAAGCCAGCGACGATTGATGAATTTCGTGCGAATATCAAACTTAAAGTTGCAGCAGTATCGGCCGCTTCAAGTTTGAAAACCGCCGAAAATTTCGTTCAGCTTCTTGACTTCTGAAAACACCGTTAGTTGCATCATACTTAAAGCAGTTGTTCTTTGGTGGTTAGTCCCACAAAATAAACTTTAGTAGTTTAAACAAATGGAAATAGGAAAATGAGGGTGGCCAGAATCAACAAAGTTTTTATTTTAGAGAGGCAGTTTTAAGATCTTGCCACACAGGCTGACTCCGCCACAGTACCCCCTACTAGAGAGCCGTAGATGTTGCGTTGAAGTCGAGCTTTAGGCGATCGATAAAAGCTTTGACTTTGCTAGCATTGACTTCAGCAACGAAGTTTTTAGGAGTGCGGCTGACAACTTTGAATAGGCCTCTGTAGGATGTCGATACTGAAAGCCTAAAGTAATAATCTCTAATGAAGACGCAGTGGCTTAATTCAAGCCTGCTGTGAACGAACGGTCTAGTTGGGGTATGCTAAGAAGTATCTCATGTATTACGCGACGTAGTTATTTCACAATCTTTACGTCGATTGGTGTGCTGCTGCATTCGATGGTACAATCCGAAGGCAGGCAAAGTGTTGGGCCGTAGCCGAGCTACGGAGGCATACACCACATGTCCTCCTTAAAGGTTGCACGGAACCGAAGACTTCAATATGCGGCGCCATCGCGCAATGAGGCCATGGAATTGCCGGTGGTACGGTGTTGTTCGTAAATATGAAATATCGATATATTGGATCAGTTGCTGAAACAACGAGCTCTCAAAGTGACGGCCAAGGTCGCGCGTGATTTCGATGAATGAAAAGGCGCAATTCAGCCACTAAGCAAGGCCTTCGCAACTACCGCTGCTGACATGTTTGGTATTGATAAAGCCTCCGACCATCGGGTGAATCCATCAACTATCGTGAGGCAATAACTATTGCTTTCCGACAGTAGAAACAGTCCTATTACATATGTCGAATTGTAAGTGCCCAAATCGAAGATCTCGGAAATTCTCGGAGTTGTAGAACATATACTCTTAATGTGCCGGATGATTTTATTCCGTTGACACCTAATGCAGCTCTTAGCAAATAGCTTACTATCACGTGGAATGCCGGTCCAAACAAATCGCTTGACCAGCAGCCTGGCAGTAGTGCTATGCCAGGAGTGCTGAACGAAACTTCGATATTATAAAAGCGACCTATAGAGCTACCATAAAAGATCATCTTGGAGTTGAAAGGTAAAGCAAATTTCTTCAGCTTAAGAGAATGATGGATTATTACCATTGAGATAGGAGTTTAATTCTTCATCGTCGACTTGATCTTCCGCTAATTCGTTGTAATTGATTGTAGCAGCGGTCAGCGATTTTATTAGTGAAAAAAGATCAGCGGCGACATTCTCTTTAGCTTTAACATGTCCTACGTCGGTAGTAATTTGGGATATAAAATCGAGCTGACTGGCTTTTCGATCTGACGCCTGGTACAGCGCCATACGAAAAGCGTAAATTTGGGGTTATGGTCAGTGTGACAGGCACGTCTTTCGATTATGTAACGAAAGTGGCGAACTGCAAGATACAGTGCTGTCAGTTGTTGATTATAAGCACTGTATCGAGTTTCAGCAGGTGAAAATTTGCGTGAAAAAAATCAGCCGCAGAAGAAAACCGGCTGCGAAGTCGGTCGCATCTACTCAAAGGGATAGTTTTGCATTGGGCTAATTGATATTGTCGATCGCTCGAAAACTCTAAACTTTGTGTTGTAGACGTTAAACGAAGAAGTGCCTTATCCTCGTCAAGGAAAATTGAGGTACAAATGTCGCCAAAGTATGTGAAGTCTAAAACTTGAAACATCTCTATAATTAGGCGCTGGAACGTTTGAGGGGCGTTTTTTTTAGTCAAACGTCATATGAGTGAACTCATATAGTCCAAACTGTGTTGTGATGGCAGTTTTGCAAATATCATCGGGATGTATTGGCACCTGACTTCTTGACGATCCATCTTTGAAAGCACAATTTCATCCGCTAATATTGTAGAAAGTCCCGCAGGAACAGGTTACGGTCCGGTACTGTCACGGTGTTCAGCACTATAACGTCGCCACATGGCCTATACGATACGTCAGCCTTGCGCTCTAAGTGTAATGGTCTCACCCAGTTGCTGCTGGAAAGACGATTAATGCCCCGTTTAATTAACAGCTCAAATTCTGACTGTGCAGCTGTTAACTTTTGCGGCGATAATTATCGCGGACGGGTGTATGTAACTTGGTCGGTCGCGATGATACGATGAGACATAGATGTATTGGTTCGAATCTCAAGTGGGATTCGTCGTTTGTTGATTTGCCAGGTCTAAAGTCGCACTGACAAGGTCCAATCAGTTTGTTGCCGGTGGGCTTTAATCTTTCACACAATACGCTCGATAGAACCTTACATGCGATGTTGAGGAGGATTAACACTCGGTAGTTGGTATAGATTGTGGGGTCCCCTTTCTGTGGATTGGGCGGAGGACAATTAAATTTCAATCGTCGTGCATGCTTTCGTCCGACCATATTATACAAAGAAGTCGATGTATGTTCCTCATCAGTTCTTCGCTGCCGTATTTGAATAGCTCGGCCGGAAATCCATTGTCCCCGCCGCTTTGTTGTTCTTCACACGCTTTCCTCTTCAGCTCTCGGTATCTATTCCATCCCTTACGTGTTGTAGTTGATCGTAACGTTCCAAGGTAGGCAATCTATTGTCTATCCACAGTGACGCTACTCCTCATTGTACCAGCTGTTCTTTTGCTTTTTCCGAAAACCAATGGTTTTGTTGGTAGCTGTACGTCAGGAGCTTGAAATGCCGTCTTTCAGTTTCCTTATATCTAGTTGCTGACGAGTGCTCTCAAAGAGCAGGAGTGCAAGTCGAGTCGAAAATCGTTCGAACTTTCCTTGTGTTCGTTGATTTGCGTTTTTGCTGCACAAAGGCGGATGCGTATCTTGGCTGCAATAAGACCATGGAGCGTATATATGTCTAAAACACTAGAGCCATATTCGATCTGTTTGGTATTTTTTCGATGCAGAGATTGAGTTATCGCTGGAATCTAGTACTACAGATAATCATATTCCGTAATTTTTCTTAAAAAACCTTTTTTGAAATTAGTTTTTAGTTGTTTTTTTTTTAACAAAATTGTAGCTGAAAAAAATATTAATTGATCACTATAGTTGAAAAATGCCCTAATCAAATTATATATAACAATTATTACCATTTTGCTTTGGGCGAAGATCGTCAATTATTTCCTGCCGGAAGTACTACAAATAAATTTGGTGATTTATAGAACAAATGGTAATGAATTGACACCACTTTTTGTACTTCTTTTTATGAAGTGGCTGGCGCCAGTCATTTTTTTTCTTAGTGCCAAATATCACTTGAGGCATGCGCAGAACATAACTTGAAACCTTTTTCTGTTTTGATGAAGATAAGCGTACATTAATATATGTATATATATATTATATTTTTGTATATTTATTTTTTACAGTACTTATTTATGTATGGTTGTAAGTAAACGCTCTAATATTTGTTTTTTTTTTGCATGCTTGACTTGAAATGACATAAGCATTAACACTCAATTATTTCATTCATTTTGTGGCTCTTTAATCGCCCTTTTTAACATTTTGTTGCAAGCGCTTGCTCGCCATTGAACTCTTATTAGCTACAGTTTCGCTTTAAAGCGCCGACAAGCGCTGTTCGGGCGGCACAGAGGGGCAAAACGGTGATTGATTGTGGAGAAACAAAGAACTTAAGGCACAAACTTGAGCGCCACAGACAAGTGAATGGATGAGTGAATGAAGCGCTAAGAGTGATATATATGTATGTAATATGACATATATATATATACATTATAAATATATAAGTGTATTTGTGTGAATGAATGGCTGCATATGTGACCTTGACAATAAGAGCACTTTGAAGCTAACACAAAATATGGCAAGTGCACGAAAAATTACCAAAAGTCGAACTATTATATTTACACACAAACATATTTTTATATTTATACCAGCATGTGCATATGTAGATGTATAGCGCGAGAGGTCTAGGGCTAACGACGCTGCTTGATGAGGCGCAGCAAATGTCAAATATTTAAGTGGCAAAATAATTATTTAATTTTGTTGAACATTTTTGTGTTTGTTACTCATATTTTTATAATCGCTTTTCGAAATCAACGCTTCTAATAGGAAAATTACTCCGCGACAAGTGGCGGAAGATGGTAAGCAACGAGCAAAAATGCAAAAAAAAAAAAAAATTCCCAACCACACAAAGCCTTTATGGGTGCGCAGTGGCAATAAAAGAATAAAAACCCACAGCATGCGCATATGTGTTTGCATGTGTGTGTGTGAGTGTGTGTGTGTAAGCATTACCTCAAGCATTGCGCGCTGAATTCATTTCCAAGTGAGCGCAATTTGTTACTCCGCTTGCGATTGGCAACATTGAACTTTTAATAACTAAAGCATACGTTATTGTTGCTGGCATAGTTGTTGTTGTCATTGCTGGCTAATGGCTGGCTGCTGTCGCTTCTGCCACAAATTGGTTTACCATTATCTCATAAAAATCGCTGCGACTGTTTGGCGGGCAAAGTTGCAGCGCAAACGTGCCACATATTGTTGACGGCAAATTGTTATACATTTTATATGCTTGCACCATACATGCATGTGTCTGTATGTGTGTGTGTGTGTGGGCATAGAATGCAGACTAATAAAGTATTTATTGCCTTAGGCTATAAAGTAGTGTACAAGTGATATTAAATCGACGCAAAAACAACAGCAAAAGACGCACAAAGGGGAGAGTAACAACAATTTCCACTCCCACAAATTGAATACACGATTTAACATGATTTTTACTTAGTTAGACAAATACAAATGCATATTTTTACGTTTTGTTTCTATTTTCTATTGCTTGTGCCGCATTGTTGTTGGCATTTTTAGCATATGAGTACATGCTACCCGCGGCGCACATTTCAAAGCGGTGAATCGATGAACCGAAGAAAATGAAAAACAAATTTCGAAGTATGAACTTCCTCATTATCATATTTGTACAAAGCAAAATCTTGTAATAATAACTTTTTTTCGTAATTCAAAATTATTTTAAAAACATTTTTTTTATATAAAAAATTTCATGAAATTTTATTATAAATTCTGGAGAACAACTTTTTTTGCTAAAAATCAATTAAAAAAATCTTTGAATAAATTCTTATCTATATATCATATTTGTACAAAACAAAATCTTGTAATAATGACGTGTTTTTTTTCGTAATTCAAAATTATTTTAAAAACATTTTTTTTATATAAAAAATTTCATGAAATTTTATTATAAATTCCGGAGAACAATTTTTTTTTGCTAAAAATCAATTAAAAAAAACTAAAATATATAAATTCTTATGTATATAAGATCATTCGAGTGATACATTCGGGTGATAAGAAAAAATTTATTTTTTGTTTGGTACTCGGTAAAATAGGTTCCTAGACACCTCTAAGAAAGCCTCTCCAAACATGAGTTCTTAATTGTAGCAGGAAGGTCCTCCTTCTTACAGTTTTCTATTTTTTCTTAATATCGGTTAGAAACATTTATATCTCGCTTCCAACCACTTGAAATAATATCTTGTTCCTAAGATTTTGTAGGAAATTGAATGCTCTACAAAAAAGATCTCTAATAATTTTTTCGTAAACCCAACACTTTAAAAGATATTAACAGTTAAAGTTTGATTATTTTTGGGTAAATTTTTTATTTCTTATGAATTATATAACTCAATGGAAAAAAATCGTAATGAATGATGAAACGCATAGTTTTGTAGGAAATTTACTGCTCTATAAAAATGGTCTACTATGATTTTTCGATTAAGTTAAGCGTTTACGAGATATTCATCATCAAACATCAAGCCATATTAGGGTGGATGAAAAAAAAATTTTTTTTTTTCGTTTACTACTCTGAAAAATAGGTTCCTAGGCACCTCTAAGAAAGCCTCTCCAAAAACCTATTTGTCTCATCATCCTCCAAGTCCCGAACGAAAAAGAAAAAATTTTTTTGAATCACCCTAATATACAAAAAGGTACCCGGAAGTTGTAAATTAAACGTTAAATATTTAATTATTATGTAATCTATATTTATTTGGTCGTCTTCAAAGTAATCCCCACCATGTGTAATACAGCTAAGGCAATGACTTTTCCAGTCCTCGAAACACTTTTCATAAGCACTTTTTGGGATGACGTTCAGCTCGTTCAACGGATTTTATTTTAGCTCTTCCATTGACTGAAAACGGGTTCCACGGAGCAGCAATTTCAGTTTTGGGAAGAAGAAAAAATCACACAGCGCCAAATCTGTTGAATACGGTGGTTGATCGATGGTATTCAATGCGTTTTTGGCTTTAAATTCGGTCACAAGCGTGGGCGATGCGATGGTGCAAAATCATCATGTAAGATCCATGAATTGTTCTTTCACAATTCCGGCGGATTTTCGACGAATGTTCTCACGCAAACACCTCAATGCGGCCAAATAACGGGTGATTTTTTAAGAGCTTGATAACTTTTTAAAAAAAAAAAACGCATAAAATTTGCAAAATCTCATCGGTTCTTTATTTGAAACGTTAGATTGGTTCATGACATTTACTTTTTGAAGATAATTTCATTTAAATGTTGACCGCGGCTGCGTCTTAGGTGGTCCATTCGGAAAGTCCAATTTTGGGCAACTTTTTCGAGCATTTCGGCCGGAATAGCCCGAATTTCTTCGGAAATGTTGTCTTCCAAAGCTGGAATAGTTGCTGGCTTATTTCTGTAGACTTTAGACTTGACGTAGCCCCACAAAAAATAGTCTAAAGGCGTTAAATCGCATGATCTTGGTGGCCAACTTACGGGTCCATTTCTTGAGATGAATTGTTGTCCGAAGTTTTCCCTCAAAATGGCCATAGAATCGCGAGCTGTGTGGCATGTAGCGCCATCTTGTTGAAACCACATGTCAACCAAGTTCAGTTCTTCCATTTTTGGCAACAAAAAGTTTGTTAGCATCGAACGATAGCGATCGCCATTCACCGTAACGTTGCGTCCAACAGCATCTTTGAAAAAATACGGTCCAATGATTCCACCAGCGTACAAACCACACCAAACAGTGCATTTTTCGGGATGCATGGGCAGTTCTTGAACGGCTTCTGGTTGCTCTTCACCCCAAATGCGGCAATTTTGCTTATTTACGTAGCCATTCAACCAGAAATGAGCCTCATCGCTCATCGGACACGGACGCGAAACACATTTCGAACCGAACACTGATTTTGGTAATAAAATTCAATGATTTGCAAGCGTTGCTCGTTAGTAAGTCTATTCATGATGAAATGTCAAAGCATACTGAGCATCTTTCTCTTTGACACCATGTCTGACATCCCACGTGATCTGTCAAATACTACTGCATGAAAATCCTAACCTCAAAAAAATCACCCGTTAGAACTTCCTATTGACCGTATATTTCTCCGGAATAAATTCATGATGCACCAAACCATGAATATCGAAAAAAATAATGATCAGCACCTTCAATTTAGGCGGCTTTTTTGTTTGTTTTGTTTTTTTGTCATTCCGATTATTATTGACTTGTTTGCATGTCAGACTCATAAATCCATGTCTCATCGGCAGTTATAATGCTGTCCATGAATGTGGGATCGGAATTCGCACGATCAAGCATGTCCAGTTTGCTACACTTTTTTTGTCCAGTTTACTATACTTTATACAATTCAGCTTTATTGGATTGAGCCGAGCTATAAAGCAAAAGCAAAGATTTCGAGTTCTCTAACACTTGCTTGACGATTTTCAAGTACCACATCCTTCACTTTTGTAATATTTTCATCAATTGAAGAAGTCAAAGATCGTCCAAAACGGGGCATGTCTACAACGATCTCTCGACCGTATCTGAAGGCGTTATACCACCCGTAGGCTAACGTTTTTAATAAAATCGAATCACCGTAAATCTTTTCCAACATTCCCAACGATTCCGCATTTGAAATTTGGTTTGAAATACATAATTTGAGACAAAGACCAAACTCTACAAGTCCCTCATCATTCCCGTTCTCCTAAAAAAATGTTTTTGGAAGATTAATGGTCTTTTGCGCATTGGTTTCTTCGAATACCGCAGTCGATGGATAGATGAACTGTACGCCATATGCGGCAATATTGACACAGTTCAGCGAAATACATACGGCATACATGGGCATGGACATGGTCTACTTAAATTGTACACGCAAACTGATTCGATTAATATTGTCTTTTTCTGGCTAAATACAACCTTTATATAATCTTTCGTGTGCAGTTTGATCTCCATATGCCAAGTGGTTGACAGCTATATTATGAACGCCATAAGCATTTGAATTGCACAAGACTTTTAGCGAATGTTCTGAAGTCAGCGAAATTATTCACCTTTGTTAAAAGTCGCCGAGTTGGCATCATAAAGATAACAGAGGTTTTAGTTAATATTTTAGGTACGAAGCATGCTCAATGCAGAAATCGTACTGAAAGACCCGAAAATATTAGCATGGTTGTGACTGATTTAGTGGCCAAGCACGAAACGAGAGTCATCACTTAGCTATCGAATCGTAATTCTATCCAGGAATTAATTTCAACGTAGAATTTTTTATCTGTTGTAGCATTTTTAACAGTTTTGGCAACCTTGAAATGTGATTTTTAATTATTTCAATATTCTTTTGCATTAATTTTTTACCATTTTCATATTAGAGTTCATTTTTTTATAATCTTTACATTTCATTTAAATTACTTTAAATCAATACATTTATAATGACATAATTACCAAATATTTCAGTTATACAGTTAATGGAGTCATATTAACACATTCATATAAGTAAATTAAGTTTTGTAGTTTTTTTAGAGCAAAAATTTCAAGAATTTTAATTAAGTTGCTAATGCATAGCTACAAATAAATGTTTTAATTGCCAGCATGTCGACCCACCTAAATATGAGTACGAGCCAGTGAACAATAGTTAACAAGAGCGAGCGAGGATAGTCCAACCTGCCTCTGCATGTTTGGTTATTAACTAAGTATAATTTAAATGCTTACTTATGCACCATATATAAATATATACCAGACCATAGCATTCCGAAAAACGAGTACATTGCTTAACCTTGACAATAACTTAGCTAATCATCAATACAAAATCTGACAGCAGTAATAAAACAATGCATCGGGGATCATTTGCATACTGTTCACAAAAAATATTAAAAATTGTTTAAATAATGTACTCATATACGGAATTATACACGTATTACTTACTTAAATAGTAATAAAGAATTTTTCAAACTTTTGATATTGAGTTTTGAAAAAAGTTTCGACGTATAAAGCTAAAGCTGAAAAACTTATGATAAATATTATGATAACGATTAAAAAATTTAAAAACTAATGATAAATATTATGATAACGTTAAAGTTAAAAAATTTTATAGAAAATATTAAAATATTGATAAAAAAATAACGATTATTATTGCCATTACTATTACGATTGCTGTTCTTACTAACATTACTATGGCGATTACTATTACAATTGTTGTTATCATTAACAATCATGTTACAATTATTATTACGATCATAATTGAAATTAGGATTACTACCATTACCATTACGATTACCGCTATACTATCATTAGTTTTACAACTACCTCTCAAATCGCAATATACTAAAAGTAATTGAGAAAAGATTGCGGTAACCACTAAGATTACTAATACGATTGCAATTACGATTACTTTTACGATTATAATTATGATTACCATTACCATTACCATTACCATTACCATTACAATCACCATTAGTATTGCCATTACCAGTACGATTACCAATAATATTGCAACTACCATCATTATTACAAGTGACTTCACATTAACAATACAATTAATATTACCAGTACCAGTATCATTACCATTACAATTATTACTAATATTTTTATTATAAATCTTATCACAATTATCATGAATTTTACAATTATTATTAGTATTACGATTATAATAATTATTATAATTATCATTACGATTACATAATTACTCTGCACCCTGTTTATATTTCTTACCTTTCTTAATTTCATTACTAAAACCTTTTGAACCAAACGAATTATATCTCACAATATATTTGTACAACAGCTCAACGATTACTTTTCGATGACGATTACCAATATAATTACTTTTTCGATTACTATTACGATATATATTTCGATTACTATTACTATTACGATTACTTTTACGATACATATTTCAATTACGAACCCTACTACTATTAGGAGTACCATTATCACTTCGTTTTCCATTACAAATACGATTACAATATAAGTTTTTACCGTATTTAAATTTATTTCAATTAAGTAGTCTCTTTGTTTCTTACATATATTTCATACTGTTATTTATCATGAAAAGCTTTTATTCGATAATTTCCTAATTATTGCATAAATAAGAAATCGAAAGAGAAAATTCAAAGACAATTTCATACCTCTTCTTTCATATATTTTTCTTTATGAACTTTCCAAAGTCCAGTTATAACCACTGCAATCGTCTTGTGGTTACTTAAACTCAAAGTAAATGGATACCGTTACAATTGTTATACAAACAAAAAAAACCAAAGAAGGTAATGCAGCTGCTACAGGAAATTGCAAGTAAAACATAAGCAAAGTCTGAAGTATCATGGAAGAAAGCAAATAAAGTAAATATACCTGCTTTTCGCCAACTAAAAGGCTCCAATATCCTTTTCTATAATTTATCATAATTTTGTATTTAATTTTCCAACTTTCAACTTCTTTATTTACTTTTTTGTGCACCTTTCCAATTACCTTTCTCATAAAATATTTCATCTCACTGTCATATTCAAGTTCGTTTTCATTTTTCCTCAGCGACTTATTCAATGAACTGTCGTCGTCGTCGCTCCTTTGATAAACTTCTTTTACAAATAATGGTAAATGAAGTTCTTTCATAAAAAGATCGAGATGCGTACTGATTGCATAAGGGAATAAATAGTTGGCGGATACAATCAGGTACAGATATTTGTAGCAAAAACGCAATGCGGGCAGACAATCTGCAAGCGATGACTTTACATACGCATATAATATTATTATAAAATCTCCTGGAGGCGGGAAAGTGGGCACTTGCAAGCTGAGGAGCGTTAATATCATAACCTTCGAACTGAGAGTAGCTTCTGTGGGCAAAATAATGTTTGTGGCTTGAAAAAATAATATTTTAAATTAAAGGAAGCTATAGAAAATATGAAAGATGAAAAAAAAAATTTTAGTATTTTTTTCTAAACCTAAATATAAAGAAGAATATTAGAAGAAGAAGAAACAAGTATTGTAGAAAGTGTGTTCATTCGTATATTTTGAGGTTTTTAAAGATCAGCAATACTGTTTGAAAAACTGAATTAAAGAAGTCATATAAAAAGTTATTTACATGATTTGTTTTTTATTGTTTTCTTCACCGTTTGTGATCATTAAAATCTTAAAATATATTTTTAACTATTGAATGTAATAATAATATATATCGTAATGTAAAGCAAGTCGGTGTCGATTATAGTTATATAAGTTAATTATAATTACCATAACCTGGGCATTCTGTTTTTCTCACCACAATTCAATGTTTCCTACAACAATTATGATTACAATTAAAATTATTATTATGATTAAAGTTAATATTACCATAACAATTACTATAATGATTATAGTTAAGTAGGATTAACATTACATATAATATTACGATTATCATTAAAATTACCATTACAATTACTATTATGATTACAATTACGATTACTATAACTAATACGATTATAGTTAAGTAGGATTAATATTACACATAATATTACGATTATCATTAAAATTACCATTACAATTACTATTATGATTACAATTACCATTACTATAACTAATACGATTATGGTTAAGTAGGATTAACATTAAAAATAATATTACGATTATAATTAAAACTACCATTACAATTACTATTACGATTATACCTAAAATTACAATTACGATTACCATAACAATTTCTATAATGATTATAGTTAAGTAGGATTAACATTACACATAATGTTACGATTATCATTAAAACTACCATTACAATTAGTATTTCGATTACAATTACGATTACTATAACTAATATGATTATAGTTATTTAGGACATTACTTTTAATATTACGATTATCATTAAAATTACCATTACAATTACTTTTACGATTACAATTACAATTACTATAACTAATACGATTATAGTTAAGTAGGATTAACATTACACATAATATTACGATTATAATTAAAACTACTATTTCAATTACTATTACGATTACTTTATCTAATACAATTATAATTAGGAACCCCATCGCAATTACTATTGTGACTATACCTAAAATTACTATTATAATTACATTACATTACGATTATAATTAAAATTACCATTACAATTACTATTACAATTATTATTCCATTACCACAAAGATTATTAAAAAATTATTCACTATAAGTACTACATTTTAATTACTAAATTATTACTGCGATTACTATTTTAATTACTAAAACTATTGCGATTATAATTCGAATTACCGTTATAATTACTATTACGATTACTTTTTCAGTAATTATAACAATTACTCTTATAATTACCATTACAATTATAATTACAATTTCAATTACTATTACCAATACATTTACTATTTCGATTACTACTACAATTACGATTAATTTTACGATTATCATTATTATTACCATTGCGAATACTATTCAAATTAATATCACAATATCTTAAAATATAATACGATGTATTCTTAAGCAAGTCCTGGCCGATTATGTCTCCAGTAGGTGTTTATTTCTATTATAATTACTCCAATACCTCTGCATATCGCCACAACAACAAAATGTGTTTCCTATTACTTTTTAGTACATGGCAATTACTTTATATGACATAACTTGCTAAACCAGAAAAGCCCTTTTGGACGCAAATTTCCTGTAATTCACACATCATCGAAGACTTCCGGCGAGTAAAGATTCTCCTCATGCCAAATACTGCAGAAAAAAGTTATAATAAATTGCTGCTGTTGGGCAGCGCGGCCAATAAACTTGCTAAACTCAGTGAACTCATAAAGGCAAGCACGCTTTTAGGCGCATATCATATATAACTTGTTTATATATTTATATATTTATATATGAAAATAAAAGTAATCAAAAAAATCGCACACACTTATTTTCTGAGCTGCGCCGCAATCTGTGGCGTTGGCCAAGTCCAAAGTTTTTGGCAAACTTTCTTTGACGACCACAAAAGCAAAAAACAAAAATTAAAAAAAAAAGAACTTGCGATGAGGGCAGCCAATTCCGGCAGTAGCACAACACGCCCAAAAGAATTTTCATTGCGGAAAAAATAATGCCGGCAATGGAAAAATAAAAATATTTTAAGTAGCAGTAGTAAGCAATTAAAAAGTGCTCATCATGCCGGTGGGTGTGGCCGGCAAGTGACCAGAAAATATTAAATTCAGCGAAGCAGCAGCAGCAGCAGAGAACAAAATAAAGAAAAGACGCAAGTAAATTGCGAAAATTTTCGATAATGCGCAAAAGTTGCTTAAAGTTATCGCTAAACTTAAATGGGATTTTATTATCGCCGAGCAGCCGCTGTATTAGTTGGTGCATTAGTTGCCACACTGAAAGTATGTATGTATGTGTGTATGCATGGTTGGTTTTGCCGGCTGGCAAATATTTTTCGTGCCCGGAAAAGTTTGCTGCCATTCTTGGCGCTGATATCAGCGGACGCGTCACTTGCCACAGCTAAATAAATTTTTCTTCCTCAATATCCAACTAGAAAAAAATTAAAAAAAGAAAGACTTCATATAGTATTGGCTAAGAATGAGCAGTTGAAGTGGGGTATTAAAAGTGCTCATAAAAATAAATCCGGGCGTGTCGCTTTCTTTACTGACACTTCCACTCCTCATATTCGCACTCTCATGGCGCGTTACCGTTAAATACCGTTCTAAGCCTCTCTTACAGCTTTGTGCTCCCTAAATACCATCCCTCGCCGATTAGCATCATTTTTCATTTTGTTAAGCAGTTCGAGCACATTCGTTGCATACTTTGTGGCTGCTCATATTTAGTCTATAGCTTTACTAACTTTTTTCCGCACCCACCTTGCCATCGTGTCCTCATTTAGCGCTCTTTTCCATTTCGGTGCGGTTTATTTTTGCGCTTTTCCTGCGAATCGCCTGCCAACTTGGCACTTTTTACCGTTAATGATGCGATTTCCTCGGCGCTTGTCTCTCATTATTTGGCTTTGTGCCGCTTTTGCTGTCCAACGCCGGTTGGCCACATGCATAAGCCGCGCGTAAGTGGCTGGCATATGGCTGCTTGTGTTTAATGGGATTTCAATGTAAGCTGAAGCGTGGACAATTAAGATATATGCTCGCATATACACACTTAAGTATATATGACACGAAGTTTTAAATAAGTATTTGTGACTTAAAAATTTAAGAAAAGCCTTGAGTTTGCTGACGAGGGCGTGAAAAGTCTTCCTTTCGCTTTTTAGAATCCTTAGCGCGGACTATAAGTAGTTAAAAATGTGAGATAAAACCGATTTCTTACGGTAACAAAATATAATCTAAGCCGTATGCTTTGTGATATATTTCACGAAGACATTCGACTGTCTCAGCTGTATGATGTCGATATCTAGATTCAAACCTCTTCATAGTCAGGCAATGGAACATCTGCTCCATCGACATTGAATGAGGAATCGAGTTGACCAACTACTACTACTGTTCTACTACTACTACTACTTTCAGCAGCTTGGAGAAGTGTTTCCTATATAATTTCAGTATGCTCTGGGCATCAGTCACTAGATTTCCGCTGGGGGTCTACAAGAGTATGCTCCGTTATTGAAACCTTCTGTTAGTCGCCGCATCTTTTCGTAGAATTTTTGAGCACTACCCCTGTCAGCCAGCTTTTCAAGCTCATGCATTTCGACCTCTCTCTTGTTTGTCTGCAAATAAGTCTCGTCTTCGCTCTTCAACTCTCGGTTTCTATACCATCCCGGCCAAGTTGAACAAAATTATTACGTACATCCTTTCTACTCTCTAGTCAAACTCTTCAAATTTACATAAACCTTGTTTCGATTACTTTTCCTTTTCTTCTGGTGATCTCGTTCCCATCGTAATAAAATTTGGGTAGGGGTGCCATATCTTGCAAGCTCATCGGTTTCATGTTCAAGAAGATTACGCTGTGGCCAGGTATCGACACAAGTTTAATTGGAAGTAGATTGATGCTACTGCCAATCAGGTCATGCATTCCTCGACTAGCTTTGAGCTCACTATCAGCAAGCTCAAGTTCTGTATATCAGCTCTGCTCTCGGAGTGGATGCATATCTCCCTAAAAGAAGCCGCACTTTGGAGAACTACATCTGTTGGTCTTTTGATGGCTGCCTTTTCTGCTTGAAAGACCTGCAGTTGTGTGGTAGTCTGAAATGGTTAGTCAAAGTTATTTAATTAAAACCGCAAAAGGAAGAGTTTCCTGCCTTCAAATCAGAAGAGAAGTCTTCGGGCGGATTCATATTGAATTATTATTTGAATTTGAATTCCGATAAATTTTCGATGTGTTACTTTGAGCCTTCAAACGTTAGTTATCTAGCAACTGTCCTTCGTACTTTGCGAGGACCTTGAGATCGAAATGCGGTTAGTTTTGGAGGCAAACGATGCAGGCATTTTGTAAAGCGTACGACAAAGGTTATCCAGCTTTTGCTAGACTAAGTTTAAAACCTCTTTGTATCACACCTTCGGTGATCAATCGCACTGTATAGAGTCGATATTAGGTGCTACAAAAAACATCAAGATAAAATAATATTTAAAGATTTGTAATATTAGAGGTTTTTTAGAAGCTCAAAGTGTTTCGACTCTCCGAGAAGGGATCATCCCCTACCACTTTATTTAACCAATTTATACGCGAGTCATGTGTAGAAATTGTTGCAAGTGAGGAAAGAGAAACGGCTCCTTCACATATGGTTCAAGCAGCTCAAAAATTTCGGGACTTAGACCGAGTATCTTCTGGGTAGCCAAAAAACAACCGTTTGAAAGCGAGCTAGAGTGAGAAGGTGAAACATCTCTCTGCTTCCGTACGCCGATGATATCATTGGTCTCAAGAGTCGCCGCGTCATTAGCAAATGGGTCTGGTAGTGAACGAGGGTAAGATGAAATATCATCATCATCATCAGATAAACAGTCCTAGCACTCGCGCCTAGCTACCCGCGTCTCTGTTGACAGTCATAAATTCAGACTCGTAAATAATTTCGTTTATTTTGGAACCAGCATCAACATCAACAACAACATCAGCCTCGAAATCCAACGCAGAATAACTCTTGCCAACAGTTGCTAATTCGGATTAAGTCGGCAATTGAGAAGTATAGCCCTCTCTCGGCGAACAAAAACCAAATTTTACAAGTATTCGCCGGGAGGAAGGAGCGGAAGAAGTAGACCCCCACTCCTTTGAAGAAATCAGTTGGAGGAAGATCTGACCGCATTTGGTAACTCGAACTGGCGCAAAATTGCGAAGAGGAAAAAAAAACGGCTACAACTGCGTAAGCGATGTCTAGGTCGATAAAGAAGAAGCATTTTTTAATTTTTTTTTTCTATTTTTATACCATGAACAGGGTATATTAAGTTTGTCACGATGTTTGTAACACCCAGAAGGAAGCGTCGGAGACCCTATATACATATATAAATGATCAGTATGTTGAGCTGAGTCGATTTAGAAATGTCCGTCTGTCCGTCTGCCTGTATATATACGAACTAGTCCCTCAGTTTTTAATATATCGTTTTGAAATTTTGCCAACGTCGTTTTCTCTTCAAGAAGCTGCTCATTTGTCGGAACGGCCGATATCGGACCACTATAACATATAGCTGCCATACAAACTGAAGGGTCGGAATCAAATGCTTGTATGGAAAACTTTCACATTTGACAAGATATATTCACGAAATTTGGTATATATTATTTTCTAAGGCAACAATGTAATCTGCGAAGAAATCGTTCAGATCGGTTAACTATAGCATATAGCTTCTATACAAACTGGACACATAGTTACTAACAGAAACGCATCTGTGAAGGGTATTTAGCTTCGGTGCAACCGAAGTTAACGTTTTTTCTTGTTTTTTTAATTTTTTGTTTATCTGTCATTGAAAGGACCAGCACCTCGGTTACGGCTCTTTGAAATGGGATATGAGATCAGGCGAATACGAAGGCTTAAAGCTTCACGAAATTTGCGAATATATTTAGAATTGCAAGTTCCCTTTCAATCAGCATTCCATCAACCGAAAGAGTCTCACTAAAAATTTCTACTTGACATTTGCGTCATGTATTTGTTGTAGCATGACTGCCGTGGACAAATAACAACAAGAATATTGTTGAATATATTCGTAAGAAGAATTCAGTGTTTGTAAAGCAAAAAATGATTGAAAAAAGTTGTTACGAAACGAATATGGAGAAAAAGGTGAACACAAATCAAAATGTATTGCCACAACAAATGCCATTAGACTACATTTTTGGCAATGTTTCTGCGTTGATCTACTAGCATTTGAGTCGCGCCGCGCTGGCTTGCGCACCTACGACCCAAGCGCATGCGCGTATTAACCTAAATTCTTAGGCAAAAACCCCGAAAAATCAATTCTAAACACAAGAATCAAACGAATTTTATATTCGCACTTTTTGTTGTTGTAATTTGTGTTACCGAGCTGATTGGCTGCAATAAACATGCTGTATGCGATGCGATTATATTTATTGGTGCGCTGGTGTCTACACACAAGTGTTTGTGTGTGTTTGCAAATGCTGTTGCCATTAAGGTTGTTTACACTGCGATCGAACGAGGAATTGTTGCACGCGATTTGTGGCCGCATAATCACCTGTCGTTGTGAGTGCATTTGCGCGTTGTTGTTGTTACATTTGTTGCAAGCGTTGTTTCTGTAGCAAGTGCGCGTTGTTGTTCCTGTCTTCATGCTGCTGCTGGTCGTGGCGTGTTTTAAAAGATCACCAGCAAGCAGCAGCAGCAACAAAAACAACAAAAAAAAAGCAACAACAATTCGTTTAGTAACAACAAGAAGCCAGCATTGAAACGATGGCATAACCTGAAGTGCAACAACAGAACTACAACATAAATCGGCAAATCGGTTAAGAGAGCAATCAGTGACAGAACAATTGCAACTGCAACCGTCGTTGGCGCAGCAGTGCGGCAGCAACGCTTGCAATTGTGGTAAAAACGAACGCAGCACGAATATACACAGAGGCATGGATCTATAGGACGCAGAAGAAGCGGCCAGACTTGTCGATGGACCGTAAAATGAGAAATAAATCGAAAAAGGCGTAACACAACAACAACAGCAATAACAAAAATGCTAAAAAAATTACGCAAACAAGAAAAAAATTAACTTCGACTACAACAAAGATTGAATACCCTTCACAGGTGCATTTTTTATAGCATTAAGATGTATAAAAATACTATTTTCTTGATTCTGATCTGATCTGAAGAATTTCTGCGGAAGTTGCATCTTTGCTTTAGATCATAACTCATGAAAATTTTGGTGAAGATATCTCGTGAAATAGAAATGTTTTCCATACAAAGACATGATTTTCATCGTTCAGTTTGTATGACAGCTATATGTTATAGTCGTCCGATCTGAAGACTTTCTTCAGAAGTCGCGCCTTTGCTTTAGATCATACTCCGTAAAAATTTTGGTGAAGATATCTCGTGAAATAGAAAAGTTTTCCTTACAAAGACATGATTTTGATCGATCAATTTGTATGACAGCTATATGTTATAGTAGTCTGATCTGAATAATTTTATCGGAGATTATAACAAAGATGCCTTCATTTATAATCTGTGCCGAATTTCGTTAAGATACCTTGTCAAATAAAAAAGTTTTCCATACGAGAGATTGAGGTTGATCGGTCAGTCTGATATCTTGTCCGACAAAGACAGAGCAGCTTTAGAGGTGAAAAGAACGTGTGGAAATCTTAGATCAACATCTCAAAAACTCAGAGACTAGATCACGTATGTATAGAGGGACCGATGGACTGGACATGACTAATTTGGTTAGCTCTTTACCCAGGTAATTCATAAATATTTGTTATAGGGTCTCCAACGTTCTTTCAGTGGGTTACAAATTTCATTACAAAGTAAGCATACCCTGTTGAGGGTATAAATAAAAAGCAAAGATAAAATTACAGCGGCGCACCCCTCAAATGAGTGAGTTAAAATGCAACATTGCAAATCAGCTACTTTTGCCTTTCGTTTTTATTTATTATGGATTTAATAGAATCAATTCGGCACCGGCAAAAGTAATGAAAAAGCAAAAGTAAGGACGCACTAGATTCGTAAGTAACCAAGAATTATATTGAGTGTATATATATATGATCGTGTGTTGTTTTACATTTGAATGTGGTGTTATGTATTCAAGGAATAGCAAAATATTCGACTTTTATGGAATCTATTTCAAAATATAGGGCTGATGTGAATCGTTTTCCAGTGAGACGTTGTGATCGACCGAAACAAAAGGTCGTCAGAAGGCGCAAAACTTCAAAGCCGCTGTTTTTCAAATATTTTTGTTACTGTTCTTGCAATATGAGGTCGAGAGTTGTTGTGATGGAAATTATTGTCTCGCGTCATAATACAACACGTCCTTCGGATCCAACCAAATACAGATCATTACCTTGGCGTCATGGGTATTCGGCTTTGTCGCTGATTTTTCTGTTTGGCCAGGTTTCACATATAAGTTATTGGGCTTAAGGTTGTCGTAATGAAACCATGAACGAGTAATGAGCCAGGGAAAGACGAAATACCTCCTGTCATCTAACAAATAGTCGGTGCACTAGCGACTTGGCTCCCACGTCAGTCTCGACACTCATAACTTCGAAGTCGTAGATAACTTCGTCTATCTTGAAACCAGCATTAACACCAACAACAACGTCAGCTTATAAATCCTAAGCTGTATAACTCTTGTCAACAGATTCTACTTTGGAACGAGTAGTCAATTGGGAAGTAAAGTCCTCTCTCGACGAACAAAGATCAAACTCTATAAATCCCTTATCCTCCCCGTCCTGCGGAGGCATGGACGATAACAACATCTGATAAGTCCGCATTATGAGTTTCCGGGAGAAACGTTCTGTGAGGATTTATGGTCTTTTGCGCGTTGGCAACGGCGAATATCGCATTTAGTGGAACGATGAGTTGTACGAGTTGTACGACGATATTGACATAGTTCAGCGAATAAAGAGACACCGGCTACAAGTCGGCCATGCCGTTCGAATGGATAAAAACACTCCAGCTCTGAGAGTATTCGACGCACTACCCACCGGGGGAAGCAAAGGAAGAGGAAGACCTCCAATCCGTTGGTAAGACTGGTTTAACATAAATCTGTTGTCCGTGTTTACATTAACTTCGTCTCGAGATAGGCATCAAATTGTATGATTTTCGGGCTAATCAAAAGTTAATGATTTGGAGACAAACTGCGCAGTCTCTGCCTCTTCAGTTGTGCATATTGTGTGGTTTATAGCAGTTATAGAGAAAGGTAAGTGAGCAGTTGTCTCCTTGTTTCGGACCACTTGAAGGGATCCGAATTGCTTGGATAAAATTAAAGTTGGTCGAAGTTCGATCCTCGTCTTTACCAAATAATTTACAAATTGCTCTCTTACGAGTATAAAGATTCTATAATATTTTCAGATGAGCAGAGTATGTAGGTCTTTTTTAGAACCCAATTTCAAGCCATTATTTTACTATCAAATTCTGTAATATATAAAATTTTTCGATAAATATTGTCCGTAGGCATAAAAGACAATCATCATACTCCAAATTATTTGCCTGCATACGGCTTCATACAAGTACATCCATCCATACAGACCCAACAAGCGCGTCAACCACAAAGCATTTCGATTCTGGGAAAACAGGTGCAGCCTTCAGGTGCTACATGTTATCTCGCCGTTCAGCCAACGCTCCAGTGTGGAAGCGGAAACAGTTCGGGCATACTAGCATTGGCTGCTCAATCCAGCGCTTACACCAGTGCCTCATGCCAATGCGAGCAAGAGACGCCAAAAGCCAGACACTCATTTGCATTTTTTGGGTAACGAAAAATTTTTGGCGAGTCACATTTGTAATTGCTCGCAAGTATGGCTGAATTTGGTGCGGCAATAGAGCGCAGTAAAGTTGGAGTTGGGATGGCAGCTGAGTTGACGGCCTGGAGACACTGTGACGGTGGTAACATGCAGTCTACAAACTTACAGGTTTAATGCACATTCCGCGGCATGAGGTAGACACTTGTGGTCTTTGTGATTGTTCAATTATGACATTATCATTTTAGTTGCGTTAAATTATAGCAGAAGATGACTGAACTGGAATGCAGAATGTCTGTCTGATCTTCGATTAAGATGTTGGGGGATAGAATGCTTAAGGTCAGCGCTTTTAGTTGGAGTTGTCAGGGAAGGAAGGTGAATGTTTTGATTTTTTAATATTTGAATAAAGTTATGATTTAAATAAAATAGTTATTTTGATTAAATTGAAGTAAACTTTGAGTTTAAGAGTTTGAATCTCTACAAATTATTGTTTTGAGATGATTAACCTCTTTCTCTGGCTCTTAAAATAATTCGAACAATTCGGCTCGGAGAGTCCTTCGCGATCCCGACAGAGCTTTTAGTATTGCTCAATGTCAGCTTACTGAGCCATATTAGCATTGTGGGGATACCAAGCTCAGACATAGCGGTAGTTCCTTTTCGTGCTGTCGATGCCGGCTTTAAAGTCGACGAAGATGTGGTGTGAGTCAATCTCTAGTTACACGGGTGTTCTCCAAGATTTATTTGATCGATTGTCGATTTTAAAGGTCTCAAGCTACACATATAAGGTACAATCAGTTTGTTAATGCTGGGCTTCAGTCTTTTACACAATATGCTCGATTGAACCATATATGCTATATAGAGAAGTCTTTTTTTGGGTCTTCCTTTCTGTGGATTGAGCAGAGCACACTTCAATTCCAATTATCGGGCATGCTTTCGTCCGACCATATTGTACAAAGAAGCTGATGTATGCTTCTTATCAGTTGTTCATCGCCGTATTCGAATAGTTTGTTGTTCTTCAGACGGGTAATCCTTCTTAATTGGCGTAGACGCCGCTTACGCTATTATAGCCGAGTTTACAACCGCGCGCCAGTCGTTTCTTCTTTTCGCTACGTGACGTCAATTGGATATTCCAAGCGAAGCCAGGTCCTTCTTCACTTGATTCTTCCAACGGAGTGGACGTCTTTCTCTTCCGCTGCTTCCCCTGGCGGTTATTGCGTCGAATACTTTCAGCGCTGGAGTGTTTTCATCCATCCGGACAATATGACCTAGCCAGCGTAGTCGCTGTCTTTTAATTCGCTGAACTATGTCAATGTTGTCGTATATCTCGAACAGCTCATCGTTTCAACGAATGCGATATTCGCCGGGATCAACGCGCAAAGGACCATAAATCTTTCGCAGAACTTTTCTCTCGAAAACTCATCGACTCAGACGGGTAATTGCTATTCGAAATTCTTCATGGTCGGGTAATGGAACGTCTGCTCCATAGTCATCGATCGAGATCTCCTGGTGTTACGTCTTCACTGCCGTTCAGCAGGTTAGATAAGTGTTCCCTCCATAATTTCTGTATGCTCTGGGCATCGGTCACTAGATCACTTATGGGGGTTCTATAGTCAAAACTACTCAAATACTATTGTGATCAAAATGTAAGGTGAGGCGATTATCATGGTGTGGTCGGAATTATGGGCGAAAAAGTCTTGGTTCCCTCATCACGATGATGCACCATACAGCATTTTTCTTTGCTTTAATTTTGTCAAAATCTTGACTCAGATCATTCCACAACCAACGTATTTGTCGATTATGCAGAGATGCCGATTGAGTAGATAAAACCCGAATAGAGGAAGGTCTTGAAGGTTTTTCCAGAAAAAAACTATTCCGAGAACTGGAAAAACATTGACAAAATAGCGTTTTATCGGGTAGAGACCACTTTGAAGGAGATGAAATTGATTTGGAAGAAGAAATAAAGAGGATATAAGCATATTTAGCTTTCTTTTTCAACGCAGCAGTACATTCATCATCAGGTTGGCTTCTTAGAAGCGGTTCAGACAAAGCGTATGCATTAGTTCCTTATTTCTGAAGTTTTTCGGAGGCGATATGAATAATAACCGAAGTCCGAATATTTGGGTTTCTGAGCCAATTCCAGCGGCGGGATGGGGTTATACGGCTTAGGGCTTAACTGTTTAGTATATATGTAAGGACAAGAGAATCTGATCCATCTTCAAGGCAAGCTTACATACTGCTTAAAAGAATCTATCCTAGTTATAATCAGATCTTTTTTAAAGCATACAAAATTAACAAATAGGTATGTGTAAATAAAAAAAAAAAAAAATTTTTAGCGCAAATAATAATGAAGCGAATTATTGGAGGCGAATTCAACTCAGCACTGAGCAAACGATTTAACAAGGATAAATGATGTTGAGCCTGGCAGGCGAGCAGACAGCCCAAGTAATTGGCTACAGCAAGGATTTGCGTGAGACAGCCAAACAAAGCGGCTGTCGAGGAGGGGCAAGGGAAGGCAAACAGGCAGTGAAATGGACAGATGAGAGTGCATGTGAGGGAAATACATATATTTGTATGAGCACTTTAAATGTAATACACATATATGTACATGAATGTGTGTGGCTCTGCTGCCGTTCTTCGCTGGTATGACAAAAGAGCCAAGCTGAAGTAATAACTATAAGCAAAAGCATAGAAAGGCATAAAAAGAAAAGCTGAGAAAGGCTGAGAAAGGAGTTAAATTGATTACAAAAGATATTTGTATGCAAATTAGACAGGCAAAGCAACGCAGGCGAACGAAGAAAGACATGAAAATAAGAAAAAATTACACATACAAGTGAATGTGTGGAAGCGGCGTGAGTGTATGTTGGCGACTTAAGCAAATGAGGCGTGTGAGTATGCGTATAAGAAAGCGCTTACATACAGTTAAATATATATAACATACTTATATACATATGTATATGTATGTGTAAGTGTGTGCATGTGAGAAAACGGCATTCAAGCAAGCGACAGCAACATTGTCGTATCTGTCTGCCCACTTTGTATTCATATCCACATACAGGTGTGTGTGTGTGTGTGTGTGCATTAATTTTGGTTCACTCGCCGGCAAATCCCTACGATTTTTTGCGTAAGTCCATGTGTGACGCGTGGGTGTATACGTGAAATTGATTTATGATAAGCGAAAGGATACTAAATACATACATACAAACATATATAGCTGCACGTTCGATGACTGTGCCATCGCTCGCCCTCTGCGTCGCTTTTGTTCATCGCCTCTTCGATCCTCGCACTGCTTGTAATTTATTTTATTTCACATGCCGTTGTTTGTGAGTTCTCTCTTCTCTTCTCTTCACTCTACTTTAATTTATTTTATTTCTTATTTTGCCCATTCCTTTTTCCTACTCATTTCATTTCGCTACAGCACCGTATGAAATCTGATTTTTTGCCTGATGAGCAGAAAAAGGTGACGGCGGCGCTTTCGGAAAACTATCAGTCAAAGTTTGCGAAAAACTTTTAGTGTTAAGATTTATGATGCTGAGTATTAAAAAGGAATGGCTGGATGGTTGATTGGCGCGCAGCTAATTTGATTGTGATATGTAAATGGAAGCGAAGTCACTCGTTTCTTTCAAGCTGAGTTCGGAACTAGTTTCTGCAACTGCTTTAAAAGATCTCTCATCGGGTCCGGAAATAACTCTTATCTACAGCTATGGGATTCAAGAATGATTTGAGGTCAAGAATTTATGCATATAAAATAAAAGTAGACTTCAATAATCTCATTCGATTGTGAATTGTGTCTGTCTAATGACCATATAAAGTTTTAACAAAAAGGAAGACGCACGGCATTTAATCTAGATGAGACTGGACGTGGCGTGACCGCCGATCTACTGGTTCTTAGCAATGGCAGATTGAGATTCAGTTTAATTTGAGCTGAATTATTCGGTATTCAACACTATATGTGAACTTTAAGAGGGACTTGATATCTAAATTCGATACTTTACGCAATCTCTTGAGCTGCGAAACTACAAGTATTACATATTTAAGTCGAGTTATCAAGTTATAATTGCTGAACAAGATAGGATGTTCTTTCATGACTACTTTCCTGCGCTTAACTTGTCTACGTTAAAATGGGAAGGATTAGATAAGTTGTCATCGAGGTCATCCAATGGTAGGCCCAGAAAACGTGCTGTTTCGACGGGTTTGACCGTGGGGAGAGGCTGACGAATCTGGATTAGTATGAGTTTAACCTGCTACATTATTAAGAACGAAGCTGCACAAGGATCACTTTCGATTCCCATAGCAAATCAAGCTCGTCGCTTGCAATGGGTGGTGGTCGGCGTATTGTTTTATATCGTCGAAGTAGTTGATGAAGTACCTGTTGATGTTCTTCGGAGGTGGTTCCGGTAAAAGCAGGTGACTGCAGGTATGATTTCTACGAATGCATCCTAGCAGAAACTGCTTGGAGAGAAGTTCATTAAGCTTCTGAACTGGGTATATGGGGGCTTTACTCTGCAGATTTTCTATGAGAGACATTAAGAGACATCCCGTTGTAGTTCGGATTGCAGGGTTCTAGCTTCCTCACCTGCGTTTCACTACATCCAGGTGGCTATATTGGTGCGGCGTAGTTAAGAACCGACCGGCCGATTGCCTTGGTGGTATTTTCCTTAAGTGCTGCCGTGTAGCGACTTGAGGATTTTGTTGTTGCTCTGTCTTTTGGCATTTTGCGCAGTCGTCGGGTAACACATCATTTGTCTTTGTCTGTCGAGGGACGGAGTGTAAATTCCCGGCTAAAATAGCGGATGCACTCTTTCGGGTCCTAAAAGAAACGGCCGTTGAATTGAATTTCAACTCGGTCACCATGTCACTTCGGATTAAGCAAAGTCTTGACATACCCGTCGTCTACTCCCGGCGCGTCTTAAGGCCTGAACAGGTCTTAAGATGGCTACATCTATTACATGTCCCACCTATGTCGTATCCTAGGCCCAGCTTGGATTGAGCCTTTTGGCGCAGACGCATCAGAAAAACTCCTCCGGGCCCGGGTTGAACTCAACGTCAGTACGAGTTAGCCCAATACCGAGCACCGTTGTTGCTCCAGTGATAATAATATTAAAGACGCATTACAGCTTAAGTAAAAACTGAAGCCGGTCGACCTACCCAAGAGAGATGGCTTCGCTCTATAAGTTCCGAGAAGATGCGACGTTTTCGAGCCACAAGATGTTTAGCGATGAAGCCCATTTCTTGCTCAATGGGTATGTAAACAGGCGAAATTGCCGTATTTGTGACAAAGAGCAACCTGAAGAGATTCCAAAGCTGTCATTTCATCCAGAAAAAGCAACGGCTAGATGTGGTTTGTGAATCGGAAGCATAGATCCATATTTCTTCATAACTGACGGCAGTGAGAACGCAACCGTCAATGGCGATTGTTATCGCACCATGATAACCGACTATTTGATGTCTTTGATGACGACCTGGCGACATTTGGATTCAACAAGACGACCCAATTCCCAAACATCACATCAATTAATGGATCTATTGAGAGAACACTGTGGTAAGCAGACAATTTCACGGGTCGTGTGATATCATTCTGTTAAACCTTTCACATGCGGTTCTTTATGGATAACTTGTTCTCATCTCACAGACCTTTTTTGTTTGGAATTTGGATTAGCGGTGGAAGGAATTGTATGCTTTTTAGTATTTTATCTTATGTACATAGAGCGAACTCCTAATTAAATAAAATAATGCGAACAATTAGAATTTAAATATGCCAAGGTTCTTAAAGAAAACTACAATAATAACTTTTTTTACTACAAATAACGACTTTTTATAAAATTTTATTCTGATTTCTCAAAATTATTGCACATGAATTGAGTTTTGCTTAAACTCATGCATTAACAAATGAGTACATTCATATAATATAAATATATATATACATATACATATATAAATATAAAAAAATATATATAATTTATGTGAAATTAGATTTTAATAAATTTATATAATAATAATATTAATTATATGTATAGGTATTATTGCACATGGAAATTACCCGCGAAGATCAGAATTGTTGAAAACAGGTATACTAAATAGTTAAAATTAAAAAAAAAAATAAAAATTTATAAAATATAAAAATGTAATTAAATTTTGTTTCTTAAAATCTAACAAATTAGTTTTTCTAACAATTGTTGAAGAACAATATATTTAAAAAAATATATATTTAAAAAATTATTTTAATTTACGAAGAAAGTAGAAGTAAACAATATTGACTGATATTTTTTTAATAAAAGTATAATTACTTTGACGATATTTAAAAATTTAAAATTAGGTATTTCATAACGTATTACAACAAATTGAAAATATTTTTTTTTAACAGTTAGAAATTTTTTAAAATTTTGTTGCTAACGTATTAATATCTCTCGATTTCTATAGTAAGAACTAAAATGTTTGATGTACAATATTTCGTTCAAGTTAAATTTCGCGGCAGAAACATTTAAGGTTATTATTATAAATATACAAAAAGACTAAAACTTAATACTAAGCATATAAATAAATTTAAAAAAAGATAAAAAATAAAGATTTAATTCAATGGAGCTGAATTATTTTCTCATATTTCTATATAAAATATTAAGAAGATTTAAATAAAATTTTAAGATAAATTTTTAGCTAAAAAATATTTATGATTGTTTCTAAATTAGCGAAAGAAATGGTAATTTAAAAGTTAAAAAAAATAAAAAATGAATCGAAATATTAAAAAAAAAAAATAAATTTTGTTTAACCTTAACTAAATTGGATTCCATATTCCAAACACAGGGATTAATTAAATTGGATTTTTCAAATAAAATGAAACTAAAAAACTGAAAATTTATTTTTAGTATTTATTAATTAATTTTTTAGTAAATTTAAAAAATATTTAATGATGTAAACAATTTCTTTTCAATTTAAAAAAAATATTATTTTTAATTTAAAAAAAATTAATTTTTCGGAATAAAAAAATTATTATTTTTTTTTAAGTCAAAAAGAAAATCTAATAAGTGTTGCCAATTTTTATGTAATTTCAACAGAATTGAAAAGTAATTTAATATTAATTAATTATTTAATTAGTTGAAATTAAAAAAAATACTTAAAATATAATTAAAATATAATAATTTAGTATTCAACTAACATTTGGAAATTATTATGTTAAACACCAATTAATTTTTTTTAATTTTGAAAAATTATTTTAATTAAGTAAGCAAAATTATAATCAAAAAAATATAAAAAAGTTACCTAAAATATATTATTCAAATTTAATAATTTTGTATTCAACTAATGTTTGGAAATTATTATGTTAAACTCTAATTAATTTTTTTTTAATTTTGAAAAATTACTTTAATTAAGTAAGCAAAATTATAATCAAAAAAATAAAAAAAAAATACCTAAAATATATAATTAAAATATAATAATTTGGTATTCGACTATTATTTGGAAATTACTACGTTAAGCACTAATTAATTTTTTTTAATTTTGAAAAATTAATTTAATTAAGTAAACAAAATTATAATTTAAGTCGAAAAGAAAAAATTGTTTGTTTTGCTATTTGTTCTCAACAAAATTCAATATTAATTAATTATTACATTTAATTTAATTCAAAATTAACAAAACAAAAAAGATTAACTAAAAAGTATATTTAAAATTTAATAATTTAGTGGTCAATTAATATATAAAAATTATTATGTTAATCATAAATTTAATTTTGAAAAATTTCTTTTTGATTTAATTAAATAAACAAAATTATAATTTAAGTAAGAAAACATTTAATTGTTTTCAATTCATAATTGAGCATTAATTAATTCTTTAATAAGTTGAAGTTAACAAAACAAAAAAAAAATAACAAAGAAATATATTCAATATTTTAAAATTTAGTGTTTAGTTACTATTTGAAAATTATTGTGTTAAGCCAAAATTAATTATTTTAATTCTTTTAATTTTGAAAAATTAATTTTTAATTTAATAAAATAAATAATATATAATTAAAGTCGAAAACAAAACAAAAAAAATTTTTGCTTTGCTATTTTTTTCCAATAAAATTCAAAACTAATTAATTTTTCAATTAGTTGAAAGTAAAAAAAAAAATTACTTAAAAATTGTTCTCATATTAAATATAAATTGTTATTTAAAAACAATTTTGTAACCATAAATTCCCTTTTTTAATTTAAAAAACTAAATTATTTTTTTTTAATTTAATTAAGTAAAAAATTGTAACTTTAAGTCAAAACGCAAAAAAATTGTTGTCACCTCGTTATTTCATTACATTAAAATTAAAAATTAATTAACTTTATTTAATTTTTAAAATTAAGTAACTTTTTAATTTTTAAATCCAATTTAATTAAATAAAATTTACTTTTGTTTCATGGAAAAATAAATGTAAAAATTAAAAATGTACTATTTCTCTTGTTTTTACCATTAATTAACAAAAAATTGAATTTACACCAAATTAAGGCAGATAATTTGATTATTGCTATTTTTGTTTTAATGCCGCTCGCCAACTTCTGCTCGCGCTGACTTATGTATATTCATTCATTTGTTGTCAACTTTATTCACTTTATAATTGAATTTGGTATTATTGCATTTTAATTGAATTTTCGTAATTTCTGTTCGGTTAATAGCTTGCAGAGAAGACATGAGCAATGTTGCAATCACAAAAAGGTGAAAAAGTAACACAAAACAAAAAATGCAGGAACACTCTGAGAGTGTTGAAATATAGCGAGCAAATTCATTAATGGCGCAGTGAAAATAATTAGCGAGAATGAAGAAGCAAATGAACAGTTATTTGGTGGAATTTTTTGTTGCAAAAATAATTTTTATTGCAAATTAATTTTTATTGCGAATAATTTTTGTTCATAATTTGTTTTGTATTAATTAAATGTGATCAAATGAATCAAAAAGTTATTTTAAATTATAATGACGAACATAAAAACATTTAGCAGAATTGCCAAAAGCGGTTAACTATTTGTTAATGTTGTGGGTTAATTGGTATATTAATGAAAAAATATATATTATGCTTTTAATTTTTATTAAATATTTTTCGATACATTAAGGTTTGAGATATAATATTTTTTATTGCAAAAAATTAGCTTTATGAACAAAAAAAAAAAAACTAAAAATTAAAAAAATTAAAAAAAAAATATTCAATTCTGTTTGATTTTTAAATATTTACCAGTACTCATTAAAAGATTATTAAAAAAAACTCAAAAACTAATTAAATGTTTTATTTAAATTTTGAAAAAAGCTACAGAAACTATGCTTAAAAATTTTTGAAATTTTGAAAAATATGAAGTTATTTACAATTTTTAAAACAATTGAATAGATAAAAATTAAAGAAACAAATTTAATGAATCTTAATTCTAAGCTTAATTTTCCTTTAGTTTTCATTTTTATTTATTTTTTAATTTCAAATATAAAACATGAATAATTCATTAAATATTTTTTTAAAACAATTGAATATAAAAAATTATTAAAAATTATGGAAAATAAGGGCTTTAGAAATTTTGTTTTAAATTTAAATCAAAAACATGCATATTTCATTAAATAATTTTTTAAAACAATTACATACAAAGAATGAAAAAAAAAAATTAAAGAAAATAAGGACTTTGGAATTTTTGTTTTAAATTTAAATCAAAAACATGAATAATTCGTAAATTCATAATTTAAAAATTTTTTTTAAAAATATTTTAGAAAAAAATTAAAGAAAATTTAGATTTTAAATTTTTTTGTTTAATTTTATATGAGAAACTTGAAAAATCATTAGAACATTTTTTGAAACATTTGAATATATAAAAATCGAAAAAGAAATAGAAAAATTAACGAAAATTAAGAATTGGATTTTTTCTTTTAAATTTAAATATTAAAAATGCATAACAATAAACCATTTTTTCAAAACTATTAAAGAGAGAAGACTTTGAAAAAAAATTAAGGAAAATTAAAAGTTTGAATTTTTGTTTTTTTTTTAATATAACTTTTAAATATAAAACCGGACTAATTCATTAAACCATTTGTAAAATAATGAAAAAGCATACATATTAAAAAAGATAATTAAGACTTTGGAATTTTTGCTTTAATTTTATTTAATGAAACGGGAATTTTTATAATAAAATTTGAATATTTTAACAGAATTAAATAGAGAAAATATTGAAAAAAAATTAAGAAAAATTAATACTTAGGATTTTTCGTTTTTAGTTTTAAATACAAAATATGATTAATTCATAAAAACATTTTTAAAATAATGAAATAGAGAAAATTTAAAAAAAAAATTAAGAAAAATTAAGACTTTGGAATTTTTGCTTTCATTTGTTATAAAACGTGAATTTTTATAATAAAATTTGAATATTTTAAAATAATGAAATAGAAAAAGTTTTGAAAAAAATTAAGAAAAATTATGACTTTGGATTTTTTTTGTTTTTTGGTTTTAGTTTTAAATATAAAATATGATTAATTCATAAAATTATTTTTATAAATTATTAAAAAGCTAAAATTTTGAAAACAATTAAGGAAAATTAGGATTGTGGACTTTTCGCTTTAATTTTTAATGTAAAACAATAATTCAATAAATTATTTTTTAAAACCATTTAATTGAGACAATTTTGAAAATAAATTCAGCAAAATTCAGACTTTGGGATTCCAATAGTCTTCTTTTCCTTAATTTTTTATTTTTCGATTTTAACTAGTGATATGTCTTACAAAATTATGTAATGAATTGTTTATATTTTCGATTTAATAATAATCCAAAAATATTTAACTAGTGATATGTCTTATTGAAAAATTAAGACTTTGAATTTTTTGTTATAATTTTAGGTACACACACTTTTGAAAACAATTAAATAGAGAAAGTTTTGAAAAAAATTTAAGAAAATTAATATTTTTAAATTTTTTGATAAAATTTATGTATTAAAACGCAAATATTACATTAGAAAACTTTTAAAGCTAAAAAAAAATTAAGGAAAACAAGGTTGTTATTTTTGTTTCAAATTTTTTCTTTTAAATAAAAAAAATGTATCCTCTGCACATTTTGTAACAATTTAAATAAAATCTTAATATACGCAAATGTACACATTAGAGCGGGTCGATTTTTCTATTTATAAAAATGCGTATGCGGGAAACGTTCTACGGACTATTCTGAACAACTTTGCCTAAAGAAATATGGTTCTAGAACTGGTTTCCAGCGATTTTTAGGCGAAGTTTGAAAATCTGAAAAATCGGTTTTATAGGAGATATGTGATTTAAATCCAAATGATCAATAGCATATCAAAATGCACCTACGTATTAAATATCGCTCGAATTACTCAAAACCTTACGAAGAAATTTTTATAATTCATAAAAAACTTTGCCTTGCAAATCGCTAGCTCCAAACCGGTTTCAGTCCTATACATAGACTCTTAGACAAATTTGTTCACAATAAACCGTAAAACTTTTCTCACATACGCCATTTTTCCTCTTTCTGGTTTTCCGTAAACCGACCCAATCGAATACACACGTGCTATAAATATAATTATTTGCCAACTACATGTGAATAACAAAAATACTTAACAATAACAACAAAAACAGAAGGATCAAAATTAACTATAATTTTTTGCCAGCTACATTTAACAATAATATTAGATAGAAACAACAAAAACAGCAGAATTAAAATTTTATGCAAAATCAATGACTGAGCGCCTTTAAACAAAACACTAATATTAGCACTAAGTATCGATGCCAAATTATTGCATTGTTGGCAGCCGGCTGGATTGCAATAATATTATGTGACTGCAAGAAAAAGTAAATAATAAGCCACATACACACACACATACCCACACGTTGTTGTTGTAGCTGGCCGACACGCAAACGCAATCGAATTGAGCCGTGAAACCGCGATGCCAATCAGTGAATGTTGTGGCGCCGTTTTTGTGGCCACTGTGTGCTGTTGTTGTGCTTGTTGTTGCAGCTGGCGTTGTTGACACCACTGTTTTTGTCAGCGCTGCAACCAAATTCTGTTTTTTTTTTTTGGAAAATCGCTGCTTTTTTGTTTACGAACTTTTATCTCAATTGCTCGACACCGCATTGCCGCGCTCTAACTTCACACCCTATATTTTTGGCTTTCATCGTGATGAAATTGGCTTAAATTGACTGGGTTGCTTGCTTGTTTGTTTGTATGTGTGTATGTGTGTGGCTGTTGGGCGTTATGGGGCGCAGCCGACTCAGTGTCCCGTCTCGAAGCTGACATCCGCATGGAATCCCGTATCGTCTGCATGATAAATGACATTCTGTATGCGTCCGTCCGGCAATAAAATGTGATATTGACCGCGCGTCACACCATCCAAATCACGATTCTGTTTGTGGCCAAAATCATTGCCGGTATTAAAATCACGTATACGATAGCCGAATGCATACTTTGCGGCGTATTGCAGCTGCAATGATACAAGCACAGAGTATGTGTGTTTGTGAGAGAGAGATAGAGATACAGATATTAAAACTATGGCATGGAAGAGTGAGTGTATGAGTTGCCTCCATTCACTGAGCGCACACCAGAGAATAAACAAAAATTATTTTTTAACGAATAAAGCTGAAAACGTTAAAAATATAAATGTATTATATACATGTATGTATGTTTGTGTGTGCGTGTGAGCTGAAAAGTCAGTGAATGAAAAAATATGCGCCAAAAATCAAATTGAGATAGCATTCATTGGTTATGATTTATATACATACATGTGCACCTACCTTACTGTATATACAAATGTATGTATATAAGTGTGAAAAGTTCCGTTTGTGACAAATTGAAATATGAAAAATGATTTTTTGAAAAATCATTGTTTGTAAACTCCAACAGCATTATTTATGTATGTATGTATGTATGTATAGAGTAAGTCTGTTTGTAGAATATACAATAAAGAAGGATAATTTCGGTTACATGGTAGCTGTAATATCCTTCCCAAATAAAAAGTTTCCATACAAGAACTTAAACTTGATTTCCATCGTTAGTTTCTTTGTCAGCTTTGTGCTATAGTTATCCGATCTAAAAATTGTTCTTGGATTATATCGCTGTCTTTGACAATAACTTATGCTAAATTTCGTGAAGACATTGCGTCTCATAGAACAGGTTTCCAATCGAGAACCTGAGGGTCAGTTGTATGGTATCTATATGACATAGTTGCCTGATCCGAACAATTTCTTCCAAAATTGTAGTGACGCCTTAGGTAATAATCTGTATCAAGTTTCGTGAATAGATAAATTTAGACAAATTAAAAAGTTTTCTATACAAGGACTTGAGCGTGATCGTTCAGTTCCTATGACAGTTCCATGCCTATGTCTTCTATGTTTTATGTAGTCGTCCGATAACGGTGGTTGCGAGAAAAAGGCAGCTTTTTAGGCAAAAAAAAGAAATATGATTCAGATCGGTATTTAAAAACGAGGTAATAGTACGCATATATACAGACAGACATGTACTAAATCTAGTCAACTCGTGTCTGCTGATACTATACAACACTTTACAGGGTCTACCATGTCTGACTTTGGTGCTACAAACGTCGTGGCAAACTAAGTATACACTGCTGTGGGTAAAAAAAAGTAAATACATTAGTATGAGTATATTAGGGTAGTCGAATAATGAAATTGAAATTTTAATTTTTTTTTATTTTCCTGTGATGCCGTGAAAATATTTTCGGAAATAAAGAACAAAAATTTTTGTAAAATTTGATTTCTTAATATTAAAACAGATTGGGATTTTTCTTTTCCCATAACCCATATTCAGGAATATTTTGTTATTCTTAGTTTGTTTTTGCCTCATCTATAGGTAAAGTAGTAAGTTGAGGTAATATTGAGAACGCTGCTTTTAAAAACCGTTCTCGAACTCAAGAGAGTGAAATAAAGAACCTGAAGATTTGTACCTTGCAACATCCAGTAACTCATCGAAATTTTGAATACAACTTGTGGCATATATGCTAAATATTGAACCACAGGAGCCGGTGTTGATTTTCTATGCGACGTTTCATCATCACATCTTAATTTTTTGTGAATTCAGCTGTAATCTTGTGTCAATTCCAGTTGAGACTTTCTATTCGACTAGGCAAGCGTTTGTTAGGTTAGGTTAAGTTAAAGTCTATTGAAGATCCAGAGATCGCATTTCGCCTTTAAGTTAGCAAAGCGGTTTGCAACCAATACAAATTTGTTTAGACCCTTAAAATCTATTCCCACCAGCTCAGTGTGAGTTCCAAAGTGTTTATGTCCTCCGAACCCTTATTTGCTAAACTTTTATAATTAAATGAAAAAGTCACTAAGTTGGGATGATCTATCCTCTCCAGTATTTATTGCCACTGATTCGAAATTTTGTATTTCGAAATCATCTTTTTAGAATGGAAATATGAATGAATGAATATTGATAATGGTTGATATTGGTTGTCTCATATAAGGAAGCGGTCTAAAGTGTGTGTTTATTCTGCATACATTATGCAGTCGAAAAAATCTTTTTGTATTTTGTCAATACATGTCGTTGCAGTTGTATATTTCCAGTTAGACCAATCACATTGTCATACCATATAGTCTTGGAAAGGTGAGATTTTTTAAGCTTCAAAAAATAGTAAACTATTTAAAATAGAAGAAGTTGAAGAAAAATTACAGCTGTTCAAAAATGAGTGAAAATAATGAAGAAATTCTCTATATTTTGAAATTTTTTATAAAAATGGGAAGATGCCACGCAAGCCACCAAGGAAATGCTGTATCCTCCTTCCTTTGGTCGGCCTATCGTTGAAAAAGTTGATGAAATTATGAAAATTATGGACCGTGATATCGCTAAGGAACTTAACATTCATCATCAAACGATTTTGAACAATTTAAAAAAGTCTGGCTACAAAAGAAAGCTCGATGTTTGTGAACTCGTACAACATGACTTGTCTGCGAAAAATTGAAGGGACCGAATTAACATCTGCGATTCTTTGTTTAAACGAAATGAAATCGAACCATTTCTGAAGTGAATGGTAACAGAAGACGAAAAGTGTATCAAATATGACTATAATGTGCGAAAAGGATCATAGTGAAAACGTGGTGAAGGTCAACAAATGATCGGAAAGCCAGAATTGACGCCTCGAGAGATTATGCTAAGTGTTTGGTGGGATTAGAAAGGAATCATCTACTAAGAGCTGCTCCAGCCTGTTCGAACGATTGATTCTACACTTTACTGTCAACAACGGATGAGATTGAAGCAAGCAATCGAAAAAAACGGCCAGAACTGATCAACAGAAAACGCTTCGTCTTCCATCAGAACAACGCTAGACCACATATATCTTTGATGACTCGCCAAAAACTGGGAGAGCTTGGCTGGGAAGTTTTGATGCATCCACCATATAGCTTTGATCTTGCACTATCGGACTACCATTTGTGTTGGTCAATGCCGAACTCCCTTAATGGAGTAAAGTTGGCTCCAAGAGAAGCCTGTGGAAATGACTTGTCGCAGTTTTTCGCCGAGAAACCAGACAAGTTTTACACTGATGGAATCATGTCTCTAGCGGAAAAATGGCAAAACGTGGTCGTCCAAATACATATGTATTTGGTTTACTATAAATATAAAAAAATAAGTTGAAGGTTGATTAGAAATACGAAAAGAAAGTTTCAGTTTGTAAACTCTATTGTTCGAAATCGCAGTAGGGAAGCCTTTTAATATTTACATATCCATATACAGATGAATATATGTATATGTATTTACTGCATTTGAATTTGCATATATAGTTATATAGAGTTGTCATTTTTATATAAACAATTTTGAGTTGCTTTGATGTCAGTATTTCTCATCCAAACAATTAATGTCCGCACAGATATGTCAGGAATGGTATGTTTGGCTGTAAATATATTTTAAATATTTCATTTTGTAATTTCGGCAGGTTTTGACGTGGCATTTGACACTCGCAACTTGATTTGTGTATTTTGAAAATATTTTTTGTGCATAAATTTCTAATAGAGGAAACGAGTTTCAAAAGCATGCGTGATTTATTGAAGATTTTTGATTGTGACATAAATTGGTTAAGGTTTTTATTAGTTTCTGTTGAAATAATTAAATGCAGAAAACGGTATCAAGTTTTTTTTATTGGAGTATACTTTGCAAGTAAACATATTACGCAATATATTTTATTAAACATTTATGTTGATTCTAATTACTTTGGCGACTCTTGAACTAGCACTAAAACTGCCACCTATAGATCTCTTTGCTGAAAACAGAAGTGTCTTGGAAGGCAAGGCAGCAGTGGAAAGTGTTGCCAGATGTAAGCCACTTCTACAAAGTGTCAAGCCACAAAAGCATCGAGCGCAGCGAAATAGTGGACGAGATTGCAAAGAATGGTGTACGGCTAACACCCTAAAACCTGGCCAACATTGCGAAACCCATGCATTGTCTATACGACGATATGGACAGAAGCATGGTAAAGAAAATCAAAACCCAATGTAACGAGCTACCTATGTCCGCAAAATGTTGCTCACATATGAGGAAGACTGTAGGAAATGTCTTGAGGAAGACACCAGAGAAATAATGGAACAACTCTCGTGTAATTGTCCCGCATTGACAAGACTACGCTGTAAACATTTGGAGTTCTCACGGTATGATATATTAGAGTAAGTGTAGATAGTGGGGTCACATCCTAATAGATAACTACTCCTCATGGACCTAGTAATTGAACTCCATCTAGACCAAAACTGGACCATGAGTAGGCTGAAGTAAGATCTCTTCGCTGAGACTACTACCAGATTAGCGTTCATACTGATCTGGACTGGTGACCAGGGGTTGAATATCATACACACATTGCATGCCTACCATTTACACTAGAAGCTAATCCTAATTCTTCGTTAAACGTCTTGGCCGCCTGAATAACTCACGCGCACACAGACCAAACGACCCTAACTGTTCGACATTCCGACTAGTACAGATAACACCTTTCACATTTAACAGTTCGTCAGTCCAGCTAATCTCCATACTCAGAGACCCCTAATGTCCGAGTAAATTGTGGATTCCGCGATAAAGTCCCCCAAACAAACCCCATGCCTCGTAAGCAGAAAAACCAAAAACGACCCTAAAACTGTTGAACATTCCGACTTGTAGAGATCACACCTTTTACATCCAACAATCAGTCAGTTCAGCTAATCTCCATACTTAGAGATCCCTAATGTCCGTGGATTCAGTGATAACGTTCCCCAAACAAACCCCATGCCTCGTAAGCAGAAAAACCAGACTCAGACAGAATCTGAATTCTTGACATTCGGTGGACGAACTGGCGCCACTCTACCTTTCTAAATCTATGCTGCCTATCCGATTACATTCCCCGCGTTAGCTCCTAAAGCTGTAGCTTTCGCTCGCGGTGGAAATATCCACGTCATATCTCACCTGTCAGTTTATTTAAAATTCGTTTAAGTTTTACCAAACAATACTGTTAAAGAACTTTATAAGCAAATCAGACATAGCAGCTAGGAAAACGCTTGTTTGCTTCCATCTTCTCGCCACCGACTTTGAACAGTCTTGGTCGATTGCTAGGGCGACAATGTTGTCACAGTAGAATGTTGATGCGGGTTTTCCTTTATTCGCCACAGCACGGTTTCGAGTCGTGTTCCCTCAAAATCTCGAGTGCTTTTGGGTGTCTGTTTTCAGGTTTTCACCGCCTTTGTAATGTCAAAGGTAAAACACCTTGTGCTGTTGCTTTGTGGCTTGCTGGATTCTATGGATGGGTGTCCATTAATGTTGCTTCACAAAAGACTGTCTTCAACAGATCAACAAAACAGATCTACAATTTAGAGATCAGCCATATAAGCTATTAAAAAATAGTAAAAGTGTTCGAGTAGGATAAGTTAATTTTATTCTTAGGTGCAATTCCAATGGAGATGTGTTCTAAATATATTTGAGAAACCAAGTGTTAAGACGGCCTCAGATGTGCGAAGAAGTTCTTCTTTTAAGTAACAAACTTTTGAATAATTTAAATTCACGCTTCATTTCCTCAAGTGATGAGTACACCTATCAGGTAGTCAAGTCAAAACCCGAACCTCTATATACCGTCAACAAAAGTGATTCCTGGAGGGTCATATTTTACCTTATGGAAAACACTGTACCTTTTAAGTAGATAAACATGTCAACAAACGCTTACTTATATAATTTTTTTCATTTTACTGAAGTAGAAAGCAGAAAATTATACCTTTTCATATTTTCCGAGAAATCGCCTCTGATTACCCAGCCACTTGTCACTTGTAATCAAATTTTGTGCACTTTGTCGGCATTTCTTTCAGATTTTGCCACTGCCGGGCACCTTTGCAATGATATTTTGATTCTATTGATTTATTGCTTGACAAATAGGCATAGAAAGTGTCAAGAAAGACGCAAAAACTCGCAAACGGGCAATCACAACAATGCTCGGCACTGCTTGTCCACCTCTTCTCCATGAAAAATGAGTGGAAAGAGAGTTGCATAAATAAAACCCAGTTACTATTGGTAATTCAGTGGGGAGTTTGTTTTTGTGTCCTCTGTGACTTGGCAGAAAAGAAGTTCATTACTCCGGCGGGCTCCCTGGCGTGACAAAGTAGTTCAAAAAAAAGCTAGCAACACAGTGTTGCACTCGATGAAGTTATTGTTGCTGATTAGTTTTGTAATCAATCACTGTTTGTGTAAAATCGAACTGTGGTGATTCTTCGTTTGTCAGTCTGTTTGTCTACCAGGATGTGTGGTTTTCTATGGCTTGCCTTTTTGGTAAAAGTGTTTTCGTGCGAACGTTTGTGACAAAGTTTGGTGCTATGCTTACCATATTCAGTTAGAACTATTACTAAATTATTTGAAGTTCTAACAAAGTACACTGACAATATTAGGGAAGAATGTTTAATGGACTCATAGCGCGTTCCGTGGGTGGATTTTGCAGTTCGGTACTGGCGAATAGAGTGGTTGAGCGTTGTCTCTCGTTTCGTGGTTGGCCAGAGAGTCAGTCGCATTTATGCTAGAATGTACGTAAGTGCATCCTATCGTGCGGAAAACGAATTCACGAATTTTCCTTTCACAAATCCTGCAGTTTACAACGAATGTAGACCCCTTAAAACGAGCAAGTGGTAGTCCTCACAAACGTTTGACCCTGCTGAGCGAATTCCTGGTGAACCATACCACAATAAACAAAAAAAAAAAAAAATTTTTGCCGACCGACTTTGACACCTTTTTTCGGTCTGGGCTTATTCTTGGAGCGCTATGCGATGGTTTGGAAAATTTCAACTTCATGCCCATAAATCATCGTCTTGTAATATGAGGTTGTCAAATATCTCCCTTCCGTCTTTTTGCTCTTTATTCAATGCTTTATAAAAGGTGTTAAAGTAATCGGATTTAGTTCAAATATGCGCCGTTTCGTTCAATAATCTGTTTTCAGAATACCCTTTCGTAGAAGTCCTCCTCCTTGTTTGCGAAGAACTGGGACAACCGCTTTTCACAAGCCTCTTTTAAGTTCAACTTTACACCGATAAAGGCGTTCGCCATGGACAGGAACAGGTGGTAATCACTCGGCGCTATATCCGGGCTATATGGTGGATGCGATAAAACCTTCTATCAGAGCTCGGGTAGCTTCAACGAAGTGTGCGTCTCTCGTTGTCTTGGTGGAACACTACTCCCTTCCTGTCCGCCAATTCTGGACGTTTCTGGTCGATCGTCTGCTTCAAGCGGTCTAGTTGTTCGCAGTAGATGGTAGAATTAAGCCTCTGGCAATATGAGAGCAGCTCATAAGTAAAACCTTCTTGGCTGTTAATCCCGGCTTGGTCACTGTTTGGAATGATTCACCGGCCTCCGACCACGACCGTTTTCGCCTGATATTGTCGTATGTGATCCCTTTATCATCGCCAGTCACCATACGCTTCAAAAATGGGTCGCGTTCCTTCCGTTTCAGCAGCATATCGCAGGTGTTGATTCGGTCCAGAAGTTTTTTTGAGTCAAACCATGCGGCACCTAAACAACAAGCTTTTTTGTGTATTTAGCCTACTGCAGATGGTTTAAAATGGTTTGGTGACTACTTCTGGGCGATGTCACGGGATGCCACATGTCAGTCTAGCTCGATGTTTTTCATGATTTGATCGGTATTCGTCGTCATAGGTCTTCCGCCGGTTTATCCATGGTGTCGTCTTTACCCACTCTGAATCGTCGAAGCCAATCCTCCGCAGTTCGAAGTGCTAGAGTACACTACAATATTATATTTCACTCAGTGGAGGCAGATGGATTTTTTTGAATAAAGGGTGCTACTAGATTACTAAGCAGCTGTTATACACTTTAGGAACTGGGAAACTACAAGAGAAATTCCTTTCCAATTTTAGGTATAATCTTGCTCCGTTGTTGCTAAACTGTATCGAATATGCATCTCCATTAATGCATTTGTCATTTTCGCACTCATTCCCCCGCGCTTCTTCATCAATTACCGATATCTTGCCCAGCAGTAATCAACACGGCTGACTGACTAACTGAAAATATCCTTTACATTTGCTGTTTGCATAGTAAACGGTTTTTAAGCATACACTTGACATTGCTGTTATTGTTGTTTTCTATACAAATACAAGCACTAAGGCTGTTGGTACCATAACCAAAGGCGGCTCATGCATTCACACTTTTGAGCTGGCTTTGCCACTGCCATTTCCGTTTCCGTATCTGTTTCTTGTTGACATTGACTTTGCGCGCTGATAACGAACTTTAGCCACACCAACACACGTTACACACTGAAAGCGTAGCTGGTGATCAGAAAGGATATGCTCTTGCGATTTTTCCTTGCCCGTTAACTATGCTTGAGAGCTCCGAAGTGGATGCTTGGTTCAATGCACGCCTTTGTAGTGCCTTGCACTGTGGAAGCATACTATTATTTATTCCTTTTTAATATGCTATTTGGATACTCATTCTTGTTTTAGTTTTTTTCCCCTTCGCATGTGTGTTGATACTTAGTACAGTGGTGTGCAAAATAAACAAAAAGCTGAGACCAGGCTGTGTAAAGATTTCGGCTGAAGATATAAGCGAGCTCCGCTTGATAGGTCAGTGCGATTTTACATTTGCTAAATAATATTTAGAGGAGTAATATAATCCTCAGCTCAAAGGTCTCAACGCTGTCAAAATTACTGCGATATTCATTGTGATAGTTTCTCATAGTTGAAAACATCTTATTTTTTGAGGAAGACTCACTTTTTTCGGATTCACTGAACTGTTAGGATCATGTGTAGATCAAGTGCAGAAATTTCTCTCAGAGTCTTTCTCCCATGTGCCGAGAAACGATTCTATTACTATGGTTGAAGCAGTTGACGTCTTCTGGTCTTAGATCAAGTATCCTCTGGGTAGCCAAAAAAGCATGTTTGAAGGCGAGCTAAAGTGAGAAGGCAAACCATTCCTCCACAGCGTTGTGCGCTAGGCTTTGGACCCGTTACGTAAAAAACGCCTCCAATGAAAAGGAAACGGCTGCCTCGGATGAAAGATTCCCCTTTTGATGACGACCCAGGCAAACACGTTAAGGACTACAATTTAAGGGCATGCACTCAGAATGTCCAGTACCTGCGTTGGGAGTGTGCCGCTGCCCAACCTCGTAAGATTTAAGGCTAATATGACCGCTATCTAAGAAGTGTGATGGACGGAACAAGAACTGAGAGGAGTAGGTCCTTGTGGCATTTACTATAGTGGCCATATAAAAGAGCGCAAATTCGGAATGGGATTCGTGGTGGGAGAGAGACTCCATAGTCGGGTCCTGGTATTTATTTCGGTGAATGAACGTCTAGCCATAATACAGTATCAAAAAGAATTCCTCAATATATCGCTGATTTACGTCCAGGGCCAAACAATCATAACCTCGCAGTCGTTGATAATTTCTTCTATCTTGGAACCAGCATTAACACCAACAACAACGTCTGTCTCGAAATCCAACGCAGAATATCCTTTGCCAACGGGTGCTGCGGCTACGCTGGCTAGGTTACCTCGCTGGCTATGTCATACTCGTCGGGGGTAGCAGAGTAAGAGGAAGACCTCCACTCCGTAGGAAAGAACAGTTGGAGAAGGACGCGGCTACACTTATAATCTCCAAAGCAGCGAATTGAAAGATCTACAGCTGAACGAACGCTGTTGTAAATTTGGCTATATAAAAAAGAAGAAGAGAATGTGCAAGTTGTCACGCCATATATAGACCTACTGTTCTTTGCTAATGTCAGATTGTGGTTCAAAGCTGAAATATTCGTCATACGTCAACGCCTTTTGTTGAGTTTAATTAGGGACTACATTATCAATTTTGATCCTTTATACAGTCTCTTGAACTGCAAAGCTCCTAGATTTGTAAGACGTTTTCTAGATAAGTCTGTACGTAGGAGGTGTTTCAGCGTCTCTCTCATGGCTATTTCCCTCCACTATCTGTACGCATTGTCGTTACTAATGCAAGTCCTACCATTTCAAGATTTATGCGTCAAAGGGATGTGTATTTTTCTTTGGGGCTTTTGCATGTGATCTTGGTCTTCCTCTTCTTTTGCTTCCTCCGGCGAGTACTGCGTCGAATACTTTCAGAGCTGGAGTGTTTTCATCCATCCGGACAACATGACCTAGCCAGCGTAGCCGCTGTCTTTTAATTTGCTGCACTATGTCAATGTCGTCGTATATCTCGTACAGCTCATCATTCCATCGAATGCGATATTCGCCGTGGCCAACGCGCAAAGGACCATAAATCTTTCGCAGAACCTTTCTCTCGAAAACTCGCAACTCATCCGTTGTTGACACCGTCCAAGCCTCTGCACCATATGGCAGGACGGAAATTATGAGTGACTAATGGAGTTTGGTTTTTGTTTGCCGAGAGAGGACTTTACTTCTCAATTGCCTACTCAATCCGAAGTAGCACCTGTTGGCAAGAGTTATCCTGCGTTGTATTTCTAGGCTGACATTGTTGGTGGTGTTTACGCTGGTTCCAAGATAGACAAAATTATCTACAACTTCAAAGTTATTACTGTCAACAGTGACGTGAGTGCCAAGTCGCAAGTGCCACAACTGTTTGTTTGATGACAGGAGATATTAGGAGATCAAGTTTTAAGGCCTTATATTAAAATCGTATTGCCATATACAGTATGAGACTGTTCTTGTTTTCATAAAAATATATTTTAAATACCAACTTTTAATTTTACTCATGGCCTTTATGGATGTAAGACGTTTCATATTTGACAGTGTTGCCACTTTAAACGACTTCTTAATAGAATACGTGTCAAATTTATATACTTCACTTGGTGTATTGAAAGTAGATTTGAGAAGCCTACTTGAAAAATAAGACGTAATTTGCCTAGAATATTATGTGAAGCTATAATCAAAAAATGTCTAACGTAATTCTTAAAAATAAAAGCGAGCACTTTTTGACAAGAAAATTGTATTCAACTGATCACTGTTTTAACAAGCCACGCTCCTTCTTGACTGGCATTTCAGCGGGTTTTTTTCTTTTTTGAAAATTGTGCATTTTCTCGTTTTATTTTTCGTCCACGCTTTCTTGCTCATTCGCAGTTGTCCTGTCACCGCTGTTGCTGATTTGCAGATAAAGTGTGAAACGTTTTTCAATATCGAACGTGATGTTATTTATTTTCGTAGCTATTCGTAAATACCTTTTCATAAGCTAGACGGCGTCAATATGTGCAATTCATTGCCATGAAAACATCGCATCTAGCCACGTGTCTCATTTCTTGTATTCGTAGCTAGTTGTGACATCTTCATCAAGCCGCACACACCCCCTCTTTCTCTCCAACTCAGTTTTGTCTATTTTAGTTTTGTTTTCCTGTTTCATTTTTATCCTGGTTGCATCACGCCTGTGTCATTGTTAACAGTTTTAGTACTCGATAACGGCTTTGTTGTTGTATTTAAAAACAAAAAAACAAAGTTTCCTCAATTTATATGTCATTGCTACACCTGCAATTCTTTGCTGTGATTTCTAGAATGTTGCCATTGTTGTTGGAGGTTGCATATATTGTGAGTAGTAAATGAAAATAAATGGTACAAGAGCATCTCTCATTGCTAAACTAATGAAAGAAGTTCCAAGAACAATAATTGCAACTCGTTTATTTGCTGTCAGGATGAACTTGTCTTTTAAATTTTCCATACATACATATATGTATATGGGTGAGTGTGTGAAAACGTCGTAGTGGTCACATGTTACGAGGTCATCCTCTTAGTAAAGATCAAGAAAGTGTGTAAGATCAAATATCACATTCTCATTGGCGGGGTTATTTCATGTTTTTTATTTACTGGCTTAGCATTACTAAAAATATATGGGTTTGCTGCTATAATTTCGGACAAGTGACTGTCACGGCTGGGCGGTATAAATTCCAACTGAGAGGCCTAATTTTTTTACCAGATTTCAGCAATTGGGACCATATGTCAGCAATAATTGGCCGAATACTCTCTTCCAAGGCATCAATTTTCTCGAGTTTATCTATCTGGACAAACGACTTCTCATAGATTCACCAAAAATAGGCCAGCGGTGTTAAATCGCACCATCTTGGACCACGATATAGGCGCACGATACCAGATAATACAATTTTGTAAGCACGCAAACACTTTAATTGTTGCGGCCAATGGCGTATGGATCCATTCTAGTCTCTTTCGATAATCTGTAGACTAACCTATAGTTGTTCGAATTACCAACTTTTCTGGGCGATTTCTGGTTGACAGTTTGGGTGAGCGGAAGGAATTCGGAGTGCACTACACCTCGATAAACGATGAAAACTGTCAACATAGCCTTCAGTTTTAACCTGCTTTGACATGATTCTTTCGGCTTCGTCTCGACCTTCCCGCGATATTCAGCCGATTGATCTTCTGTTTCCAGGTCATAAGCATAGACACGAGCCTCATCGCCAGTAACAATACGTTTCATGATCACCTGATTGTGGAAAGCATTTGAAATCAATCGTGCTTCCACTTTTATTAGGTCCAAATGGTCTTTAAAAATAGTTATTATTGATCCTTTCGATATTCAAACGATGCCAGTAAGATCTTCCACTGTTATTCGTTGATTCAAAAGCACCAATTAATTTATTTTAGAAACGTGTTGATCATCAGTTGATGTTGACGGCTTTGCAGGACGTGGTTCGTCGCCAACGCGTTCTCGACCCTCTTTGAATAATTGCTATCAATGAAGAAAAAAAACATACTCATAAAAAACAAGTATCACCGAAAGCCTTTTCCAACATTCTGAACCTTTCGTCACCAGAAATTTGATTCCACACACAAAATTTTATGAAACTTCTTTGTTGAATAATTTAACTCAAAGTAAAAATCGACGAATGCACTTTATACAATATACTTAAACAAAAATGATTATTTTGATGAGACATTTAGCACAAATATTTCGATGAATGTGTTCTCGTGTGGAATTTAAATTAAAAAGTCGACGATTCGGAGTAATGTTTGGGCATATTCAAGTGTAGAAAACCTTAGTTTTTGATTAAGTTTATATGTGGCAATGTATGTAATATGGTTCTATCATTTCACACAGAAGTTCAGTCGGCAGTCTTTCGAGTAACCCGCTCCAAAGCATGGAAAAATGTAACAGTCGGTTGGCAAGCTTATTTCGTATGTATTTTGGGATGTCTATTGAATAAGTTTTATTGTCTCGCTTGAAAAATGAAAGTCCACCCACAACGATTATCACATAGCTTTACTGGACCATTTGAAAAATGAAATCGCTGAAATTAGGCGCATTTGAAGAAAAAGATAGTGATGTTTTACCAAGACAATGCAACGTATCACAAGTCTATGAATAAAATGAGAAAAATCCATGAATTGGATTTCGAATTACTTCCGCATCCACCGTATTCTCCAGTTCTAGTTCCCAGCGACTATTTCCTGTTCTCAGAACTCAAAAGAAAGCTCGCTGGGAAGAATGAATGGGTGAAGTTAGATTATTTTTGGGAACATTCTTTATTTCTTTTGAATTTTATAACTAAATGAAAAAAGTTATTATGAAATTTTTTTAGGTTGGTAGTACTGTCAGTCACATTTATGTCAAATTTCATGTCAAAATATTCATTAGTGTTTGAGATACGTGTCGTTTTGTGAGCTGCTAAAAGTGAGGTTTTCGTTTTTTGCGATGTCGAAATTTGTTGAGCAAAGAATTTGCATTAAATTTTGTTTACGGAATCAACTTTCTGCTGCGGATACGTTGAGGATCGTGCAGAAAGCCTTCAGTGATGAGGCTGTGTCTAAAAAAATGTTTACATGTGGTATAATGAGTTCCAAACCGGCCGTGAACGTGTCGAAGACGAAGAGCGTCCAGAGCGACCATCAACCTCAACCGACGAAGCTCACGTTCAACAAATAAAAGCTTTGGTGTTGAAAAACCGTCGATTAACAATTAGAGACCTTGCTGATGAAGTTGGCATATTGAAAGGCTCAGCCAATACCATTTTGAAGGATGTTTTGGGCCCCAAGCGCGTCAAATCTCGACTGGTACCGAAAACATTGAATTTTTTGGAAAAAAGCCGTCGCGTTGAAGTGTGTGAAACGAGGCTTTCCGACTACCAGGGTGTCATGAAACGCATTATAACTGGCGATGAGACTTGGATCTATGCTTAGGACTCCGAAACAACCGATCATTCAAGCGAATATCGTGCCAAAAGAGAGCCGAGACCAAAAAAACCGCGTCAAAGTCGCTAAAAAATCAAAGTCATGTTGACTGTTTTCTTCGATTATCGTTGTATTGTGCATTATGAACTCCTTCCAACCGGTCAAACAGTCAACAAGGAATATTACTTCAACGTTATGCGTCGTTTGCGTGACGCCATCTGCCAAAAAAGGCCGGAATTGTGGAAAGACAATTCTTGGTTTTTACACCACGATAATGCACCATCCCATACTGCCCTCGTAATTCGTGATCATTTCGCCAAAAACTCAAAGCATGTCGTTCCGCAACCACCGTATTTCTCCTGATCTGGCGCCGTGAAACTTCTGGCTGTTCACCAAGCTCAAAAGACCGCTCCGGGGACACCGTTTTTTATACGATAGAGGGATTCAAGCCTTAGCGAAGACGGAACTGAAGGCCATCCGGGAAAGTGACTACAACCAGTGTTTCGAAGATTGGAAAATCCGTTGGCATAAGTGCATTGCATCGGGAGGGGATTACTTTGAAGGAGATGAAATTGATTTGGAAGAATAAATAAAGAATTTTCAAAATAAGTACAATGTCCCCTTTTTTTTTTGGGGCACAAAGTATGTACTGTATATTTTATAGGGCCTCCGACGTTACCTTCTGGGCGTTACAAACGTCGTGGCAAACTTAATACACTCTTTTCAGGTTATGAAAATATTAATGGATATAATTCAATCATCAGTGAAAACAATTTAAAGCTATTGAGCATTGTCATTAGACACCTTCAACAACTCTTCTCACAAACCTTTCACATTCGCGCCAAATGTAACCAGAAACGAATAATGAGTGGCAGCGTTGCATAGTTTTAGGCTACTTCAAAACTCACAAGTACACTGTGAAAAATGAAAAATAAAAATTAAAAATCGCTACACTAACAAAAATGTCTGAAAATTTTTGCTTGAAGTGCGGTATTTTGAGTATATAAAAATAATACTAACTGTAAATATTGTAAAAATATGCAATATATATGCTGCACAACAACCACAAGTGATCTCTACTAAACAAATACGAGTGGAGAATTGACGAACCAACTAAAGTAGTTGTTGTATTTGTTATTCACAGCTATTTTGTGGCTATGAAGCCCCTTCACTGCTACAAGCGGAGCTTTGTAAAGCTTCGAAATAGCAAGGCACACACACACACGCACTCATGGAAGCACACACAGTGCGCTTTAACAAGTTTTGCGCCGCCACAAAAGCCAAATGCAAGCAAATAATAAATAACATTTTGTTACATAACCGGTTTGGCAGTGAACTCATAGTGGCAATAGCACTTGTGGCATGTGGCAAGTGGCAAGGGGAAATTTTGTATACTTGCTTGTAATTTCAATGCTGTTAAGTGCATGTGCATGTGCATGCGTGTGTGTGCATGTTGCACGTGGCGCGTTAACAAAGTTGTAACCTGTTGTTAACTTGCTATTGTTGTTGTTGTTGTGCTCCTCTAGTTAGTCTCATATTCTTCACCTGCAAATATTATTACAGTAGTTATTTTCACTGTTATTGTTGTTGACTTATATTAATGATGTTTCTCTGTCGCTGTTATTATTATTATTGTTGTTGTTGTTGGGCGCGTGTGCTACTCAGACATACTCAAAACAACTACGTTGAGTGCCCTCAAACCAATCAAACGGACGCTTGAAGGCAGACAAGCGGGCGCTGAGCGGCGGAGCGTGCTACAGGCCAGCGCGGCGGGCGGGCGCCGCACCGCCAGCGACAGTGAGTGGCAACTCAACAGACAGTTAGTTAGTTAGATGGGTAGTATCCACAAAAGTTGTTACGTTAGTTGCATGGACGGGCGGTTAGACAAATTGTTGCACTTGCTTTGTGTTGAAGGGTGTACGCTTGATGTCCGTCCAGCATATTTTTAGAGCAATTCACCGTTTGCTATGTAACGGTAACTTTTTTTCCTTTTATTTTTTTTGTTTTATTATTATTTTATTCTCGTCTATGCTCGGTTGTGGGTGTAGTTGGGGATGTTTGCATTAACACTACTTTGTAACGGTAAATAACGAAGCTTCAAAAACACAAATTCTCGCACTTGAGCGAACGGCAAACAGCAAATAGCAAATAGAAAGCGTGTAATAATAAATATGGAAAATGCAACAAAATATGGTTAGCTTGAGCGCAATCATGCTGGGAACATGTGAGCGCATTGTTGGAAAAAATAATTAAAATAAATGGTATAAGTGCCTGGCTTGTGTAGTTGGCAAATGAAGTGTGCTCTACAAAGGTATTAGAAACTAAAAAAAAAATGCAAAAATAAAAAAAAAAAATTAAAATTTTTTCTGCAGAAAAATATGTGAAGCGCTGGGCTCATAAAAAAATCTGAGGCCAAGCAAATATGAATGAACTAAAAATAAAATAAAAATTGCAAAATAATTCAACAAATACTTCACGATTTTTTTAAACTATTTTTTGCTTATTATTTATAGATTATAATTAGTAAAATATCTTTCTGTGCTGATATTGATGTTCACGCAATAAGGAAAGTATGCAAAAAATAAGTTAAAAGAAAACACTACACGTTAATTCCTTTATATAATGAGTGAATTACTGTAATTCTCAAACGGTGCACGGATACCATGCCTTAAGATGCTTGTTCGGGAATCGATGACATGTGTTCAAAGGTAAGCGACCATCTCTTCGACCTTTCTTACTTCCTCGCTACAGCCACAGCGACCACAATTACAAACTGGCGCAATAAAATCCTTAAGTCGCTAACCGGCAAAACATGAGGAAAAAACAAATAAACATTGTTAGCAACTTACAAAGCAATCGGTCGGCTGGTTCTTAACTACGCCGCACCAATATGTTTGCGATGAAGCTAAAGATTTGACAGAATACTGCACTCCGGACTATGGCCTTTTGATGTCTTCTATTGCACACTTACATAGTGAGGCTCGCATGCTTACAGTTAAGGAGTATAATGAACTTCTCTCCAAGCAGTCCCGCTGGGGTTAGAAATCGTCCTAGGAGCGGTACCGCCGGCAGATCATTGGGCTCATTGGCTTCCGGACAGTCATCAAATTAAGCCTTATTCAGCTTCTCAATGGATTTGGTAAAAAAGCACTGATTTTTTCCAACCAATCTACCCAAAGTCTGTTAAGTTGAGGCATTAGGAACCATGAAATATACCTCGTCTCATCCGGCTGAAAGCTGGGCCTTAGGGTAGGTGCACTGAAATTATCCATATAATGTTACTAAGTTCTCTTTTACTTAGAAATAGGAATTGTTTGGTCGGTACACTATCAACACTACACCAAATTAGCTTTATGGCATGTCTTGTGTTGCGTGTGTGTGTTCTAAGACCTTAGATGTTTCTAGAGGGTTCATTGCCTCAAAGAACCCTTGAAGGAGTTGAATGGTTTATGACAACTTAGGGGAATATCCCCAATGATACTTGAGGACGTAGTTCCAGCGTGTTTTCCAGTGCGCGTATCGGGCGCTGGCGGTTCCACCTGCCTCCTCGCTCACGCATTTGCAGAGTTAGCAACGTCACTGGGTAGATCTCTGAAGGAGGAGAAGGAGGCGGTGACCGAACCTGACGTAGGCTCTGCCACATGCAGACTCGATTAATAAATACAAGACTTGGTTTATGCTCATAACTATAACATTACATTCTGGGGGCTGTCTCGTTGAAATACCTCTCTCAGACTCATTCTCTAATCCGTGTTCTGTTAAGTAAGACCCACCTTACGTCTAACGAAGATGTGAGTCAATAAGAGCCTACGGTCCTTCTCGTCACACACAAGCAACCATAGCAGCGGGATAGACTCTACCATGAAAAGGATTTCTACACCATTTTGCATGCATTTGATGGCCAAAATAAGCGAGCCAAGTAGCTTTTTACGACCGACCTGTTCGAGATCGACGAGAGGATCAGTTTCATTAGACCATCGCTGAACGTCGCCAAAAACAGGACTGCTGCTTCGCCGACGTGCTCCCTCCGGGTCCCTCCCTCTGCTAGTGTCGATTATGGCATAGTTAAGGGGAAGGATCACCTTCACTTCCTATTTTGCTCTGCCTCATCACGGCTATAAGAATTTCAGTGATGCAAAATCTTATGGTGAACACAAAAAAATAATAATCTGGCACTAAATACTAAAATTAAAAAAATTAGTACCATTTGTGAAAATCTTCTATTTTTAGCTTTTGTTAAGAAGTCTCTGGATTTCACTGAGATTAGATTCATACTGTTTCACAAAACCATGGACTTTATTGATATTGTATATTGCCTCTTAGTTCGCCCTAAGACCTTATCGATTCTTTTCCATGTTTAAAGAACACATTTAACATTGTTATTTTCGAAGTTTGGGAAGCTGGACGTTCCCCAATACCTACTACGTTGACGATATAGCGCCAGAACTGAGATCTTCACATATTTGAAAGCTTAAAAGGGGCGTTTTCTGAAGGTGTATAGTTTCAACAATAGATTTAGGTTTCTTGTAGCATTTTTAACATATGTATACCGTTACTGAAGAGGAGTTAGCCTTCCTGATACCCTATCAGTAGACAAATAATATGCAATATGCTATAACAATGAATGAATTTATTGGTGAAGTAGATAACCATGGTTTTGTACTCTCTGGGGTTTGTCTGAAATTTATTTGTTGGGTAAGGCTTTTGCTCGATTCTTGTCTTCGAAATTATTTGAGAGATTTTAAACTGCAGGTACCACTTATACCCAATTGTTTAAATGATATTTAAAGTATTCACTCAGGATGTTTCGTACAGATATACATATATAATTATATAATAGTGAAGAAGATTTTACTAAGCAGGTTCTGTTGGTCATGTAAAGACAATTGTTTTCATCTTTTCTTAGATGACATAGTTTTTCAGAGTAGCCTTCATAGCTAATTCAATTTATGAGTAAAGGAAAGTCACACGAAACTTTACTGAAAGCTAAAGTCAAACAATCACGAGCGCCAAAGGCGCGTAAAAATAATTTCCAAGCCATCAGCAACAGTCAAAAACAAAAAACAAAGCAAAAATGACGATGGGTATAAACAAAAAAACGCTTGTAATCAACAGCGAAAGCGGAAATGTTGCCGCTAAGTACGGCCAAAGCGTCAGGAAATTATAGAAAGAGGGACCAACAATGAATGGTACGCAATAAAGATGATGACGAGGGGAAACATATAAAACTAATCAGCTGGGTCAAAGGTACGTACCGTCGGGGGTTACTTCACGATGGCCAGGAGTTCGTAAATCAACGGCAGTTTAAACGTTAGGAACGTCTAGGAAAATAGCTACCCGTTTATGGGGGTTCTACGTAGAATACTCACACACATATATGTTTAATATTAGATTGAGTATATTTTTTTCTATAAAATTTTTAAAATTCCGAAAAATTAAATTTCATCTAAAAAATCGCGGGCTCGAAGCCGGCCGGTTTTAGAACCGTATTCTCTTAGACAAAGTTTTTCGGAGTGAACCACGGAATATTTTCCCGCTTAAGCGATATTTCCGTTTTTTTGACTCCCACTAAATCAACCCGCTCTAGTATATGATGAACTCTTATTTACGAATATACCGTTATGCATACAAATATGTGTTGGCTTTTGATGAAAGCGCTTTTATGTTTTAATTTGCATATAATCAAAATACCACAAAGGCAACTTTAATACATAAAAGTAACGGATGGAAGTGCAACAACAACAAAATAATATCAAAAAGCTAACTCCAGCTTTGTTGGGCCAACGGTGTAGAGTCAAAACGAGCAATAAATGAAGAGATAGTTGAGTTTGTGGCTTCCTTTGTTTTCTTTCTTTTAGGCGCGACCACAAAGCGCACTCATTTTAATCGCTTTCAGATGCTTTGCACTTTTGTGCAAAAGTTGTTGCAACGTTTTTTATTTTCAAGTGAAATTGTTGCCAATAGTGTGCCTTCACTACTTTCAGTTAAGCGTAGTAGTACGAGTAATTAGTCAAATGTATAAATTAAATATTTTAAATTTAATAAAACAAGATTTTAATTACATAAAGAAAGCTCTTCTTTACGACGAGATCGGTTAGATTGAGAACTTAACTGTTCTTTGAACCGTTAATAATAGATCTCTCCGAAGATATTTGTTTAAGGCTGTTTGAGTGACTTTGGTAAAACACTAGCTTAAAGGCCATTATTATTTCCAGAATATGTGTAATTTGCAGAAGTCTCTCTTTGTCACTTAATACCAGAATAGCTAACGGTTTTCGTTTATATAAACTGAATTTTTTCAACGTGGTACGTAAACATTGAGACAACCACTTCGAAAAGTTTCGAGCAAAACGTTTTTAAAATTTTGAATCGGTTTAGTTGCCACAACACTAAAAAGACTATAGTATAACTTCGGAAATAATTTTGATTTTAAAAAATCATTTCAGAGATATAGAATATCGTATTATGAAAAATTCCAGTTTTTCTACTGTGCCCAAAAAATAAGGTGCAGTATGGGATGGTGCATTAACGTGGTGCAAAAACCAAGAATTGTCTTTCCACAATTCCGGCCTTTTTAGGCGGATAGCGTTACGCAAACGACGCATAGCGTTCAAATAATATTCCTTGTTGACTGTTTGACCAGTTGGAAGGAATTCATAATGCACATTACCACGATAATCGAAGAAAACAGTCAACATGACTTTGATTTTTGAGCGACTTTGGCGCGATTTTTTTGGTTTCGGCTCTCTTTTGGCACGATATTCGCTCGATTGATTGGTTGTTTCGGGGTCGCAAGCATAGATCCAAGTCTCATCGCCAGTTATAATGCATTTCAGAACTACCTGGTAGTCGGAAAGCATCGTTTCACACACTTCAACGCGACGCCTTTTTTCCAAAAAAATTAAATGTTTTCGGTACCAGTCGAGATTTGACGCGCTTGAGGCCCAAAACATCCTTCAAAATAGTATTGGCTGAGCCTTTCGATATGCCAACTTCATCAGCAAGGTCTCTAATTGTTAATCAATGGTTTTTCAACACCAAATCTTTGATTTGTTGAACGTGAGCTTCGTCGGTTGAGGTTGATGTTCGCCCTGGACGCTCTTCGTCTTCGACACGTTCACGGCCGGCCTGGAATACCACTTGTAAACATTTTTTTTAGACATAGCCTCATCACCAAAGTCTTTCTGCACCATCCTCAACGTATCCGCAGCAGAAAATTGATTCCGTAAACAAATTTTAATCCAAATTCTTTGTTCAACAAATTTCGACATCGAAAAAACGAAAAACTCACTTTTAGCAGCTCACTAAACGACACGTATCTTAAACACTAATGAATATTTTGACATGAAATTTAACATAAATAAGACCCATAGTACTACCAACCTAAACAAAAAAAATAATTCTCCAAATTCTTCGACGCGCGCAGTTTGAATTCAAATGTCACCTTATTTTTTGGAAACAGTAGTAGAATATCGTTTTATGAAAAAACTCGAGTTTTTCAAATTTCTATGTTAGATAACCCCCTAACCCTAAAGACAGAAGTTGGAAAAGCTTCGAAAAGACTCTAAATAGGCACAAAGTTATAAAAAAATGTGACTTTCTTTAATAAATATCGCAAAGATGATCGGAAGCCAAGCAAATTTAATTATCACTACACTTTATATAACTCATACACTGACCCATATTTAGCATAAAGTTTGTTAGAGAAACAAAAATAATTATGCGTAGTACTATATGGGAATTTGGGTAACTCGTAAATCAATGTCATATATTTTTGGCATTAAACTATAGTAAAGGGTGATCAATTTCAAGGTCCTCTGACATTAAAAAAAAAAAACACAAAAACTTCAAGGTTAATGGGGAATATTTACTATCATTCGAAAGAAAGATTTTTTGAAGATTAGCTCTTTCAAATGTTAGCCTCGGCTACGTTTCAGACAGTCCATCCCTTGACTCCAAAACTGCCGTTTCAATGACTTGTTCGAGCTTTTCGACTGATAACTGGCGAATGACAGGCGTGATGTTTTGCGACAAGGCCTGAAACTAAGCAGGATTTTCGGCCTAGACTTTAGATTTTACATATAACCCTAGAGAAAAGTCCAACGGTGTAATCTTACACGATCTTGGTGGCCAATCGACCGACCCAAAACTTGAAGTTAACCGTTCATCGAAGTGTTCTCTTTCCATTCAATCCATTGATTGTTGCGATATGTGGGAAGTGGCGCCGTCTTGTTGAAACCAAATGTCGCCGAGATCACGAGCTACAATTTCAGGCATCAAATATTCGGTTATCATTGCGCGATAACGGTCGCCATTGACGGCTTCGTTCTCACCGGCATCAGTTTTTAAGAAACCGCTGTTTTTTCTGGTTGAAATGACAACTCTTGGATCTTTTCAGATGTGAGCCTCATCGCTGAACAAAATTTGGCTCGAAAATATCAGATCTTCAAGGAACCTTACAATAAGCCCATAGAGCTCAAGCGAAGTAGCACAATAACACACAAATAATCTGAGGAACTGTTGCTTTACTCCAAACAAAGTTCCAAAGTTTGCATAAATGAAATAAAGGATTTATATCGCAAATTTTGTTGTAATATTATATTTTCCCTCTCATCAAAAGTAATTTCAATAGTTTAGCCCTGAAATACCTTTGAAATCCTGAGCATTTCCCATTCTCTACATGTTTGTTGTTGTATTTATTTATTAGCTGCTGACAAATTTTCGCAAATTGTTTTCGTTTTCCATTCAAAATATTATATATACATATGTTTATTACTTATATAGCTTGTAATAGTTACACTTACAACTTTTCATAATTTTTCTCATTGACTCACACTATGACTATTGTCACCCCTTCGAAATTTCTCTCATTTCTTCATTTCCTTTACTAATCTGCTTTAATGCTTTTCTCAATTACTCTGATAATTTTTGCTTTTCTTCTTCTCGTTTACGCTTTTGTGTTTCAGCTTACAATTTCTAAGCTTTAGCATAACTCCATTGACCTGTTTTGTCCGCCTCCTGCTTCTTCGTTATCCCTTTCTCATTTCACATTATTTGCGGATAATCTGAAACATTTTCCTCTTCATTTGCGGTTGAAGTTTTGTGGCATTAAATTTGGTATTTCTGTGGTCATTTGCAGAGACATTTATTCGAGTTATTCCATTGTCACAATTGCAGCTTAGCTTAGAAAATTAATTATAAAATTTACAAGTGATTATCACATTCGTCCATTGGGTTTATTATCAAGTTTAAACAATTATTTATTGAGTTAATTTTCACAGGCACATAAAGGGCATAATAACTACATTACTTGTTGGTTTTGGAAAACATTTGCATGAATTGGTATATTGTGCCTATTGAATTATGCTTGTAAGATTTAATATTATTTCAGCTAGTGAAGTGTGTAAAAGGCTTGACTTCGGATTGCATATAAATAAGTCGTAGAAGAGTCTTTTCAAAAAATGCTTCTAGAAGCCGATAATAATCTGCCATACCTTGAAAACTGAGAAGTCATATTAGATTCCAAATTGCACTAATTGAGCCAAATTTTTGACTTCTTATTGAAGTAGAAATTGGAACTGTCGGTTCTCACAAAGAAAATGGGAAAGTGGTTTACATTAGCCTCTTAGTAAAGAGTCCATATAAGCTTTTCGAAGTGGTTCAATCTGACCTTAAAAATTTACAGAAGTATTACAGGAAGCAATTTAACGTACCTATCAAAAGATAAGGAATATTGATATATGTATTACAACATTCTAAGGTCATACCAAAAACAAAACAGATAAGAAAAGAAAAAAAAAAAAAAAATTTTATGCAATGAGATCGAGACTGCGGTAGAAGTATCTAAACTTTGGGAAATAATAGCGCAGTGTCCAGTGAAGTGTCCTTATACCTACTCACTACCCGAGCAGCTCTGAAAACCACACGATTGAGTAAACACTAGACAAGAAAGCAGAGATAGATTCCATTCCTCTTGGTATAAGTATATACATAGTGTCAGAAAGCAATATAAATATATTGGTCGATAAACAGTTTCAAGCGCTTTAAGTAGACGGAACCTAGCCTGATCTCTTCGTTGATTTATTATCCTAATTCACGATAAACCTGTAACAGGTTCCAAACCATCGTGACATTCCTGGTAATTGTGAAGCAGATGAACTAGTCGGAGTAGTCACTACTCTACAAGGCTACTTGTAAAAAAAATGATGATCCATTTCTAGGTGTCCTACCTTTTTAAAGAAAAATAGATTTACTTTAAATTTAGTAGGAGTGTTAGGGGTGTTTATTTTCATTCCAAAGAACATACATATTTTTTGAAGGTTATCTCTTTCAAATGTTGGTTGCGGCCACGTCTCAGCTGGTCCATCCGTTGAGTCCAATTTTCAATGACTTGTTCGAGCATTTTTGGCTGGTAACTGGCAAATGACACGCGTGATTTTTTCCCCAAGACCTGAATTGAAGCGGTATTGTTCGCTATTGACTTTACATATCTCCACCGGAAAAATTTTTCAGTGTGGTATCACACGATCTTGGTGGCCAATCGACCGGCTCAAAAAGTGCAATTGTTCTTTCAATAAATCCATTAATTGATGCGATGTGTGAAAGGTGGAGCCGTCTTGTTGAAACTAAATGTCGTCACGAGCTTCAATTTTGAACATCAAATAGTCGGTTATCATGGTGCAATAACGATCGCCATTGACGGTTACGTTCTCAACGACATAATTTTTGAAGAACTATGTACCGATGATCCACCTACCCACAAACCACACCAAACCGTTGTTTTTTTGAATGGTATGTCAGCTTCTGAATCTCTTCAGTTTACTCTTCGTCGCAAATGCAGCAATTTTGCTTGTTTATATCGAGTCAGAAATGGACCTCATCGCTCGAAAACGTCGGATCTTCTTAGAAATTTTTAAGAGCCCATAAAGCAAGGCGGTGTCGTTTGGGAGAGTCGATCGGTTGTTAATTAAAAATCTTGACGTAGAATGCGCCAAGTCATTACTTACATCGGTCTAAGTTGCTGCGAACGGCCCCGACTCTCCAAGGTCTTTGTGTATACTCTCATCTACGGCTGCTATTTTTCTTTACTTCGTGCTGGATGTAGTCTGCTCGGTCGAATCCAATAAGATCAGTGAGTGATGGCGATGTGAATAGTATGCTCAGTTGGCCGATTATGTTGACCACAAGTTGGGCGAAGTGCGCGAAATACATTTTTTTATAGAACGAGAATTTTCTTAATACAGTTGAACGATTTGTAAACCTTGATCAGGCGTAAGTCTTTCCATGATGAAACGCCAAACAATACTGAGCAAGAGTAACATGAAAATTCAAATACTACTTCTACTTGGCTCACTCGTCATATACATATATGTGGCAACACCATGATCTATTACTTTTAAAATGCAACCGTATGCTATCCTGATGTTGCCTTTAATCGTATCGTCGCTTTACACTGACATTCGTTATTGAAAAGGCAAGGCATCAAACACTGCAACTTTGAGTTTATGCTTTCTTTCTGAAAAACCCGTCAACGAGTAAGGATCACTACATTGTAAAAGCCACTACATTGTAAAAGCCTTTAATTGGTGACCCCGACGTGATCTAGCACCAAAGGTAATTCAGCGCCCAGATTAATCTGTAACGTCAACGTAATCCATCACCTGAAGGAGTCAACGCCTTAGTTCATCCAGTACTCCAGTGCTCAACGCGATCGCGATCCTGTGCCATCTTCGTTTTTCATCACGTACACGTGCAAAGGCGTGAACAGTACAGCTTAGGTCATCGATTTCCCGGATTCCAGTGACATGATGAATGATAGCATGGCCGTTTCAGGTGGAAGCAGCGGTGTTGAGTATATTTCAACACAAAACGTTTCGCCCAGACTTCCGCTGCCCTCGATGTCAGAGGATAACATCGAGGCATATTTTTATTCGCTAGGTTTCTGGTTTGAAGCCTCGCGAGTTTTTGACGATTCAGCGAAATTTAACATTGTGTTAGCAAGTGTGCCTCCGGCAAAACTAATTGAAATGCGCACTATTATCGACGACACGCCTCTTACGGACAAATACGGGTATATTCGGCGGAAAATTATTGATATTTTCACCGAAAGCCAGCAGCGCCGCCTCCAACGGGTTTTAAAGGAGCTACCGCTGGGCGATCGTAGACCCAGCGAGTTGTACCACGAGATGCGACGAACCGCTGGACCCGCACTTAGCGAGAGCATTCTGCACGATCTGTGGGTTAGTCGTTTACCGCCGTATGCCCAGGCGGCCATTATCGCGACAAACGCTCCTATCGGTGAGAAGATAAAAATCGCGGATTCCATCTCAGAGTGCTTAGAGATGAAAGTTGGTAACCAGATTTGCGAGGTTAGCACCGAACCGCCGTTTCCAGATCAGTGGTCGAATCTTCGAGCTGAAGTCGCCGCTTTAACAAAGCAAGTCAATCAATTCATGCGCAACAGCCGCACACAACAGCGCTCTAGATCTTCAAGTGCCTCACGCAGCAGAAGAGGCACGCTCAATGTACCGTGCTTGTGCTGGTACCATACGAAATTCGGGGCAAATGCCACAAAGTGTCGACAGCCGTGTACATTCACACAGTCGCCTCAAAACGTCGAGTAGGTGGGCGGAGCTAATCCAGTATCAGGGCTCGGCAAATACCCTGATATACAAAGGAGCTATCGACTCTGCATCTACGATACATCAGCAAAAATGAGATTTCTCATAGACTCAGGTGCAGATGTCTCTGTCATACCCAAGTCAGCAAAATTAGCTCATGCTCACCCATCATCAACACTCCTGTTTGCCGCGAATGGCTCCACCGTATCCAGTTACGGTGAAGTCATGCTTAAACTTAATCTTAACCTGCGGAGGGACTTCCTCTGGAATTTTATTGTCGCAGACGTATCGCAAGCCATTCTTGGTGCCGATTTTCTTGGGTACTATGGCTTGATTGTCGATTTGCAAGGCCAGCGTCTTGTCGATCGCACAACATTGCTTAAATCACCGTGTATAATAACGCAAGGCCAATTTTCGAAAATCTCAACAATCAACGCTTCGCAAAAATTCTCAGATATTCTAAAGGAATTTTTAGAACTCACGTGTCCACCAGCGCCAGGCAGTCGAACAGACGCTTCCATAGTTCATCAAATCATTACCACCGGTCAACCTGTTTCTGCCAGGCCACGACGTCTATCACCGGAGAAGCTCGCCGCTGTACGCGCCGAGTTCGAATTACTAATCAACCTCGGCATTTGTCGCCCTTCAAAAAGCAGCTGGGCGAGCCCGCTCCACCTCGTTCGGAAAGCTGACGGATCATGGAGACCCTGCGGCGACTATAGGGCATTAAACGCTATCACCATTCCAGACCGCTATCCGCTACCATTTCTGCAAGATTTCTCAACGGTTTTAGCAGGTAAGACAATCTTTTCCAAGATTGATCTGCAAAAAGCCTTCCACCAGGTGCCAATACACCCTGATGACATCTGTAAAACAGCAATTACGACACCCTTCGGGTTATTTGAATTTACCCATATGACCTTCGGTTTGCGGAACGCCGCACAAACCTTTCAGCGACTAATCAATGAGGTGTTTAGAGGATTGGACTTCGCATTTACGTATTTAGACGACGTTTGTATCGCATCCAAATCAACTGAAGAGCACCAGGAACATCTCCGAATGGCGTTTCGTCGATTACAAAATTACAAATTAAAGATTAATGTTTCTAAATCACAGTTTGGCGCTACGGAATTGGAGTTCCTTGGTCATTCGATCACCAAGGATGGTATAAGCCCGCTCCGCAGCCGCGTCGAAGCGATAACACACTTTAAGCTACCTACTGTAGCAAAGGAACTTAAACGCTTTCTCGCCACACTTAACTTCTACCGCAGATTTTTGCCCAATGCGTTACAGCATCAAAGCTCTCTTTTTGCGATGGTGCCCGGCAACAAGAAAAACGATAATCGCAAACTCATTTGGACAGAAGACGCCGTACGCCATTTTGAGGCCTGCAAGAACCAACTTGCGAACTGCGCTGTTCTAGCACACCCTCTACCCAACGCAGAGCTGTCGCTTTGGGTAGACGCATCCGACTTCGCAGCTGGGGCAGTTTTAAATCAAGTAGTCAACGGGGACCTCCAACCTCTTGGATTTTTTTCGCGAAAATTCTCCCCAGCAGAAACACGCTACAGTACCTACGATCGCGAACTCACCGCACTCTACTTGGCTATGCGCTACTTTCGTTACATGGTGGAAGGTCGACTCTGCCATGTGTATACCGACCACAAGCCGCTTACCTTCGCGTTTCGTCAGCAGTTACACAAAGCATCAGATCGCCAAGTCAGAAAGTTGGACTTCATTTCTCAAATCACAACTGATATTCGGCATGTTAAAGGGGAAGAGAATGTCGCAGCCGATCTACTTTCGCGGATACAATCAATCACGGCTGCTACTATCAATTACGATGCACTTGCGGATGATCAACAAAAAGATAACGAATTGCAGTCATACTTATCCGGTAAAGTTCATCATTCACTAAAACTTAAAAGTTTTCCATTACCTTTCAGCACCAAGAAAGTGGTTTGTGATGTGTCTACAGGTCGATTTCGTCCTTTTGTTACATCGAAATTTCGTCAAGTATTTCTGCAATCTACGCACAACCTATCACACCCTGGCACACGAGCCACCGTCAGGCTCATGGTGGAGCGATTTGTGTGGCCAGGAATTCAACGTGACAGCAGGGCTTATGTAAAAACTTGCTTACAATGTCAGCGAAACAAGGTCATCCGACACAATTCGAGCATTCTGCAACGTCGAAGCATGCACAACCAACGTTTTGGACACTTGCACATCGACATCGTTGGACCGTTTCCACTGTCGGAGGGCAACAGGTACTGCCTAACTGTGATCGACCGCTTTACCCGATGGCCAGAGGCATTCCCTATTCCGAACATGACAGCACCGATCGTGGCTAGGGCTTTGCTAAACGGCTGGATCGCACGCTTTGGAGTGCCTTCCGATATTACGTCGGACCTCGGCCGACAATTTGAGAGCGCCCTGTTTCAGCAGCTACTCCAATGGCTCGGCGTGTCGCACTTGAGGACAACACCGTACCACCCACAAGGTAACGGACTTGTAGAACGGTGGCATCGAACACTTAAATCTGCCATACTCTGCCACAAGGTAGACCAATGGACAACATATCTGCCGCTTATCCTACTAGGTCTTCGCTCTGCCTTCAAAGTCGACATTGGCTGTACGCCCGCAGAGCTGGTGTATGGTTCACCGCTACGACTTCCTTCAGACTTCTTCATCGAACAGCGTGGACCAGCCAACGAATCAGAAACCGTGCGTGAGTTACGGCGCATTATGCAGGATATTCGCCCTGTAGATACAGCCTGGCACACTACAAAGACACCATTTGTTCACAGTGGCCTCAAGACATGTGAACACGTCTTCATTCGAGATGATTCTGTTAAACCATCGTTGTCACCACCGTACCAAGGTCCATACAAGGTCGTCCAGCGCACACCGAAATATTTCATAGTTGAGGTTAACGCAGGCAAAACTAAAGTTTCTGTTGACCGCTTGAAGCCAGCTTTCATCATACCTCCAACGAATCACTAGGAGGGGAGTACTGTGGCAACACCATGATCTATTACTTTTAAAATGCAACCGTATGCTATCCTGATGTTGCCTTTAATCGTATCGTCGCTTTACACTGACATTCGTTATTGAAAAGGCAAGGCATCAAACACTGCAACTTTGAGTTTATGCTTTCTTTCTGAAAAACCCGTCAACGAGTAAGGATCACTACATTGTAAAAGCCACTACATTGTAAAAGCCTTTATATATATATATATATATATAAGAAAATAATATAGTAAATATAAGAAAATAATATAGTAAATATTTTGTGGAGAAAATTCCTGACTTATTCAGCAGTCATACAAAAGTAGCATGAATGGAATATGGGCCGCACATGCTGATCTTTAAAACTCAAAAGGTATGACATAAATACTGTATAAGCTGACATGGGATGGAAACGGAAGAGTGTAGAAAAATAATCGATGTTTTCTTGGCAGTATTTCGTAGGTTGCACAGATAAAACTTTTTGTATTGATGAATTTTATCAGGAGAACGGGCTGGTTTAGAGAGGACATGATAGAGTGAGGCGATTTTAATCCTGGTGGTTTTACACCACCAGGGGTTGTCGGACTACACTGTACCTACTACTGCACCAGGCATTGTTATAATCATTAAACAAATAGTTCATATTATAGCTTTTGGGGCCAGCGAAATTAACTTTTTGTCTTGATTGTATAATCGATAGGGTTTGGATAGGGTCAGGGCTATTAACGTTCCCAATAAAGGTGATATTTATTTGATTGTGGCTAGAAATAATATGTTCTCTACAAGATACACTACAGTAACCTTCATTTAACCCCAGCACCAAAGTGTCACATCTTCTTTAAAGTAAAAACAAACACGTGAGAAAAGCTTACTAATAAGAACAAAAACAACACCAACATACTCGAAGATTTTCAAATTGTAATTTCATGGTAAACTACTTTCAGTCGCCAACACATAGGCAAAACCCATAACCCCTCGGATCTCAGAGCACAACACAAGCAGATTATTGTTGCATAATTTGCGAGTAACATTTGCACTTCGGCTAGGGTGAAGTACACAAGGACGAGGGCTAGCGTTTGAAGAGAGCACGCATGCTGTGGTGGCCCAATTTGAAATGCACTTCACGAAGCTTGCCACAAATATTGCCACACAGACGCTATCAGGCTGGCTGACTGACTCGATGGCTGGCTGGCTGGCATAACTAAAACTAAAACTAAGCAGCAGCAGCACTAACAAGTAGCAAAGTACAACAACCACAACAATAAAAACATCAAAAATAGTTTGACAACCCCTTAATGCTGTCACTGCTGCTTGCAACATTGGCGCACAGTTGTTTGAGATTTTGCTTGCGTTTTGTAAATCTCGACACGTAGTGCACGGCGCCGTGAAGTATGCTAGCATTCATGGTAAATATCATGCGAGCACATGCATGGCTGCTAAACTCACGCAGACCCTTATATGAAGTTATGATGTGTGTGTGTGTGTGAAGATCTAAACTTTACACTAATATTACTAAGTTTACTTGTCAGCATGTGTTGGTGTATGTGTGTGCAGTTTTGGTGCTGTGGTATTTGCCATTTGAATGATGATTGAATTATCAAAAAGGTTTGTTGACTCTGCGCGCCACACCCACACATACGCAGTCAAGTAAGTGTATCTCAAATCTAGGGTTAGCTAACGGTTTCATTCCATGGTGCAGCATTCGCTGACGCTTATTTAGCTTGTGACAGCCGTTGCCTAATGTCATGCCATACGTGATGCGCTCACTATCTCCTGCATATGTGTGTGTGTCAACCGCAAGTGTCGTCTGCGCTCGCCGTTTGCTCGTTGCCTTCGTCGCACTACTGTAGCCTCGCTTATTGTCGGGCAGCTGACACACCACGTACCACTCGTATCCGCTCGGGTTATTGCATTTAAAGTGAGCTCATAATTTTCGCTGCCACAAAATTCCGCTGTCGAGCATTTCAGTGGCTTTGAACTAAATGAAAATCCCCTCTATGTTTTCGTATTTATTAGTTTGTTATTATTGCTTAAAGGGATTATTAGTGCATATGTATGTACATAGGTGTGACCCGAAGTCGAATTTAGAGACATGTGTTCCTGGTTTTATTTTATTTTTTTAGTTATGTTTCCAGGCATACATCTGTTATATTTATGTACATTACCCTGAATATGCTAAAGTTCGAAAGTCGGGACGACATTCAAAATGACCTTGCATCAAAATATATTTGTATATATTATATATTTTATTCAGATGGAGTCATGTATTCATGAGGATAAAGTTATCTGTAAAAGTTCACGCAAGTGATGAAAGTCCTCTGCTCGCCATTCACTTGGGACTGACCATAACGATTCTTTTAAATACGGCTGAAGCAGCTCACGAATTCCGATCTTTGTCAAAGTCTCCTCTGGGTAGCCAAAAGACATCCGTTTGAAGGCCAGCTAAAGTGAGAAGGTGAACCGTCCCTCCGCAGGGTTGGGCGCAGAGCTAAGGACCCGCCATGTAAAAATCCACCCCAATGAAAAGCAATAAACAACCTCGGAAGAGAAACCCCCTTTTGTTGACGACCACTGCAAACGCTTCAAGAATAACGATTTAAGGGTATGCACATGGAATGTCCGGTCCCTCAATTGGGAAAATGCGCCGCCTAGCTAGTTGATGGGATGAGGAGTTCCGTTGCTGAGTCCTGGCATTCACCCCGGTGGACGAACGTCTAGCCACAATCCGCATCAAGCGAAGTTCTTCAATATATCACTGATTTGCGCCCACGCCCCGATGGAAGAGAAGGACGATGTAATCAAAGATGACTTCTATGATCCCTTAGAGTGTACCTGTGCGAGCTGACCCCTCCACGATGAGGAAATATTCTTAAATGGCTTGAGGCTGACTAGATTCCAAGCTACATATTTGTCCCTGGATCGAAACTCACTAATCAGATCGATCATGTTATGATAGACGGAAGACACGTCTGCAGTCTTTTAAACGTGTGTACGATCCGAGGGCCTAACATCGACTTGAATCACTATCTTGTTGCACCCGATATACGCACCCGCTTCTGTGCAGCAAATACGCACGTCAACAAACATAAGGAAAGTTCAACGTCGAGAAGCTGCAATCATAACAGCTAGCCGAACGATTTTTTATTCGACTTGCACTTTTGCTCTCTGAGAGCACTCATCAGCAACTCGGTATAAGTGAATTGTGGGACAACACTTCATTCTCCGTACAGCTGCAAACAAAACTATTGGTTTTCAGAAAAGGTAAAAGAACAGCTTGGAAGATGAGGAGTGGCGTATCGCAGCGGAGAGAAAATAGGCTGCCTACTTCGTAACGTTATAATCGACCATAACACGGGCGGGATGGGATGGACAGCGATAGCTGAAAGTGAAACGCAATTGTGGACAAAACGAGAGAGAAGCTGAAATGCGCGAGTATGAAGAGCTTGACAAGCTGACGCACATGGTTAGTGCTCGCAAAAAGGAAGACCCCAAAATCTGCGCCAACTGCCCTGAGATTAATTTCCTAAACATCGCGAAAAGGAACTGTTTTTATTCCGCTATGTCTGAATAGTGATATGTAGCAATACCAAAAACTCCGTCGGGATCTGGAAGGGCCTCTTCGAGCCGTTCGATACCAAACGAGGTTTCAGACCAGGCGATCATCTATCGTGCGAGTTCTTCAATCCAATCTGAAAGAAACAATTCGAAATGCAGATCTGAATAAAGAAAGTATAATCTTCTATAAGAGTGTAAAATTCTTGGCGCACGTCGATGATATTGACATAATTGGCGTCAACAAGCCGTTAGTTCTGTTTTCTCCTGATTTGATAAGGAAGCGAAGCAAATGAGTCTGGTAGTTACATGGGCAAGACGAAATATCATCTGTCATCAAACAAACAGTCGCCGCAGTAGGCTCTATGTCACTGATGATAACTTCGTGGTCGTAGATAATTTCGTCCTGTGATATGATGCTGAGGCATAGACAACGATAATATCTGATAAATAGATATTACGAGTTTTCGAGAGACAGCGTCTGTGGAAGATTTATGGCCCTTTGCGGATTGGCCACGGCGAATGCTGCATTCGATGGAAAGATGAGCTCTATGAGATATATGACGATATTGACATAGTTCAGCGATATGAAAGACATCATCCACGATGTCTGGGTCATGTTGTCCGAATGGAGGAAAACACTCGAGCTCTGGAATATTCTACGCAGTAATCGCCGGGGGAAGCAGAGGAAGATGAAGATATTCGCTCCTTTGGAAAGACCAGGTGGAGAAGGACCTGGTTTCGCTTGGAATCTCCAAGTGGCGCCACTTTGCAAAAAGAAGAAACGACTGCCGCGCTGTTGTTAACCGCGTAAGTGGTGTCTTCGCCAGTAAGGAAGAATAAGGTTTACTTGTAGATATGTCAGGGCAGTGGGGTGACACCTGTCGGAGAATTTGATGTAAAAACACTGCCGAAGTGAAAATATGTTTTCTACAAAGTTACATAACCTAAAAACAAAGCCGCAAATAGCTGTGAATCGAGTGAAAACACCCGAGAACTTGTGTTAAGAATAAATGCAGGGTGAAGAAGGAGCATAAGGATAAGCAAAAAAGAGGCGATAATTGTGCAACAACAGCGTTTAAGAAGTGTTTATGTCATTTGCGTGTTTGTTGCGCTGCTTGTTGTTGCTTTATGGGCTGTACAACATGAGGATTATTGTTGTTAGCTTGCGCATTTCATGGTCACTACAAGTGCCGTCCAAACATTCAAAACTGAAGCGCAGCTGGAAAGTGAGCAGACTGAGAGACAGACAGCCAGCCAGACATTAAGGATGAAGGCATGGCTGAGTTTGAAAACAACAACCAGAACAATATGTCCAACAACAAGGCTGTTAGATGTAAAAAGGTGATATTCTTTTGGCGCCGAATGTATGTATGTATGTATGTGGTACCTGCAACCTGTCATACGCATATGCAGAGCGCCAACAGTAGGACCAAAATGCCTTCCACTGGCTTCGACGATTATATGTGTGTGTTTGAGTGTAAATTTTAAGCGCCTCATTGCCAGCGGCTGGACAATGCCGTAGACTGCTGGACCTGCTGTGTGTACGATATTAGACTAATTCTTGCGAACATTTGTGAAATGTATATTTATGTGTGTGCGGCTGAGCAGAAGACTTTGCAGCTTACAGGCGTTCCATTAGAATGAAATGCATGTGGCTTTGAATGTGTGTTATGGACTCTACAAAGTCTATTGTAATAGAAAGTGTGGACAATGAGTGGATGTTGGTAGAATCTCTGCGCTTCAATGGACAAGCGCAAGAGCTGTACACGTGACGTCTGCCCTAAGTATGTGTAATCAGTGTATGAGTTATGGCTCTCAGACGAGTTCCAGTTGTTCAAGGTATGCTTTTGTGTGGGTCATAATTAAAATTGGAACGTTTAGTAAATCAGTTGTTTCATTAGGGTGGAATTTTTAGCAGTAAGCCCTTTTTTTTGGTATGGTTGCCAACGAGCTAAAAGTTTCACTAAAATTTTTCGAAATTGGTATTGACTTGAACAACTTAAATTTTCGCTTTTAGATTGAGAGAGAGAAAATAAAAAATATCGCAGTCGGTCCTACTGAAGCGATCATTACGCAAAAAAATTAATTAAACGTGGTAAAAAAACAGGATTTTTTTTCCACTTCAAGGTAATATTCCAGCATCTCAGCATACTCTATGCATGCTTTGCATGCTGCCGAATTCTCTTTTCCAACTTCTTAAAGATGCGATCTTACGGGTAGGTGCTCTCTGATGAACTCTACAAAGTTTTTTTTTGCCTAGAAGTATAAGCTTTTTAGTATGCCCGCCATCAAGCTAACCCCAAAGTAACTTTATATAACCTGTGTTGGTAGTGTTTCAAGGCCTGAGTCCATAGCTTCAAACTCCCCCTGAACGAGCTGAATGGTCTAAGGCAGCTTAGGGGAACTGTATTTCCAACTGCTCAGCCTGCCTTTTCATTTCTTTATACTTCTGTATGACTGGGTCTTAATGTCATTAACTTATTTAGCAGCTGAGAGCCGAGTTTCTTGCTGCTTGCATAAGATACTTAGTATTGGCTTTACGGATAGTCTGAATTGCCGGTTGGCTGTCCACTAGAAGCTTTATGGATTTTCAGTTTAAAGCAGAAGTCCATTTTTCCACCTTCTGTTATGACAATTTCGGTCTGAAAGACGGATTCTGGTCATTTAGTTTGAATCTACCTTTTGCATGTGGATTATTACAGAATAAGCCCGTTCCTGATCATATTTCTTCACCCTTTGATAGGTCGGTGAAAAGTTTGATTTCGCCGTTGCAACTATCGATCACAGAATCAATGGTTCATTTGTCTCCACTGGGGAATGTAGGCGTTGTGTTGAATTACTTATAGACCTTCTTTTCTCGGTCGCATTGCCAGTTTAGACCGACTTTTTTAACAAGGTCGAGAATGATACCATTCTTCCAAAGGCTAAAATCAGTCCTCGTAAGTACTGCATTATTTTTAACTTGTATATGTTAGTCCAAACCTCGAAAATAATCTCAACTTTTGTTGACGTAGTATTCTTTGCGCCCGTAAGACCCAGTAAGCAGGCTCATTGTATCTGTTCCATGAGGACAAGTACAAAGACTTGTGTTATAAGGTTTTGCTTCTTATAGATTGTTTGTATTCGGATCTCTTATAGAACATTGGTTAAGTTTGAAACTATATGCGGTTAAAACCCGAAAATAAACTAGCTTACTATCGAAGTTCATGTCAAGATCTCATTCTTCTACACGAATCTCGTGTAGTCGTCTGCTATTTTGGAAAGTAGAAACCAGCAGAAAGTTGAACAAACGCTTAAGTAAAGCTATATGAATTAATGAACAACGAGTTAAGAGATATAGGTTTCCTCGGACCAGGAAAGCTGATATGACTGTGATTTTAGAGGACGGCCTTTAAAGCTCAGCCGAAAGGTTGGACGAACAAATCAGATATACAATCAATGGCTAAACTTTGTTCTTGGATCAAGAAACAAAACCTTTCAAATATATTAATCACACACTGTTTTGATACTTGATAACACGATTCTCCGAATCCTCGAATAATAATAATGAGAACATAACCTAACTCAATGTTTGTAGTTATATTTTTTACTTATTCGACACTCGCTTTCGATTTTCTTCAAAGCTCAAATATTCCAAATATCAAAAACCCCTGAGTCTTCTAATCTTAATGAAGAAGGTAGTACTTATGCAGATACACACATTATATCTTTGCTAAAGGTTGTCAACCATGTTGCCAACTACTTTCAATAATAGCACAGCAAGCAATACCGCAATTGCATACTTGCAGGCGTTAAGCACCGGTTCAACGAAATGTGTGTGTGCACACAGCAGTTAAGTCGAGTATGAAAGTAGAGAATTCAATTTGAAAATAGAAAATAACCTTTTTGCTCATATGAATGAGTAAAAATAACATGCTTTTCAATTTAATGCGCAATAAGCTGGCAACCACACCGGCAGGTATGAGGCGGGTACAAAAATAAGCCACAAAGTATGCAATGCAATGAACATAAGTTGAGGTATTTCGAAGGAATTATACGGTAGAGTGTTGTAGTTTGTTGTTTAAATGTGTTACGAGCAGAGGAGTAAGTGAGAGAATTGTGGGTGTATGAGAAGGTGTTCTGCAAATTTTTTTCGATGCGCAATGCTGTTTGGAGGCTTCAAAGAAGAGGTCTTCAGTTGATTGAGTATTTGGGTGGATGTGAAGCAGGTAAGAGTTTGAAGAGTGGGAGCGAATTTTCGCTTGCTGCTTCACATGAAGACTGCTACAGCGGCAAACTTTTGTAGCATACTTTGTGGCTGCCTCACATTACCAGCCTTACATACATTTACCAACCACACTGACTGCTGTTTGTCTACTTAGTTGCATTACAATTTGTCAACGGCAATGATGTAGAAAAATGTGTAGCGCGCCATGCCATTCCAGCAGTGCAGTGGAATCTTTGAAAAGCAGCTTTCATAAGAAATTTTCCAATAAATAAAACGAAATCAGCTTAAGCATGGTATGAAAAGCACAGCGGCAGGAGAGTTACAAATAAAATAGCATCGAGTCTGCTGCAGCTGCTTGATGGCACGCCGGCGAAAAGTGTGCAGCAGAAAATAAACAGTTATTCTGCTGCTGCATCTTTGGCTCTCGAAAATGTGGAAACTTGAAAAATGCAATGCAAGTGAAGCGGCGACGAAAAGTGGCTTCATTTCAAAACAATTTTAAGCAGATTTGTGTAAGTCAAGAATACCGCAGCGAGGAGTGGTCAGCAGAAACTGCCTGCGTGCTAAAAGTGTCGCATTGTGGTGGCGTGCAAAAAATTACTTTTGCGTTGTGGACTTCAAGGCAAGTTGTGGATTTTTCCTTTTTTTATTTTCTGCTATTTACTTTTTCGGAAATTTTCTACTTCTATGCATACTTTTCGGCGAAAAATTATATAAGGTATGTATTTTTTTAACTTTCTACCTTATACCCTTTACAAAACTCTGACGAAAATCAATGATTTTTTTGCTGCTTAAAAGTTTCTCTGTTTTATCCGTTGAAAGCAGAAAATTCTACAATTCATGGAACAATTGTTGCAAGCAGTATATTACTTAAAATATGAAATACTCGCTAATGTGACGTCATTTATCTCAGAGTTTCTCTATAATTGATTTTTATTTTTTTTAATCGGTTATCAACAGTAAAAGGTTACAACGGGTGTTGGGTTGCTCTGCTATTAAGTTTTGGTATCACAACAGATAAAATGAAAAGCCTGTCAACCCCGTCTGACACATAGATGGCGCTAGTAGAATTAAATCCATATAACTTCTAACATTCGAAACTTCGTGTACTAATAAAAGTTTTGGTTATTGAAGTGAAAAATAAAGTTGATGCAAAAGTTTGCGTTGATGATGAGTTTCTGGACACTGCCCATCGTAGAAACTAAACCATCAAGAATTGGTGTGTTAAGTTTAGACGTGGTGAAATGAGCAACGAAAATGGTGAAATCAGTGGCGGTTGAAAAAGATTGTTGTTACCAACGAAAACGTCAAAGTACGAGGTGTGTTCAAAAAGTATCGGGAATTTTGTGTTTTTGTCCCCTTCAAAGTAATCCCCATGAGATATTATACACTTGTGCCATCGGTTTTTCCAATCTTCGAAGCACTTCAAAAAAACATTTTTTTTTTATCTTCTTCAGCTCCTCTTTCGATGCTGTCTTTATCTCGTCAACAGAAGCGTAACGTCGTCCTTTCAAGGGCCTCTTCAGTTCAGGGAACAAGAAAAAGTCACAGGGAGCCAGATCTGGGGAATAAGGTGGCTGCGGCATCATTAGTGTGTTGCGCACAAGCAACGATGTATGTGAGCAGGGGCGTTATCATGGTGCGAAAGCCAATTTTTGTTCTTCCACAAATCCGAGCAAATTGCGCATAACTTGACCGTTCTTCCCTGTGGCAAGAACTCAAGATGCACCACGCCCCTGCAATCGAAGAAAACTGTCAGTTACGATTCGCGATACTTTTTGAACACACCTCGTAGTGCAAAAATTAATTTTGGATGACTGTAAAATGAAGTTGTCCGAGAAAGGAGGCACTCTAAAGTTATCAAGTGAAGATGTAAATCACATAATTCACGGATATTTTGATATAAGAATAAGCTTTGTGGACAGTAATTGCCACGCGAGTTCACTTTTGATCAAAAACAGGCGAGTTTATGATTTGGAGCAGTGTTTGGAGATGTTCAAGGGTAATTAACTCGAGTTTTTGAGTCGGTATTTGATAATAAAAAACAACAATCGGCTGGCAAGGTGGTGCGTGTATATTTGGAATGCGCATGGATTAAGTTTTATTGTCTGACTTGACTTGACTTGATGGAAGAACCATTACCAACGACAATTACGTAATGTTGAAGGACGAAATCCCCGAAAATCACCCGCATTTGAAAAAAACAAAGTGTTATTTCGCCAAAACTTGTTGACTTGTGACATGTCAATGAATAAAACGACAAAAATCCCTGAATTGGTATCCGAATTTGCTTACGCATCCACTTTATATTCCATGTCTGACCCCCAGTGACTATTTTCTGTTCTCAGATCTCAGAGGAATGCTCGCTGGGAAGAAATTATTGTTAAATGAGGAGATAATCGCCGACACAGAGGCCTATTTTGAAGCAAAGAACAAATCCTACTACAAAAATGGTATCGAAAATTTGGACGGACGTTATAATCAGTCTTTCAGTGTATTCTTGGGAACTATGTTGAAAAAAAAATAACGAATTTTGGTAAAAAATTTTTTTTTTTAACTATGGTAGCTTGGAGACTTTTCAATTAAGATTCTCGAGAGTAAGAAGTTGCATTTGAAATCTAAGACAAAATAGCTCTGAATTGGTTTCTCAGAAACTAAAGGACGAACCAGTGGGCGTATGCAAAGACGGCAATACGGACATGGTTAAATCAACTTCTAAAGCTGTTCATTTATAAATATTCTCTTCTTTTGGGTGCAACAAACTTCGTGTCAAACTTAAGCGGGTATTCTAGTCTATAAATAAAAAAAAAATCGATTTTTTTTTATGTTTTCAAAGTTTAACTATTCAGGAATATGTTTAAAAGAGGATTTTTCAAAATTCAAATTATTTTCGGAGATATAGGCATTTTTCTGACCCGGCATCCAAACTGGCTCGGCTGGAACGCGAAACTTTAAACGCGTTTTTCTAAAACTGACTTTTTCGGAACGATACCCACGATTTCTCAGGTCCTACTGGACTTATTTACTTGTAATTTTTATAGAGTCTTCTTTATAGGCTTGTCTATGGTTGGAACTAGCCCCATACCCAAATTTTTTTTTATTATTTTAAAAAAATTCGAAATAGTCAAAAAAGTGATTCAAAATAACTTTTTTTTTTAGGCAGGCGCCATTTTGTGAAAATTTTTTTCACACTTTTCCGTAGTTCCGGCCATTGGGACATTATTCTAGCTTAATAATCTCTTTTTTTTTGGTTTCAGATAACAAGGAGGGTTGAAATCATGGGTATGGTCACGTGGAAATTTTTAGAAACCCCCCACTTCGTCAGCTCATAATTTTTCAAATTTTTTACTTTTTTTAGTTTTCAATTTTTTTCTCTACTCTTCTAAAATTAACAAATAACTAATAAAAAATGGCTGGTAAAATATTAATTGCCTTTTTTTTACGACACTTTAAAAATTTCCTGAAATTCATGCTTCCAGACTAGCATACCCCCTTAATATGCCCTGTTGCGGGCATAGTAAGTATACAATAAAAAGAAAAACGCAGACTTTCTTCCCAGCGCCCAACTCATCAGGCCATTGTAAGCGTTTTTATTTAGCAACTTTTCGATGGCTTGCCATTTTTTGTGCAAGTTATTCGAGATTTGCTTGTTTTTATTGCTTAGTAAAATAATACTCCACATAGTTTGTGTTGTTGTTGTTGTTGTTGTTGTTAGCCTTGTCAATTGCTTTTTATCACTTTCCACAAACTATGCACAATCACTTGTAAGGGTATCGTTTCCAATTTCCTGCCAACGCCAACAGAAGCTGAGCGAAAGCGCTTGAAAGCGGAGAAAAAGTGCAAATTTCGGAAATAAAAAAAATATATAAATAAAATGTGCGAGACTTGATGAAATACTAGTTGAACACGAAAAAGCCAAAGAAGAGAGAAATATGCGCCTGCTTTGCTGCGCTACAAATCTTCTTTCTTGCTGCGTTGCTATGCATGTGTAGGTGGCAATGCCAATGGCTGCGAAAAGTTCAGCAAACTGCATGAACGGGTATCAACGCCTGAAAGACTTAAACACACACACACACAGCAATATGTACGTATATATGTGGGTGTGAATGGCGTTGCATGTTTTGCTGTCTTCTCTGCTTTTCAACACTTTTCACACGCTTGCACTTTGTTGATTATTTTCGCGCATTTTCTTTGCCAGAGTTTCCGATAAGTCTAAGTTGCTGCTAAGGAAAATTACTTTTGGGGTTATGCATCTTCGCAACGTTGCACTTGCAAAGTAAGGCAGTCAGCTTTGTTGTATACATTAAGGCGTATACACTTCGCGACAACGACAATGAAAACAACAACAACAACAACTATGGTATTTCATCGACATTGACAACTTTGCTCATTACGTGGCCATTGGAAAATGCTGCAGCTGTGTGGCGCGCATTAAGGCTTAGCATATATTCAGGCGTATTAGCACACTGCCTAAATGTATGCTTTTGGGGAAGTTTAATGAAGGTTTTCGAATTTAAGCCGTGCAAACTGACTTTCTAAGGAAAAGAAGGTGACGAATGTACCGAAGCTTTTATTTCAAATTATCCGATGCGCTTTCTTTTTTTCTGCTGCAGAAGATTCATTTCCTTCACTTTATTAGTAAGTCAGCTTGTAAAATTCAGAAGTATACGCAGAAGGTCTCATACAATATATGATATGATTTCTAAGTATCGATGTCGGTCAACCTAGAGGTAAATGCTGGTAGGACGGATGTGGTCCTCTTTCCAAGGAGGAAAAAAATACCGCCGTGGAAACTCGCGAGCCTCAGTGGTGTTGAATTGTCTACTAAGGAGCATACCAAGTACCTGAGAGAGTGAAAAAGGCCAGCGGTGCCCCTACATGCATGTAAGAAAATGCTAGGGTCTACTTAGTATTACACAGCGATAGTCAAGCCAATCTTGCTTTATGGTGCTCTGGTGTGTTGGACTGCTATGAGCAAAATTTTACACAGAAAATCGACTCGCTTTTTTCTGTATAAAGGGTGTGTTAAAAACATTAGACCACATACCCATACGCTTTATTTGGTAGAGAAGGTTCCAAGGCGCAGGTTTTGACACTACAGAAAGATGGATGGCGCAGAAGCCTCTGATATACTAGCGGAACTTAGAACATCTGTATAGATGTATCCAAAATAGCCAATGGTGTGGGAGCCGAAATCTATTGCTCGGAGTTGGATCGGAGCGGGCCCTTCAAGCTTCAGCAGGCAGCATTTAAGGTAATACGGCATTACGTCAGGGAATGTCTTTAGAAGCAGGGCAGTCGGGGATGTAACCACTGCCGGAAAGTGGCACACACATATGTGTATATTGGGTTCCATGCCTATAAGGAGTCCTGGGAAACGAAGCAGCTGATGAGATTACCAAAAAGTGCCATCCGTCTGACTACCTAACAAGTATAGGAAATACAGAAGTTACTAAAAACGATAAACAACGAAATTTAAGAGCGGCCAGCTCGTCAGAACAAGATGGAGTGCCTTAAGTACAAACAAAGAACGCCAAGATCCTCTGAAGAGACGCTTAGAAAATTTCACTTGCTTCTTACTCACACGGACGACTGTTGGCGTCTTGACAGGTCACAAGCCACTGACATTAAATGCGAGTAGGACGGGCATAAGTGATAACGATACATGAAGAAGGTGCAGAAAGTGCAGAGAAGTCAAAAGAGAGAGACGCTGGAACACCTCTCATGCTTTTGTCGAGCACTACCTAGAGCTCGACTGAAGTATCTAGGAGCTTCGGAGTTGAAATGATTGGAGGATGCAGACATCAAGTGGTTGTTCAAGTTCGCCGAAACCGTTGACGTCCGTTGTGACGAATTCTTTACCTCAAATTATTCTGAACCTCCATCAGGCATTACTAAGAACCAGTATGACAACGTACGATGTGATAGCCGGACAGTATAACCTAACCTAACCTAATCAAAATAATCGCTCTCCTTTCGCAATTATTTTAAGAAAATCATTTTCTCCGATGAGGCTCACTTTCATCTGAATGGTGCGGTAAATAAACTAAACTTTGGTGTGAAGAAAATCCACAAATTATTCGTGAACAACCATTACATTCACCCAAATGGACAGTTTAGTTGAGGTACGAGGGCTGCTATATATATTTCTGGACTAGGCAACACTAAGTGTTGCCAGGTGCAATCTGACATTTCCATTGGAAAGTTTGACTTTTTTTTAGCATAACATCACTCAGAACGTTTTGTCATTTAATCGTGAATTGTTTTATTTACAGGGAACTAAAAAATTTATATCGGCCAAAAAATGGAATTAACTCGTGAACATTTTCGTGCGATCATTTTTCACAACTTTCGACGTGGATTATCACGACAAGAGTGCGTCGATGAACTAAAATCTTTGTATGGCTATTAAGCACCATCCTTATAGCACTGTGAAAAACTGGTACAACGAATTCAATCGTGGCCGGCACTTGCTCAAAGACAAACTCCGTGAAGGTCGTCCAAAAACAGCCGTTGTGCCAGAAAACATCGATGCCGTACGTGAACTGATAATGTAAGACCGTCATGTAACATACCTTCAGAGAGAGGCATGCCTATGCATTTCTCCCACCAGCATACATTTGATATTGCATGATCACCTGGCCGTAAAAAAGGTTTGTTCTCGTTGGATCCCGCACAATTTGACAATCGTTCAAAAAAAGGCTCGTGTGGATTGGTGTAAAAAAATGCTGAAAAAATACGATCGCGGTGCTTCAAAAGACGTTTATAAGATCGCCACAGGTGACGAATCATGGATCTATGCGTATGAGCCCGAAACAAAACAGCAATCGACCGTGTGGGTCTTCCAAGACGAGCCAAATCCAACGAAAGTTGTTCGTGGAAGAAGCACTTCGAATTGATGGGTCATCCGCCGTGCAGCCCTGACTTGGCACCCAATGACTTCTTTTTATTCCCACACATCAAGAAAGTAATGCGTGGTCAACGATTTTCGCCGCCAGAAGATGCTGTTGAAGCATTTAAAAGCCATGTTTTGGAGGTGTCTCAACCGGAGTGGAAAAATTGCTTCGAAAATTGGTTTGAGCGCATGCAAAAGTGTATAAATCTTGATGGAGAATATTTTGAAAAACAATAAAACCATTTTCGTTGATAAATATTCCTATTTTCATTATTAGGCCAGAAATATATATAGCAGCCTTCGTATGAAAACCTTTGGATAGCTTCTGTAATTTTTGCTTGAAGAATCGATGAGCCGAAGTTATCGTCTTTCACACTTTAGCTCTATACTATTCGGTCGGTATGCGATTTGTGCGTATACTATAACAGGAGTGAAGGGAGCCATGCGTGGAATTGTCCGATCGGTTCAAGATAGGGCTTGGATTTATTTCTAAGTACAAAAGATTTGGAATTTCATATATCTAAGTGTAAACACTCTCCTATTATTTGAGATTTTTGTCAAGATGTAAATCGTGCCAAAGCACTATACTACTTTTCACAATAGTACTTTTCGTCTTAAGTTGAAGTGCAAGAGATCTCTTACTTATTCCAAATAGCAGTGACACCAACCTTAACCTCATGAGCTTGGTTAGTTCATACACCAAGCTGAAAGAACACGAGGCTCTAACTTGTGAGCTGTATGAAATGCTAGTGATTACAGGTATGTTCTGGTTGCATAGGTTTACTATAACAACAACTATAACTAAAACAACTTCCACTGTAAGTTCAATGCTCCCTGTAATATTATTTGCACATAAGTATACATGCAACATATATGCTTGCATTCAAATTTAATCTCCCTGGTATTTATTCCGATCGCTTTGTTAGTAGTCATCAACATTTAGTTCAAAAAAAAAAATTTGCAAACACATGTTTTGCGTAAACTCCTGTAAGCCACATAGCCAGTCAGCGAACACAACCGTACAAATGCGTACTGTTATACCATACACCACATAAATGAACACACAAAAAATGGAGTACTTAAAGGGGAAAACATGCCACTAACAACCTGCAAAACAGCGACAACGCCAATACATGGTTACGTAACGGGGAGCGGTAAGCAGAAATTGTGTGCCAAGTAAGAGAGCAGATAATAGCAGGGGGACGTGCCAGCCGAGCAGAGGCTGGAGTAGCGGAGTCAATACTTGTATATTGAGGAGTAAGCTGAAAACCATTGCATAACTCCAGGGATTACAAGCAAACTCAAACTGTTTGTTAATGTGTAGTAGATACGACAACACAAATACGTAAACATACCACTATAGAACAACAATAAAAACAAACTTGAAACTAGCAAAGCGTGGCAGGAGTGAGCGCACAACAAGCGCACTATGACGACGGCTCGGTTGACAGACTCATTGAGTTTACCTTTAAGGTGGTCATGGCACGAGTGCATAGCATACACTTAGGCGCATAAGCAGTATAATGCCAGCAAAGTACTTGTGCGCGGCGTTGTGTGCGTTAGTTAGTTTGCGTAACGATTTGCTGCGCTGAGGTTAGAGAGGGAAGCATAAATTGAGAGCGGCGGAGTTGAGCGTGAGTACGGCGGCACAGCTGATTGGGTTGTGAAACGTGCTATGGAGTCTATGGGGTGTGAGACTTAGCTGCACGAAGTACTATACATGTCGGTATGCGATTTGTCTTGTTGGTGGTTTTAGTTGGCTTACCTAACGCTTTGATTACTTTAGTATGACGCGCGGATATAACAAATAAGTGAGTGAGCTGTGGATGCCGCTATAAGTTAGTACAGCGTTAACTTACAAGTAGTTTTCGTTCAATGCGCTTCGATTTACGTACGAGTATACAAGTATAAGTCTGTGGCGGCTGGGCTGGACGTGCAGCAAGATTATGTTTGCAGGGGTGTGTGCAACACAACTTGTACGAGTATTTGTCTAGGCGCCTATAGTCATACACATGCAAGCACATATTTAAAGCTGCCTGCATATAATATCAGCTTTTGCCATGATTGCGGATCCATGTCTCGCCGGTAATGCACTTAATCGAATAATTTTCAAGTTCGACAAACATTTTCAATGTCGATTATATGCAAAGAACGCTTGTAGCGTAGAATGCTGTAGATAAGCAAGAGCTGAAGAAAATCGAAAAGACACACAGACTGCGGGCGTTGTGTAGCGCCGAGTGTGAGTGACTGAGTGTGTGCACGGCAGACTAACAAAAGCGGTTTGTTATTAAGCTTGTGAATTTAAATGTGCTAAGCAATGAGCCAAGCAATACTGAGGAGGTGGGTGTAGGGCGCTTTCGTTAAGCTCAAGGTGCCTTGAACGGTAAAATGACAGCGACAGTAGTTTGTCGGCAGAAATGACTAGCAACTCCAAGGGAGTTTCAGCAGTTCCTATTATACATATATACATACCATTTAAGTTTCGTATTTGAGTATTCATTATACGCTCGAAAAACTTTTGCCAAAGCAAAAATGCGCGCCAAATGCATTTGAATGAAGTTCGATGGCGGTGAGTGAGAGTGGGAGAGATAGAGAAAGGAACTTCGACTGCGGGCTAAAAGAAAAATGTGCACTAATGTCGTGAGACAGTAAGTAATGGATTAAAGAAGCCCAAATAAGGATGAGTTGAATAAGAAACTGTGAACGCTGGAGTTGATGGAGTCACGAACGGTTTTTTAAAGGCGAGTTAGCAACTGCACTGTATACGATGAACAGTTTTTGAACAGTGTTGCCAATCACGGGTTTATTTGCGCCGGCTTTTGACTAGTGATGAAAATTAATTAAGTTAAAATATAGAAACTAGCAGACTTTTAAGCAAATGTATGGAAATTGTCACGAGTCTCGAAGAGCTTGAAAAAAATGTTGTTAGAAACTTGCAGTCAGAGTTCTCTCTTTGGACAGAGAATGCTACCATAACAGCAATCGAGTATACCCAGGTTGAAGCCTTCTTCTTCTTTACTGGCGTAGATACCGCTTACACGATTATAGCCGAGTTAACAACAGCGCGCCAGTCGTTTCTTCTTTTCGCTACATGGCGCCAATTGGATATTCCAAGCGAAGCCAGGAAGCTCAGGTTTAAGTAGGTGCACAAATAACAACCATTCCAGTTCTAACCAATATCTGTAGGCTCATTATCGTTTAATTTGAATGGCAACCCTGGTCTAACTGAGTGGGGCTTACGACCTCACATGGTCTATGGGCTTTATGTTAGTATCATCCGTCCCTTAATAACATATGATGCCACTGCACTGTTGAGGATATCATTATCGAAAAAATGGCGCTGTGAAAGCTACATCAGCAGAACCTCTACAGGTTATCCTCCATATCCGGGCAAATAAATATTTAAGTGAGGTCCTTACGGCCAGCCGCCTACTGATTTTAGCGATTGAAGGAATGATATCATACTCGACCTTGTTTAGGAAGTCGGGCTAAACTGGCAACGTCACCGAGAAATGAAGATCCATTAGGAATTAAGCACCATGTTGTCATACCCCAGTAGAGAAGATTAGACCAATGGTTCTGATAGTTCCAAAGGGGAAAGATTTATTTTCACCGACGGATCAAAGGGTAGAATAGGAGTAGGCTTTTTCTCTAGTAATCCATAGTAATCCATACGCAGAAGGTAGCTTCAAATGAAATTACTAAAGTTCAGTCTTTAAAGTCGAACTTGTTGGCTCAACAGAAGGTGCCAAGTGGGCTTCTGATATAACCAGTAAAACTACGAACAGTTTGATGAACAGCCAAGCGGCAGTAAAGGCTATAATGTTGGTAAATTAAAGTCTGGCTTCGTTAGGTTACGCAAGTGGGTCGGTTTGTATCACCTGGGTTCCCGTGCTACATGGGAATAGAAGGACGCGAAAAGACAGAGGGGAACAAAGTCTCCGCATTATTCAGCTCTTTGAAGTGTTGTTTTATGCAGTTGACATTGGAGGAACACCTCACGGCTTGGAATACTGGCCACACAGGGTATACTTAAAAGCTACTTTGAGGTAGTGCTGTTGGTGGATAAACTAAAAACCTTTTAATACTAAGCAAAAGAAAACTTAGCCCTAAAGATCGCAGCTTCAAAAACTTGAAAAGGTAGGTTTGGCGGAATGCAGAGCATGCGCTGGGGATGACGAGACGCTAGAACATTATGTTTGCGAATCCTCAGACTTCAGTCGAATGAGACAGCATACAGGTATATTCTACGGTTTGAGTGCTTCAACTAAAGAGGCATTGGGAGGATTGGAAAATATTATGTACTCTATCAAATTTAATAAGTTGTTGGAGAAGGTCAATGAGCCTAATGATGGCTTGAGTGTGACCGTCTGCGGTCTGCTTTTTCTGCGCTCTCCTTTTCAGGCAACCAACCAGCCAACCAAATGGCAACTCTATTCATACACGTGATGGGTGTGCTAAGACCATGCGAGGCATAAAAAAAAACGGCAGCAGCTGCATAAACATTTGCAGGAACACACATACTTACAACAACTGTTTTTAACAACCTCACTGGAACAAACACTGCCAATTGTATCGAAACGCTGTCAGCTTCCAACCAAATCGTTGGGGCTGAGCTCATCAAGGCCAATGTTAAAATATTTTTATTCGAGGTGGCCTACACTTATTTTCTTTTCATTCAATCCCACTGAGTAGCTCTGCGTATGTATGGTGAATGGTGGAGTCTCTACTCAACCCATAGCATAAAAAAAACATTGTTTGTCTGTGTTCCGCTTTCGGTATCCAAAGGTTTTCTTCAAGTCAATCGCTGCAATCGAATGTCTTTAAGTTTTGTTCCGTCTGTTTGTGTTCTTCATTCAGCATTGAGTGGCTTGTTCAATTGTCGTCGTAATATCTTTTGCCTTTGATTCTGGTCCATCTTTTGGTTTAAAAAGATAAAATATTTGACAGAATAACTCTAAAATGGAACGATCCAAGTACTGCTTTGCCAGGGTTCGTGAGATTGTATCGATGTTAATATTGTCCTTGGTCGGAGTACCGTCAATGTCGGTTTTCGACCAATTCTAATCTTTTCAAGGACACAATTTTGAGTCTTAAAAGTTGATCAGTAACACAAAACCTCCAAAATACGGCCCTCGGATACGCGATGCTCTTGTTAAAAGTAAATGATTTTATTCTTCCCCTGACTTGGAAAGATTAATAAAACTCAAAATTTATATGGAAATGTGAAAAAAATCGTCCCTATTTTAGAAGTAGAACTTGAGCTAGTCTATGCTGTAGTCACAATTTAAATTTACAGAATAGTTTTTTTATAAGACAAAAACTTTCGAAGAAGTTTGAAGGGCACATAAATAACTGAATCTATATCAAACTGTTGAAGCTTCACATATTTATGGTGACAATTTTCAAAGGATGCCATATTAACAATACTCTAGTTAAACTCACCCCATCACCATAGCTCAGGCTCTGCTCACTGGATGCACCGCTGCCATGTTGCTCAGCTTCAGCCACAATTGCCTTTGCATGCTCAGCTCCAGCGCCACCATTATACTGCAATCTCGGATGATGTATTACTTGTTCCACTAATAACTTGGTTTTCTGCCCCGCCTCAGCACCTGTGCCAGCCTCAGCACCTTTTAAGCCCTGATAATTTGGCGAGAGCCCATACTCTACGAATGAGTTCGGCAGTGGGGCTTTTGGTTCAACTTTAATGGCTACATATTGCTTGGGTGCAGGGATCGCAATATGATGCGCCGGACCATGGGCGCCACCTTCTGCACCACCACCAGCGTTTGCTTTTTGTTCGGCCGCAGGACCGTGTTCCACAATTGGTATATATTCTTTGGACTTGGCCATACCGATAAGACGTCCGTGAATGCCACCAGCATGAGCTTGTACTTGTGGTTGTTTCAGGTCGCCTACTTGTTGCTGCTCGTGCGGGAAAACTATGGGCGCGGTATTGGTATGTGCACCGGGACCAGCTGCAATGTACAGCTTTTTACGCTGCAGCTTCAGTTTGTTCTGCATCTCTTTGGCCAAAAGATAGGTTAGACCATGTATTTGATCTTCGGTTGACTTGCCGACTAATGTGGAGAGTTGTTTGAATTCGGGCAGCTCTTTGAAATTCTGTTTTATATCATCCGCCGGACCATGATATTCGATTTTTACCAACGGTACTTCGGCTTCTTTCTGTGGCTGGGCTGCCACTTGGCCTACTTCATATTTATAGTGTTCGACGGATTGAGGCGCCGCTTCGGCATGACCGACAGCTGCTTGTCCACCACCTGCGTGAGCAGCTGTATATACTGCTACAATTTGGTGCTCACCACCTCCGTTGCCACCATGAACGCCACCATAGCTAACATGACCATCGCCATATCCGCCTGCTTCGCCAGCAGCAACTTCTTGCAGTTTATTCTCGTTGAGCAATGGATCGGGCTTCGAGGGTCGAAAGTGTAGAGCTTTGATAGCGACCGCCGCGGGTACTTCTTCCTTCAATGCATGCGAAACATCGGCTGCATAAGTGTGATGTACTGCGATCGGTGCTGCTTGAAGTCCTTGATGACCAGCGCCCGCGTGTTCCTGTACTATAATGGGATGTGCGACACCACCGCCCTCTTGTTCGCCACTTTCGCCGCCTCCTTCGCCTGCGATAGCTTTAGTTCCGTAGTTTTCAGCGACGTTTGCGACTCCCAAGGCATGTTGAGCTTGAGCTGCATGGGCGGCATGAGCCGCCTGAGCAGCTTGAGCTTCGGCTACTGCATGTACATTTTGACCAGCAGAGGCTGCCTGTACCGCGTGAGTGGCAGCAGCGTGCGCTGCCGCTTGTTCTTCTGCAGTCACCGCTGCATGTGCGTTACCATCATAACCATGACCGACCGGTGCGGCAGCGACAGGCGTATATATGTAACGGATTTTTTCAACAACCGGCACTGGATGGATTTGCACCTGTAATTGTTCACCCTTCTGATGTGGTGGTATGTATTTTATATAGGATGCGGGGGATAGTTTACTGCCTCCACTACCAAGGCTGTAAGTCGGCGGTAAGGCGAGCTTCGCACCATAAAGCGATTTTAACTGACGATAGTCGACCATATGTGCTGGTATGTACTTAACATAAGCTTTGCCACCACCAGCGGCACCACCACCACCGGCGCCATGATCTTTCATCAGATGTGTGATGATCTTTTGCACCTCCACGGGCAACGAACTAATTGACTTTTTTGCCTTCACGATGGGTGCTTCCTTAAAGACAAATGTGCGCTTGCTCTCGCCGTTAGTCTGATCGTTGTCACCTTCGTCAACGTCCTCCTTAACAGGCAGCTCAGCCAGCTGGGCTTTCTTGGTATCCATACGGGCTTCTCGCTTAGTAACAACAGCATAACCCTCTTCGCTAGTGTTGTGTTGCTCCTTAGCTTTAGCATCTTTGCGACTTTGTCTAACCAAACGTAACTGTTCTAATATAGCCCCGTTCGGCTCACGCGCATCCTCTAACTCGAAGCGTATCATTTGCGGTGCCGAGCGCTTGACGCGTTTGCCTTTACGCTTCATGAAGAGCTTGCCAGTTTTGGAGCGATAGTATTTACTCGGATTGAAAGTTGGCAGCGGCGCTGTTACGATGCCTGTTGCGGGCGCATTTCGATGTACACGTATCACTGTTGGAGCTACAGTGCTGACAGCGGCATTGTTACTTAACTTTTGCAGCTCTAGATTACGCATACGTCTTATCAGTGCCTTCGTTTGCTCATCGGGCTCACGTGCTTCGGAAATGTCAAAAGGTATTAGTTTTACTTGAAAATTGAATGACTGGCGATTTGCTGGTGTATTAGGTGCTGCGCGTTTGACACGTTTGTTGGGCGTAATCCTTGCCTGTGCACCTCGTGAAGAACGCTTCGGAGCTGCAGTGGTTACCTTAGTCTTCGCTTTCAGAGAGTCTTTTACCGAAATTGTCGTATTTTTCTCATTCGTATTGGTTGAACTTGCTGCAGTTGTTAGCTTTTCCTCTCGACTGCGATGTTGCCGTATGAGTTCCTTTACCTCGGGACTAGGTTCTAGAGCATCGCTAATTTCGAATTTCACCAGCTGTGGCTCAGTCGGCAATTTTCGTGCTTGCTCAGCCTTCGTCGCTCGTCGTAAACGTTGACGTGAATTGAATTCGTGATGGTCATTATAGGCTTTAATGTAAGTGTCTTCTGTTGGATTATCTAAATAGCGCATGGAGCGTTGATTGCGTGAAGCAATGTATCGACGCATGTCCTGTGTTTAAGTGAGATGGAGAGATAGGGAGAAAGAGATAGAGGATGTGAAGGTAAGCAGATAATAGTAACAGTCATAAGGTTTCAATTTCTTAATTATATGTGTGTGCTTACATCATAGTTAGCAAAAGCTTCCAGATCGGGTGTTCTCAGTTCGAGTGCAGCGGTGGGCGTCAGCTGAAGAGAAAATAAGAAGAGGAAAGGCTTTATGATGCGATCAAAAGATTAATAAAAGTTTAAGTATATGAAAGGTTCAAGTCTTTTAAAATAAATTCCACGATATTGTAAAGAAGTTATGTGATTATTTAGTCGGTAGAATAATAAAATAAAATGTAAGTCATATATGATGATATTCTTTATAATATACTTTCGAGAAGAATTTCTGCAAAATTATTATATATACTTTAGTTTAAAATTTAGTAACTGAAGTAATTCAGCGCATAAAATTACTATTCAGCGACTTCCTTGCTTGATTTTATTTTTAAAATATAGCAACTGAAGCAATTCAGCGAATAATATTACTATTCAGCGGTTTCTATTTGATTCTTTTTTCAATATTTTCGATAAATTATAGTAACTAAAGCAATTCAGCGCATAAAATTACTATTCAGCGGTTTCTTTGTTTGATTATACTTTCAAAACTTAGGAACTGAAGCAATTCACCGAATAATATTACTATTCAGCAGTTTCTATTTGACACTTTTTTCAACATTTTCAAAAAAATTACAGTAATTCAGCTACTTCTTTGCTTGATTATATTTTCAAAATATAGCAACTGAAGCAATTCAGCGCATATTATTACTATTCAGCGGCTTCTATTTGACTCCCTTTTCAACATTTTCGAAAAATTATAGTAACTAAAGTAATTCAGCGCATAAATATACTATTCAGCGACTTCTTCGCTTAATTATATTTTCAAAATATAGCAACTGAAGCAATTCAGCGTATAATATTACTATTCTGCGGCTTCTCTGTTTGACTCTATTTTATAAATTTAGGAACTGAAGCAATTCAGCGCATACGTTTAATATTCAGCGATTTCTTTTTTTGACTGTTCAGTTTGCATTTGAGCTGAACTCTTAGCATTTTCTTCATATTTTAAGCCATCCACTATGAGCTGCTCCAGCCTGGTCGAACGATTGATTCGAGTGAAGCAAGCAGTCGAAAAAAGGCAAGAACTAATCAACAGAAAGGACTTCGTCTTCCATCAGGACAACGCTAGACCACACATAACTTTGATGACTCGGCAAAAACTGGGAGAACTTGGCTGAGAACTTTCAATGCATCCACAATATAGCTCTGACCTTGCACCATCGGACTACCATTTGTTTTGATCAATGCAGAACTCTCTTAATGGAGTAAAGTTGGCTTCAAGAGAAGCCTGTGAAAATTACTTGTTTTTCCCCGACTGGATTCGATAAAGGAAGTTCCTAGCTAACGTACGACCGGCTGGTCAGTTGTCTCCGAGCACCTGAGCAAATCCACAGTGAAAACGATGCTCATTGTCTTTTTTGACATCAAAAGTATCGTCCATCATGAATTTATCCTCCTGGACAAGCCGTCAGCGTCAAGTTTTACGTGAAATTCCTCAAGAGACTCCAACGAAGGGTCAATCGTGTTCGACAAGATGTAGCAGCTGATTGGAAGTTGCACCACGACAGCGCCCCGGCTCACATCGCCTTTCTTGGCAATAGCTACCTAAGCAAGGCCGGCATTTTAATGTTTCTGCAGCCGCCCTACATCCCAAATGCTGGCCCAGGCGTAATATTTTACATTATGAAAAGCCCAACAATTCTGAACAAAAATAATATGACAGCTTGACACCTCCCACGCGTGATCTGTCAAAAAAAGGTAATTGAAAAAAGTACCTCTTCTTGGATCACCCGTTATATTAATCACTAACACATGTACATATGTGCGATAAATAATAAATAATTATGTGTGTCTTTTTGGTATGAAATTTCGTTTTTATTTTAGTTGTTGTTATTGTTGCAATGAGAAAATGCACACAAAGTGAAATTTACATTTTTAGTCTGGCAACAATAAGAAAGGAAATTTGGGAATTTATAAATACAGGTGTTTTGGGAAAACCGGTGGAAAATTTAAATAAATATAAAAATGTCTTACGGTTTGTTTACAAATGAATATATGTATGTACATTAGAGAGGGTCAATTTTATTTTTATAAAATCACTATGCTCTACGGATTTCTACGGCGAATTTTAAAAACTCTGAATGATCGGTTGTATGGAAGATATGTGACATAATTATCCGAACTGACCGGTTCGGGCAAATATCGATTAATATCAAAATGTAACTAAGTACTCACTTACATTCCGAAATCTCAAAAAGTGACGAACCAATTTTTATATGCCCCAAAAAACTGCGGCTTAAAAATCGCTGGCTCAAAACTGGATTTAGCCCCATAGTCTCTTTTAAGCAAAGTTTTTCGCAATGATCTGTAGAACATACATAATGTTTCCGTTTTTTTTGACTACCTGTACATTCTTCCCTAATATACATATATTTTGAATACAGAAGGAATAAAATATTTTGTCTGAGTGTATGCAAAGTGTTGACTTGAATCCAAGTTAGCCGTGAAAATTGCACAAAGTTCGTACAGACATACGCCTATATTAGGATATATGGTACTTGCTCACTCACACACACGCAATCAACTGCATTGCATCGTTTTCAACCTTCGAGAAATAAGGAGTATGAAATAGCCTTTTGGGTGTCTGAGAAAACGAAGCCAGAAACTTTTCTAATTGTTTCATAACTCGCGTTCTTTGTGCTCCCACACACACACACAAAGCTTCATGCACAGGCTGCTGCCAAAAATGTAAGTAAATAAGTATACATGCGCATGCGTGAGCGGTACTCAAGAAAAAGTGCTCTAACGAAGTGTCTGCTTTGTGTTCCAAAAGGCCATAAATATATACAAATATATGTACTGTACGTGGCGTCTCTATGTTGCTTTTTTGTTGGAACTGTTTATATATTATTTGTAAATTCTTTTCAATAAGAGTCTTCCTCATGTCTTTCAATAACTTGTGTTTTTACCAGCTCCGTTTGCTGAGTTTCGACTTTTCCCGAGATACTTGAGATGAATCTTCAGAAAGTTTAAGGTAAGGGATCCCATTTTTTCCCAAAATAACAGGGCTTACAACTTATCAAAACTGTTTTCATTTTATACTATATATAAGTTTGCCTATCAAAAGCATATGCTAGGTTAGGTAAATAGGCTGATTTTTCGTGAGGCCACGCCTATACGTTGTAATGCTCAGGACTCCTAGGTATGGTTCGAAAGATCGTCGCATATCTACAAAGCATCTAGAGCAAGCCATGAATTTATTGAGCTGGGTAATATCAATTTTAGTCAATTCGGTGGGTTTTAGAAAATTTGGCAACCGAAATGCTTCAACCTTAGTGTCGCCAAAGCTTGACAGTGGAGAAGAAAGTGTTAAGATGTTTTTAACTCAACTTTCTTCGTGCAACTTTGACAAATTGAGACGATCCCCTGTAAGCACACCTATTATGTTCCAATCTGAGCCTCCATACTTTCGATGCCCGACGAGTGCTTATTGCTTATACCTGATCCCCAGCGACCGTGAACGTTCTCAGATCGTTCTCATCATGATTGAATTTGGAAATCTTTGTATTAAGACTCGATGCAGCCGAAAGTTTCAAAAGATCCGTCCAGTAATCATCGATGGAAGAAGATGCTTGGGCAGTCAGCTTGTGTAAAGTGAGAAGCGTCAATTGTATACTTGAAGACACTATTGAAATCTTATACATAATCAGTTGACGACAAACTTTTACTCGCAGTTTTATGCAACATGCGTCGTTTGGGCCTGTGATGTGCGGCATGTTGTTATTATGTAATGCGGCATGGTCAATTACATTTCCTAATAAATCACCTTAAGTTAATGACATCAAGCTGGTTAAACTCGATTTAGCTTGAACGACACGACATTTCAAGGCATAAAAAAGGCGCGCGTTTGTCCATAAAACCACAAACACAAACACGATGCAGACGTTTCAATATTCAATTTAGCCTGCACCTCGGTCTCCGTTTGTGGCGCGTGCGTAACCAGTTTTATTGCAACTCTGTTGGTTGTTGCCTGTTGAAAGTTGATTCGGCCTCAGTTAGCTACTGTTGCAGCAGAGTCTTTTGTTTTGACGCGAACTCTTCGGCTCAATTACGTAGCATATTCTTTGGTCGCTCTCACTCACTAATGATTGCCGTAGATTGGCGATGATTGAGATTTTGGCTACAATGGACAGTGGCTTCCTTGCTTTGTTCGGCTTCTCAGTTGTCATCGTTGTTGCTTTTACTTACACATAAATGTCTGATGGAGTGTGTGTGTGTCTATGTGGCAATTGTAGACATCCAACTCTACTGTATGCCTTCTGCTGATCCACGAATTCATAATTATTTGCATTATTGGCAGCGTTTTCCAGCGCTTGAAAGTGAAAGTCTTTTGGTGCCGAAAGACGCGTTGAATGCATCTAAATTGTTGGTATGGCACCCAAATTGGTTTGATGGTGAGTTTTTATGAATTTATAATGTAATATTTCTGGCAAACTATGTGTTATCGATTAGCGGTTTCGATGGGAAAGTTGGCTGTAGTGCGAATTTATTATTTAAAGTAATATAAACATACGCTGAATTATAAAATTTTGAGCTGAATCGAAACTCAACTGAGATAGAAATATAAAATTTGGTGCGGTTGATCGATGAGGTTTCGTACATATTAAGCGCATGAAAAGCTTGCTTCTGGAATGGAAGTCACCCATCAAGTCATTTCATGGCCATCACAGGAGCTGGGAATTATTCTGAAACCAGGAATTTGGATTCCTCATGACTTCAACATCAGGGAGACACGAAAAAGTGATTCAACTGCATGACAATACTCGGGCTTACGTTGCCAAATCCGTTAAAACTTGTCTGGAAACGCTTAAATTAAAAGTCCTTCCGTATCCGCTATATTCCCCAGATTTTGCACCATCCAATTATTATTAATTCTGTTCAATTTGACATGGTCTGGCTCAGAAGCGGTTTTACTTACAAGACGACAACGAAAAATGTCTTGATTCTTGGATAGCGTCGCAAGTTGAACCAAAAATGGGAACAAGTTGTGACTAGCGATTCGCAAAACTTCGAATAATTCAAACAATGAGAGTCCTATACCTAAATTGTTTACACAATCTTCAGAAACACATATTAAGAGATCTAGAGAAAGCTGAAACAAAAACTTGGCTTTTACGTTCTTTATATTCTACAAAAGCTGGTGCGTCAGTGGCATCAAAACTTTTTTAGTATCAAAAATGAAACAAATATTACGCCTGACGGACCGTGCGCTTTTGGTATACTCAGTGTTTCTAGAGTCCACGAGGCGTTCTGCAGCTAGCAGCTCTTGCTCCAACCATTTCAACCAACAATAGGATATAACTTTTTTCTAGTCAACAGTGAATTTATTTTAGCCAAGCCAGTTTCTTTTGGACGAAAATTTTGGTGTTGGAGCACTGTTTTTATATCTTAAAAGCTATCTACATTGACTAAAATCGATGTTAGGATCCTCAGCTATTTTGGTTAAAGGTCATGTTTTGCGTAGCCCTGGCCTTTTTTGAACAGAATTAGTAGAGCAACAAACCGCTAAATACCTTGAACTAGTTATGTAAGCAGAGGCACTCCTCAAAGAGGTGTCCCGCTTTTATTGTCCCCAAACATAACATGAACGAAGTACTACTTTAACTCAACGGAGAAGTAAAAACTTTCGCATATGCAGACGATGTATGAGTCTTAGACGTATCAGTGTATAGTCCACTAACAGTGAGGTTATGGAAATAGCCTTACGAAGGTTACTACTATGGACCACACACAACGGACTAAGGGTTGGCCCTAGTAAGGCCAAATTGAAACTATTCAGGAATAAAAGCAAAATACCTTTATTTTTTCTCACCGATGGCTTCACAAATCTCTGCCTTGAAGGGCAAAATGCCTGTGCAGAGGTTACCAGGGTATTTAAGTGATATCCGACTGATACGCTTAATAAGCTTTTGCGTCCACTGGTCGTAGACGTAGACGTAGACCCATAGTGGCAACATTTCCTGCTCTTAAAATCAAAAAGAAAGGTAGTTGGAAAGGAAAACTTATGTATATAATTCTGAACCAGCTGAAAATAGCTCTAAATAGATCAGACAATATTCTCCCAAGGTTGGATTTCAATAGTAACTTATAGGTGCGAATATTCTCTTGAGATTAATGCAGAAGAGCTTTAGTAGAGAGGAGAATACTATGTAATCTATACCGACGGATCCAAAATGAACTGCACGGGGAGTATGTCCCGAAACTATCAAATTAAGTTAGGACTAGGCATAGATAAGGCCTGTGGTTTTCCTCTTGAATAGCTACGGGAGGATACAGAAAGCTACCATATGTACAGACAGCCAGGCGGTAATGTCGGTCTTGTCGTCAACAATTGTAGGAAAACGTTAAGCTCACTTTAACATTTTTGGCAACGAAAAAAAAAAAAAATGAATTCGCCAAGTCAGGAATCTCTAGATGAATGTGAGACAGTAACGTGCCCGCTAGGAAAGATCAAAGGGTGGTAAATACGCAATTTTAACCAATAGCTCAGAACAGTTGGAAATCTATAACAAAATGCAAGATAGCGAAGCAGATACGACGAAAGAACTTATTCAATATAAAGTATATATTGACTTACAGCTGCCTAAAGGGGGTATTTGGTGTCTGGAGAACATGTGTTGAAAATGGGAATGTCCTATAACGATATTTGGTACAGCAGCAAGCTTGAAGTGAGTAAGAAAACGGTTGTACATTTCCTCTGCGAGTGTCCAGCTCTATCACCATCCACATGTAGAACACTTGGGATCCATTCAGGCACTAAACCTTGACTGCCTATCTTTAAAAAGATATGAGTAGTTTCATGAGGGCAATAAATAGTTTGAACATAAGCATAAAGGTCTTACGAATAGTTTGCAAAATGGCGCATCTAACGCTGATTGAACCAAAAAGAATAATTTAATACATCCATATAATTTTTTCTTAAGGCATTAACTCCAAAATATCTCTGGTTTTGAAGCACAAACTGGCAACAAAATACGAAAAAATAAGCAACTTATTCTAATAAGTCTATTCATTATTCAAATAAAGTGGCCAGCTGTCAAAACAATATTACAAAATTAATATATTTGCGTCAACTAATTATTTGCAGAAGATTTTGTCGCCTATAGAAGAATAAAAATTGGTAAAATAAAGTAAAAAATTTTGATATTTTGCCAAAATGTTGCGATCTATGTGTTTGTGTGTATATATTTATTTGTATATCTGCCATACATCTGTTGGCTAAGCGCTAACATTAAGAATGATTTATAGCGGCAATTGTAAGTGGCAATTGTCGAGGAGATATGCCGTTGGCAATGGACATAACTGTTAGCAATGGAACATTAACTTTAGGTGCAACATATTTTTGCGAAAATTTTGAAGAAAAGAAAAATAAAAACGTAAAAAGTATCTAAAAATTATGAGCGATGGAGAAAGCGGGTAAGAAGATGTACTATACATATAAGCGAAAATGCATAAATTAAATAGATATTAGTTGGAAGAAAGTGTTGAATAAAAATTTAATAAAAAATTAAATTTCGCAAAATAATATATAAAAAATGTGTGATTGAAATAAGAAAAAAAAAAAAAAATATTACAAATAATTAAATATATTTATATTTTTCAAAAGAGTGTTTGAAATGTTTTTTAATTATTTTTAGAAAGATAGTAGTTGAAAAAAATGTTTACTTAAGAGGAAAGGAAATGTATGTTTGAAATACAAAAACTTATAATAATTTTGTAAAAAAAAATTATAAAAAATTAATTTGAAAAAAAGTAAAAATTATTTTTAAAAATTTTAAAAATTTAAAAATAAATTTTTCTTAAAAAATCTGATTAAAAAAGGGGTTTTTATAATTTCAATAACTTTTTTTTAATAATAACGAATTGAATAAAAAAACATGAAATAAAATTTTGAAGTAAGGAAATTATGAAAAATTCGCCAAATAATATAAAAAAAATGTGAGATTACAATTATAAAAAATTATAATAAAAAATATAAAAAATAACATTTTTCAAAAGAGTTTTTGAAATGTTTTTTATATTTTTTTTTTTTAGAAAGACAGTAGTTGGAAAAAATGTTTACTTAAGAGGAAATAAAATGAATTTTTGTAAAAAATTTTGTAAAAAAAATTATAAAAAAAAATTAATTTGAAGGAAATAATAACTATAAAAAAACAATTAAAAATAAATTTTTCTTAAAAAATTTGACTTAAAATATGTTTTTATAATTTCAATAACTTTTTTTTTAATAATAATAAATTTAATAAAAAAAACATGAAATAAAATTTTGAAGTAAGAAAATTATGAAAAATTCGCTAACTAATATTAAAAAAATGTGTGATTAAAATTACAAAAAATTGTAATAAATAATATAAGGAATAATATTTAATAAAATAATTTTTTAAATGTTTTTTATATTTTTTTTAGAAAGATAGTAGTTGAAAAAAATGTTTATTTAAGAGGAAATGAAATGAATGATTGTAAAAAATTTTGTAAAAAAATTGTAAAAATTGATTTGAAAAAAAAAATAATAATAATACTTTTCAAAAAAAAAAATTTTTTTTAAATAAATTTTTCTTAAAAACTTTGATTTAAAATATGTTTTTATAATTTCAATACTTTTTTTAATAATAATTATTTTGTAATGCTTATCAAAATAAATAATAATTAAATAACATTTTTTTTTTCAATATAAAAAATTCATAACATAAAGTTAGAAGTTGTGAAAAAGAAAATTGGATACAGCGTACACTAACAACAACACCAAAAACCAGAGATATTTAATAAGCCACACTAATTTGCAATTGAAAATTACACCATAAATGAGAAAGGAAGATGCAGCTAACAACTTCCGTCCACAGAAAAATGCACGAAAAACTAAAAAAAACCACAACAACAAAGCTAACAAATGCAAATGATAATGAAACACGAAAAAAATTAATAAAGGAAACTGACGAAAGTAAAAAACAAAAAAATAAAGTAGCATAAATATGCAAACATACATACGTATTTACATAAAAATTACTTATGTATGAGCTGCGTTGCGGAAAGTCAAGTCAACTAAGCGGTAAAGTGAATTGAAGTGCTGATGGAAGTTAATAAGGCGTTGAGTGATAAAAATCTATGTTTGTTTTTGCTGTTGTTGTTGCTATGTTTTATTTGCATGCGCAAATTGTCGACAAAGTGTGGTGGCTGAGTGTGAAAATGCTGCAAAAACAACAATGTGAAGAGCAAGAAATGCGCAAAAATTATTCACGGACTTTATTACTGCCATAAGGTGGCAGCATTTCCCTTTCGGTATGTTGGCTCTATTAATTAGTACGCAAATGTGAACCACAGCAAAAAAAATTGGAAATAAAATGAAAACAAAAATGGTGCATGAAATTTGAATATATTTGCTGCAAGGAGCGGTGAAAGTATACTAAAAATTGTTAAAATACATTTGTGGGCAAAAAAGAGTAAGACTTTTTAAGTTAAATATCCTTCGAAAATCCAGTGTTGGTATGATTGTCAGTGACATGTCTGCGCCTTATTCAACAAAGAAGTTTTATTCAATTTTGTCGGCGGACTCAAATTACTGTTGCCGAAACTTTAGGATGTTGGAAAGATCTTCGGTGATAATTGTTTATCTTGAGCAAGTGTTTTTCATTGGTACAAATTATTTAAAGAGAGCATAGAACGTGTTGACGGCGAACCATGTTCAGAACGACCATCATCAACTGATGATCAACCCGACAATAAAATTAATGTTTGAGAATCGACCATTTACAGTCAGAGATTTTACTGGCATCGTTCGAATATCGGAAAGATCAGTGAAAACGATTTTGAAAATTAATTTGAGCCTAAGAAAGATGATATTGCTTCCAAAATCATACAATATTTTGAGCGTTAACGACCAGGATTTCATGAAACGTTCTATTTTTGGCGATGAGTCTTATATCTTTGCTTAGGACCCGGAAAAGGATGTTCAGTCAGCTGAATATCGCAGCGTGGATAAGCCGAAGCCGAAAAAATCCGTCAAATCAGATCAAAAAATAAGATTATGTTGACAGTTTTCTTTCATTATCAAGGTGTGGTGCACTTTGAATTTTTTCCGACCGGCCAAACTGTCAACAAAGAATATTATTTGAGTGTTTTAGAACATCCTTTTCAGGGTCTAATTAAGGAATTCGAATCCTCGAATGTTCTTGCCTCGACTTCTGAACTTAAGTTCGTGTGCGAGCGAACATTTCATACAATTGCAACTTGTCAGAATCAATGTCAGATCCGACATCGTGCAGTTTTCAGCCGACTCTGCCTTTTATATCATCCTGGATATACATTCAATGTCTCTGGCATATTTAGTTATTGATTGATTAATTGTGCTTTTAGTAGTTTCTAAGAAAAACGTTATAAGGCAGAGGCAGGGCTTATTATCTGATTTCATTAATTTTCGAACGTTTGATAGAAATTTGTATAAAATTTGACCTTAGCGAATTTCGTTATTATGGCTTTAGTGGTTTAGGAATATTAGAGGGCACCACCAAATCTTTCTTCTTTTAATTTTTAGCCCTTAGGTGCCCCTTCTTCGAGTAGTTCCCTCTTCCAATTTACAGCTTTATATGCCAATTTAGAGTTTGGTTATGACTTTTTATAGGGTTCTGATTAATGTCGTTCGATTACGCCCATCTACGAACTCGTCCTCATTTTCTGCCAAAGAATACGTGTACAATTAAGATATCTTAATTTTTACTCAGGTTACTTTCATAGACGCTTTGTTGCTTTTAAAAATATTCTTCATTAAGATCGGAATACTTCCTAATGCCTTTGAACTAAATATTGAAACACTTTTGCCATTCTGATTGAGGTTTCTCCAAAACACGCGTTTTGCACGCATCAACCGCCTCATCAGCTGTCGAAAAACGTTGATCTCTTAGTAGATTTTTTACGTACGGAAGGAAAAAAAAGTTGATTCAGTCGATGTTTGAGAGGTCGCATTATCGTGGTGAAGAGTGAGCCGTCTTCCATCCTAGGATTTCTTAATTTCTTTTAAGTCTGCTGGCAAACCATATTCAAATAAATGGTTGTGTACCAGTAAGAATTAACCTGCACTATTCTGGTCGTATGGCCGTGAAATGTTCAGTTATTCCAAAAAAAAAGGCAACCATTTGCTTGGAAGTGCTTCGTAGCAACTTTTGTTGGATTTGGCTCACCTTGAAACACCCACACAGTCGTCTGCTCTTTAAATGCGTAAATACAAGTTTCACCATTTGTCACGATTTCGTAGACGTGTTTCAAAGTACTGCACGACAAATTGTGTGGGATCGAACGTGAATATTTGTCTTACTAATGCCTATGGTTGTCTAAATCTCGCTGTAAGTCACTTGATGATCTGGCAATATTAGTTTGTGCACAGCATCAAAAGCTTCCGGAACAGCAACTGATTTTGACATTCGCGAAAACTCGACTGAATTCACTATACCATCGATAAACACTGGCCCTTGACGGAGCCTCTAAAAACTAAATTAAGTTCATCGATGCACTCAAGCTGAGTTAATCCACGTTAAAGATTTTAAAAAATAATCGCTCGAAAATGTTCGTGATTTACTTCTACTTTTTGGCTGAGATGCATATTTCCAGTTACTGTAAGCAACACAAAAAGCAGTCGTATATCAAAACATTCTGACTATGCTTACCATCAAAAATGTCAAACTCTACGACAAAGTTAATATTTTTCAGATTAGTTAATAATTAGATTAGCTAAAAACGTACATGAAGATCGTGAAAAGTCGATTCGACACCGTTCGCAGCAACTCGGACTGACGTATGGATAGACCTCGCACATTTTACGGCGATATCTTAAATTCAAAGCCTACAAAATACAGCTGAAGCCGCATTTGAAAAGTTCCATGAAGATCCAAAGTTTTCGAGCCAAATTTTGTTCAGTGATGAGGCCCATTTTGCGGCAAGATAATCCATATTTCTTCAAAAATGATGACGGTGAGAACGAAGTATTCAATGGCGGCCGTTATCGCGACCATTTGATACCTGAAATTGAAGCTCGTGATCTTGGCTACATTTGGTTGTAAGAAGACGGAACAAGAATCGAGATCGTGTGATATCACACCGTTATACTTTTTCCTGTAGGAATATGTAAAGTCTAGAGTCTATTCGGACAATCCCGCTTCAATTCAGACCAAACCATCACGCATGTCATTCGGTGGTATCCAATCTGAATACTCGAATTGATCTTCAGAAAATAGATGCCAACGAATACTCTTAAGAATGATAATAGAAATTTCCCGTTAAATTTGAAATTTCTGTGTTTTTTCTTTAAAAAAGTAGGGAACCTCGATAGGGAGTGTTTAGTTAGAGTCGTTCACTTAATAATTATTGTAATACTGATTGGCTCACTATATAGTACATATATCTCTATACGATTGAGATTATAAGGGAGACATAATATTTGGGGAATAAGTTGATGTTTCTCAAGGTAAAAAAATACGAAATAATATGGCTAAATAAATTTCACAGTGTACAAATTTGCATTTCGACTTACCACAACCAAGGTGAAGGTGGCAGCAACAAGTGCCACCAACCTGCGAGTCGGCAACATTTTCGTATACAATTTGTGGCAAAATCGGCAGCTGCAGCTTACACTGCAATTAAGCGAGTTGTTGCAGGTTGTCAAGCGATGGCAGGCGGCGTGAGCGGCGCTAACGGTATCGCAGTGCCCGTTAAAGTTAAGTGGAAGTGGTTATGACTTGCGCTTTTTCGATAAATTTCTTGTTTTGTTGTTGTAGATAATTGTGTATATTTCTTTGCTTGTTGTGGGTTTTGTCAAGCAAATATTTGTAGCTGCGTTATTGTTGTTCTTGTCGTTCGAAGCGCGAGTTATGCACACTTAACGCACTCTGCACGAGCCAAGTTCAAAGTCACTGCACGCAGCTGTTGGGCAAAGACCACAAAAACAATAAACAATGAAACAACAAAAGCATACCAGCGATGGTCGCGAATACTTAACGGGTTTCGGTGAGCGTTTAGTGCTTTTATTGCACTAACTGTAGTTTTTTATGCAAAATATTTGTGTTTCACACTGACTTTTAGGTGTTGATGGGGAATTTGTGAATTATGAAATGTAAGTATATAAGGGAAATATTTATTCACCTGAAAATATTTATGAAAGTCGAAATTTTTTAATTAATACTTTTATAATATTTTTTTATTTATTATATTTTATTTATGAATTTCTCTAAGCACAAAAAGATTGCCATCAAACAAAAAATTATAAAAAAAAAATTTTTAATTATAGTAAGAATAATTAAAAAAAATATTTTTTTTTGTAAATAATTTAAATTTTTCAAAACTGCTGTGGTGCAAAAAAAAAATATTCTTGGAGACTCATTATGTTGAGAAACCAATATTATTAAATTATTTAACTAATTATTATAGTTTTTTTGTTTTTTGATATGTTTTGGTCTTTTGATATTTTTGCTAATGAAAATAAAATATTGCAAAATGAAAATATTAATATTTTAACGCGATAACGCAAAAAAATGATTTTAAATTTTATTTTATTTTTAATTTAATTTAAAATTAATTTTTATAATTTCATTAAATTAATTATATTCATTTTTATTTATTTAAATAAATTAAATTTTAATATTTGAAAAAATTTTAGTTATTTTCAGTTTAATAAATTATTTCTTTAATATATTTCTTGAGATTACCTTAAAATATTTATTTATATTAATATTATACATTATTTTTGTGTTATATCGAAACTTTTTCAATTTAAATTTTTGTATGACATATAAAAAATAATTTGTTAACAAATATAAAATTTTTAATTCTTTTTAATTTTTTTTAAATAAATTTTATTAATATTTTAATAATGCTTTTAATGTGAGAACATTCAACATACTTATAATTTTTTATATACAAACCAATATATTTTTAAAATTTCAAAAAAAAAATTCCAAAATAAAATAAGTTTTATAAAAAAATAAAAATAACTTTTTTAAGTAAAATTTTAAAATACAACAAAAACAAAAAAAAACGTATAAAAAAAATTAAATCTTATTAAAAAAAATATAAATTTTATAATTTCCTTTAAAAAAAATATTAAATTTTGTTAAAAAAATACAACAAAAACAAACCAATAAAAGAAAGTTTATTATACAATTTTTATTTTTTTAATGAATAAAATAAAATTTTTTAAATAAAAATTTAATACTTTTTTGAAAGCTGTTTTATTTTAGTTGAAAATTATTGATTTTAGTTTAATTTTTTTTTATTCTTATTGCAATCGTATGCAGTTTAATTATTTTAATGTACAAAACAACACAAACATCTTAAAGATTACTATACAACAAAAAAAAAAAAAAAAAAAAAATACAAGAAATAAATAGAAAACAAATTTAATGAAACAAAAAAGAAAATTAATTTAAGATTTTAAATAGTTTTTTTTCTTAGGCAGCTCTTTTCACCAATATCCCTCGTAGGAGTTAAAAAAAAATTATAAAAAAAAATATTTTTTATTTTACTTTGTTCATAATAATCACTAGTGTTAATAATATTTTCCGCCGTTTTTCTTTGATTGTAACATAAAATTATTTTCTTTATTATTATTATTCTTTTTTATTCACAACACTTTTTCAAAAACGTTCGTTTTATTTGAAATTCACTTTCAGTCACAAAAATTTTTTTTCTCACACAAATTTTGTGCGCTTTGTAGCTGTTGCAGCTTTTCCCGTTGCTGATCTGCACGCTTGCGCGCCACTAATTCAACTGTGCAACAGTTTTTCGCGTCACTTGTGTTTTGTTGCATGCAACGCGTTAGTGAAAAATTTTCATAACACATTTTCCTTGTGTGGCACATTGCGCTGCTAAGCAAAAATGCAACAAAAACAAGCCGAGTGAATGCAAAGTCTTGGCCAAAAGCACGTGAACTGGTCGACAATTCGGGTTCCAGACAACTGTTTTTTGTGTGCTTTCCTCAACTAGTTACTCTCTTGCCATTTCAGTTAAGGCTAGCGCTCACCTCTGGCAGCGCGCACTGACATACGCCCACCGGGGGTCTACTGTGGGTCTCCTTCAAGCAATCACAGTCCCGCTTCAACAGCAGTCGTGCAGTCAAGCGGTCGTTTAATCATTTACTCAATGTGGCAATTGTGCTTGAGCCCGTCTATTGGCAGCCATGTAACGATCTTTCGGCTCATCTATTAGTTCACTCTCACTTTCGCAGCGCATTTGCTGCTTGCAGACAGGATTACCAGCGTAGTGCCTGATTTGGGTGAGTCGTCCAACCGGGTGCGCACATCCAATATATAACTGTAAACGCTCTCGGACACACTTTTTGCTTTTTCGTAATCAATTTTCCACAAATAACGGTACATATATGTATGTATGTTTTCCAGTCGCTTATGTTCATGGCCAAAAGTATAAAGTGGTGGCTTTGTTATTCAATAAACGGATAAATTTTAGTTTTCATTATTATTTATAATTTTCGATTTCCATTCACCGAATTTGTCGACACCGTTACTTTATTTGACTTAAATACTCTCCGCAATATTCAAAATTTAATTGAATACTCTAAAATAATCTGCTAATTAAACAGTAAATTTTTCTTCATGATTTTTTCTTTTGGATTTCCTGTTGTTGATCTGTAATACAACTTCAATTCCGATTAACCGATATGATCTCTTTGGTGCCATTCAATTGACTGATTTTATCATTAATTACTATCAAGCGTAATTATTTAGTTGCTTACACATTTTACCAACTAAAGACAGTTGTAGTATTGCCAGTGCGTGTATTTGGCTATGATCTTAATTAATTTTTCACTTCTGGTTCCATTTTGATGAACACAAATTGCAGGAAGTAAAGCAATGAAAGTGGATTGAATAATCTGAATACTCGAAATAATGCAATTTAGGTGTGGTGAATATGATAATGAAACGTTCGCCCTTTGGTTTGTAATGAGTTAAAGAGTTATGTGTCCATTTAATTTTTTTCTTCAAAATGAAAACTGTTCCCATCATGTGAATCCTAATAGAAATATTTTTTATTTAATTCAATGCATATTTTTCACTATCCCAAGCGTAAATTAGTTTTTTTATTTTAATTATAAACTGTTCCCAGATCTTTTAGGTCCCCATTAAGTTATATTTTTTTGAATTGTGTGCCTATATTTTATGAATAAATGCGTAAGTTTATTTTTGCACATATTACAAACTGTTCCCAGGTTTTCTAAACTGCTCATATGAATATATTTTTATAAATTTAATGTGTATTATTTATAATCACATGCGTAAATTAGTTTTTACTTTAATCACAAACTGTTCCCAGATCCTTCCATTGAGATATATTTGTAGAAATTCTATAAGTTTATTTTACGATCCAATCTAAATGTATTTTTGCTCATATTAAAAACTATTCCCTGGTTGTCAAACACGTCTTATGAACATATTTTCATTAATTAATTCCTTTTTTTCTAATCCTATGGGTAAATTTATTATTACTCACAATAAAAGCTATTCCCTGATTGTCTTAACTCCTCATATGAGTATATTTTATTAACTTAATGCGTGTTTTTCCAACACAACGCGTAAATTTATTTCCTACTATAGCTGTAAATTGTTCCCAGATCTTTCAAGTCCGTTTTTACGTATATATTTAATAATTCAGTTCGTATATCTTACGATGCAATGTGTAAATTTATTTTTGCTCACATTAAAAACTGTTCCCAGGTTGCCCGAACTCTTCATATAAATATATTTTTAATAATCGAGTGCGCATATTTCACGATTCAATGCGTAAGTTTATTTTTTCATATATTAAAAACTGTTCCCAGGTCGTCTACACTCTTCTTATGCATATATTTTTATTAATTCAATGCATATGTTTTACAATCTAATTCGAAAATATTTTTATATTTTCAAAAAAACCGTTTTCAGTTTATCTAAACTGTTCTGTTCCCATACTATTGTTTTTGCTTTTGACTTTTTGAAAGCTTTTTTTTATGGACTGATTCATTCACTTTTGTACTGTAAAGGAACCAATTGAAATTTCAGATACCCTCTTGGGTTGGGAAATACTCTCTTTTTAAATCCTCCCAATAGGAGAGCCTGAAGGAACATGATGAGAAGACTGCAGGCAATGTCTAGAGCAGGGCACCAGGGATACAATGGATCATCTCTTGTGTATTTGCCCCACATTGGCAAGACTACGCTGTAAGTATCTGGCGTCCCCCGGTATGATACACTCGAGGAGATATCGATAGTGAGGCCGCAGAGTGTGTTGAAACTCGCGTAAAGCGCAGGCATCCTAAACAATGACTACTCCTCTTGGACTAAGTAACTTAACTGGTATCGTTAAGCACCAAACTGGTCTATGCGTGGCTTATTGGGCTACCAGTTTAACCTAACCTAACCTATATCCATAAGGACTAGGGTGTTTCACGGTATTTTTCTTATATGTCCGTCATAACTTTTCAATTTTAATATTTGAAAAAAAAAAAAAACATTTCCATTAACTCGTTCTTCACCATTTTGATTGAATGAAGTGTTCAAAGTTATATTCAAAACTAATGCCCGATTGCAGCTAATCATGGATAATGGAACTACAAGGTTTGTTCGGAAAATAATAAGACTGAGACGATTTAAACAAATTTATTCAACTGATCGTTACAATTCTTTCAAAAGAGCCGAGGAGTATGCTGCTGGCGTGTGCTACTCGGAAGAATGCTTCCTTGGGATTATTCTCAAAGATCCTTGATTCGTCACCTGTGATTATGGTGTTCACTTTTACAGATGGTCAAATTTTCTTGACACACTTCCACTCGCGAAATTCCTGGTCATCAGTGAGCACTTTTGGGAGTTCAAGTGCTTCGTCACAATGTCATATTTTGATAAATTTAACATCTGGGTAATTCAAGAAATATTAAGTCGATGGTCTGTGTTCAAAACTTTGGGCCCATGAGTCACATAGTCGGTGTTTGTCGAAGTCGCAGGTCTCCCAGCACGGTCTTCATGAGCGACCTCTTCCCAGTCCTCTAAAATGGCCTGGTCACCGAAATACAACACATCTCGCTAAGGCAACATCTGGGTAAGTTTGCTTAATCATATCAAACGTCTCTGTCGCAGATATACCGAGTTTCACACAGAATTTAATCGCCTACCTCTGCTCTAATGAACGCTGCATTTTCGGCTTTTACCACTCGTAGAAACACGTCGCGCGAAAAGATTTGTCCGACTCTCCAGTTGCTTAGAGACAACTGACCATCTGCACGTTCGTTAGCTAGGAACATCATCTGCCGAAAACAGTCGATGCGCGCCCGGAGAAAATCTGTTCTACTGTCCGGACAAACCCTGTAAGAGTCAATTTATTCGTTTGAGCCAAACATTTTCCCAAAACTTGTTGCTTTATTCTTAATGCTATGGTTCTACGATATCGAATTCCATAGAGCAGCTCCAAGGCTTTTAAGGTGCAGAAACGTCATTGTGGCCTAAGGATAATTAATTATTTCTAGGCCAAAAGTCGTTTGCTATTAAATAAATTCGACTACCATTCGAAAGTGACTACTGGAATTCATTGACAGCAGCAATTAAAACTATTTTTTTCTTAGCTCACATGTCACAAGAACACAACAGACAATCCTATCACCCTAAATAACCAACAATATGTACATACACATATCTATACAATGAAGGCGTTTACTTGAAGTAACCTGTTCTCAAAATATACCACACATGTACCGTTAGCTAGTGCCCCTAAGACAAGCAAGGAAGTGCAGTGGGTCACATTTGGTCAAATGATGCTGTGTGTTACAGGCAATTAGAACTTTTCCACAGCCAAAGCAGAAAAATGTAACGAAGCGAATCGAAGCGAAATGTAACGAAATGTCAAATTGACAGCAATTACACAATTTCAATTGTACAACTACAACTACAACTACAAGAAAAACAAACAACAATGTAAGCATAGCTACGAAAATAAAGCAGTGCAAATCATTTGCTGAACGAGGAGAAAGAAGTGAAAAGAGAGATGAGTAAAATGAAATTGAGCAGAGCAGTTAAGCAGAAGATGGGCAGGGGAGCATAGGAGTAGAGAGCTCTGGCGGCTCTGTGTCAGAACAATTAATGGGCATACTTAAGTGAACGGGACAAAAATTACGACACATACACACACATATGTGTACACACATTCATATGTACCACGACAAATTAGGAATAAACATGTGTGTTGGGACCTCTGCTGGGCCTCCTAGTGACCTCTGCTGCCACATTTGCTTCCTACACTTAGCTTTAGTGCAAATGGAAATGCCGAAAATCAAGTGAAATTGATATTATTTCGAACATCGGATGGTTAATGTGGCGTGCGGGGAAACCTAACGGCCAAATGAGGCGAGTTGTCAGTTGAAATTACTGTTCGTATAACTCTTGCTGCTTACACACCCGCACCACCGTGCCCATCTGTGTGTGTTCGTTGTGCTGAAAAATTGCGACAATTAAAGTGGCAAATTGTCTATCAATTCTTCTGCTGCAGCCACTACTACTTGAACGGTAATTTGACGTGCTCTGTGATCGGTTGTCAGTACATTTCTAGCTGAAGGAGTGGAAGAGGTAGAAGAAGTAGCTAGAAAGAGTAATTGAAAAGTGGCTTGGCACTCTAGCTTAGTCGGCTGTCATTATTGAATATTGCCCGGAATCGTTGCACTTTCTTTGTGGTAGTTGCTATTGTTATGTCAGTGCCTTTACCCTTACTTATATTGAGTTACGAATGCCTGTTGCTTGCTTGTTTTGATTTATTTGTTTAAATTATCTAGTCGACTGGGAACTAGACTGTGTAGCATTTAAAGTAATACGATTTTTGGTAAGAAGAATAACGGTACGTTTAATAAAAATCATATCGCTAGTGTCGACGTCACCGAAGCTGCAATGCCAGGTTCACAGGTGTACTTCTGATAGCATAAAAAGGGCATAAAATCATCCTTCTATCTTGATTTTGATAGATTAGCTTGTATGGCAGCTATGTGCTTTAGTCAACTGATCTGTAAACTTTGTTTGGAGATTGTAGTGTTGTCTGGGACAATAGTCCAAGCTTTCGTGTAGATATCTCGTCGAACAAAAGAGTTTTGCATGCAAGCATCTGATTCCGATCTTTCAGTTTGTATAGCAGCTATAAGTTATAGCTGTCCGACATCGTCGGTTCTGACAAATGAGCAACTTCTTGGCGAGAAAATTACCCACACAAAATTTCAGAATGATAAATCAAAAACTCAGGGATTCTGAAGCCTGAACACTTATAGGCATATTATATGGGGCTCCGACGTGAGAACAAAAGCGTCAATGGCGACCGTTATCGCTCATTGATAACCGACTATTTGAAGCCTTAAATTGAAGCTCGCGATTCCAGCGACATTTGGTTTCAACAAGACGGCGACACTTCACACACATCGCATCTGTCCATGGATATATCGAAAGAACACTTCGGGGAGCAGATGATTTCACGTTTTGGGTCGGTCAATTGGCCACCAAGATCATGTGATATCACACCGTTACTTTTTTCCTGTAGAGATATGTGAAGTCTAAAGTCTATGCGGACAACCCCGCGTCGATTCTTGGAACATAACATCACACATGCCAAATAAATTTTAGTGAAAGTATTAGTAATATCTGGAAAAATAGTACTTAAACGTCCGACTAGGTTAGGTTAAGATGCTAACAGGGCTCTTATATGGATAGCTTCGACGCAGGTCCGTCCAAATCTCCTAAATAATTGATAATAAGACCTTCATAAATCGACAAAGCAAAAGCCTGCTACAAATCTGTTAGGGCGGTTACTGTCAGTTTCGGCTGTGCTTCCTGGTTCGCCGAAGTTAAGACCGCCGAGATGGTTTAACTTCAGTTTTGCAAGAGCAATGAAGAAGAAAGTGTCTGAATGTTTTCACCTCACCTTCTTTCTTCGAATTTTGGCAACTAGCTCTGTTAAGACTTTTAGCTATGCCGCATGAATAGCTTTTAATGAGAAGGATTTCGCAGTCGCACAAATTTTGGTAGAATACCAATGCTTGCAATACGAGATCGATAGCTCCAATGCTAGAACACAAAGTGGCAACGTAATTCCTACTCGTTCCTAATCCATTATGAGAGAGGGAAAGGGTTCTACGACTTGCTACCTCATTAGCTTTGCAGGTACCAACGGTTGGAGTCTGATAATGAAGGAATTTGATGCTATTTCTAGTGAGAATCTGATTTACTTTAAGCACACAGTTAGCGGATCCAGCACTTGCCTTCCCACTCTGCTGTCGAATTGTTTTTTTTTTTTTTTTTTTAATATGAGAAGTTATAATATGAATTATTTCAAAGCTAAAAGGTACATTATTATAGATTGTTAAGAACAAATCCATAAGAGTACTGCCAAACTCCGTCTCAAAATGAGACTGATTCGTCAGCTGATAAATGGTTTCGTACACTAGACTCGACATAAGATTACTAAATATAATATTTGAACTTTAAATTGGATTTAATATACTGTACCCATACAATTGATTCTTATAAGTGTGGTTTTATGAAAGACGAGCGCAGTTTTGTAAATCTCAGAGGCGGTTCGAACTGAACAAAGACATATTGGTTTCAGCGCTGAGCTAAGGCTAGATATTGGCAAAACAGTGCTACAACCAAGGACCACCTGATGGTTTCGGAGGTTCCATCTATATTGTGGTCAGGGCCTTATTATTTTATTAATAACGTGAATGTTTGACTATGACAAGTCCAGTAATCAGGCTGGGCTGTACTAGTTGCTAGGTCGCCTCCGAAGGAACAATTTCATTTTCATCGACTAATTTTTGAACACTCATACAATTTCGCTTGCAACTTAAGCTTAACAAAGGCTTGGATGGATTATCTTGCTCTACTAATAAACATAAAAATATTACTGGAAGAGTCCAACAAGATCTAAACTACTTCCTGGTGCTTAAGAAACAAGAAGTCAGCATAGCAAAAATGCAAAAAAATGGGGTACCATGCCTCCCGGTACTTGAGCGCAACGAGTAGCTGTTTACCATGCAATGTCTCTGAAGCTCGAATTCCAGTCATTCAAAGTTATTTTTCCCAAAATATGATTTGATTTCGGCAGCCCAATATTTTCATGTGCTCAGCTACAAGAGACAGCTCCAACAAGCTCGTTTGGCGTTAGAAAAACAACTCAGCACTCCAGCTGCTCGACGCGTTCCAAATGACATAGAGCGTATTAAAAATTTACCAGCGAATTACGTGCGCTTCTCATGAGCAATTCATCCGTTATGTTGATTTCAAATACCAAATTTGTGTTGTCTACGCCGGAAATTCGACGAACAAAACGAGGTGAGCGCATGAAAAGGCCAACTCCGAGCAGAAAGCACGCAATTCATGTTGTGCAATATTTTCATGCTTTGCCAAATCAATTGATTGACAGCAAAATAATTGCGTTTCCTGGCGGTCAAGGCGCGCGGGCGGATGCGCGCTCGCAAAGTCCATATTTTCGAGCAATGGACCACATTGGCCTGATATGAACGAATTGCTATAATCGTATGCGTGTGCGCACGTTTCGCACTTTATTATTGCTTTGAATTGCAAGCAAGCTACACACACAAAATACATAGTATTCACGTACACATATTGGAAGTATAAATAGCGGTTTGAAGTCCGTCATTATTATCCACCCACATGGCGTATGAGTGTCCGCTAATACACGTCTCATTTGTCTGATTAGTGTAGTGTTTTTGTTGGCGGTCCCTTCAGAGCGTTGTGCACGCTTTTAGTCACGTAGTCACACGCCAACAAGCACTCACTTCTAATAAGCATGCCAGTATACGAGTATTGATTGAGTCCATTGCCTGGTGTAAACGGCAATCAGCACAGAAATTGGATTACGCTCCCAGAGAATGTGCATAAGTTGTGAAAAACAACCAGGACAAACAATTAAAATGCGAGGTCTTGAATTTAGTTTTCGAAATTATCAGCATTATGAATGTGCTGAGTTTCAATAAATACAGCCAGGCTTTTATTTCTTCACTAGATTTGTAGAACTAGCTTTAGCGGTTAATGTTCTGGGTTATTTAACTCCTTCAACTATGATAACTAGTCTTGCCTGGAAGAGACAGTTCAGTGTCCATTAGTAGCTCTGCGCGCACTTTTCCAGCAGCTTTCCGTAATATTGAATCTCAGTGAGAAAAAACTTTTCCCGGCTTAAGTTTGTGCTAAATTTTGGAAATTTTCAACTTTTTTGAGTGTAGTAAACTTGTTACTTAATCCCTTAGCAGTGTTAGCTAGCGGACAGGGGTTATACTCGAAAATTTTATGAAAAGATGCGGCGAATAACAGAAGGTTTCAACACCGGAGCATACTCTTATAGAAACCCTAGAGGTGATCTAGTGACTGATGCCCAGAGAATACTTAAATTATGGAGAGAACACTTCTCCAGGGTGCTTAATGGCAGTGAACAGGAGATGGCGAATTTGATTCCACAATCGATGATGATGGAGTGAACGTTCCATTGCTCGACCATTAAAAAGTTTGAATAGAAATTACCCGCCTGAAGAACAACAAAGCGGCGGAGGCCGATCGACTACCGGCCGAAGTATTCAAACACGGCGGCGAAGAACTGATAAGAAGCATGCATCAGCTTCTTTGTATAATATTTAAGTGTGTTCTGCCCAATCCTCAAAAAGGGAGACCCCATAATCTGAGCCAACTACCGTGGGCGAAGCCCTCTCGTATAAGGTCGAGCGTATTGTGTGAAAGATTAAAGCCCATTGTCAACAAACTGATTGGACCTTATCTGTGTGCTTTTAGACCTGGTAAATCAACAAACGACCAGATATCCACCATACGCCAAATCTTGGAAAAGACCCGTAAAAGGCGAGTCGACACACACCACCTCATCGTCGATTTCAAAGCTGCTTTCGACAGCACGAAAAGGAGCTACCTTTAAGCAGCGATGTCTGAATTTCGTATCTCCTCAAAACTAATACGGCTGTGTAAGATGACATTGAGCAACACCAAAAGCTCCGTCTGGATCAGGAAGGACCTCTCCAAGCCATTCGATACCAAACGAGGTTTTAGACAAGGCAACTCCCTATCGTGCGACTTCTTCAATCTGCTGCTGGAGAAAATAGTTCGGGCTGTAGAGCTGAATCGAGAAAGCATAATCTTTTATAGGGGCAGATCTACTGTGAACTGCGACCACACACACAGTTCAGCGAATTAAGAGCCAGCGTCTACGCTGCACAGGTTATGTTGTCCGGGTGGAAGAAAACACTTCAGTTTCGAAGGTATTCGGTTCAGTACCCGCCGTTGGAAGCAGGAAAGAGGAAGACCGCCACTCCGTTGAAGAGATCAGGACCTGGCTGCACTTGATATCACGAATTGTCGCCAAATAGCGAAAAGAAGAAACCACTGCCACGCTGTTGTTAACTCGCCTATAACCGCGTAGGCGGTGTCTACGCTAGAAAAGAAGAATTTTTATTTTATTGTATCATTATTTGCACCACATAAATCTGAGTAGAACTCTAATTTTGTTGAGGAGAAAGAATATGACAGAATACTTTCTAGTTTCCGAAGTCATTAAAAAGTGAGTGGAAGTGTAGCCTTGGAGAGGCATATGTAAATACATAATCGTTTCGGAATATTATACATTATTTCAGACTAAGAGCATCACAGTCAGTACTGCGAAGGATTGAAAAATTTATAGTCACGAAAGTCAGGCAGCCACTTAAAAATGGCTGACTACAAAAGGAAGCTCGATGTTTGTGTACTCCTACAACATGACTTGTCTGTGAAAAATTTAATAGACCGAATTAACATCTACAATTCTTTGCTGAAACGAAAAGAAAGCGAACCATTTCTGAAGCGAATAGTAACAAGAGACGAAAAGTGAATCAAATAATGTACGAAAAAGATCATGGTCGAAGCGTGGTGAGGGTCAACAAATGGTCGCACAGCTAGGATTGACACCTCGAAAGGTTATGCTGACTATTTGGTGGGATTGGAAAGGAATCATCCACTATGAGCTGCTCCAACCTTGGCGAACGTTTGATTCTACATTTTACTGTCAAAAACTGATGAGATTTAAGCAAAAAATCGAAAAAAAGCCAGAACTGATCAACAGAAGGGACTTCGTCTTCCATCAGGACAACACTAAACCACACACATCTTTGATGATGGTATATATCTACTTTTAAAAGTGACCTAATTCGCTTTTAAATTTATTTTAGCAATATTGACCTGCTTGTTATAAGTGTCTTGAATGTATGATTTAAGAATCCCATTAAGATTGACTGGAAATATTATATTTATAGATAGAAAAGTAAGCATCTCTTGAGTTTTCTCACATAATAACGTAAAAAATTATATTGAAAACTGTTCTGACGAAATCAAGCTGGTCTGTTAAACTTAGATCACCAACTATGGAAGCAGCAGTTATAAATTAAAGCTGTCACTGCTCAGTTTCGAAGGCTGTACAATAGCGTTTCCACCAAATAACGATTAAAGTCTGTTTGATCACTGTGAAGAAAACTCTTGACTAAAGACGTAGTCAAAATCGCATAATAGTTGAGTAATCCATTATCATAAACAATAAAACAACTGAGCAGAAGACAACACATAACAATTCCAAAGCGAGGAAGCGCAGCAGTCGCATAGCTAATGTCACATGCAGTTCGTGCAGGCAAATGGCAAGTGGCAGGCTAAGGCGCTGATTTATTGCAATTGCAAATGCAAAATGATTTTTATCACATAAAATCACCGCCACAAGCGACAACCGAAAAATACATTAAGCAAAAAAGCTGACAATGAAGAGGAGCTAACCAGCCAACTCTGCCGCCAGACTGATAAACCACGCTACCAACCGATTAGACAACAGCCTAAGCGCCGCAGACTAGACAGCGAGCGGTCGACAGCGCAACAGCCATGACACTGACGCGGCTATAGACACGGCGAATGTTGTATTGTGGCGAACGCGTATTCCCAGGCCAGCGGCGAATAAAAAGAAGCTGCGTGCAACAACAACGGCAAACATGGCGCTCTTGGGGAGCCAAGTTGAACCGCAGCTGTTGGGTGGGATTAGAGCCGAAAATTGCAAGCGGAAATCTCACATTTGCTGTTGTTTGGTGGCATGCCACACTCGCATACACACGCACGTACAATTACAACATGGTTGTTGGTATAAAATCTGCAAATATTGTAGAAAAAACTATCTACATATACTATATATGCTTATAAATAGTATGCGGATGCGTTTGATAAGCCACAATGTGTCTACGAAAAGCAAAAAAAAAAAAAAAGTTGCTAAAGCACGGAAGTGACTGACTGACTCAGCTGGGAACGGGTTTACTCTCTGTACAGTGTGTCGGATGAGTGAAACTGTGTTAAAAGTCGAACGAAACTGTCTTGATTCATCTTTAAGAGGTGGAGAAGACTATATGCGATGGACTTAAATCTTAGTGACAAAATAGGAATGGCGCTTAAGGGGCAGACCGAAAATTTAAAAAAGGTTAATTTTGAATCCGATTACGCTCAAAATATGTAGTTTCACAAATGTAGCTACTTAGTTTTATATTCTGTAACGCCCAAAAGGAAATGTCGGAGAGCCCATATGGTAAATACCAGATTTTCAAATAAGAATGGTATTATTTTTTTTTTAAAGAAACCCCTCTTAATATTAAGAAAATTCGAATGCTTTTTATTCAATGGATCAGTACAACCGATACAATTAAGTTCTGTATATAACATCATTCAAATGGTCTCCACGACTTCTTTTGCAGGAACGAATTCGATGAACCCAACTTTCAGGTACTTTTTCCACTAAGTGAAGTCGTATGCCATGAATAGTACGTTCACTATTGACTGACTTCTAACGCTTAAGAGAGTCTAGTTTAATGCTAAAGACCAAAGATTTCAAATAACCCTACCAAAATTAGACTAATGGTGTTAAGGCACAACTTCTTGGATCACAATTTTTTGTAAATAATCGAATCTCCAAACTTTTCTCGCAATAATTCGATTATTGCACGTGCTGTGTGGCACGTAGAACCGTCTTGTTGAAACCTGATGATGTCAAGATCAACTTTTTCCAATTGCGTTCTTAAAGAGTTGGTTATCAGCGATCTATACCGCTCTCCATTGACAGTAACGCTGTCACCAGCATCAAGAAGTACTGACTGGTGATCCCACCAGACCAAAAAAAAAAAAACACCAAACTGTCAATTTAGGTGAGTGTAATGGTTTTTCATGAATAATTTGTGGGTTTTCGCACCAGAATCGCTAGTTTTGTTTACTTACCGCACCACTTAGATGAAAGTGAGCCTCATGGGAGGAGATTTGATATACAAGGTGCGTTCCAAAGTAAACAGGACCTTAAACAAAAAAAAGAACAAATGGTTTTTTCGGCGAAATCAATTTATTTTATTCAAAATATTCTCCTTCTGCTTCAATACAGATTTTCAGCTTTTTGCACGGTCCAAAGGTATGTGGCCGGTATGGACGCCAGCATGCCGGTGCAAGCATTTTGAATGGCCTCTACATCTGCATAACGCTTTCCTTTCATGGCCAAATGCATTTTTCCGAAAAGGAAGAAGTCACATGGTGCCATATCAGGTGAATACGGGCAGTGAATAATGGTTGAAATGTGATTTTTGGTCAAATAACCGTCCTTCGAATGTTTGATTCTGAGCAATTTTAGGTCGTCAGTGAATTTGTGCGGAACAAAACCGACACACACCTTTCGTAAGCTCAAATGGTCGGTCAAAATGTTGTTGTAAACATTACAGATTAGAGATCATGATATATTAAAAATGGCCGAGCGATACTTAGAAAACAAAGCGCCCATAACGGAAAACCCGGTATATAAAGGATCTGAGTTTCGAGCTGAGTAGATTGGGACATCCCAGTCTATCTGAATATATACAAGCGAACTTTATGCTCAGTTATATCAATTCAATTTATTTGAAATTTTTCTCTTTTCTCCCTAAGAAGCTCTCCTTTTAAACGAGTATGAACCACGGACATGGAGAAAAAACTGATCGATCAAAATAAAAATATAGTTATTCTTTACAAGTGAAAAAAATTCATTTCCAGTATTATTTTACAGTTAACCCTCCATTATGTTGTTTTCTATACTCTGTTATTTTGGTTTTAGTCGCTGTTCTATAGAACCAGTTGTCTTTTGTGGTTGATGGAACTGAAGTTTCTCTGTTTTACATAAAGAAACCCTTACTCTCTAGATTATGTATGTGGCGAGGAGAAATTTTGATACGAAACACAACAATATGTTGATCGTCAGCTGAGAATGAACCTTGTAGAATGTTTTCGCACTCACTTACCATTACACTGCCGCTTCCGTTGGTTGGTTACGGTTTAAGTCGCTATAAGGAAAGTACATGTGAAGAGTATTATAGCTTACGAAGTTAGTGTTTTCCCTAGTTTTTTGAAAACTTTGGTAACATTTGTATTTCAAAAGATTTCTTGAAGTTATTTTTTATAACGAAAATAGAAATCTTTAAATTTCTTTTGCCTGAGAGCATCTTCCAAGTCGTATCGATTATGGTAACCACTCTTATGTTCTTTTTCAGTATAATTATCGATCGACAACTACTTCTTATTAATAATTCATTTGTTTCGACCTGCCGTTTATCTATGACGTAATTTTAGTTTTCACACAGGGATATTGACAGGAAAAAACTTTCACGAAGGCTCTTGAAAACTCATACTGAATCATATTTACAATATTTAAATGGGTTGTTGTTATAAATATATTTTATTACAAAAGCAGGCAGACTGCCAAAACTGTAGCCTTTTTGATTAATAATAATAAATAAATAAAAGTGTCTTCTTCCCACGGCATTCAAAGGTGGTAATTTGGATGGCAATCTCATTGGTACGAGTAATTCTCATGTAGCTTACTTCAAATATCCTTGAGATAGGTGTTAAGTACACCAACTCTGAGTACAATATTCAAAATTTGGCACATGCGATTAAACTGGGACATTCGTTTCGAGCTTAGAATTCAGAAACAGTTTGTAAAAACCTGCTGAAACGTTCTCTTACTTTAATTGACAAGAGTATACTCTTTCTTGAAGAGAATTTTAATATAATCACTGAGGGTACTTCCATTACCATTGCTAGGTTTGAATGACCACACCAATCATATGAAGTAAGCTGGAATCACTGTTGATAAGTAACCGTACGCTATGTTCCGAACTTAGCAGAGTTTTAGTTGCAGCTCTAAAAAATAGTCCCTTTTGAAGAGGAAGTGGAATAGTCTAAGAATATTAATTGAAAATTCCTTGTACTCAGGTAATTCAACTAAGGCGGCAGTACTAATAAAAGGGTATATAAAATTCAGGAACTCAAAGGCAAATAATACCGAGCAGTTCTGTTTTAGAAACTTTTTTAAGCGACTCTATAACACCATTAGCCCACAGTGCTTTCATCATTTTATTGCTACAAAAATGAGATATTACATTTTATCTTTGACACCAGTTCTGAAAGAGCTTGCTGCAGTTACATAGACTAGCTTTAACTTGACTTGACTACTTGACTTGATTGACGACTTAAATTACTTTTGACTTACAAGTTTTTCTTACGTGGCTTCCGCTCTGCGTGTTTTGCAAGTGATTTAAAAAGCATGCAACATGCCGCTTGCAACATGGCGCTAACAAAATGCATGACCAAATGCTGGCACAGTGATACAATTATTCACAGTAGCCTAATTGCCTCCAAAACAGTTTGTTTGAATGACAAAATGAGGCAGAGACCAAAGAAAAAGCTCTCGAAAACGGCCGACACTGGAAAATTTATAAACGTTTTCACTGGCCTTAACCAACGTGGACTATTTTAATTAAATAAAATATTGACCACATGCTTACTAAGCAAGGCAAGGTTTACGAACTTGTTGAACAGCGAATTTGTTAAAATTAACTTTGAAATTTTAAAGCTGCTGGAATGCCAACAAATACCGTTCCATCTAACACAGTGAGAGACAGAGCTGTTTTCTGAAAAGATTGGAGAGACTGATTGGTCTGCAAAGGGGTGGTATCCCAAGAAATTAACTTTCATAAATAAATATATATACAACGAGTTTACAGAGAGGATCTGCTCATTACCGAGGTGGAATTCAACGGCGTCATGCCGGGAGCGGTTGTTAGAGCTTCAAATATTTTTGGTGTTGAATCGAAACTTAAGCATCTCATCATTCAACTTCTCTGCGATAAAACGATCTTGGGTGATTTGAATAGTGCACGGGTATAACAGAATGTGAGTAGGAGCACCCCATAAGAGGAAGTTTTTTCCTCACTTCTATGCATCACTCTTAAGGAATTCGGCTGCGGGGTGAATGCTTACTCAGGCGACGCACCTGTAGCTCTCACTCTTGAGAGAAAATTTTTGAATACCTTAGGGTCCCTTAGCATCGTTGTCAACTGTCAAATCTTTCCAAAACTAAACTGATATTATTTACTAAGAACTGCAATCAATGGGATGAACGCGGTGACGACCTAAGTACCTAGGGTATATCCCAGACAAGAAGCTCTAGTGGAAGTAAAATATCGCGGAAAGAGCAAGGAAGGCTGCAGTTGCCTTGTACTACCGCAGGAAAGCCCTTCACAAAAGGTGGAGACTCTGACCAAAAGTAGTATTTTTTTGGCTCTATGAAAATATAGTTAAAGCTATAATGTTCTAAGCGTGTTTTGTTTGGTGGAAGACGCCAATATCGTGAAAAAGTTCTTCAACGGGCTGCCCTCATCAGTATCTGTGGTCCACTCCAACAATGTCATTGAAAGTCTTGCTGCAGATAGCAGCAGTGAACTTAGCTGCAAGGCTTGTGAGCTCGGAGGCTGCCTTTAGACTAGGATAATCTGGGTTCTTAGATCTGGTTACGTTGGAATTCATTCATACTTTGATTTCACACCAAAATACTTGGATTACCAGGTTGCCGAGCCGGGCCTAGCCCTGTCTGTCGGTTCTCTACGCACTTATCTTGCATGGGAAGATAGGAATCATTGTAGGAGAGGTGCGGTAAGCATTTTTACGGAAGATTCAAAGTTTGAAACAGGAACGGGTAAAAGCTTCATTGCCTTCTTGTGGTTCACGACTGGACATTTGGCTTTAGATCAGCTCAGCAAGCCTTGGTTGACCACCAGCAGTTGTGAAGCTGCTGCGGAATATATAGTTCAATGTCGCGACCTCGAATGCTGCGCAATAGGAAGAGTCTTTTGATAAAGACCATGTTTAAAAATTAACATCAAATAGTTGATTAGTAAATATCTAGAAGCAAGTCATCTCGAATAAAAGGACCATAATTCAGTTAACTATTCATTTAATTCATTTTAATAACGAAAAAGATGGATGAAGATGTGGGGCGTCTCGTGTAAACTAGCGGGCTAATGCGGTTAAGCACTTATTCGAGCACAGAGATCAGTCAAGCACAGTCGAAAAACGACTCCATGCAACATCCTCCACTAGTAACTAGTTAAATAACCAGCCCTTGGGTAGCCAGTAAAAAGGAATACTAGTCCATTTTTCATTGTTTGGTTAATTTATTGGTGGGAAGCGATTTACACCCACGCACATTTTCATATCATTTCTTCACACTCACGCTCGCATATACAAATGTCACACTTATTGTCAATGCTGAAATTACATTCCATTGGAGATTTGTCGGCTGACAATAACTGTCGGTGGCACGTTGCACGCTGACGGCCACCCAGCATATAAGTATACATATCTAATACTAATATTCACTCACACATTCTAATTATACGATCACACACACACACATATAGGCATTTGTTATTAAAGTTCATTTGGTTAGCTTGGTGCTCGACCGGTGGCCGCACACTTCACTTGGTGGACACAGTGTCAACGCAAATATGTCAAGCGCTTTGACATGTGGCTGACAGGTGTGTAAGCTTGCGTTCGCATGTGGGCATGTGAACAGGCGTTGCAAGTGTATTAGTTTACGTCACGCTGTTGTACGAATTGTCAGGCGGTTAGGAAGTGCATAATCAACTATTTCGTGTGATTAGTGTCTGTGGTTGGGAGCGTCAAGGCGCTGGTAATCTGGGCGCGCATACCAACGCATATCTGGTTGGTATAACGGTTTGTTGTCAGGTTTATTAATTGGGTTTTCGGCGTGATGTGTGCGTGGTCAGGGAGCTTACGACAGCGCTATTGACATACGTTTTCATTTCTCTTTCACGGACCTACATATTAGGATCCTCAGAGACTCTTAGTATATTCGACGCATGAATCAGTTGCGCGGCTTTTGAAATCTCTGCAAAGAAGGTCACCATTTTAGACAAACATTTTGGTGAGAACAGGTGCGTGTCCAAATTTATAGAAGCATAAAAAAGCATAAGAAAATTCATCA
>CM050323.1:60919664-60986656 GCA_027475135.1 Bactrocera correcta | reverse complement strand
CGCCATTGACATTTGTTTTCATTTCTCTTTCACAGATCTATATATTAGGATCTTCAAAGACCCTTAGTATATTTGCCGCATGAATCAGTTGAGAGACTTTTGAAATCTCCGCAAAGAAGGCCCCCATTTTAGACAAACATTTCAATGAGAATAGGCGCGTGTCCAAATTTATAGAAGCAAAAAACAAAAAGCATAAGATATTCATCGAGCCACCTGGCTGTCTCTGGATCGAAAAACCACTAACCCGATCGGTCATGTTGTGATAGACGGAAGACACGTCTCCCGAGTTTTAGATGTGCGTACGCTCCGTGGTCCTAACATCGACTCGGAACACTACCTTCTTGCAGCCGAGATTCGCACCCGCCTCTGTGCAGCAAAAAACGCACGTCAAAAAACACAAGAAAGGTTCGACGGCGAGAAGCTGCAATCACAGAACAGCTGAACGATTTTCTACCCAACTTCTTTACGTACAGCTGCAATTAAAACCACTGGTTTTCGGAAAATGCAAAAGAACAGCTGGTACGCGGACGAATGCCGAGTCGCAGCGGAGAGAAAACAGACTGCCGACCTCGCAACGTTACGATCGACCACAACACGTGCGCGATGGGATAGTGGGATAGATACCGAGAGTTGAAGAGGGAAGCAAGACGCATTTGTAGACAGAAAAACAAGACAACCTGGCAGACAGGAGTAATGCTCGAAAATTCTACGGAAGATGCGGTGGTTAACAGAAGGTTTCAAGACCGGAGCATACTCTTGTGGAACGCCCAAAGGTTATCTAGTCATGGATGCCCAGAGCATACTCAAATTATGGAGGGAAAACTTCTCCAGGGTGCTGAATGGCAGTAAACGTACAACGTCAGGAGAAGGCAAACCCGATTCCCCAATCAATGACGTTGGAGCAGACGTCTCATTGTCCGACCATGCAGAAATTCGAATAGCAAATAACCGTCGATGGATTGCCGGCCGAGCTATTCAAATACGGCGTCGAGGAACTGATAGGGAGCATGCATCAGCTTCTTTTTAAAATATGGTCAGACGAAAGCATGCTAAACGATTGGAATTTAAGTGAGATCTGCCCAATCCACAAAACAGGAGACCCCACAATCTGCGCCAGATAAGGCGACTCCCTATTGTGGGACTTCCTCAAGCAGCTGTTGGAGAAAATAGTTCGAGCTGCAGAACTTAATCGATCAAGCATAATCTTTTATAAGAGTGTACAGCTGCTGGCGTATGCCGATGATTTTGATACCATCGGCCTTAACACCCGCGCCGTTAGTTCTGCGTGCTCCAGACTGGACAAGGAAGCACAGCAAAACGGTGTGGCAGTGAACGAGTTCAAGGAATATCTCTTGTCATCAAACAAACAGTCGTCGGACTCGCGACTTGGCTCTCAAGTTATTGTTGACAGTCACAACTTTGAAGTCGTAGATAATTTCGTCTATCTTGGAACCAGTATAAATACCTCCAACAATTTCAGCCTGGAAATCCAACGCAGGATAACTCTTGCCAACAGGTGCTACTTCGGACTGAGTAGGCACTTGACCACCAAAACCAAACACTATAAGTCACTTATAATTCCCGTCCTACTATATGGTGCAAAGGCTTGGACGATGTCAACAACTGTTGAGTAGACGTTGCAGGTTTGAAGAGAAAGGTTCTGCGAAAGATTTATGGTCCTTTGCGCGTTGGCCACGACGAATATCGCATTCGATGGGACGATGAACTGTATGAGACATACGATGACATTGATATAGTTCAGCGAATTAAAAGACTTCGACTATGCTGGCTAGGTCATGTTGTCCAAATGGACGAAAACCCTCCAGCTGTGAAAGTATTCGACCCAGTACCCGCCGCGGGAAGCAGAGGAAGAAGAAGACCTCCACTCCGTTGGAAGGACCAAGTGGAGAAGGACCTGGCTTCGCTTGGAATATCCATTTGGCGCCACGTAGCGAAAAGAAGAAACGACTGGCGCGCTGTTGTTAGCTCGTCTATAATCGGATAAGCGGTGTCTACGGCAGTGAAGAAGAAGCTATATTTTAAGTGCGAAAATTGTTGCTAAACAGAAATTTTGAACCAGCTTTCGTCATTTAAAAGTGAACATTTAATTTTTTATACCCATACATTTGCGTATAAATATGTTTCCGTCGAAGTTTTGCGAGTACTCACAAACAATAATCCCCCTTAGACACACATCTACAAATACACGTTGAAGCTTGCGCATAGACATGCAAATTCGCAAATATACTTCATATGCAAATCAACTCATTTAAAAGTTATTGTAATTTACAGAAAGTACGTGCTCACCACACGCCTCCCTGGTTCCCCCACAGGCAACAGTAGTAAGCAGCGCTCACGGCTTACGAGTTCCACACACACGCAGCACGTGTTTCTAATATCGTAATTTTGTCACTTAATTAACCGAAAATGTTGTTACGAATTTTCTGACACACGCATACACATGCAACTGTGTGTGTGTAGGCGACGAAACCACCAAATGACAGTCAAATTATATGCGAAATGAATGAGATATTCCAATCTTGGCTGTGGCATCTACAGCCTGCACTCCCCCACCAAGCGCCTAACCTCATATGCCACCAACGCAACCACGAATTTGCATATCCTCAGCAAGCGAATACAATACAGACATTTACCATGCATAGCGTGTGTGTGTATGTGTGTGGAATTATGTAAGTATCAGCATATCTGTGTATTTGTCTAAGGCTTTTTCGTTAAAATCTGGTAATTTTCAATGGTAAAATGGCAAAAGTGAGGAGTGGCATACATTTAGGCGCCGCACCAAAATCGCTTACATAGTTCATTAGGCTTAATACTGAGTTAGAGTGCTTGAAATCCAACGACAATGGCAAATTCAGCAATTTATAGTCATTTTGTACAACCATTCAAGCAGTGAATGGCGTCTGAAGTGTGTGGAGCTATACTTTTTGAAAAGGTGGCAGGCCTGAGTTTGTGGCAGTCGAAGTTACTAGAGGCTGCTGATTTGTTATTGCGCAATATTAAAGGATTTTTTGTTGATGAACAATAATATTCTGATGCACACATACATATCAAATAAATGTAGTGACAGCTGTGGCTCTTAATCACTTACGCTCAAAATTTATTTAACAATTAAATTTTAAGTGTTTTAGAAAGCTTTGAAGCGTATTTAGAGTTTTGGAATATTTAAATAATTTTTCCTTGGTATCAACTTCAATCCCGTACTCAGTAGAAGCTTAGCCTATAATGCAAGCTGCACATACAAATGCCGCTGCATATTTTTAGGTATCAACCGCGATCTACAGTAGTGGCTGTAATGCCTTGGCCACTTACTCTCTAAATATGTGTATTATAGTACATTACGGCAACTAATATGCAAAATAACGTAACTTCACCTTTTATAAGTTTATCCAAAGAGACCTAGTCCGCAATCGTGATGACTCTGTAACTTCTGAGGTTTTTCGAGGAGCCAAAAACCGAATGGGTACCGATATTTATGTAGAGCGATTTGCTGACTGACTTAACATAATAAGGTTATTTAATCAAAAGCACTAAAGCCTTTCTGCTGAACCGGGTTTCTAAATTCTAATGAGCCCCGAAGTAATTGTATATGGTTTCACTAAAATAACTCGCATAGCTAGACGAAATTCGGACAGACCGTGTCCTAAATTTTTTTGCCAACATAGGCTTCATTGAGATCGCTAGAAAATTAAGAAGCAGATTCCTCTCTCGACTAACAAAATGTATGCTCTATAAGTCTCTCATTATTCCAGTACTATTATTTCGCGCATGGACGATGAGAAAACATTTGAAGCATACGAGCGAACTGTTTCGCGTGTGCGATGAATATCCAAACGAACGAACAGCGAACTGCATAAGTTCTACGGCGGTTTGGATACAGTTAAACGTATAAAAATCCAACGAATGCCCTAGTTCGGCCAAGTCATTCGCATATAAGATGGTGTTCCAGTGAAAAACTCCTTCGATTCGATACCCAAGGGTTGACCACGGAACCAATAGCGGCTACGCTTCCAAAGAGATGGGCCAAGTGCATGGCAACCTGTCTGCAATGAAGCGGGGCTTTCAATAATAATAGTAGACGTTTTTTTTTTTTTTTATCAAAACAAAAACGGCTTGAGATATCAATAAAATTCTTTATTCCTGAGAAAGTAGATTCGATGCCACTACGTAGTGAACGACTTCTTTTGCATGGCCACCACCGTCACGCTTGCAGAAGTCCAGACGTTGAACCCCATTTTTGAGGGCTTTCAGGCATAAATCGGCCGATACGGCTGCAATTTCATGTTCAATATTCTTACGAAGTTCACCAATCGTCACTGGCTTGTTGGCATAGACTATAGAGTTGATGCAGCCCCACAATTAACTGGGCCATTTCTGAGATAACTCGTTCACGAAACATGGTTTTTGATAAATTCCTTTTTGACATTCGCTGTGCGGCTTGTGGTGCTGACCTGTTCGAACCACATTTTGTCCAAGTACTTATCATACAATTCGGGTCAAAAATATTCGGTTATCATTGAGCGGTAGCGACTCCAATTCACAGTAACGTGCCGGTCTTGATCATCTCGGAAGAAGTACGGCCCAATGACGCCTCCGACAATAAATCGCACCAAATCGTCATTTTTTCGGGATGCAATAGTGACTGGTGGAGAACTTACAAATGTTTTTTGTTTTATTAAATAAAACTTTTATAAGGCTCATATTGAAGAACACGATCTTAAATTTGAGACCACTAACTCTGAATTTCAGTACTAAATTTTAATAACTAATTTCAACTTGTTGTTAGATCGTATATTTCCATGATGAAATGGCAAACCTTGCTGAAGAAAAAAGTCAAAAAGGCGGAGAAAAATCTGGCGTCGTTTGCTATTCCTATCGATCTACTTTTGTAACGTCCCTATTGAAAAACCCGTTATAATTGGCGTGACTTGTCAATGGAGAATGGCAACTGGAGCATTTTTGTGTTCTCGCCCAGACCAACCGACCCACAGCTGTAATGTTAAAAAGAAGAAAAATAACCTCAAAATAAACTGATAATTTGAAAACACTTCCTTTAAATTTTAAGACAATAATTTTTTAAAGTTCTTTCATTTTCCCTTGCACTTTCTATCCCGCTTTCTGTCATCCTCTCAAGTAGAAAAGATAGAAATAACAAAACATCAAATTTTTCGGCGATTTTAATGCAGAAACAAACAGATTTTCGACTCACTAATCCAGCACGACCAGTCGCCAAATGCCAAAATAGCTTCGGTACCCAACCACAACAAATCGCTTAGTAGCATAACGGTATTTTGCAATGCTGCGCTAGCTTTGATATCATCAGTATGCATAAGGCCAAGAAGCTACGAAGTAGACGACCGCAACAATGTCACGTGATGAGCTCAAGAAGCTCGCATGAATACGACATTAAATGTGTGTGTGAGAGTGTGTGTTGTCTATGTTTGTATTCGTGTATATTTTCCAAAGCATAGCCAAACGAATTGGATGTTATTTGCTTAGTTAAGTGTTGGTGAATGAGAATTTATTAATATATGCATATATTGGTAACTGTGTGCGAGTGTGTGTGCGAGTTGTTTCGAAGGACGACAATTGAAGTTGGCTTTAGCGCTTACGCAATTTCCATCTTGTTTTACTTTGGGATTATTTGTGATTTATGCGGCATTCGAGTTGACATGCAGATTTTTTGCTATGAGTAAGCTTACAAAAATCTTCAACGAACAGTCGGGTGAGTGGGCACACTTGATACGAAGTGTTTGTGGTTGACGAAGTGGAAAGTAAAGTAGAGTGAGGAATGAGAATGTGAACTTGCGTTGGAAGAGGAGTGAGGGTTGTGAGAAAATGTGATAATTTTATAGGATTGCTGAAGGAGAAGGAGAAGAACACAGTGGAATTCATAACCTAAAGTATGGACTTTTTTAAGACATGATTTTCTTATAATTTCTTTAGAAGTTCTCGATTTATTAAAATATGGACTTACCAAGATAGTATTTTCAGAATATCCCCAGTTTTCTTCAATTTATTACAGAGTTTCCGAAATATATTTATTTAACCTGAATCATTCGATCTTCAGTCTGTATTTTTTTTTCAAAGTCTTGAAGCACATGTTCCCTTCTCACGTCTGAAAAGTATGCTCATCATCTGAATATTAAGAATAACGTTTTATAGTGTTTGGGTTTCCAAGCAAGATTTCTCGAAAGTATAAAATTTTTTATTTTGGTGTTGATGTTTTATATTATCTTACTCTTTTCTTCTTCTAGCTCATCCTCTTTATCCAATGTGGAACGTAAGCGGTTCAATGTATTATTAAACCTCAGAAAAGTTCACATGGCCGTAATGACAGCAGTTCTAACTGAATACTGACCTATTAGTGCTCATGAGGAAAGACTAAAGCTTTTGGAGAACGCAAATTGTCAAAGCTTCGTATATGAAGATTAGGCGGGAAAACATCTAGGTACTTTTTTCCACTGTTCAGCTTTCTCTGTAATGAGGTTGAGGCATATTGGTAGACATTCGTTCTTTGAATCATGTTAGTTTTTATATTTCCTAACGAAGAGCTCATTTCAGCGAAATCTTATTTGCAAGTACGTCGGAGGGCCAGCTTAGCTTAGGCCAAACGAACCAACTTAGCTCGACCTGCATTAAGACTATTGTGTATATACATATGTAATAGATACATAAATGGCATGACTGTCAGAATCAAAGGACAATTCTCGAGCGTCAACTTCCTGCCTTCAAATTAAGTCCTAAAAACAATTGTACCATAAATGAGCCAATATAGCCAGAAGTCAATGTGTTGTTGAGGAAAATAATAGCAATTTGTATGAGTGTGTACATCTCAGTTTAATTAAATAAGTGTCTACGAAGAATTGTATTTGAAAGGCTGTGTGTGCCTTGGGAACCGTCTTCAACTAAATGACAGATCCACGAGCTCATATATTAACCTTGAGAACGGTGACTTTGCTGTGTCAAAAGCGCTACACCAAAGCTACGCAGAGATTTCTCGTGGTAGCTCGTATATATCTATTTATATCTCTAAATATATATGTGTAAGTAGTAGTATATATACAGTTATCTGCGCAAAATATATGAATTCATTACTTGCCTACGCAGCAAAGCTATTTATTTGTGCACAAAACCAACCAACTGCATTGCGCAAGAAATTAAAAGATTTCTCTAGTTGAAAGGGACATAAACACGGATTTACTATTAAAGAAAATTAAATAAATTTGAAACGGAAATATCGCAATTCTACGCTTCTTTCTAGTTTTATTAGTTCATTTGCAGAGTTGCCTCACAAGTTTTGCTGCTGTATGTGTGTGTGCCTGTGTCTATATACATATGCAGGTATAAATGTATTTATGTGGGAAGCTGAGCTTTCTGCAACCGCGTGGATGATTGTACATTGTGCGTTTATTTCAATGGCAGTGACAGTGAAAAGAGAATAGAAGTGAATGAAGTAGACACAGCAACTGTAAATAATAATGGAAATTTGTTTGGCACAAAGTCTGTGAGAAAGGGATATATGCATTTATCCATGATGGTGTGGATGGCTAATAAAACTGTTGAGATATATATGTATATTAGAGTGGGTTGATAATTCAGATAGAATCAAAAAAAAGTTAAATTCAGCTGCACAGAAGCATTTTTATAGCGTAAAAGGTAATGAAAATATCTTTATGTTGACTTTCATCGGTCAGTTTATCGTAGTGCTTATCAGTGCTATCGTAGACCAATCTGAACAATATCTTTTAGGATTGCTCCGTTGCCTTGGAAAATTATCCATGACAAATTTCGGAATGATACCTTGTTAAGCAAAATAGTTTTCCACCTAAGGACTTGAGTTCGAACAGTAAGTTTGAATGGCAGCTACTTGATATACCTGTAGTTGACCAATGTAGGATGTTCCGTCAAATCAGTAGATGAGAACGTATGCAAAAATGCAGGTAGGTTAGGTTAGATGGCTGACCGAAGATCGCACGTGGGTTGGTATACATTATTGTATGAAGTATTTTATGAAGTCATAGAAAAGAAGAACTCCTTCGTTCCAACTTATAGATTAGCACACGCTTAGTAGCCAATCCAAAAAGGAAGTGTTGAGTTCTTGCCACCTCATCTTCTTCCACACAATGGCCTGTGAAATACCCACAACAAGGGAGAGGCTAGCCTTACTGAGGGCTAAGAGATCACTAAGTCTCCAGCGTTCAATCTTGGGTCAGAAGGACCACAACCATAGCAGTCTTATCACAAATACATTCGATGCTTTGATAGCGAGGTTAAGCACTCCTCGACCAACCCTGAACGCACTGTAAAAGAGCTCAAGGCTAGTATCGCCGCCCTGCTTTGGATGATCACTACTCTAAAGAAGACTGCATTCCGGAGCAGCAGATCTATTGCTACCTTAACGGCTGCATACTCGGCTTGGAAGACACTGCAATAGTCAGAAAGTCTGAAGCTTGAGTTGATAGACAGCTCCTGACAGTAAACTCCTCTACCAACTTTCTTCCCAAGCTTTGTCAGATCCTTAAATAAGCTCGCTGCCCCTCTCTTCCAATGGTCTCTTCCCACCCGTAGCTACCTCGTCGGTATACGGGCAGAGAGGAAGCCGCCAGAATTCGATTAATTAAAAATTGTGTGGACCGAGTAGCGACAACAGAAACACATTATTTTCTGAAAATGCGTCTTTAATATAAATACGCCAATCTGACAGGCTTGCAGACATAGTCAAAAAGTCATTGTTAAATTTAAAAATCTTCGTCCGACTTAATCTGCCCGACATTCTCATTGGATTAATCCTCGTTCAAGCTTTCAGAATTGCGTCAAGCAACAAGAAAACCATAGCTTCATTGATTAAATTCTGTGAACTTGGGTAGTATCTAGGAAGATGCACATTTCTTACTACGATTATTGTGGCAGATTGTTTATCAAACAGTTGAAACTCTTTTGGGGGAGAAACCATTTTCAACCTGCTTTTGGGCGCTTTTATTCAGCGTGATATATGACTTTGATTAATATTAGCCTGTTTGGGAGCAAAGAAAGTACAGATTGTGCTTCGGTTTCGTTAAACTCTCCTTCAAAGTTCTCAAGTTGAAGTTCTTCAGAGCAAACTATGCAAAAAAAAAATCTCGACAGTCTCAAAAAGGATTTCAATATAACACTTATCGCAATACTTCTCAAATTTGTACTCCTATAGGGAATTCATGAACTCAGTGATTTATCAAACTAACCTCAATAAAAAACTGTATTTGCTTCTAACCGAACTAAAGACTTTGAATGAGGTGAACTTAGAATTGCTATTGAGGACCCTTATACTCGTATACTGTACTAATATAAAGTGATATAAATATAGATGGAAGATATGCAGAAGTTCACGCAAGTAGGGAAAGTTCTCTAAGCGCCATTCACTTAGAAGTGACTAGAAACGACTCTTGTATACATGGCTCAAGCAGCCTACGATTTCCGGTCTCAGACCAAGTGTTCTCTAACATCCGTTTGAGGCCTTTTCAGAGTTGTGCGCAGGGTTTGGGACAACCCACATAAGTAAACACGCACAATAGAAAACTTTAAAGGGGTCTGTAACCTGTATTTGGGTCTTAAACTGGAAAAGAGTTATGACTTTATTAGGCTGATACTTTTTTTTCCACAAATTATAGAGACATTACAGTTTAATCCGGAAAATTTCAAAGATGTGACTAGTACTAACTATTTCACTTATTGCCTATAGCCGTTGACATCTTCTATATCTCTCTTGGAATACTGTCGCATGCGGCAACGCCTAATACCATATTCAGCCCTAAAGATTGTGAAATAAATTATTTATATTGCTTTGAACAAAATTAATTGGATTTATTTATTTGCAGTGATATTTATTTTCTTATTTGCAACAAAGTTTTGACTAAGGAGATGAGGGCATGAACACTTATGTATTCTACAAGTCTTGCAAGCCTGTGTAACATTGAAAGCTCCTTGTGAAACTGGGTGGGCGTTAAGATGTTCTTTCTGGCTATTTCGAACTTCCACTCAAACGTTTGTATGCTTGTATGCCTTTATGTGTCAGCGTGGTATTTGGCATTGAGCATGGTAGGAGAGAATATGTTCAGCAATGAAAGCAATAAACTTTCGCATGTGTGAAAGTTATTTGGAGCTTATAAAGCCATTATTTAATTGCGTCAACAACTTTTAAGTGTCAATTTGGTTTTTGGTAGTTTTTACTTTTGGAAATTCAAATAGTAGAAATGTTATACAATTGTACATAATGCATATACGTATTCATATACAAAGTTTATATATAACAACATACATGCATATGTGTTTGTATTTAAGCAGAGAGTATGATAATTTCAGGAGAATTACTATTTGCTTAAATGCCAAAAGTGACATTTTTGCTTCTAAAACATCTTCATATTAATAATGGTATTATCGAATTAGAGTTGCCAATTATTTGACAAACTTTAAACAATAAATTTCTTTCAACATTAAAATTTTATAGGATACTATAATCTGAAATATTACGTATTACGTAGACCCAACTGTCGTGGGAACGGAGTTTTACGTAGGTAGATAGGACGAGAGGATAGGATATTCTGCGTTGGATTTCGAGGCTAACATTGTTGTTGCTGTCAATGCTGGTTATAAAATAGACGGAAATTATCTAGCACTTCGAAGTTATGACTGTCAATAATGACGCCCCTCAGCGGGTAGGGGGCCCCCTTTGGGTTCGAGGGGGAATAGAATATACCCGTGGTAAGGCATGCCTGTCGTTAGAGGCGATTAAAATCCACATGCACTATGTCTGACATTTACAGGTCTTGGTTTGGATGTCAGCATGGTCTAAAGTCAGAAAATTGCTATTATATTCAGCTTGAAGGCACATTCTAAGCATCATATTATTTCACAATATACCAATCTGCTCATTGGGTTTTTGACCCTTTGTGGAGATTCGTGGTGGCTGTGGTTTAAACCTATATGCAGGAAGGGCATTTGTCCAATGTGGAGTCACACTGCGGCCGGGTGCCGGACCCAGAGTTTTAGATGGGCCTCGTACCCGACCAAGGTGGCTAGGGTGTTTTCTTTTGGTTTACACTCGAACCAATTGGAACCAAGGTATAAGTGCAGCCGAAGTTAACATTTTTTCTTGTTTTAGTATGCTCTGGGCATCGGTTACTAGATTACCTCTGTCGCCGAGTTTTTTTGTAGAATTTTCGACCATTATTATTATATATATCTCTGACTACTTTCATAATGAAAAAACCCGCTTAGACATCATACATATCAAAGTCATCTTACAATCATTCATTGCATTAAAAACCATATCTACGGCAAGTTTTCCGAGACTATTTCAATCACAGATATTTGCCAAAAGTCGGTGCTGGCTTATGAGCTCGCGCACAAAGAAAAAGGAGTAGAGAGGGAGAGGTATTGGCACCAACTCTAAGGCATCTGCCATGCCAAGTTTCTAATACAATATATAATTAACCTCCCTAAAGACAAACTGAGGCTACTTGTCGAATTCTTCACTGACTGATATGGAATGAGTTGAAATGAGATTGGATAAAATTAGATGAGTTGACATCGTAATTGTATTACAGCAGTGCCGATCCTTAAAGAGGCTTTCTGGACAATTTATTAGTCATCAAATATCTGCCTAGAACCAACACTCTCTTGAGTATTAATTTGCTGTGGAGAATCCCCCACATGCCACTTCCATGTAACACGCGTTTTGTAGAATTTTGAAAGCACTTTTAACAACTTCACTTAACTGTTCTCATCTAACTGCAATAACTGGCGAAAGTGAGAAAAATAAATTCATTAGAAAATTTTCGTCACGCAACACAGTTACCAAAATCAACATTTTATACATACGCCCACACACACATATATATACATAAGTGTAGCGTTACGATCTCACATGAAAATGCTAACATGAGTTTGTAAACTATTATATTGCAATGGAGTAGCAACTTTGTTGCTCAGCAACACTCGCAAGCGATGGAAGAGTAGAACGAGCGGCTGCTTTCAAAGAAGTTGTGTTGAGACTTAAGCAGTGAAAGCGTTGATGACTTGATAGTGAGCAAAAACCATATAAGCAAATTGCTTCCCATCATAGTGTCCCATAAGTGCGCATGCATATTACATATGTGTGTGTATGCATATCCATATACATATATGTATATGTATAAGACAGTGTGTGTATGAATCGCTAGCCAATTGCAATATGTATAAATACAAGTTGCTTATATTACATGAAGATTTTGAAACACAAGTAAAATGATGTGTATTTGCAACTAGGCATTTTTGCATTATAAACGCCGGAAAGTATGCTGTTATTTATGCAAAATTTACATGCTTTACAAATATATATACAAACGTCTATGCTGAAAAACTGCCTACACTTTATCGAACCACTTAAGTGCTTTGCATAAATACGTTAACAACAAAGCGACATAAACACACAACAACAACAACAACGTAGGGCCGAAGTTACCAGGAAAGAACGGGAAGTCACAATGTTTTTTCACCGAACAATGGAAAAGGTTATTGCTATCAAATTGGTGGTTACGACTTATATCATCACGATTTTTGACACCTTTACGAAAATTATTATTTTTAATGAATATAATACCTTTTTCGATTCCTAACATATTCAGAAATCGGCTTCAGTAGCCAGAAAACTAGTTTATAAAAATCTGCCTTCAAAATGCCACCCTTTCGAAACTGATATTACTCAGAGCAATAGTTTAAGCCCCCAAAACTTAATTCCCACCTAATCAGTGTCATAAAATATGCACTAATACAATGCATAACTAAATTTAGAGCACATCTTTAAGGAGTTCACATCACTCCCTCCTCAAACAGCCCTTCAAAGCATACTTTCAGTGAACGAAACTTCAATGCCAAAGTTGAGCATAAATTAAAATGTTTTAACAACTTCATCAGCAGTGTGTTTGTGTGCCCAAAATAGCACAACAACATGCTTGTATTTCGACCAAAACATCATGGGTTCACCACAATACAACAACATGTCCATCAGCGTGTGCTCATCATCAGCAATATGCCATTACCATTCAGTACTTTCACGCCATCACTATCAGCATCGGTTACCTCATCATCTGCAACATCTTAGTTAGCAACAACAGCAACTCTCACATATTTTGCTACCCCAATACAAGCGTGAACAACGCGGAAACCCTTCTCGACCTCCAAAGGCCACAATTTCGAGTGGCTTTAAGTTTTGCTTTCAGTTTTTGGCGTAGCTTGAATTTTGCTTCCACTTTCGGCCGCTCCCCATTTTCGTAAACTCGCTTGTGTTTGCATATTTCCTACTGAAATCCGAGACTCCGCTGGCTGCCAGCTTGCACTTGCAATCTGAGTGCTCACTTATGTGCAGATTCGAGGTTAGGGATGTAGTCGCATATAAATAAAGATCTATATATAAGTATGTGTGCTGACATGCTTGATGAACACTTTGACATGAGTTTGTATAAGTACATAAGTTTACAAAAGTTTCAGCTCTTTTAGCTCTCTTTATCACTCAAACCCAATTTTCGTTTGCTTTCGACGAGACATACATACATACATATACTTATATCGTAATTACAACGCTCCCCAATGAAGCCGTGCTTATATGCCATTTTATTTTGCCGTATTTTATTTTAGAGTTTTTCTCTATTTTTATTTACAAAAGCGTAATTAAAGTTTTCACTTGTTTTTAAAAGCTTTTTAGTGCATCACTTATTGTATAAATTATTCGGCAAAACGACACTACGAGTTTAACACTTAAATTGATAATATTTTTTATTCCGCTGATAATATTTGGTTGAAATTTGGTGCCATCCATGATGCATTTGGCGCAGTTGAGTCAATCTTCTTTTTCTTTATTGACAGAGACACCGCTTTCTCGGTTATAGCCGTGCTTGCAATAGGGCGCCAGTCGAGGTTACGAGTTTTCGAGAGAAAGGTTGTGCGGCAGATTTATGGGGTATTCTCATGTAATCACTTCGAAAAACGATTTTTTTTATACTACTGTGTTCAAAAAATAAGGTGACATTTGAATTTAAACTGCGCGCGCCGAACGATTTGGAGAATTATTTTTTTTTAGGTTGGTAGTACTGTCAGTCACATTTATGTCAAATTTTATGTCAAAATATGCATTAGTATTTGAGATATGTGTCGTTTTGTGAGCTACTAAAGGTGGGTTTTTCGTTTTTTGCGATATCGAAATTTGTTGAGCAAAGAATTTGCATTAAATTTTGTTTACGGAATCAATTTTCTGCTGCGGATACATTGAGGATAGTGCAGAAGGCCTTTGGTGATGAGGCTATGTCTAAAAAAATGTTTACAAGTGGTATAGTGAGTTCCAAGCCGGCCGTGAACGTGTCGAAGACGAAGAGCGTCCAGGGCGAACATCAACCTCAACCGGCGAAACTCACGTTCAACAAATCAAAGATTTGGTGTGGAAAAACCATCGATTAACAATTAGAGACCTTGCTGATGAAGTTGGCATATCGACAGGCTCAGCCAATACCACTTTGAAGGCTGTTTTGGCCCTCAAGACAGTCAAATCTCTGCTGGTACCGAAAACATTGAATTTTTTGGAAAAAAGGTGTCGCGTTGAAGTGTGTGAAACGATGCTTTCCGACTACCAGGGCGTCATGATACGCATTAGAGACCAAAAAAATCGCGCCAAAGTCGCTCAAAAATCAAGATCATGTTGACTTTTTTTTTCGATTATCGTGGTGTTATGCATTATGGATTCCTTCCAACCGATCAAACAGTCAACAAGGAATATTATTTGAACGGTATGCGTCGTTTGCGTAAAGCTATCTACCTAAAAAGGCCGGAATTGTGGAAAGACAATTCTTGGTTTTTACGCCTCGATAATGCATCATCCCATACTGCCCTGGTAATTCGTGGTAATTTCGCCAAAAACTCAACTCATATCTGTTCACCAAGCTCAAAAGACCGCTTCGGGGACACCATTTTTATACGATAGAGGAGATTCCAGCCGCAGCGAAGACGGAACTGAAGGCCATCCCAAACCAGTGTTTCGAAGATTGGAAAATCCGTTGGCATAAGTGCATGGAAATTGATTTGAAAGAATAAATAAAGAATTTTCAAAATAAATACAGTGTCACTTTATTTTTTGGGCACAGTAGTATTTTGACAGTAAAACCTATTGAAAACATGCTGTGAAAAATTCAGAGTAAATTCATAGTATTTGATAAGTTACAGCTCATAGTCGTGACAAGTCTGCAGCTGCAACGTTTCCAAACGCATTTTTCTCGAATCATCAGTTTCTGAAACTGTCGTGGTCCAAAAAAAAGTATTCAACCGAAACTTAAACACATGTTCTTCTACTTATTTATAGTTATCATCCCTACCAGAAATGTTTATTTTCGAAAATATTTTCATATTTTTTTAAACGATTTTTAACGAAAAAAACAAGATTTTCGTGACTTTTTTTTAAAGTTCGACACTTCTTTTTAATTAAATTGATTATATTTTGTAGGGACGATAGCTTCAGAACTATTGAATAATGATTTATTCGATTTTTGTACTTCAGACAACATGAACAGCCGCTATCACCAAGACAAGTGAACTACTTTTTTTTTATTGGGGACTACTTTGATTAAAAAAAAATATTAAAAATGTAAGAAGCGAAAAAAAAAAATAAAATTTTTTTTGTACATTTTAAAATACAAATAAAAATATGTTAAAAAATTAAAATAATTGAATTTTATTGTCGCATAAAAAAAAATGTCCTAAAAAGTGGTAAAATGTATGCGGTCACATGAGAGTACCCCCCTATGGTGCATTGAAGAAGAAGAAGCAAGTCAATGTGGACAATCCAGTTTTGATTTAGGCCTGAGAGCAAAACATAACACGCGACATTCCAGTACAAATGCTCGAGCGAGTCATTGAAAATTGGACTTACCGCATGGGCCATCTGAGGCATAGCCACGGCCAAAATTTGAAAGAGATAATCATCAAAAATAAATGCTTAGAACATACCTAGACATAATGATAAAAAAAACATGCCTTATTATATTAGAAGTTTCTGTATTTACACTTAAAAAAGTAAAGAACCGCGAAATGGATTACGTTTTATAGGACTCACTCAATATTCTTAGTATACTATACGAGTACATACGAGGTATGACAATTAAGTAATGAGACTGATTCCATAAAAACCGTATATTTGAAAATTATTCTAAACTCTGCCATCCCCTTCAAAGTAGTCCCCTTGGGCAGCTATACAGCGATTCCATGCTTCGTAACATTTCTGGAACGCTTCGACATGGATGTCTTCAATCGACTCAAAATGGGTTATTTTGACCACCATTTTGCTTTGGGAAACAAAACAAGTCACACGGTGACATGTCGGACAAATAAGGAGGCTGTTGCAACACAGTGATCCCTTTAGAGGCCAAATACTGGGACACGCTGAGTGGAGACAACTCTTTGTGCCATCGAAACACTTGGGCACGATTAAGAGCAGTATCACCATACACTCTTACAATTTTAGCGTACGTTTCCGAAGCTGTTTCGCCCAATCTGGGGCAAAATTGCGCGTTGCTCTTGATTTTATTTTTCCATTTTCGTGACGAGCACTACAAACACACGTTTACTCAACTTGACGCATCAGGCGAACTAAACAAGCTAGAGCGATGGTGCATATATCAATAGAGAGGGGAGAGATGCCGGAAAAAGAGAAAGGGAATTTCAAGGTCACAGATTTACCACAAGCGCGGCAATAAAATCCGTCTCATTACTTATTTGCCAAACCTCGTATCTTATTTTTCTCGGTTCATTTAGCTGAATGAGTTGAATTCGTAATTGTTCCTCGAGAGATACATACTGGAATATATTTTGAACATTTGGAAGTAACCAACATAACTTTTCTGCTTTTAACATACATCGCCTTTGGATCCAATGTGTGGTATCTGCTGCTTTTTACCCGATTGTTATTAGATCAAGTCGAATTTTCGATGCTTTTCTTGAGTTAAACCCATGGAATGCTTATTTAAAAATTTTATAAAATCAAGCATCAAATTTGTAAGCATGTTTTATTATAGAAAACGCTAATTTCCGCCGATATTCAAATTCACACCCGTCGCTCACTCATGCTTAGACTCAAACGTGTGTGCTCATGTAAGCCTTTGGACAACATTACCGCCCGATTTTATGCAATTTTAGTGCAAGTTTCATCAAATTGTGTCTTACATGCATTTCCATATTGTTATGTGTGTCAACTGAATTGAGTTCCTATTGAACTAAATCTCAAAACTCATTATATTATCGACAATTTATGCACATATTAACATCGTATAATCCAAGTAAGCGCACATGTAAATTTAAATAGAATGAAATTAATAGTTTAGTGCGAAATTTAATATGCAACATACTACTATGCCAACATGCCACGTGCTTATATTTATGTGCATTTTCCTTACAATGTTAACGTAATTGCATAACATCTGGCAGCACTTGCATTGTGTTGCCATTAAACAGCCTGACTGGTGCAGCAGCTGTAGCCTAATGCATCTCAGTGATAATTATAAGGAACTTCCTTGTTCCTATATGTGCATATGTATATATATATATGCATGTGAATGTATATGTATTTGTTTGTATGTATTTGTCTGCTTTTGTTAGTCACTTGCCAAAATCCATTCAAGTTAGTTGAGTAGCGAGCGCAGTTGCTGTTAGAATGCCGAAATTCTCGGCATATCCCACTTGAATGTATGAAATTGCTCCATTTTCACTGAAATAGTGTAGGGGTAGGGTATATATAATATGTATGTGTGCACATATATGAATCTAAATTTTCTCATTACTCGTTAATAAGTGAACAACACCGTAATTTATAATTAAATGAACAAAATTTCAATTTTCATACGGATATGAGCCAAATTTACATGGATTATATACATGACCAAATAAATATAATACATACATATGTGTACATACATACATATGATTATTGAATTTCCGGCAAACAGTATATACATACATATTATATAATTATAATATCGTATGTAGAATATTATATGACAATTCTATCATCAGAACACTTGTAGGCTCAATAAAGAAATGGAAAGTCCTGGAAGATTACAGTGGCAGCGATCACCAGTACTTTTCTTTCACTATCGATACTGGAACAGAACTATCGATACTGGAACAAACGCTAACTAGTACTGGAAAAAGACTGCAACACGGAAGTGGAACATTTCGAAGCTTAATACTTCGAAACTGATCTGTGCAATAGACGACCAACACCCATCTAGCAGCTCCCCAAAAAATGCAAAACACACAATGCTTAATATAACAAGAGCCTGTAAAAAATCAATGCCCATGGCTTCCCACAGAAAACATAAGGCAGCAGTCTACTGGCAGCAGCCTCCGCCTTCGCAGATCCAACACGAGATCTAGGCGCAGAGGAACCACACCCGAAGAAGCCAAGCAATACAAAGCAGCAAAAAAGGAGCTGAAGCACGCCGTCGACGACAGCAAACAGAAAAAATGGGAGGAACTATGCGAGGATATAAACAGAAATCCCTGGGGACACGGATATAAAGTAGTTATGAAGAAACTCGGCGCTCGAGCATCGCCACCTGACTTAACCGCTGTCAAAATGGATCACATCGTAAACGCACTATTCCCCACACACGAAAGCAGGGCTAGTGATCCACAACAAACACTAAGATCTGCGCGAATCCCTCCGTTCACTCTTGAAGAGCTGCAGCTAGCCACTGGCAAGCTCAAGGCCAACAAATCACCGTGCTCGGAGGGAATCCCAGCAGAAATCCTCAAAATAATCGCTGCAGAGCACCCGGCAGTATTACTAAACATGTATAACGCCTGCCTTGGAACCGGAATATTCCCAACGGCTGGTGCTAATCAGTAAGGAGACCCCAATTCGCCATCAGCATACCGTCCTCTATGCATGCTTGATACAGTGGGAAAGCTATACGACCTAATAAAACCCAGACTCGAAGCGGCTATTAACGAAGCTGGTGGACTGTCCACCTCAATACTTGAGGAAAACTGTCTACATAGCCTTGATTTTTTACATGCTTTGACGTGATTTTTTGGGCTTCGGCATACCTTTGCCATGACATTGTGCCGATTGGTCGTCTGCTTATAGGTCGTAAGCATAGACCCAAGATTAATCGCCAGTTTCATAATATCCTGGTAGTCGGAGGGAATTATTAGCAGATGTTCCTTGAAAAAATAGACCGATTTCAACAAATTTTTGGCCACAGGATTAAATAAGTTTTAGCAATGTATCTCAATTCTTACTGGAGTAAGACCCTCTACCGACAGACGGATGGACAGACATTCACCCAAATTTCAAATCGTCGCATCAACCTGATGTTACAAGGAGCCAAAACAAGGAAGTTTAAAGATGTGAGTAATCGGTTGTATAGGAGATGTATGATATAGTTATGTAAACTGACCGCTTCTGACAAATGAAATTTGTGAACTTTACGGAGACGATGCTGTATCAGTTCGTGTAGCAGAACAATAGTTCGCTTGCTTCCGCTCTGGAGATTTCGATGTGAAAGATACACCTCGCTCTGGTCGAGCCATCGTTGAAAAAGTCGATGAAATTATGGAAAAGATTGACCAGGATCGTCACATAAGCAGCCATGACAACGCTAACGAACTTATGTTAACATTCATCATCTAACGGGTTTGAAGCATTTAAGAAAGGCTGGTTACAAAAAGAAGCTCGATGTTTGGGTACCATATGAACTGTCTGTGAAAAATTTAATGGATCCAATTAACATCTGCGATTCTTTGCTGGAACGAAATGAAATCGAACCATTTCTAAGGCGAATGGTATACGTAACAGGAGACGAAAAGTGGATCAAATACGACAATAACTTGTGAAAAAGATCATGGTCCAAGCGTTGGGAAGCTCAATAAACGGTCGCAAAGCCAGGATTGCCGCCTTGAAAGGTTATGCTGAGTGTTTGGTTGGGATTGGAAAGGAATCATTCACTATGAGCTGTCCCAGCCTAGTCGAACGATTGATTCCATATTTTACTGTCAACAACTGATGAGATTGAAGCAAGCAAACGAAAAAAAACGGCCAGAACTGATCAACAGAAGGGGCTTCGTCTTCCATCAGGACAACGCTGGACCACACACATCCTTGATGATTCGACAAAAACTGGGAGAGCTTGGCTGAGAAGTTTTGATTCATACACCATATAGCCCTGACGTTGCACCATCGGACTACCATTTGTTTGGGGCAATGTAGAGCTCCTTTAATGGAGTAAAGTTGGCTCAAAAGATGCCTGTGAAAATTGCTTGTAGCAGTTTTCGCCAAGAAATCAGAAAAGTTTTACCCTGATAGAATAATGTCTGTAGCGGAAAAATGGCAAAAAGTTTTCGACCAAAGCGGTACCTGTTTCATTGAAGTTCATTGTAAATATATAAAAAAAAATAATTGAAGTTTGATTACAAATACGAAAAGATTATTTCGACTACCCTATATATAACTTGTTAAAATGAAATTTACTTTGGTATAAATCTATAATACCGAAACTGAGAATATTAAATTCAATTTACAGTTACAAAAGACATGTTTTTTCGTTAGAATTGAGTAAAATAACAGAAATATGTTCATATTTTCTGCCTACAAATATCTGTGCCATATATTCACTGGTAGTATTTACATACAGACATAGGCGACTGTCTGCTTTTGGCATATTTCGTTCAAAGAAAATATAAACATTTTGCGGGTAACCAAACAATTTCTGCCCGATTGTTTGAATATTTGCAAATCTTATGAAATTTTCGACATATGCAAAACAATTAAAATAAATGTTCGGCATAAAATTCGTTGTTATAGTATTAGTGAAATGGAATAGTAGTAAAGTATGGCTACAAATCGTCGTGCTCATTCTTAGGTAGCTATATACTGCCAAAAGTGCTTTGTCGCATGCTTTTAGGCGTGAGTTCGAATTTTTAGAAAATTGTAAAAAATCAACTAAAGGGGGTATTTTGGTCAAGAGGCATGAATTTCAGGTAATTTTTAAAGTGTCGTAAAAAAAGGCAATTAATATTTTTACTATCCATTTTTTATTAATTATTTGTTAATTCTAGAAGAGTACAGAAAAAAATTAAAAACTAAAAAAAGTAAAAAATTTCAAAAATTATGAGCTGACGAAGTGCGGGGTCTATAAAAAATTTCCACGTGACCATACCCATGATTTCAACCCTCCTAGTTATCTGAAACCAAAAAGAAAAAAAGGATTATTAATCTAGAATAATGTTGCAATGGCCGGAACTACAGAAAAGTGGTAAAAAATTTTTTTCACAAAATGGCGACTGCCTGAAACAAAAGTTTTTTAGGATCACTTTTTCTGACTATTTCGAATTTTTTAAAAATAATAAAAATAAAAATTTGGGGATAGTTCCAACCGTAGACAAGCCTATAAAGCAGACTCTATAAAATTTTCAAGTAAAAAAGAAGAAAAAGTCAGTTTCGAGAAAAACGCGTTTAAAGTTTAGGAGACAATTCTAGTGAACACGGATGCCACGACACAAAATCGGCTGTATTTTCGAAAATAAGTCGAATTTTGAAAAATCCTTCCAAGGTAATAGTTTTGAAAGTCTAAACTATCAAAATATGCAAAAAAAATCGATTTTTTAAAAATCCTAGACCAGAATACCCCCTAAATAGGTTGTACAACAAAAAAAAAATTATAGAAAGAAAATATATTCGTGAATTGCAAAGTCCATAGAAATTCTGCCTACTAAAGAAGAGAATCTGGGATAAAGTAATTTCCTATTCCAGTTTCCCAGCTCATAGATAGATAGAAAAATTGAGGTTTTGCACTGCAACCTATGGCCTAATGGGCACGACTGAGGTGACAGTCGTAAGCCTGTTTCTGCAAATTGCTGGACAATCCAGAATCAGGTGTTCTGGAGTAACCTGTTCCATATCACGGAACCTGCCGTTTGAAGAAGAGCTTCCCGAACCTGCAATACCCTGCTTAGAACGCAACAAAGAGGCGGAATTTGTCTCCTTAAACCTTGCAAGGTCGTACCCTCCTAGAAGTAGCTTGACGTGGTGCATTCTTGCTGCCTTCTGTCAATGCTCTTCTTTCCCACCTTCATGCAGAGCAACTCCTTTATGGTGTGGGACCACATCGAAATGCATAGTTCTGATCCCATCATCAATTTACTAATTCCAAAACAGTATGTAAATATGGGTGTATATGGTGGATCGAAGAATGTGCAGGTTAACATCGATATCTTCTGTCAAATGTTAAATCAGCCGAAGTATAGGCACTATTAGTCCCCAAAGCTCTGAAAGTTTTTGCTAACCTTACCTTAAATTTTGCGAAATTAGGACTTGTTATGGTTCAAAAATCCAGTTAGAATCGAATTCGAGAATGTTATTTAGAATAGAACTTTCCCTTTTACAGAAGTAAAAAGCTTTAACCCAGCCTTTATGGCTAAGGCAATCACTTTGACTTCTCGGACACCATAAAAAATCGAAATGGAAGTAAATCCTTTATAGCCAATTTAAGATGCGATAGCCAATAGAATAATCCTCGACAAAACCTAAATGCATACTTTTTATGAAGAAAAACTACTTCGAGTCTAATAATTGAGTTCCTCAGCAGCAATATATTCATCATCTTGCACCAGGTTGCCCCCATCTTCTGAACTCCTCAATGAATGAAGGTTCGTGGCTCACGCAGCCGAGCAATGCCATTAATATATTTGCAATGCTCGGAATGTAGAATAATATAACCGAAGCTGAGTCTATATAAGTAAACACGTTTTCGGTTGGGGAAAAGCTCACAGAGTCCTATATAAATGAAGCTATTGCCAACAACATTTCCGCAAACAAATTTCCTCAAACAACACGTGTGCTTACAAGTAACTGTTTATTATACAGTTTTGTTTGTGGTGTTTTTGTTGTAGCTGCTACTTTTGTTATATGCTATGCAGCAAACTGAAGATACCCGCCCTGCCTTGACACAGAACAACATGCAGCAGCTGCAACTCCTTGTAAGACAACTCACTTCAGTGGCATCCAAGGATTTGAATTTTTGTGTTCATCGCCCCCTGCACTAATCTCCCTTGGCTGCATAAATTGATTACGACTTTGGTCGGTCGCTCAGTTGTTTGTTGTTGTTAGTTGGCACCATCTTTGTGGCATGCAACCGCATGCTGAGCAGCTTTGTCTATGCCGTTAACGGAGCCGTTAGGTGATTTGGGTTGGTTTTTGTGGTGAGACAATTTCATTGTTGTTGTTACTGTAGAAGCAAGCGTTGGCCAACGCTCGGTTGGTGTTTCCTGCTAGGAAACTACTATTTTCATCGGTTCTTTAGCTGCTTGAAATTGTTGTGCTTTGTCGCCTTTGGTTGCTGCTTCTTCTTCCTGTTGTTCATTTGCCTTTGGATCTTGCCGGTGACACTGATTGAAATTCTCCGCAAAATGCAATTTTCGAAATCATCGTCAGCTTCTACAATGCGGGAATAAACGAAAATGAAAGGGGAGTGGATTTTGGACTTAGGTTTGGTATATATATTTGTATATGGATGGAGTAAATATAGCTACTAATATATTTTATTTAATGTCAAAAGTATACAGTTTTACCTAAAAACCTGTGAGTCGCATATAATGCTCTGTTGCTTTAAAGTCCATAGAAAAAGTTGAGCAAAGACAATCCAACTAGTTATTAATGATAAAATGTGGCTTGGTATGAAATTTTGGTGCTATCTGAAGTCAGATCTGCTTGTCAGATTATCTTTAGCCTCTACGAGGGCTGCTATATATATTTCTGGCCTAATAATGAAAATAGGCATGTTTATCAACTAAAATGTTTTTTTTTTTTGCTGTTTTGTTTCGGGCTCATACGCATTGATCCATGATTCGTCACCTGTGACGATCTTATAAGCGTCTTTTGAAGCACCGCGATCGTATTTTTTCAGCATTTCTTTACACCAATCCACACGAGCCTTTTTTTGAGCGATTGTCAAATTGTGTGGGTTCCAACGAGAACAAACCTCGGCCAGGTGTTCATGCAATATCGAATGTATGCTGGTGGGAGAAATGCATAGGCATGCCTCTATCTGAAGGTATGTTACATGACGGTCTTACATTATCAGTTCACGTGCGGCATCGATGCTTTCTGGCACAACGGCTGTTTTTGGACGACCTTCACGGAATTCGGCTTTGAGCGAGCGTCGGCCACGATTGAATCCGTTGTAACAGTTTTTTACAGTGCTATAGAACGGTGCTTCATAGCCATACAAAGATTTTGGTTCATCGATGCACTCTTGTCGTGATAATCTACATCGAAAGTTGTGAAAAATGATCGCACGAAAATGTTCACGAGTTAATTTCATTTTTTGGCCGAGATGAATTTTTTAATTTCCTGTAAATAAAACAATTCACTATTAAATGACAAAACGTTCTGAGTGATGTTATGCTAAAAAATGTCAAACTTTCCAATGGAAATGTCAGATTGTACCTGGCAACACTTAGTGCTGCCTAGTCGAAAAATATATATATATACCTACGTATATGTTATAAAATTATAACACAACTTTCTTTCAAAATATGTTTTATAATATAACACATTCTGATTATCCGTGGCAATGAGAGCTTGATGGTATCAATTCATTCATAATCCCGGCTACAGCATCCGTTTTTACTTATAATGCTTCTGTATCAATCCAATTTTTTTGAACTCGATTCTCTCTATTCTTTCCAGTATTTAGACCTAACGATATTGCTTACCGAAATGAAAACGTATTTGCCAAGAATTTAAGATTGGAAAAAGGTCTCATATATATAGTAGAGTTAGTTCTTTAAAGAATTGAGATCGTCGTTCCCAGCTTGCCGAAAAATACACAACTATTCCATAACCAAAAAACATCTATTTTTTTAAAGAAATTATATCAATTTTTTCTTATTTTCCTATCATGGTTCTGTGAGATTTCTGCTGATTTGGAATGTTCTTATGTTTTATGTACTGACCACTGTTTAAATGTTTATACCAAACCTCTATATTTGTATAAGAATACTGTGTAGAATTATAAAATTTTGTAATAAGCTATCCAGCAGTCACCGAATAGTACAAGTATAAACCGATTTTTGGAACATTTGTTTTTTTCATTTTACGGTCAACAACCAGACCATAGTGATGAGCTTTACACCCCTCTTTTGTGCACCTGACAAATTAGTAAAATATTGAAAATTAACTCAAATATTTATCAAGCTTGAAATATTTTGGTATTCTGTGTCAATCTTGATAAAAGTAAAAGCTTCAATTCGCAAAGCTTTTCCCCACACGTGTGGTGCATAAAACAATATAAATAGAAACAGCTGATTACTATTCAAATTATATTGATAGCGATTTGCGTGCAGTCAATTGCTCCAATGGTGCTTTTTATTCGAAATTTTCTAAAAAATTTAATTTCAATTATCAAATAAATTAACTTAAATTAGTATATTATTATTTGTATTACAATAATACTTGCCCCGTTTTTATAAAAATGTCTTCCTCTTTCGAACTAGGAAACTTTACTTCACCTTCACAATAAGTTTTGCCACAGCCCGTACTCTTCTCGAAAGGAACGACTGACTCATGGTGAAGTTGACGTTGTTACCTACACATTTCCTGATATGAACCGTGTCCAAAGAAGTTCAAAGCTGCTGGAACGATTACAGTTAAAGGTAGTGACGTTTTCTGATCATCGTGTGGGGCTGGTTCATCAATTTTTATTAATTTTTTACCCAAAGGTATTCTCGCTCACAGAAAATGGATTTTAAATGCCGCGCCCGATTCCTATTCTCACTATTTTCATCTTCGTTTAACAATAACAAAAGTAAAATATCTTCCATTTTCACAACAAGATGCACAATCAGATATTTAATTCATAACGAGCACTGTCATGAGCATTTGACATCTTAACAAAAAGAAAAGAGCTTTTTTATTTCAGACACAGAATACGAAATGCTTGATAAATTTCAAATTTTGACAAATTATAAATATGTTGAATTTTTTAAGTGCACAGAATAGGGATGTTAGTCTGCTAAATCTCACGTACTTTTTACTCTTCTATGGAACCACCGGATTAAGTATTTCTTCGCAGGGGTGACAAGGCATTTTAAGTTTCGTTCGTTGTACGAACTTTCGAACGAGGTTTAAGAGTAAGTCAGTTTAGTCATTATTAAATCTAACACTTCGCTGACAGCTTACCGCTTCTTCATGATGAGTGAGTAAGTCAAATTTTCGACCATTAAACTATACCGAATAAAATTTTTAGTTTTTCCTTGTATTTAGTCTTTTATATCCTCTTTTTACTTTGAACACGTCGGACGTTTCGGAATAATGTCATAAAAGAATCTGTGGAGATAGCTTCTAATCCACCCACGCCCACTTAGTATTTGGTTCAGATGGAAATTCAGGTTCAATGTCGGTATGTGTATCGGTCTGTTGATGCTGCGTCTTTTGGATGAGGATTACTACCGCTGCTACCACATTTTGGTGATCATGTTGCTCTCCGCTGTCTTTGTGGGTTCTGTTTTTGGCCTTGACAGCTGATATAGTCGATCGAGTTTTTCTTCCTGGTTATCAACATACGACATACTGGCTAATATTTCAGCAGCGTCGCAGTAAATTCAGCTGGAAAATTTCAAGAATCGACAAATTGTGTGATGTCTTTAACAGGCTCTTGGTATCTTCGGATCCACTTATTTCCAGTCTACAAAAATCGTTTCTCAAAAAAGTCCTGAATCCGAGGCCATAAGACGTCTGAAATCTCAGAAAGGATCCCAATAAATCGACGAAGAATTTGATGAGGAGAGTTTAGACTTAGAAAAACAAAGCTCCGAAGAATTGCTTGGCGAATTTGTTGATATTTGATGAAGACTTGTTCGAACCATCTAATTAAAATTAGATTCCATTGGTCTTATAGTGGGCATTTTTTATGCACTAACTTCAATACTTCTTACGTTTCTTTTTTGTTTTTATTTTGAATTACGAAAAATTAGTACCGAATTCTGATTTTTAAATTAATAAATCCATGTTTGGTGAATGTGATCGACCATATTGGATTCGCTATTTTGAATTTTTATGGAATTTATATCAAATTCTTACTACGTAACGCCGAAAATATAAGAGACATTATTTCATAATTATGTAAGAACTATTTTTTCATTTATTGCCAAGTTTTTATGATCTGGTTACAGTGTGCATTGGTAGGTAAAAACCGGAAAGCATTTATTATTCATATTATAGAAAGTCGTTGCACGTTGTTTATGGGTCTTGCATGGGATTTTATGCCTAGAGCTTAGATCTATTGTAGCCAAAGAAATCGCTTCGTCGAACAGACACAGCCTCTGTTACCCATCCTTCTTTATAAAGCGTTACAGATCTTATTCGCTTTTTCTGACATGTAAGTCAAGTAATCTATGAATCTTGAATCTAATATACCACAAAGATACTTCAGTTATGGTTGTGATGTAATCTCACAGTCCTCTATGGTGAATACTAACCGCTTTGCCACCTTCCTGATGCTTATAAGCAAAACTTCTGGTTCGGCCTGTTCCAAGCTCACGGAAGGAACCCTTATGTTTGACCATTTATGGTCATCTAGTTGTTTAACCTGAGGCTTGTTGTTGTCTTTCATTGGGGGTGTTTTTTTACGCGGCGGGTCCCAAACCCAGCGCACAACCTTAAGTAGGGAATATTTCGCCTTCTCACATTAGCTCGCCTTCAAACGGATGTTTTTAGGCTACCCAGAGGATACTTGGTCAAAGACCGGAAGTTGTGAGCTGCTTGAGTCATATGTAAAAGAATCGTTTCTGGCCACTTCCAAGTGAATGGCGATCAGAGAACTTTCCTCACTTGCGTGAACTTCTACACATGACTCCATCCTCCATCGGCTATAATCGCGTAAGCGGTGTCTACGCCAGTAAAGAAGAAGAGCTGTTTAGCCACTGTTACCTCAAATATCGTCCACATAAGCGATTGGTTTCACGTATGTGGGTTACTGTACTCTTAGCCCACCGCCATGCATGAGGTTCCATAAGAGGATAACTAAGACTGAGCCTTGTGGTACTCCATTCGAGATAAATTAGCGGAGCTTGCTCTGATGTGTTGGACTACGCACTTCCTTTTGCACTGCGGATAACAAGTGCGCGACGTCGTCGCCTGATGTCTTTGATGCACTGACCTGATTATTGTAGCTTCTGTAATAAAGACGTTTAGGATTGTAAACCAAGTTACTCGAATTTATTAAGAAACTCAGGCTAAATTAGCAATACAAGTGTGACCGAGAAAAGGAGATCAATGAGGAATGATGTGTAGAGGGTGTTGAGACGCCGGTATGTTATCTATGCAAAAGCCCACCTTTCGGCTGGATGAGACAGGATATATTCTATGGCTCACAATTTTCGAAATTTAACTCATTCGTGACCACAATAGGCTAAATCATGCACCTCATTCTCATGAACTTCTCTTTTCAACCAAATCAATTTAAGCTTCGAAGCCCCGATTTTTGAAGTTTTTACTTTATTCTTGGTTATGTAAACGAACAATTAGTGATAAATGGGAGTCCACATAAATTAAGACGTCTTTATATCAATCCAAAGTATATTCACACGAAATCAGCACTTTCATTGAAGACGATGTGTGGTGCAAAGCTTCTTTGCTGTTGATTAAAAAAGTCCTTTACTTCAGTTTGGTATATGTGATTTATATAGACGTTCCGCACACTTCCTTTGTTATGAATACATTGACTGCCCTTTTTGGCTGATTTAAGCATGTTTTTCAACTATAATAGAGCGACCGCCCAAGTCACTTCCTTTCTTTCTGAATGCGTTCTGTTCAACAACGAAATTCTGTGTGTGCGGTTAGTCAAACGCATTGGCAGCATAATTTTTCTTACTTCATCTTCGGCATAGTTGTCAGCAGCAAATGCACTTTACGGATGTAAATCGTAGGAGTTCTTTGTTCCACTTTAAAGGATGGGATGCACTTCTCTGTATGTGTTTTCTACTTTTAAGTTTCCTTTTGCTTTTTTTCAATTTTACCAACTTTTTATTGAATTTGGAACAGCTTCAGTTGATTCAAGCTCGATTGGACTTTCAAGTCACATATTTATATAATTTCTCATTCGTTGAGTCCTAAGTTCCTATACCGGAATCTCAACTCATAGGCTAGTTTGTAATTAGTTTTCTTATCCAAATGACAATATATTTAACAGAAGGTTCTTGTTCCTTCGATTATGTGGCACCCTTTGTTGTTAGGAGTCTTCCCGAACCCCTATATTTAACAATATTCAGGTATTATTTCTTTAAGGAGGTATTCTACTCTAGATTTTGAAAATTTTTATATTTTTCCATATATTTAAAGTTTAGACCTTTAAGAACATATCCTCCAAAGGACTTTTAAAAATTAAAATTATTTTAAGAGCTACAGTTACTTTAGTAACTCAGTACCTAGCCCGGTTCGGCTGTATCGAATTTTTTAAACGCGTTTTTCTCGAAACTACTTTTTTCGACACGGTACCGGCATTATCTCAGGTTCTGTACAACCGATTTACTTGAAATTTTGTGTGTACTTTCTCTATATAATCCTTTATCATTCTTACTAGCATCGTGTTAAAATTTTGGTTTTTAATATTTTAAAAAAATTCAGGAATTTCAAAACAAAGCGTAAAAAATGATTTTTATTTTCGGGCAGTCGCCATTTTTCAAAAAAAAATTTTTTCGTGTTCCCTGAGGTACGGACTATAACAGCATCCTTATTTATTAAGAATTTGTTTTGATTTTTTTTTTCAGACCACCAGGTGAGTCAAGATCAATGTCACCAGGATACGCCACTTTTTTTACACCTGTCTCTCCCTCCTCTAATTATTTTATTTTTTATATTTTTTTGTAAATTTTTTGTTCTGTATTCTTAAGATATCAATACCATACCATAAAAACATAGATAGTGAAAATATGTATTTTTTTTTAATAAAATTCAAAACACTGCCCAAAATTTGATTTCTAGACTAGAATACCACCTTAAATAATTCGTACCGAAAGATATTACACTTATATTATGTCTGGCACTCGGAAAAGTGTATTGAAATTTTCCTCTAATTTTCTGTTTCATAGGCGGTATTTTACGTTCTTTGACAATCTATAATGATTAGCTGAGAAGCAGTAGCCACCTGACAACGGAAATAGCTTCATACCAGACTGTATGTAAGACTACCTGAACCGGGCTCTTGATCTACCCACGATATTCTAACAGACTGGAATATTTTCTAGAATCCAAAGATTTATTGCTATATTCACTCTTTTTCGAGCGAATAATAAATTTCAAGCAATAAGTACAACCAGCTCCATTACCATGCTTGAAAAGGTTAGGAGCATATATGAAATTATTGGTACCCTGAGCCCTTTCAAAATTTCTGTGCAGTAAAAGCTCTTTACTGAGTGAAAAAAGCACTCAAGTTGGCATGCAAAAATGCATATGGCGGAAATGCAGCTTATTATACCGTTAATAGCGCAATTAATTGCCTACAATTAGGCACGTATTCGTGCATGCAAAAGTACAAACGTAAAGGTGATTTCGACAATTTTAATGCGCTAATTAGTGAGCATTGACATGACTTGCACATATGAGGGGGGAATAGTTGAAAACTTTGAGTAGTGCATAAAAAATAATGCTCCACAGCTACTAAGGAAACGCCTAAGGGTAGGCAAAGGAAGATATTCATATGCCGTAATTGCTAGGGGTACATACAAGTACATATATGATTCCAGTCTAATTCATGCAGGGGGAAAAATGCGAGAGAGTCACCAATTATTATGAAATTGAAAGCTGAAATCTCAGTTGCCGAAATAACCTGTCAGTGCACGGAAAAGTAATGAGTTTCATACACGCAGCACTCAAAAATGTTCAGCACAAAAAAGGCGCATAAACTTTTGAAAGCTCTTATGAAGTGCAGGCAAATAAAAATAAATAAATACTTTTGCGCCTAAAAAGCAGCAAAAATGTTTAAGATTTATATGACAGCTAATAAATTGTCGACACTTACACATGTTCCACCTCAAGCCAAGAAAGAGAACATAGAGAGTTTTATAGAATTGCTGAAAAGGTTCGGCAAGAAGTGAAAAGTGACAGAAGCCCTTTAAAATCTACGTTTTACACAATAGGTGGAGACGAAGCGCTGGTTTTGAGCAGCTGCGACATGTTTGCCAGTACATATGTGTGGGTGTATATATTTAGGCGCGTATACTTGAACTGCTGACAGCACAATTATTAGGCGTTGAATGATAATAAAATATCAAATATTTGTTGGTAGAGCTGGAAAAAGTTCAGAAGTGTGAAAGAAACTCTTTACGGAAGAAAAAATATTAAAAGAAAACGTTAACTTAGGTTGCACTGATGCTAAAATACCCTTCACAAATACAAAAAATTTCTTAGAGTGATTCCAAGTATTTGCTGAAGTATTTGACTAGCGCTCTGGGTTGAAGATACTCTTAAGCTGCCGTAAAAACAAAAAAAATTGGGAGTGATCTCCACAGAAAAGTGGCAGAGAATTTCACCAGCGCTCATTACTGTACATCAGTGGTAGAATCTCTCTTTACCTACCAAACTTCTCGCCCTCATCTAAGTATTCCACTAATAGTTGAATATCTGCCAAGTAAAAGCTTTTTCATAGGAGGACTTCTCCGATCTTTCGCTATGCTCGGTTCTTCCAAGTACGACTCAAACCGACATTTTTTTTTAGAAAAATAATTTTTTTTTTATTAAAAATGTCAGCACCTTCTTTCTTTTTACGGTTCCCCCAATATACTCAAATTCTTATTCGCTTCTGAAGCAAACATTTCCGGCAAACACTTTGCTTTGCAAACAAACGGCTCCCACTATCAGCGTGACAGCCGCGTTGAAGCAAGAAAACGTTTGTCACGCATGCCAATGACATCTGATTTGTAAGCAATGTTTGGTTTTTCCCGACTGTCTGTCCCAATGTCAATACATACACCCCCACACATGTTCACTGCTGTTCAACAACTCCACCCAGCGAGCGAAACCGTTATTCTGTTCGCGTGAAATGCCAAATCTCAGCCACACCTTGCTCCCTCCATCAACATACTCCCATGGCTGAAGCGCTTGTACTAGTCACAACTAGATAGACAGCGTTTGCTTACGACCATATGCTGACGACGAAGTCAGCTGCGCCAGGATAAGGCAAGGACATGCAGGAAGCCAGTAAAGTTTGAAAAAAGTATTGTAGGAAAGTAGCGAAAAAGGTTGAATTCTTAGCTGTGAATTGTTTGCATCTGTTGGTGGGCGGCAGATGTTTGATTTTAGATGACACCGTTGGGATGAATTTCCGAAATGAAAAAGAAATCAGTTTGTCTAACTCAAAGGGAATGGTAATGATTTAGAGCTTCTGCGATTATGGGCTTTTCGTTTTTTTTTTTCAATACGTTGGGATTTCAATATTATTCATAGTCATAAATCACCAAAATATGAAGGGATGGGAAGCGTTTGCTCTTCTTACTAGGCTGAGGCATTTGAATTTTTTACGTACTCCGTAAGTATAAGTAAGTTCACCCAACCTCTTGAAGGTGTGTGTAAAAGCCGGGATCTAAAACTACCTAAAACAGCCTATTTCTTTTATATTCATTATTTTCTTCCTCCGAAAAAGACACCATGATTTCGGTCTAAACCTCTGAAGTCAATAAAAGTAAAGCTCGCCAGATCTTGAACTTTGACGGGCACATCGCTTCATATTCCAATATTAAACATTAGGAGATGGTGAAGCCGATTCTGCAAGCGATAACGATGGTCCAGACGTTCCATTGCCCGACTACGCGGAAGTTCGAATAGCAATTACCCGTCTGAAGAACAACAAAGCGGCGGTGACCGATGGATTGTCGGCTGAGCTTTCAAATACGGCGTCGAGGAACTGATAAGGAACATGCATCTGCTTCTTTGTAGAATATGGTTGGACAACGATTTGAATTCAAGTGTGCTCTGCCCAATCCACAAAAAGGGAAACCCCACAATCTGCGCCAACCACGGTGGGATAAGCCACATTGCATTTATGGTTGTATCGTGCGTACAAAAATTAAAGCCTACCATCAACAAACTCATTGAAGCCGTTCGATACCAAACGAGCTTTCAGACTTGGCGATTCCTTATCATGCGACTTCTTCAATCTACTGCTGAAGTAAATAATGCGAGGTGCAAAGCTGAATGGAGAACAAACTTGTACAATCCTCTACAAGAATTTACAACTGCTGGTGTACGCCGATGACATCGATATCATTGCCCATGCCAACCGCGTTTTCAGTTCTGCTTTCTTCAGGTTGGACAAACTTATCTTCTGGGTCTAATAGTGAACGGGGGCAAGACGAAATATCTCCTGTCATCAAACAAACAGTCATCCCACTCTCGACTAGGCTCCCACGTCTTTGTTGACAGTCATAACTTCGAAGTCATGGATAATTTCGTCTACCTTGGAATCAGTATTAGCACCAACAACAACGTCAGCATCGAAATCCAACGCAGAATAACTCTTGCCACCAAGTGCTACTTCGGGCTGATTATGCAATAGAGAAGTGAAGTCCTATCTTGAAGAACAAAAATTAAATTATATTCATTATTCCCGTCCTGCTTTATGGCGCAGAGGCATGAATTATCTTATGAGTCCGCCATTGGAGTGTTCGAGATAAAGGTTTTGCGGAAAATATCCTTCCGCAGTCGATTGAATTATGTGTTGTACGAGATATACGACGACATTGACATTGACATAGTTCGGTGAATGAAGAGACAGCGTTTACGCTGGCTAATCATGTCGGGAAAGATCTCCATTCCGTCGGAAAGATCAGATGGATAAGGATCTGGCTGCACTTGGCATCCTGAATTGGATAAGTAAAGAAGAAGAAGAAGAAAGAGTTCAGCCAAGCTTTTTGACAGGCAAGTGGAAAGGTCTTTAATTAAACCCCGACGTTGTATTATTTCTCGTTGGGTTTTCTATCAGTCGTTGTTAATAGAAGTCTTAATACCCGACTTATACAAAACTCTGATTTGCCTTCCAGTTCCTTTTGAAAGTGAATAAAATTTAGAGTTAGTTTCGAAACATTTTATTAAAGTAATAAACTTCTCAGTTTCTCTATAAATACTTATAAAGATTTAGATTATTAATACAATTTAAGGCATTGAACCCAGATATGCTTCGGATCATATCAACTTTCGCATGCTGCTGGCTGGCGGAAGTGAATATATACCTTCTGCAACTAGTTTACCATTTTCGATACAGCAGTGCTTTCAACGTTGCTTCAAGAGACTCTTATTAACTTGATATTTTGGCACAGAATTTAAATAAAGTAGATAAGTTAATCGAGCTAAGTAATTAAATAAAACTTAAACATTTAATGTTAATTAAAAACTTATACAAATAAATAGGTATAAAACCTCCCCAAAACAGCTTTCTCCCTCAGCAACTTTCACTTCACTGCTCCGACTTCTTTTCTTCGGCATTCAAAGGTATACCTTGATCGTTGATCTCCACAGAGGGCACCAGTGGCGGCTTGAAACCATACTCCATTTGTAAATTTCTGCCAAATTGTGGACTGCGCTTCAAGGTGTGACCGTTACGCCAGCGTTGAAACTCATCGTAGGCCTCGTTGTGTGACGTAAAGGGACCGTTATATGTGTCCGCCAATTGTTCGGTATCAGACGAATCCGCCACGGAAAGATCATGCGGCAGGGTGTTATAAATGTAACGTGAACCCTTCGACCATTCGGGGCCAGTTGGTGGTGGCGGTGGTGGTTTCAAATCGATACGTATATCGCCGATCTTGAAGGAGTGTTGTTGGTTTGGTGAACTGCTTGGTGAGACAGATTTCGGTTGTTTTGTGGTCTTCAAGGAAATTGCTGTGCTTGTTGTTGGTTTCTTAGGGCGCGCTTGTGTATGCGTGTAAATCGTGTTTGAGGTTGACGATTCAGACGATGGTGTACCACGCTGTGCCAACGCTTGTGGCAGTAGTTTCTTCAGCATGCGTGTATAGTAGTTTTGCAAAACTTTCGGCGGTATTTGCAGATTCGTGGGACTACGGACGCCGTAATTACTGATTACAGTCTGATCAGACCACCCGCCTAGCGCATTCGGATGTGGATGGTAGGGACGGCCGTAAATCTCAGCGTTTTCATTATATTCAGGAAGTGGCTGATGTGTATATGGTACTGGTACAGCGACAGGTACGCGTATGGGTATGGGCACTGGACGATCTACTAGTTTCTCAACTACTTTTTCAACTTCTACTGGTATTTCTTTCTCTACAATCTTTTCGACTACTTTTTCGACTGGATATGGTATACGCTTTTCAACGATCTTTTCGACCGGATATGGACGATCCACATAGCGTTCCACATGTACAGGTACCGCGACTGGCTCGGGAACCGGATATGGAACGGGTATATGTGTTTCGACTATCTCCTGTACGGGATACGGACGATCAATGTATTGCTGAACATGCACAGGATAGGGTATATGTACCGGACGCTCAACTATTTTCTCAACCTGTTGCGTGACCACTTGTTCGACAACCTCCTTTTCTACAGCTGGGTGGTGCTCTTCTGTATGTGGCTGTGGTGGCGCTTGCGGGTGTATTTCTTGAGTATTTTGTTCGCTAGTAGCATGTTGCGTTTGTTGTTGCGCCGGATGTGGATCTGGATGCGGCTCAGTGGGTTGAGCATAATTTTGCTGTACATATTGCACGTATTCTTGTGGGTGTTGCTCGCTTTCATAGCCGGTATGAGTATGCTCGTTTGATTGGTGATGGTTTGGCTGTGGTAAGACTTGTTGTTGATGAGTGTAAGACGAAGCTTCCTCTTGCTGTTCGGGTTCATCGATGTGCTGAACATTTATTGGGTTGGCCGAGAGCGATGCATACTCCTTGGGTACAAGGATGTAGTCATTTGGATGGACACCGTCCTCAATCAGCGCTAGTTGTTGAGCATATTGTATAGGGTAGTGAGTGTGTGGGATTTCAGCTCGATTTGCGTGTGCTTCTGTTGCGCTGGGTTTCGGAGTCTGCGCGGTTGTTTGCTGCGATTGTGGCGGGATAATAGCTGCGGGCTTGGATGACGACTGTATAACGGCGGGTTGCTTCTGCTGCTGATATTGCTGTGGCGTATACTGTGGCAGTGGATAAATTGTTTCGTGTTCCTCAACCAACTTGCCATCTTTTTCAGTGATCAGTTTGTTGTGGATATTCACTGATTTTTGTACTTCGACAAATGTATATCCACCATGTGGACGTCGTACTATTGCCGGTGGTGTAGGTGACACATGTGGTGGATGCTGCGAAGTCGCTGCTGAGACGTACTCATGTTGTGATTTTTGGGTGTAAGTGGGTGGCGAGGTTTGGGCTTTAGCGAACTGTGATGGCGGAGTGGGCGCGTGCAGTGTAACAAAGACAACACTGTGTGGCGTGGGTGTGGCTGGAGCTCTGTGTGACAACGGAGTTACTAAGGGATACTGATAGGACTGTTGATTGAAAGAGGCGGGAGCCGCTACTGAATCAGCAGATATTTCAGTCTCCTGCTTAGAAGCTGGACTTGGCGCCGAAGGTTGAGTGGCAAATTGTTGTTGTTGAGATTGACTCTGTGCGTAAGGCTGCTGTGGCGTTGATTGATGTTGTTGTTGTTGAATATTTTGGCTTTGAGCTGCGTGTTGTGCTTGTTGTATACTTAGCTGTTCTTGTATTTGCTGTTGCTGTTGCTGTTGTAGTTTTAGTTTCTCTTCTTCCTGTTGTTGTTGCAGTCTTCGTGTCAACTCGACGGCTTGTTGCTGCTCTTGCTGCTTCTCATATGCGATCTGCTGTTGCTGTTGCTTGCCTTTCTTGTATTCATGTGGAGGCGGATGTTGCTGATAAATCGCGTAATGCTGCTGAATCGGTTGTTGCCGCTGTTGGTGTTGTTGCAGCTCTTTGTGGAACTGTTGCAATTGCTGTTGTTGTTCATATTGGGGTGTTGGTTGAAAAAGTTTCTGTTGTCGCTTATCAGCTGTCAGTTGTTGTTGTTGTTGGTAATCTTGTTTTTGTTCTTGTTGTTGTTGCTGCTGTTTCTCTTGCCACTGCAATTGCTGCTGTTGGCTTATCAACTGAGCATGTTGCTGCTGTTGTTGCTCTTGTTGTTGTTGCTGAAGCAAAATTTGTTGCTGTTGTTGTAGTAACTGTTGCTGCTGTTGCAATAGCTGCTGCTCTTTCAAGTAGCGTATCTGCGCAGCGTCCTTGTCATATTGCAGCAGTGGCAGGCGTGGCAGCACTGTGGTGGATTGCTTCTGAGGTTGTGCCGCGTTTTCAGCTTTTGTTGCAACCACATCAGATTCCACACTCGGATTACTGGCTTGATTGCCGTCTTTTATGAAGATAATCGGCTGTAGCGCATTCGACTCATAATGAAAGGCAGTCTTCGGCGTTGAGGGGGCTGCCCCCGGGGACAACACCGGATTGAAATTCCGCAAAAACTGACGTGACGGCGCCTCTTGTGTTGGACTCAGTTGATGAAAAGTTTGTTCTGCATGCTCCTGGAAGTTGTCGAGTTGTTGGCTGGGCGCTCCATGCCTTGAAACTTCCACAAATAATTCAGCCTTGTCGTCGTCAGCTGATGGCCCCGGCTCGGCCACAAAAATCGGCTGTTGACTTATTGACGCTGACAAATTTGGCGATTCGCCGTGTATAAGTCTTACGTTTGCTTCAGTGTTGGGTCGAAAGCGCTGCCTTTGTACGCCCACTTTGTAACCATACGTCTTGTCATCAACCGGCAAACGCTGATAGACACGTTGACCCACATTCTGTGACTCTGCAATGAGATTGTCTTCAGCACTTATGCCCTCCATATCAGCGCTATTATCGTCGCTCAGTATGATGATTGGCGTTTGCTTCTTTGACTGCAGCTCTACTGTACCGTTAGCATTCTCTTCACTGGGATTCATTAACAAACTCGGTAAGACTGGCGCATCTGCTGCCGCCCGATTGATACGCAACAAATCGTCTTTGGTTATCAGATTACTGCCATCGCTGAACTCGTCACTGCCGATGTTGGCGCCACGCGGCAACAGCTGTAGCTTCTCCACAACAATCTCCGTATGTCCAGGACGTAGTTCGCGTCGATATTCCTTTGAAACACTTGTTTCGTAGCTGTAGAAAGCTTTTGTATGTGATTGCTCTGCCTTTTCGGTTGATGGAGTTGTCGTTGTTGTTGTGCTACTAGGCGCTGTTGTTAGCTTGGTCTCAGTGGTTGTCTCCGGTGTTGCAACTGATGCTGACTTTGATATTTCTTCTGTGCCTTGTGTTGCAATATTCTCTTGCGTCGGTTGTTCTGAGGCATAACTGAAGCGAAAAATATCGGTAAAACCATTCGGAAAGAGGTTAGAAAGCACTTCATTCACGGTCTCCGCGCGTGTGGCTCGTGTTGGTGACGCCGTTGCTTGTATGCTACCATCATCTTCGTTGATGTCGAAATGTATGTACTCGCTTGACTTTGCTTTTTCACGCAAAGTTTTATGAGTGTTTGGTTCGCTGTGGTAAGAACGAAGAGAACTTTAGGAAGATATCTATAAAATATACTACAGTTTTGATAGATTTCTTACGAGCTTTTTGTGTCATTTTCGCTATAAATCTCAACGACTGGTGCTGGTATCAATTCGATTGCCTTTCGGAGATCCTGCGAATAAGAAAAGGAGATGATAAGGTTTGTATTAATATATATGTATTATATGCCTTTGGGACATTTCTGGAGCAATAACTTTCTTGTGATAAAGAAAATCAGTGCTTTAGCTCCTATTTCTGTTCACGTTGCTGCCTGAATGTTAACAAGCTTAACAGGAGCTTAAAAAACAACTTCGGCGGCTCCTGAACTGGTACAAAACCTGGTACTCTTTGCTGAAAACTGCGCAGCAAAATCAATGAGACGCTTACTGTCTGCAGGATAATTTACATATAGGAGCCTAGGGCATAGTTCGGTGGGTAATGTCGGCTAGGCAAACAATTCCGACGTACACAGCCAAGCAGCCAAAAGTGTCTTAGGAAGCAGGGCAGCAATGGAAAGTGTTGCCAGAAACAAGCAAGTTCACTGCTACTCGGTGCCAGGCTAGAAAGGCGTCGAAGGCAATGAAATAGTGGACGATATTGCCAAGAATATTCAGCATTGCGAAAGCCATGCATTGTCCATACGACGACCTCGAAAAAAGTATGGTAAAGAAAATCAAAATCCAATGGAACGAGCTATCAGGGTGCAAAACTACAAAAGTCGTGTGCGAAACGGTAGATCGGAAGTACATAAAATTCCTGTTGGCACTCGATGAAAGAGACTGTAGGAATATGATGAGTTTACTAACTAGTAACTGTCTGGTACGCAGGATGTTGTTGACAGAACGAGAAGACTACAGAAAATATCTAGAGCAGGGCACTAGGGAAATAATGGAGCATCTCTTGTGCACTTCACCAGCATTTGCAAGACTACGCTGTAAGCATCTGAGGTCTCCACGGTATGATACACTGGTGGAGGTATCGATAGTGAGGCCGTAGAGTCTATGAAATGTAGAGATTTTTACGGATGACTTCTTCTCTTGGACTTAGCGACTGAACTCCAGTATCGCAAAGGACAAAACTGGTCTATGCATGGCTTAATGACCTACCAGATTAACCTAACCTAACTGGATGTTAACAGAGTCTTTAATATTTACAATTCCTAAGATCACCCTGAAGATTAATGTAGTGATCCGGGAGTGTAATTTAAGTTATGAAGTCGAAAATGAATATTAGTAAAGTTATAATTTAGTTGAAGTTATAACATAGTAGAAAGGTACTCAGAGAAAAAATGTAGGTTGGAACTCGACTTGACTGCAGTTACAGCTCTTTTGCCCTACTATCTCACATCAACCCACCCGCGTACTTATATTTCACATCGAACCGAACGTCTCTGGATCAAAGAAACTCTCAGAAACTTAGGCATTCTTTCAAGCTTTATACTATTCGTGTCGACTCAACCTATGCCATTTGCGTCTTACCAAACTAGAATAGCGTACACGACGACAATATTTTTAATGGAGAAATATAAACTCTCATTCTTTTCATGCTATAAATCATAAACGAGCGTCCACTAGTATAACTACTGAGTAACATTTTGAACACAAGAACATATAGTTGTGCAACCTCCAACACAAAGGCCCTCCCGCCAGTTGTACCTCTCCACTTTAACAACAATCCGATGCTTACCTTTTTCTCGCTGTCATGTTGCAATGTGTTACTGTCATTTCTGACAACATTGGCAACATTCTCCACATTGACATTTGACTGTCTTAAGGCGCGAGCCAGTGGGACACGCACATTCGCATTTGTAGCTGCAGTTGAAGATGTTTGTGACTTCGTGGGTGGAGACAAAAGCAATTGTGCCGGCGAAAGCGTCTGGGACTGAGGTGGCGCAGCTCTCTCCTGCTGGCGCCTGGCGGATCTCCTGCCGCTCGTTGGTGTGAGGAAATTGCTTGTTGTGGTGCTTGTCACATTTAAAGGTGGTTGTAGCGGCAGTAGTGATGTTGTTGTTTCGCCGCCGCGCACACCCTCTGACACGGCTCTGATTTTGTTGCCAAATTTCGGCACATTAAGCGGGGTAGTGCCGACATCTTTTTGGCTTCTGCTTCTGCTCACACTTTTACTTCCATTGACTTTTGTCGTTATTTCCGCTGTTGTTGTTGCTTTGTCCCGAGATGTTGTACTGTTGGCGACATCATTCACTCTTGCGGTTGGTACTGTCTTTGTTGTTGCATTCGTTGTTGTTTCCGCCGCTATTGTTGCGGTTAATAAAAATATACCGATGACAGCTGGTAACGACAGTTTTGTTAACATCTCAACGCTGTTGCATGGAATGTAGTGAGAGGTGAGAGTTAATAAGAATTGACAGCTTTTGGAAGCTTTTAAGTGCGTTGAGCTGTAGGGGAAGAGGTTGTAGATGATTATTTTAGATGCGAGTGGTAAGTAGCTGGTTGGTAAAGAATAGTTTTTTAGGTTTATATTGTACTAGCAACTAACGTATATTTAATCCATTAAAGGGTTACAAGTATGGAATTGCTTTATAGCTGAGACTCAGCATGCGTAGTAAATCGGGTCGTATTATAGTGATGTAAAAAACGAAAAAATCGCGTATATGGGAAATGTTCTACGGATCATTCTGAACAACTTTGCCTAAGCGCCTATTGGTTTGAAACCGGTTTCGAGCCATAAATTTTTAAGACGAAGAATTTTAGGGCTCTTACAAATTAGTTTATCAGTCTTTGAGATAACGGCATGATATTTAATAAGTGAGCGCTTTTTTATTTTCAAGTGTATATATACGGAATCGGCAGGATCGGACAACTATAAGACATATGTATCTCCTACATCACTGATTATTCAGATGCTTAAACTTCGCCCTGAAGATCGCTCCAACGAAACCGGTTTTAGGTTCATTGTCTCTTAGGCGAAGTTGTTCAGAATGAGCCGTAGAAAATTTTCCGCAAACGCCATTTTGCAGTAAAATAATCGACCCACTCTAATATACTATATAATATACATCACACATTTTTGATAACTTAAACTGTGCTTAAAAGTCAAAAACGTTTCATGTCTGGAGACAGCTTTTTTTTAGTTCAACATTTAAATTGTCTTTGGTTCAGTTACAATAATTTTTCAGTTTATGATTAATATAACCGAAATGAACTTTAAAATAGTTTTTTAGTGGGATAGTTTAGACTTTCAAAAATATGACCTTGGAAGGATTTTTCAAAATTTGACTTCTTTATTTGAGATACAGCCGATTTTATGACGTGGCGTCCGCGTTCACTAGAATTGTCTCACTAACTTTATACGCGTTTTTCTCGAAACTGACTTTTTTGGAACGATACACACGATTTCTCAGGTTCTATTGTACCGTTTTACTTGAAATTTTTATAGAGTCTTCTTTATAGGCTTGTCTATGGTTGGAACTAGCCTCATCCCCAAATTTTTAGTTTTATTATAAGTAATCCGAAAAAGTTTTTTTTTTTAGGCAGGCGCCATTTTGTGAAAATTTTTTTTTCCACTTTTCCGTAGTTCCGGCTATTGCGACATTATTCTAGATTAATAATCTTTTTTTTGGTTAAAGATATTTCCTTTTGAAAGCAGTCAAGAATATCACTTATCAGTGGGTCCTCATTGCCTTAGGTTCGGATTTTTATGGTAGAAATCAGAAAATTTACTCAGCTAGAGCTTATTCCGAAGAAAGATTATGAAGTGGAGTCTTAAAACATACGAAGAAAGTTGGAGCTGTTTCCCGAAATGCATATATATTATATGATATTTGCTTTAACTCTGGTTGAAGCCCAAGGCTCAAGTTTCTCTAAGAGCTAGCCTACAGGGTCCGGCACTCGAAGTGTAACCACCTCCACACCGTCAACGTAGCTTTCGCACTGGAATCAGCTGTTTATAAATTTGCTTAGTAATAGTTCTGAGTATTGCTCACAAGTGTACAAAAGCGTTTTGCCAAAACTGAACGAGAAAAAAGTGAGCAGCAATGGAATTCAAAAGTTATAGTGTGTTTGCTTTATATTTAGCTGGATAATCACAGCCAGCTATTGTTCGTGAGCGCAAACACCTTAATGTGAATAAAGTTTTTGCTTATCGCACCATCACTCGTTTCAATGATACTGGTAGCAACGCAAAACGCCATGGAGGTGGTTATCAAAGGACTGCAACGTCACATGAGATGGTTCGGAAAGTGAAGAAGCGATTTGAGCGAAATCCACGACAAAGTGCCAATCAAATGGCTAAAAAACTCAAAATATCCGACAGCAGTATCCGCGACGCATATTGTCAAATGAGCTTACGGTCAAGCTTTACAAGTTCCATGATCTCACACCGAAACAGCAACAAGTAAGACTTGACAGATCGAAGCAGTTGCTTCGCTTGGCCTAAAGCGGTCAAATTCCGAACATTGTGTTTTCTGACGAAAACATTTTTCCAATTGAGCAATTCGTAAACTCTCAAAACGATAGGGTTTACTTGACCGACCGTTCATACAAGAATTTAAGTCATCGGTTAGCCACCAGGAGGCAGCACCCGCTACAAATAATGGTTTGGGCGCTCTACAATTGTTTTCATCGAGCCTGGCGTCAAAGTCAATGCGACATATTATCGGGAAAGTGTTCTGGAGGCTGCTTTGAAGCCGTGGGCGAACAACTTTATTATTCACCATTCTCTCTGGTCCATTTTGGAGAGCAAGATCCGAAGTAAAACACTACACCAGTCTCGAGATGCTGAAGAAAGCCATTGTCCGTGAGTGAGCCAAAATACCGGCAAGTCACAATCGAACAGCTTGCGATTCGTTTTTAGACCGTCTCAAGGCCATAATTAAGGCAAGATAGTCATATCGAGCAAAAGTGAATTTGTCCTGAATTTATGATTATTTTTACATGTTTTGTACTTTAAAATAAATAAAAATAATTTTCCAAACCGAATTTATGGCTTTTTTAATACACTTTGAGTGCCGGACGCTGTAGGTCCGGTGATTCTTACATATGTTGGTACAATTTGTTATAAGTATATTAATTGGAATATGTGCTTAAATTGGATATTTCACCTACTTTTACCTAAAGCGCCGTTCACAATTTTATAAAACCAAGACCAGTCTTAAAAGGTCATAGATTGTCTTCGATTCACCTAGTTTTGGATAGTATTGTTTTCTTTATATATATAAGTAAATTTTCATTTAACAGCAAAATTGAAATAAAAAATATAAAGCAAGACCTGGTAGCATTGAATACCACTTTTATAAGAAATCTGCATACTTTCTCATATAACTCGGTAACTATACCTTGTAGAGAGTATACTAAGTTTGCCATGAACTTTGTAGTACTCAGTAAGAAACGACTCTATAAAATATTTTGTGTCTATCTAATGTATGGTACTAATGCTGAAATCATGAAGCGTATTATTATTGGCGATGAATCTTGGATTTATGTTTGCGACACCCGGAAGCAGATGATCAGTAGGCCGTATATCGTGGCAAAGATGAGCCGAAAACCAAAAACCACGTCAAAGCAGATTGAAAATCAAGGCTATTTTGTCAGTTTTTTGCGACCATCGAGGAGTGCTGCGCTGCGAATTCCTTCCGACCAACCAAACTGTCAACAAAGGAATACTACTTGAGTGTTATGCGTCGTTTGCGCGAAGCTATTCGTTAAAAGAGGCCGAAATTATGGGCCGACAACGCTTGGTTTTTGCGCCACGATAAGGCACCGTCGCAACCTGCATTGCTTTTTCGTGAGTTTTTTGCCAAATTTTCAAACAATATCGTGCCGAACCCGCCGTATTCGCCTGATTGAGCTCCGTGTGACTTCTGGCTATTCAGCAAACTCAAATGACCGCTTCGGGGAAAACGTTTTGAGTCAATTGAAGACATTGATTGTGAATCGCTACGCGCATTGAAGGCTACTCCGGAAATTGACTTCAACAACTGTTTCGAAGTTTGGAAGAAATGTTGGCGTAAGTGCATTGGGAGTAAGGGGGATTGCTTTGAGGGAAATGATATATTTTGAAGAAAATATTAAGAATTTTAAAGTTATGAACAAAATCTTACTATTTTTTGGTCAGTGTTACAAGCTGAGTTTATTCACCTTTTTGCGTTAGTCGGCCTCTCAGTTTTTGAGATATCGTTCTGAAATTTCGCGCATTTTCTTTTCCTCCTAAGAAGCTGTTTTTTTTATCGCAACCGATTGGAATCTTAAAGCACGTTGCCGGCATACAAACTGAACGATCAAAATCAAGTTCTTGTATGGAAACTTTTGTTTTTGTGAGGGGTATACCAGGCTCGATGCGACCGTAGTTAATAATTGTGGCAATGGATGAGATTGTATCGCTCAGATTTTAAGCCACACCAACTCCCTTTACCCCCTTCATTGTTTTGATTTCATATGCCTGCCTATATGTTCGCTTCATTACCCGCTCAACATGCGTAAAATATTTTTAAAGCACCCGTTTAGACTAAGTATCGTTAAAATTTCACTGTTCGAGACAAAACGGTTCAAAGCTATTACGCAAGCATCTCTCTTTTATCTTTTACAAGATGCAAAGCAATCAAAACGGCACTTAATTTTACTAGCTTTGCCGCGCATAAATACAGACAGACATAAAAAAGGCAGTAATGTGTTTAAACACACACATTCACATAGCACACAACACATATATATTTGTACTTTATTTGTCAGCTTGCAAAAGTCAATAGCTTTTCCAGCTTTTTGCCCTGTGTCTGATTATCTACCTCCGTAATATATGGTATGTACCCGTTTTGCTGTCACTTCTTGTTGTTGTTGCTGTTGTTGCATAGCTGTTATTGACATTGTTTCTCCGCGGCCACTTTTTTGCCACTTTTTATGGCTTTTCTTGTTTGGCATTTGCCCAGTTTGGCGCATCTGTCGCGCAATGTCATTGCACCTGTCTGTATGGCTGTGTGTATGCGCGTACTAAGCATCAGTTAGGCCTGCACATAGATAGCGGCTAAGCAAGTGACAGTAATGACAACAATGGCAGCTCCATCATGGGTCATGGTATTTGCGGCAGTCGAATGCCTCCCAAGTCATTCAATGTTTAATTATGTAATTGTGTTTATTTTGTCTTTGTTTTGTTGTTGTTGCACTTAATTTATGCTTTTTCTTTTCGTCAGTTAGTTGAGCGTTGTTTTAAGGTGTGCTTAAGCTCTTACTAAGCTTGAGAGATATTGATACACCCACATGTGACTATTTGGGTGTGTGGAGACGACACAATCATATGGCTGTTTCTTTCTGGTAATTTTATGCATTAAAACTCTGAATTGGAAGTGAATTAAATTAGAAAATTAGCTAAACACATATGACTTTGCCACTTCATGAGCACATTAGGGGTGATTGTAAGTTGCTCGTTCTCTGAGTGGAGTTGGAATATTTATTTTTTGTATGAAATATCAAATTCTCGATAATACAGAAAATTCTCTTCAACCAAATCTCATGCTTCCTTCGTTCAATTTCAAAACTACGCAAAACTGTTTAATAATTTGGATAAATTTCTTTATAAAAAGTTTACTGACAGCACGGAATCTAAAATTAGGTCGAACTCTAAGTCTTTTTGGAACTTTGTCAAGTCTAGAAAGGCGTGTTCGGTCACTCCTTCTGTTTTATGCTGGCTAATAAGTTGGTATGCATTCCTGGTGAAATTTTCAACTTTTTTGCTGACTTGCAGGATGATATTGCTAATGCTATTTGTGATATTAAGCCTGCTTTCAAATTGGATTTGGTTGGGCTGCCTTTACTTATAAAAAATTCTCGTGCCTTAGTACCATATATCCAAGTTGATAGTTTTTATGATTGGTGCCTGAAACCAAAACTATTTTTTGAGTATAGCTAAATGTTCTCAAATCTGAGATGTGAGGGGACGTAGAGTCTTATCTTCTAGTTGCAAATTTCGAATTGCATCCTAAAATGAGTAACAGGAATCGAAGATCTTGGAGTAATCTTTGACAACATGTTTTCTTTCATTAATCAGATCAACTATATCACTTCTAAATCATTCTCTATACGTGGCTTTGACCGTCGAAATGCTTCCAGTTTTTCCAAACCTCATAAGTTAAATTTATTGTATATATGTATCCCTTGTTCGTTCTTTCTTGGAGTATGCTGTGTTAATTTGTAGACCATATTGCCTATCGTCAATTAATAGGATCGAGCGTGTCAAAAGGCAAATTAAATTGCCCTGCGCTTCTTAAAGTTTGTTGACCCCATACTGTCGATTTTTTTTTTTTCAAAATTACGCAATTTTTTAATTTTTGACATTTTTCAAAGATCGTAGTTCTTTGTATAGAAAATATATTTAAGTTTATTTAACCTTTTTGAATTTTTTTCTTTTAGCCACTCATTCGGTCGGAATCATGACAGCAGTTGAGGCACTTTTTTTTCGGCACTTCCGCAGACAGCACATAACTCCGTTATTTTTCAACATTTTTGTAAAAAAAAAAAATTTTAATATAGCCAAAAATATACTTTATTACCTCCATTAAACGTCGAAACATTCAATCTATTACTTTCTTTTAAAAAATTCACGAAAATCGCCTAATTTTTCATGCGTCACACTGGGATAGCCCCTTAATCTTTTCCTCTGCTCTTTAAAGTTTGTTGACACCCTACCTTCATATACATCCCGTTTATTGCTATTACATCTTAAATCACTTGAAAATCGACTGGCCGTTCTCTGTCTTTCATTTGTTTTCAACGCAATTAAAGAAGGTATTGACTGTCCTTATTTATTCGGAAAAATTAATTTCAATACTTCTCAGCGTTGTCTCAGATCTATTTCCGCATTTTATTGTAAAAAGCAGAATACTACGAGTACTCGTAAATTTATGGATTATGCCTCTCTCAAGCGTTCTATGCGTGAGTTTAAGTCGATTTCAGAGAAAGTTCTGCTTGATTTCTTTCACTCTAGGGCTTTCTTCATTAACACTCTTAATTATTATTATTTTTTTTTTTTTGTTTTAGTTAAGTGATTTAATTGTAATTTAATTATTTTAGAATTCTTATGTAAATAATAATTTTGTAATAGTCTGTAATAATATTAATGTTCATAGACTAACGTAACTAAATAAAGAAATAAATAAATAAATACAGCAAAGGCTCTCCCTTGTATAAGCACAATCGGGTTAACAGCTGTTGGTTTTTAGTAAGCCGAAAAGCAATTCTTGAAAATTTTCAGATTATACCTAGAATTATTTTTTACAAACGTGTATTTGTGCGAGATTCTGAGTTTCTGTTATCGAAAAGTGCGAGAGCAAACAACTTCCGGGCATATTTCCAGTAGTGCCATTTTTCTATGTGTAAATGTGCAATAAAAACTGCAATGAAAATTATTTAAAAATACTTTTTCGGTATTTTTAAATTATTATTGGATTTCATTATTATTAAATATGTAAATTAGCTTTTCTCATCAAAATATACATATATTTTAGTACACCTCTAATATATGCACAGCACAGTTTTTGTTGACTCTATGCTTCTAAACTTACTTATTGTGTAATGTGATTCAACTTTTTATGTTCACAGCATACAATAAAACTTAACGAATTGAACGTCCAGCCTTTACGAATGATTACTTTTGCTTGCGATTACATGATCACATTAACAAAGCAAATTAGTAATTCGTTTTTAATTACACACCAAATATAAGCTCGGAGTTATTCACAGAGTCAAATTACTTCGCTAGTTAATGTAAAGGAATTAAATGCTAAATTAAGATTTTTCTTTGGAAAATAAAGTGAAATGGCTAAACTCTTCTTTGCGGTTTATGAATTTGACATACATAGTCATATTTGCATTGAGTCACATTTTTAATATAAAGGGTGGGCCATATAAAATTTTAAGTTTAAAAGGTCAAAAAACAAAAAAACGGCTTGATATTTTTCAAAGATCTAACATTTTTTTAAACGTTTGTTTTATGAAATTTATTTGTGGAAAACAATTTCGGACAAATGACCACCACGGCTGAGTTTACAGTAGCTTATCCAATCCACCCAATCTTGCAGTACTTTCTCGATGGTTTCAGGCCTTATGGCAGCTACAGCAGCTTGAATCTCGTACTTTAGATGTTGAATTGTTTCTAGATGGTTGGCGTAACATTTATCTTTAACAGCTTCCCACAAAAAATATTCCAACAGAGTTAAATTGCAGCTTCTGGGAGGCCAATTCACATCACCTCTTTTGCTGATTATGCGATTTTCGAAGATAGGGCGTAAAAGATTGAATGTAGCGTTTGCTGTATGGCACGTAGCGCCGTCTTGTGCTCCAAATGCGACAATTTTGCTTGTCGAGGTGGAAATGAGTTTCGTTCGAAAAGATGATTTTTCGGTAAAATTGACCATCCTCGTTTTTTTCAATATTTCTCTGTTTTCTTCTAGTAAATAGCGACCCGTTTCGTAAAAGTTAGACTTTTTACTGAATATCTGTCACTTTCCGAATAGTGTTTGACGTTTCCAATGTCGAGATATAGATAATTCAAATTTAAAACGTTAGATGGCCCACCCTTTAGACAACCCGGTTGGTAGGTAGAAAGTTTCAATAAGTTCATTTTTATATCACCGGCACTTAAGTACCATCATTCTATTATGTCTATCTGAATCATCCTGTAACCCGAATAGTCCAGCTGTACCATTAAGATAACGCAAAACGTAGTAACCTTTGAGTTTTGAATTTTCGAAATGAATGCCTAATTTTAATAAAATAGGCTACTGGTAGTATATTTTCATAGCCGAAAGCCATTTGTAAACTTCGTATGTAATGAAAAGCAGCTGTTTCGGAGTTGAAAAAAAAATAATTTTTGGAAAAATTGCGAAATGAGTTATATGAAGACATAAGTTGCAATATGTATTTTTCTATTTAAATTTTGTTCAAACCTATTTGTATTATTTGTAATGATAAATAGTACTATTAGATAAGTGTTTATATATATTTTATAATAATTATATTACTTTTTAACTTTTTTGTAAATGAGTATGTGTATTATCATATGGTCATGTCCGGCATTGCATGGACATTTATATTTTCAATAATTTTTTTGTAAACTAAAAAAACTAATTTTTACCATTTAATACTATTTTGTTTTAAGGGGGGGTGTGACACCTTCAAAAAAAAAAAAAATTTTTTTATTTGCTTTTTCGATAGCTTATAATTCCATAAATATCATGTGAAATCGGGAAGGTCGTATCTTCAAAAATTTTCGGATGGCAGCTTTCTGAAGAGCGACCGCTCGGAGATGCAAACATTTATAAGTGAAACTTTAAACGCGTTTTTCTCGAAACGTCATTTTTCTAAATTGCTGACATCATAACTAAACGAGAAATTAACCGATGGACTTCAAATTAAAACTGAGTAGTTTTGAATACCTTTGCCATACAATGAACTAAGATCTTTTTGATTGGTTGAAAATTGTTAATTTGGCATTAAAAAACGACCATCTTTTACTTAAAAAACGATTTTTTTCAAAATTACACCATTTTGTTAATTTTCGATATTTTTCAAAGATCGTAGTTCAATGTGTAGGAAATTTTTCAGCTACTCATTTGGCCGGAACCATGCCACCAGTTAAGACACTTTTTTTTGGCCCCTCCGAAGACTGCCCATAACCCCATTATTTCTCAACATTTTTGTAAAAAAAAAATCTTAAAATATGGCTGAAAATATATTTTATTACGTTCAAGGAAGTTCGGAATGTTCAATTTAGTGCTTTCTCTTAAAAAAAATCACGAAAATCGCCTAATTTTTCATGCGTCACACTGGTATAGCCCGTTAAGAAAACTGATATTATGTGAAGCATTTGACTTTATAGAAAGTCTGAAAAGTGATAGTGATGAAGAAGTAGCAAAAATATTTATTGAACCCCCTGAGAATGATGGCAATATAAGCGATGAAGATGATGCAGGAGGAGTTCCAGATAATGTGTGCTAAAGTCGATTTGCGAAATTGTGTTCAGAAGTGGGAGAAGCTTAAGTTTTGCGATGTAGGTTTGGTCCTTGTGCATATTTGATGGATATTTGATCAATTTCGAATTTTAGCAAGGCCTGAATCCACGAGCACATAAACAATATGAGAAATATTTCGGAAAATGTACAGCTCCTCTCATAAACATGATTGACGATTTTTCAGAAGAAATTCAAATTTTATCATTCTCATTTTATTTCGACAATTTGTTTACAAGCTTTCCACTACTAATATACCTAAAACTCGTGAAACTATAGGGGAAATCGTGTTCAGCAAACTTGTACACTAATGAATAAAAAACTATTAAGGGGTTAGGGTTAGTCAGAGGCACGAAAAAATGAAAGTTTTCAGTATATATTTTTTTGCTACTAAGTCATGTTATTTTACAAAAGTAGTAATATGGCGTTATTATATATTTATATGTTGACTTAAAGTCACGAAAATTTCAAAAAAAAAAACAAATTTCCAAAGTTAGAGTTGTTTGTGTTGACTAATTTCCAAAAAAACGTACTTGCGGTGACAAGCATAAGCCCTTGGAGATTCATCTAAAAACAATCGGACAAAAAAAAACTAGTTTTGTAAATAGATAATCCTGGGCCTAATAGAAAGATTTTATTTTATTTTTCAAAATTAATAAAATGGCGGCCTCAGGAAATTTTATTTCTAAATTTTTGCGAAAAAATCAACATTGGTCTTAAAAAATCGAAATTTTCGAAAAAATAAAAATCCTTCGATCAAGCCCGAGTTTATTATGTATTCTAAAGGTGTATAAATTTCATTAAAATCTACTGAACGGTTTTCGAGTTACAGTTGTCACCGATTCAAAACACATAGTTTGGAGAAAAACGCGTTTGAAGTTTCACACTAGCGCTTTGAAGTGCCGGAGCTCTCTTTCTGATTTTTCGAATAACTCAAAAACCAATAATCGGATCAATGTCAAATTTTCAGAGAATATTTTCAAGATATTACACTTTGCGAAAATGCAAAAAGAAAAAAATATTTTTATTTGAAAATGCAACTACCCCTAACCCCTTAAACAGAAAGAAAAGTGGGGTTTTTGTTAACGATGGTGAGATATATATGACAAAATGGTTAGACCATTCCGTGGTTAGCATTGTATTTTTGGTAACAATCCCTTATTGAAAGCTCGCCGGTATTCCAAGGAGGAAAAAAAGTCTTGAAAATAGTTTGTATTTCTAAAAAACGGGGTTGGTGCCTGGTGCACCCATAGGGTAACATCACTCCCTGACCAATTTGGGAGCAGAAAGAATGTGGTACTTGAAAATCGTCAGACAACAGTTAGGGAGATGACAAGGGAGCGCAACATCTCACGTGAGTTCATTCAAATGATTTAAGTTGATATTTTGGATATTAAACGCGTTCTTGCTTGACTCAACCCGATAAAACTGATTTTTTTTTTCCAAAAAGAGTAAATTTGAATTTTTGGCGTTTCATTTACAATTTCCGGGTACTCTTTTGTCTCCTAGTCACATTAACAAAACAGTGCGGCGGTTTTACTAATTTCCATCCAAATTTCAAGAACAAAGATTTTTCAAATAGTTTTCCGAACTATTTTGGGAATTAAGAACTCTTTAGTCTGGTATATGTGAGATATTGTTGAATGAGTTTTGTTTTCACTGCTTTCAATCCATAGGACTAGTGCGAAATCAGGAGTCAGTTTAACATTGAAGATTGGATGGATGAGGTCACGAAAGTTCACGCAAGTGAGGAAAGTTTTCTGAGCGCCATTCACTCGGGCGTGGCCAGAAACGATTCTTTTACTAATGGGGCAAGCATCTCATGACCTTCGGTCTTAGGCATTAGTATCCTCTGGGTAGCCAAAGAACATCGATTTGAAGGCGAGCTAAAGTGAAAAGGCGAACCAACCCTCCTCAGGATTTTGCGCTGGGCTTGGGCCACGCCACGCAAAAATCCCTACCAATGAAAAAAAAAAAAAAAAAAAAAAAAAAAAAAAAAAAAAAAAATCAACAGTCTCTGATAAAAGCGACATCGGAAGGAGATTCTACTTAACATATGTGAGTAATCTTTATTTTTATAAATTATGGTATTCACATTGTCAAGTGTATTTTACTTAATAACTTGATAATTAATGATCTTTTTTTTAAATATGAGCATGCAAAACTGTGTGGAATTTGCATAAATCATGATTTCTTACAACGTTGCAACATTTCGTTTACCACAAACCTTTAAATTGCGCACAAAAACGCCGACAATGTGGGAAAAAGTGATCGATAGTGGCATGCAAGGCCACGCGAAGAAGTAAATGTCACTGCAACTCAAAACAAACGGCTGCTATTGTGGCACACACTTTACACATACGCGAGGAGTGATAAAAATAAAATCAAATGAGGCAAGAAGCAAAAAATTCGCTACACACAGTTTCACAAATTAACCACACGACACAATCCAATTAGTTTATTTTCTTATTCACTTTGATGGCCGCGAAAACGAAGTTTGAAGACCGCGAAAGAAATTTTTTTCCACGCGAAAAAAACCGCACACTACTGCGCAACTGCAACACAATGTGGCAGATTTAAATATGAAACAAGCGCAGCGAATACCGAACTAGTTGTAGCAACGAGCGCTGCTTGCAACTGTAGCAATTACAAATTGTAGCAAAACAAATTTTGATTTTGTTGATATTTTTTTAATTGTTTATATATTTTTTCAACGCTTTTAATTGCGGCACACACTATTTCTTGCCACTAAATCGATTTATGCCTGTTGCAGGCAATAATTATTTGTGCAACACTCTGTTTTTGCAATATCCTTCGAACTGGAGTAAGATCAGTTGCTCCTTTAACGCGACGGATCGCTATGTGCGTGTTGTTGGTTTCGCGTTGTGCGTTGCAGGTGAACACGTCTGCCGTGGTACGCGCGCATTCGGCGAATGAAAGTGAAATTGCTGCAGCATTTGCGTTTTCATGCAACAAATAGTGTTTGTGGCTGCTGCAGCTACTGGCTGGTTTCCGCGGCCTCTTGCCTGGCGGGTTGCTGTATGTGGCAAGTTGCAGTTGCTGTTGCTGCAGACGATCAGCTGTGGATGCCGCAGATGAGCAGTGCAGGCAACAGCGCGCTCTTCAACAGTAGCTGTAACAGTGGTTTGAACTGTGTGTGTGACAGCAACAGCTTTGGTTGTGGCTGGTTTTTGCGATGGCAGTGTTTTAAGCGTTTGTTTTGCAGCTGCTGCTAATGTATTCGCACAGTTGTCTGATCTTGTCTCTTAACAGTGGTATCTTTGTCGATCCTTTCTATGACTGGAGACCGAGATATGCCCGATTTAATATCAAGAATCAAGTCCAGGAATTGTCAAGTTGCATAAAGAAGCGAAATGCTTTGCTTCTTTCAAGATAACTGACTTGGAATCGGCTGGCGAGCGGTAGCATTGTTTTCAGAGCAATTATGCTGTCTTTACATAGTGGAGATATGGTTCAGTAACAACTGGAATTTGGAAAAACCCTCCAGTGCATTTTTGGAAATTATTTGTTAACCCAGTTCAAAACTCTTTCTTTTGTTATTAGCGCTTAAAACTCAACACTGTAATATATGATTTTCTTGAAAATTTAACTCTCGAACAGTAAAGGATGATTCAATGATTCATTGAGGTTCCTTACTTTTTTGAAGAAAAAATACAGAAACTTCATACTTAATGAGGAATGTTTAATATCATTCGAAACCACATTCTTTAGTATTTTGTTTTTTGAAGATTATCTCTCTCAAATGTTGGCCCCGGCTACGTCTCAGATGATCCATTCGTTGAGTCCAATTTTCGGAGCACACGTTCGTGCATTCCGACTGCTAACTGGCGAATAAAACCCGTAATATTTTGCTCCAGGGCCAGAATCGAAGCGGAATTGGCCGCATAGACTTTAGACTTTACATATCCCCACGGGAAAAAGTCTAACGATGTGAGATCACACGATATCGATGCTCAATCGACCGTCCCAAAACGTGAACTTACGAGGTATGACAATTAAGTAATGAGACTGATTCCATAAAAACCGTATATTTGAATATCATTCTACAACTCTGCCATTCCCTTCAAAGTAGTCCCCTTGGGCAGCTATACAGTCTCATTACTTAATTGTCAAACCTCGTATTTGCTAATGGAAGTGTTCTCTCAATAATTCCATTGATTGATGCGATGGGTGGGCAGTGATGTTGAATTGTTGAAATCGAATGTCACCGAGCTTCAATTTCAGGCATCAAATAGTCGGTTATCATGTTGCTATAACAGTCACGTTCTCACCGGCATCATATTTTAAAAAAACCTCGACGTCTTTCCGTGAAGAAATGCCGAACAATACTGAACAATAACAATACTGCTTGACACTAATCACGTGTGATCTGAAAAGGCTATTGCTAAGTAGGGGTAACTTACTTGGATTACCTGTCTCTTTGTAGTTTTAAGAATAAGTTATTGTTATGTTAATATTATGTTGTTTGGATAGTCTTTCCACAGGAGTTTATTAATTCCACCCAGCTCAGTTACTCGTATGCTCTGCTCGTGCTTTTCTGTTTCAGTTGTTATTTCGAAGTGAATATTTTATTAAATTTTTGAGTGGGTTAAGACCTCTTTCTTTCCGCGCTCACTAGGAAGACTTTCTGAATGTTCAATCAAACCCTTGAATCTCATCTAAGGCTAATGGAAGCAATAAGTTCACTGCAAGGTGGGCGAGATGTGATCTGTCGAATGTCCGTTTGCTGGAGAGCGATGTTATTTTGGGCTAAAAGTATGTTCTATGATTGTTTATTGAGCTAATTGAATTGTACATGGAAAGTCGACTTAGTAGCCGAGCTCAGATAGAAATCTTTATAATAGTGATTCTGGTCGTGGTAAACCGAAGTTTGTCTCTATCTTGTTTGAATAGTTGTTTCTATAAGTACATTATCAATTTCTTAGAAGTCAGCGAGAGGAGGTCGTTTAAACCCTGCTCTAAACTCTCACTCATGAAAGATGGCAGCATTATCTTTGAGATCTGGATTTGCTATGAGCGTGGGTAGTGTCGTTGTATGGAGCTGTTTGTCTTGTCTTCGAATCCATTATTGGGGACTATTCTTATAGTTATTAAGTGAACAACATCGTAATACAATTCTAGTGTTGGGCACTACTTGTACTCAGAGAAAGCGAACTGTGTTTTAGGTTCACTTAATAAGTGGAAATAATTCTTTGGCGTATTGTTGTGTTCATTCCTTGCAAATCAGGCAAATGTTTGAAATATCTCTTTAGTTTAACGTTCCAATTTATCGCAGAGTTTGTCAATCCAAGAAATTAGAATGCCAAAACCCATCAAGAATATATCTCAGAGTTTCATCTTTCTGGCCATAACCTAATATTTTATAGACTTCTCTGGTTCAATAAATTAATTTGCGATTCCAACAGTTTCATGTTGTTTATGATACAGACTTTGCCACGAAGTAGAAGCTCCACTTTATAGACATAACTGCATAACTTATATTATCTCATTTCGCATTCTTCAAAAGACTCTCAGGAATACAACAGCTAAATTACGCCGCATATTTCAATCGAAGCTTTATACATATGTAATGCATGATTATGATGACTTCACCATTATGCCAACATGTCAACAGGGTCAAAATGGACAGAGCGGCGTGTGAGGCAATCTGCTAGAGCAACAAAAATGAAAAGCTGAATTTTTATATATAGACAGCAAAGAAATGCAAAAAGAAGCGCTAAAAACGTGTGATATAAAAGCAAAACAATGCGAGATAATAAAATGTGTAACAACAACAAAACGAACAACAAAATGCTTGACAGGCGAGCGCTGTTGAGTGCAGCAATCAGGCAGGCAACTTGCAATAGCAAAATAATTGCGCAAGTTCCACAACAGCAATGCAACAAAAGCAAAAACAATCAAACAAAAATCAAAAACAAAAGCAAATGAGTAAAAAAAAACGAAGTAAAACACAATTTGATGCGCAAACAATACATAACCAAGCGAAAAGTCCAATAACAGAAAGAAAATTTTTATCGATAGCAGCTGTTGGCTGCCAGCGCTGCTCAGGCTGCCAGTGCTGCCGAGCGTTGCTTGCAGTTTATTGTTGCTGCAACAAGCTAGGCAAGGTGGCACATAATTCACGCTTCATTTACCAATACCTATCGTCGCCGATTGAATTCGCTTCGAATTGGGTATAAAACAGCAAAGCTCAGAAAGCACTTCAAAATTCAGTTAAGTGAAATAAATTTGAGTGAAAATTAAATTGGCTGAAATGAAAGTGAAACAGTAGCGCGATTAACTTATTTATGGGATCAGTTCAATCGCGCTGACACTGTAAAATCGAGTCTTAAATTATAAATATGGACTGTCCATTTAGTTTCGTGGCAAATCAATATTGGTAGCTCAATATATAATTGAATTGCAGCCTTATTTCGAAGGACTGTCTTATTACTTAGAAGTAATAATTGGCTGAAGGAGCTAAGGCCATCCCTGAAGAACGACATGAAGATCGGTCGAGCTTGTCATATTGCCATAAATACCATATAATAGTATTTAAGTCAAGGCCTGAACAGGTGGTAGGAACTCTATTGATTTTTTATCGAAATATTCTTTCGCAATCCGATTTGAATATTTGGAATCATTTCCCTGCTCTTATATAAAGTTATCTTAAAAGCACATTTTTTCAGCTGTCGAGTCTGAATTCATATCCGGCATCTGTACGTAAGATTGTTTTGCCATTTTGCTTTTGACACAGTATCAACTAACAAATTACAAGTGAAATAGGTATTCGGAACTTAAGTAATCACCCATTCAAATCACATCTGTCAAAATCTTAAATAAACAATGACAATGTCATTATACCCTGAACAGGGTATATTAAGTTTGTCACGATGTTTGTAACACCCAGAAGGAAGCGTCGAAGACCCTATAAAGTATATATATAAATGATCAGTACGTTGAGCTGAGTCGATTTAGCCATGTCCGTCTGTCTGTCCGTCTGTCCGTCTGTCTGTATATATACGAACTAGTCCCTCAGTTTTTAAGATATCCTTTTGAAATTTTGCAAACGTCATTTTCTCTTCAAGAAGCTGCTCATTTGTCGGAACGGCCGATATCGGACCACTATATCATATAGCTGCCATATAAACTGAATGATCGAAATCAAGTTCTCATATGGAAAACTTTCGCATTTGACAAGATATATTCACGAAATTTGGTATATATTATTTCATAAGGCAACAATGTAATCTCCGAAGAAACTGTTCAGATCGGTTAACTATAGCATATAGCTACCAAACAAACTGAACGATCGGAATCAAGTTCTTGTATGGAAAACTTTCACATTTGACAAGATATACTCACGAAATTTGATATATGTTATTTTCTAAGGTAACAATGTAATCTCCGAAGAAATTGTACAGAACGGGTTACTATAGCATATAGCTTCCATACAAACTGGGCACATAGTTACTAACAGAAATGCACCTGTGAAAGGTATTTAGCTTCGGTGCAACCGAAGTTAACGTTTTTTCTTGTTTTCAAATAGTTTCGGCTAATAATACCGATTTCACAACCTTTAAATGGATGGCAGTCATAATCTGTTCCGTTTACCTAAGTAATGATGGCTAATAAGTCACACATAGACCAGTTTTGGTTCTTAGCTGTACCAGATTCGCTTGTTTCTTACTCACAAAGTCTCGAAAGCACGAATACTTACCTCAAATTAAACTGTACCTCCATTTGGCATTACTAAGGACCAGTAGGTCTATGTAAGATGTGATAGCCGGTCAATATAACCAAAGCTTTACTAGATTGAGTGCCGTCACGTAGTAATGAGGAGTGGTCATTCTTAGGGATGCCAGTACTTGACAAGAACTTTAATGGATCTGTGGCCTCACTAGCCATACCTCTTCCAGTACCACAGTCCGCTTGACTGCCTATAGAGATAATGAGAATTTTGGAGGCACATGCTGATACTCCCCATCTTTCCCAATAACAAAGCAAAAAGCCTGAAATCTACTGCAGACATCACGCCATATAAAAGGCTCAAATATGATTAACTTTGGACAGTACATCCCCGAACCAGCTCTGCCTTGCTTTTTCAAGTCAACCATCGTTTACGCCAACCATCCCTTTCAAAGCTTACTCTGAATCTTTTTTCTGAGTTGCAAAATAGAATCATGTAGTCGTTTTCCACCAGGCAACCATTACTCACCGAGCTATGTCTGCAGGTTCTATATGTAAATTTACCCGAGCCTGCAGAGGTCTCGCCAAATTTGCTGCGTACTTTTCAGCGAAGAGGGTTATAGAACACCTATGCGCTCTACTTTCCGTTCTTTACTATAAGCAAAATATAGTAAGACTTCATTGACTTCACTGACAAGATTTGTTCATATTTTTAAATTCTAAATTTATTCTTCAAAATCTGTGTCGGCCAACTCAAAGTGATCCCCCTTGGCCCCAATACCCATTTGATATGTTTTTTTTTTTCAAATCATCGAAACATTTGTTTACGGCAATTACCGTAATAGCCTTCACGTTTACCCAAAACGGTTTCGCCAGAGCGGTCGTTTGAATTTGTCGAATAGCCAGAAGTCACACGGAGCTAAATCAAGTAAATACGATGATTGCGGAATGATACTGGTTGAAAATTTGGCGAAAACCTCACGAAGTTCAGTATGTGATGGTGCATGATCGTGATCCACAGCTCCGGTCACTTTTTACTAACATCTTCGCACAAAATCGAAAAAAAGGAATTCGAAGTCCACGATAATCGTAGAAAACATAATCTTGAATTTTGACTTGCTTTGTCTGTTTCCAAGTCGTAAGCAGAGATCCAAAACTCATCGCCTGTAATAATACGTTTAACGGCATCCTGGTACTTTTCACTTTTCTTTCAAAATGGTTTTCACTCATCCTTCCGATATTCCAACGATGTCAGTAAGTTCTCTAACTGTTGGTCGTCAATTTTCAAGCAGCAGTTCTTTTATTTTATTGACGTGTTGATCATCAGTTGATGTTGATGGCCGTCCTGGACGTGGTTCATCGTAAACGCGTTGATGACCCTCTTGAAATAATTTTTACCAATCGAAAACATTTGCTCGCTGCAAACAATTATCACCGAAGGCCTTCTCCGACATTCTGAACCTTTCGACACCAGAAAATTTTGTTGAATAATTTAACTCATCCGAAAAATCTGTGAATGGACTTTAAATACTTCAGAAAGAGAAGCGTATACTAATGAATGATTATTTTGATGTGACATTTGGCACGGAGGTTACTGACAGTCATATTAACCTAGAACAAAATATTTCGACGAAGTTGAATTAAAATAGCTTATTATTTTTTGCCCGTAGCTTAATCATGAATCATCAAAGGTCAGCGAGTAACTTTGAAAAGTAGTACGAGGGCTGCTATATATATTTCTGGTCTAATAATGAAAATAGGCATATTTATCAACGAAAATGTTTTTTTTTTTCATTGGATTTGACTCGTCTTGGAAGACCCACACGGTCGATTGCTGTTTTGTTTCGGCCTCATACGCATAGATCCATGATTCGTCACACCTGTGACGAACAAACCTTTTTTACGGCCAGGTTTTCATGCAATATCGAATGTATGCTGGTAGAAGAAATGCATAGGCATGCCTCTATCTAAAGGTGTGTTACATGACGGTCTTGCATGATCAGTTCACGTCCGGCATCGATGTTTTCTGGCACAACGGCTGTTTTTGGATGACCTTCACGGAATTCGTCTTGAGCGAGCGTGGGCCACGATTGAATTCATTGTACCAGTTTTTCACAGTGCTATAGGATGGTGCTTCATAGCCATACAAAGATTTTAGTTCATCGATGCACTCTTGTCGTGATAATCCACGTCGAAAGTTGTGAAAAATGATCGCACGAAAATGTTCACGAGTTAATTCCATTTTTTGGCCGAGAGGAATTTTTTAATTCCCTGTAAATAAAACAATTCACGATTAAATGACAAAACGTTCTGAGTGTTGTTATGCTAAAAAATGTCAAACTTTCCAATGGAAATGTCAGATTGCACCTGACAACACTTAGTGTTGCCTAGTCCAGAAATATATATAGCAACCTATGTAAATATTTTAAATTAGCAGTTAGCTGCGATCTGTCACGGTCACTACCACAAAGGTTCCCTAACTATGTTTTAACATTTTTCTAAAAAGGAAACATCTGCTTGACCATTTATGGTTGTAACCCCCTTTACTTACTTAAAACTAACTCAGTGCTCTACATAAATCACTAGTTTCGGCTTAGACATTTAGACAAAAGTTTCGACTTTAGACGCGTTTGGGTTATTACAGTGGTACCTTGTGTTGAAACAAGACATATGAAATAGCAGCTCAGGGATGTGTGGCCTTAGTATATGTAGTTCTGCGATTCTATTTCAAAACATATATATTTTTTTAACTGGTTTCAAATCCGATAATAATTGCTGATCAGGAAGACGGTTTAATAATAATAAAGTCGGTAATAATTAAGCTTAAATATACTTTTAGAAACCTAATTTGTGACGTATACTTCTATTATGTTTAATATACAGAGATTTTGAAAAGATTAAGGTTTTATGGGGTTTTCGGTTGAGTTTTATGCCTTTTAATAGATTTAGGGATTTAAAAAAAAAAAACAAAAAAAAACTAGATACCAAATAGGCCCATATTCTTAGTGAAAGTATATTAAATGGAACACCAGCTGCATTCCCTTCGCCTGCCTTGCGACCACATTCAGTTAGTACGTGCCAATTGTGGTGCAATGGCCAAAATACCATGCAACAGGTGTTTGAGCCGCAACTAAGTGGCTGCTTGTGAAAATTCTACAAATGCAACAAAGCAGTGGCGGCCGCCAGCATCACAGCGGCAGCAGCAACAGTTGTTGAATGGAAATTGCACCAATCCGAATGTCTGTTAGTGTGTTGTGCAAAGCACGTTGAGTGGTAATTGCAAAGCAATGCAACAGCTACAAAAATAAGGAAAGCAACAGTTATAATTGCCACGGCAGACCAACAACAAATTACACTAAACCAAAATTAAAGTAAGTAAAAGCAAACAATCGCTGAGGTTGCCTACACAATTGACCCAAAACAATTTGAACCACAAAGTGGGAGGCTTCTGCGGACCAGCAATAGCCAATGGCGCACTTTGAGTGGAGGAAAGAGTTGCCAGTGAAAGAGGTAAATGTTGTTAGTGTATTCAAGAAAGAGGCTCGACCTCTGAGAGAGTATTAAAGAGCTAAAATCTGTTGAAATGCAAAACCGCAATTGAAGGTACAAGGGCTTTCACTAATAGGTGAAAATGGTATTGATGGCGTTTAGAAAATAGTGTATACGAGGGAATAGGGTTAATCCTATGTTAAGTCCCAGTTATATCAAGTAACCCAAAATCAATCAAAATAAACTCCGACTAAACGTAGAATATTTTATGCCAGTGTTAAGCTTTTGATTTCTGCATTTTGATATTGAACAAAGTTACAAAGTTCCACACAAAGCTTTAAAGCTTCAACTACTATTCTAATACTATTGGACGGTATTTCAAGCTTCTTACGTTAAGCCGCTAACGAAACCATTGGTTTTCGGAAAAGGTAAAAGAACAGCTGGTACGATGAGAAGTGCCGTGCGGTATGGGATAGATACGGAGTGTTGAAAAAGGAAACAAGCCGCATTTGCAGCAGAAAAAGAGAGAGGCCGAAGTGGCCGTCAGGGGTAATGTTCAAAAAATCTAGAAAAAGATTAAAAAAGGGTTAGAAGACCGGATCATACTCTTTAAGAACCCCCAGAGGTGATCTAGTGTCTGATCCACAGAGCATACTGAAATTATGGAGGCCACACTTCCCTAACCTGCTGATGGTAAACCCGATTCTCAAATCGATAACTATGGTGTAGACGCTTCACTTCTCGACCATGAAGAAGTTCGAATAACAATTATTCTTTTGAAGAACAATAAAGCGGCAGGAGCCGATGAATTGCCGGCCGAGCTATTCAAGTAAGGCGTCGAGAAACTGATTAGGAGCATGCAATAGATTCTTTGTAGAATATGGTCGGACGAAAGCATGCCCAACGATTGGAATTTAAGTATACTCTGCCCAATCCACAAAAAGGCAGACCCACCATCTGCGCCATCTACGGTTGGATAAGTCTCCTAAACATCGCGTATAAGATTCTATCGATCATACTGTATAAAAGATTACACACACACCATCTTCTCGTCGATTCTGAAGCTGTTTTTGACAACTCGAAAAGGATCTGCCTTTATGCCGCTATGTCTAAATTTGGTATCCCCGCAAAACTAATACGACTGTGAAAACTGACGTTGAGTAATATCAAAAGCTCCGTCAGGATTGGCAAGGACCTCTTCGAGCCGTTCATTACTAAAGGTGACTCCCATTTAGTGAGACTTTTTTAATCTACTTCTGAAGAGAATAATTCGAGCTGAAGACCCGAATAGAGAAGATACATTCTTTTACAAGAGGGTACAACTGTTGGATCATGCCGATGCCATCGATTCCATTGGCCACAACAACCGCGCGTTAGTTCTGATTTCTCCAGGTTGGACAAAGAAGCGATACAAATGGGTCCGGTAGTGAACGAGGGCAAGACGAAAAATCTCTTTTCATCAAACAAACAGTTGTTACACTAGCGCCTTGGCTCCCACATCACTGTTGATAGTCACAACATCGCAGTCGTAGATAACTTCGACTATTTTAGAACCAGTAAAGTCCTTGCTTGCCGAACAAAGACAAAACTCTACAAGTCTCTCATCATCTCCGTCCTGCTATTTAGTGCAGAGACATCGACGAAGACGAGTTTCCGAGATAAAGGTTCTGGGCAAGTTTTGTGGACCACTGCGCATTAGCAACGGCGAATACCACAGTCAATGGAACGATGAGCAGTACGAGATCTACGACAACATTAATATAGTTTAGCGTTAGTTTAGTTAAGAGACAACCATCCAGTTGTTTGTTGCAATGCAATTCACAGACGTGTGAAGATTTGAATAAAACTCATCGAAGTTTAGTATGAGAGTCCAGGAAACGGTGCACCGGAAACGGTGCTCTTCGAAGAATTTTTGAGAGGCGAAGTCGAATATCTAAAACAGGCGGAATAAAATTATAATAACTCCAACGAATTCTTATGTAGACTATATGTAATTATTCGGTGTTTATGAAAAGTTATGCTATGTGTCGCTTCCGCCTGCGCTGGATTCATTGGTTATACTTATCTACGCATGTCAAAAGTGTGCAAAGCAGCTTAGCTTACCAAAGACAAGATCTGCCACATATTTTTGCATTTCATTATATGTTTTTACTTTTTCTTTTGAAATCAAAAAATAGCCGACACAATTTAAGGCAAAGCGGAAGTAGTTGTTGTCCAGCGAAGCGGTAAAACGTTTGACTTACTTATTCACAGTTATCTCACATACTTACAAACAAACTGAAAAGTCGCCTGTTTGTGTGGTCATTCAAGCTGCACTGTCTTGCGCTCGCCCGTCGCTTGCCTAAGGCCACACCCTATTAATATCTGCAGCCTGACGCTTCCGTAATAATGTCGTGGTCTGTGCTGTTGTTGTTGCCGGCTGTATACTCTCCACCACCTACTTTCCTTAAAGTGTACCAGTTTTTTGCTTTATTTAGCATTTTCCGCAACAAAAAACTGATCCACAACTAGTTTGGCTATTGCCTCCGTTATGTAATGCAATTGTTTAGTTTTTTAGGCAGACGAAATGAATTGAATTGGAAAATATATTTGAAATGCCACGGTTTTTTACGGAAATGAATCAATGCATTTTGCTTTAGCAAATAAAGCTCGCAGAGTATGCCTCCAAATAATTTATATTTGCTTCCGTTATTAATTAATTGCACCTTTCGCGGTTCATTAAAGAAAATATAAATTATATACACATGTATGTTTAGAGTCAGTGGCGGTTTAAAGTGGGGACTGAGCAGTCTTCTAACCATTAAGACTTCCCAGACAATGAGATAATAAATTTTTATAACCTGAAAGATTACAGAGGTTTCGAGGTCCACATATGCGGCAAGGATTTCCTATATGAGAAGTGCGGGGAGCTTTTTTGGCGATAGATCAAAGCTTACGAGCAGGGTTTGTGGAGTAGTACACTGTCGTTGCCGCTAGCATCGAGTTGCTTTATGATTAGACTAGTTAGGGTATTTCGGCACAGCGTTATTGCAGGCCAGCGAGGGCGAGTTTAGCAAGCTGTATAGTCGAAAAGTCTTTCTGGCCCAGCCTAAGTGGTATGAGGTCTAGGAAACTCTTTTGCATCAGCAAAGTCCACTTTTCAATGGTTGTAAGAGTTCTAACTAGTTCCTCTTGTGATTCAAAAGGTAAGATGGAACCTCTTACCGGTTGCTAGTTGCATCTTGTACTACTCGCCTAGCGAGGGGTATGCGTAGACAGCATTACGAATGAAAAAGAGACAACAGCCTCGGGTGAAGTGAACGAGGAGCAGATGAAGTATCTCCAGTTATTTCATATTAACATCAACTATAATATCAGCCATTAAATCCAACGCAGAAACACTAATGCCAACAGGCGATATTTTGGACTGCGTAGGTAATTGAGAAGTAAAGTCCTTTCTCGATGAACAAAAACTAAACTCTACAAGTCCCTTATCATTGCCATCCTGCCATTTGGTCTGCAGGAATGGACAATAACAATATCTGATGAGTCAGAATAGATTTATTCGAGAGAAAGGTTCTTTGCGCTTTGGATAAGTTGTGCGAGATATACGGCGACAGCGGTCTAGTTCAGTGTATCAAATATAGCTGCTACACCTCTGAAAGTATGAGATTCAGTACCTGACGGTGAAAGCAGAAGATGAGACAGACCTGGACTCCGTTGGAGAGATTAGATGGAGAAGAGCCTGGCCTGGCTGTCCTATGTCTCTCGAATTGGTAAAAAATAGCGAAAAGAAGAAATGACTACGGCGCTGTTGTTATGTCAGTAAAGAAGAAGAAAAAGTTGTTTCAGCTACTTATAAAAAGATGAGATTAGACCATCTCTATACTTACTTTTCGAATTTCCCGGCTCTGCCAGATTTAGGCAAAAAGCACCTCTCAATTCATGCCATTTTTGCCAATAGTTAAAATACAGATGTGTATCCTTTGTCTTCACAAAGGACCACACATTGCAGTATAAGTTGGATAACCCGTCACGCTGAAGGATCAGCCATCTAACGTATCTTTCTCAATTAATGTATCTAAAGTTGGTTCTATACATGAAGTGTCAATTTTACCATTGTATTTGGAAACCACTTTTGGATTTGAACATTTCAATTAAACATTGCGAGAACTCATATTTTGAAAAGAGAGATGCAATGAAGCACAGAAATACTATCTTTTTTTGAAAACTTATCAAGAATTAAATTTCTCCTCCAATATTTAAAAACAGTAAGCATGAGCATTCCAACGGAATTAAGCTTAGCGTCAACTGAGTTATTTGTATCCTTCATGGGAACCGGCTCAACTGCCCGGTCGGATTTGGATACATATAATTTCTATCTTAATTCAATAGTCGACTGTGTTCGTAGTTTTCAAGATAATTGGGGATAATTAGTAAATTTTTCATACAGCCACTCCATAAGTGGTGCTAACTAACTTCGAAATTAAATACCACAAGTTTCTTTTCATATTCTGAAAAGGGTTAGAAGGAAGCGTCGGAGACTCCACAGTTATTCGATTTAGCCAAGTCCGTTTTTTTTTTTTATAGGAAGGTAGAAGCATCAAAATCAGGAGTGCGGAACTTTAATTCGCTAAGCCTAGTCTACTCCCAATTTACTTGTATGTCTCTCCCACGGAATCACCGGATTAGGTACTACTTCATGAGAGTGAAAAAGACATTTAAGTCTCTTCTATTGTACAGACTAACTCCTGATCTACTCAGCTTTGTCATAATTACGACTGACGCATCGCCGACAGCTTTCCATTTATGAGAGGACTGACATATATGTGTTGTCAAATTTTCCAACGTTACACTACCGCCGAATGTAGATTTTATCTTTTCCCTTTTGTTTAAAAATCGGGGGAACCGAAAAAATTTCGTACATATCGGACAATATGGACTGACGTCATGATTAATTTGGAACAGATACTTTCAAAAGCATCTATGGGTTAGGCGGCAATTCAGGTCCCCACGGTGTCTATCCAATATGAATGTCTGCGATCAGCCTGTGGATCCATTGTCCTTTGGATGGGGTTTGCCACCGCTGCAGCCACAGCTGGTATAGCCGAGCGAATTCGTCCCCTTGTATGTCAATACTGCACCTTATACTCCGTCTGTTTGTCTGTATATATATGAACTAGTCTCTTAGTTTTTAAGATATCGTTTCGAAATTTTGCAAACGTCACTTTCTCTTCAAGAAGCTGCTCATTTGTCGGAACTGCCGATATCGGAC
>CM050323.1:60802164-60914664 GCA_027475135.1 Bactrocera correcta | reverse complement strand
TTGTTGTTGTTAGTGCGTTTTCTTTCACGTTGCAAGTGTCGTGTTTACCTTATTGCACTTGCCACTTGTGGCCGCTAGTTCCATGGACAAGGTTAGAGCGGTTGTCTGTGATTTGCTTATTTTGTCATTGCTCTGGTATGTTTACAACATATTTATTACAGTCACTGTTAATCGCACAAGCAGATCCTGTAAAGCTGATAACAAATGTGGCATGCACCAACTAGCGTTCGTTGTTATTTATAAAATTAATATTTCGGAGTTTTTGAAAGCAGTGCGCAACGCTGAGGAAAGAGGTTTAAAAAAATTGATATTTTTTTTTTGTTTATTGAGCAAATCATGAAGAGACGGGTGCGTCTTTGCTAAACTAAACTTTGACTAAAATGGTTCAAATTTAGCACGAAGTTTGTAACAACCAGAATAAAACGTCGGATCAGTTTTTTTGTTGCGTAGCAAGATTGCTGCGAGTTTCTGAATAATCTCATACTTTGCTTCACTCTCCAGTATTATGCTGATTAAATTGTCCGTGTTTTTTGGGGAAACTAGGTCTTTTACGGCGGTGCGTAATGATTGCCAACACACACATATTCAAAGATTGTATTTTCAGCGTCGTCTTCTGTCGGGTCGTGGTAAAGGCAAGACGGCTCTTTGACTTTCCCCATTCTGGGAGCTACTTTTTGAAGAATGTTTCTTAGACCATTTGGTCCATGCAGTAGAGGCAGCAGAACTATGGGATTTCTTCACCATTTTTTTATTCTAAGGACTTTTGAGCTTGAAAGAGTTTCACCTATGAACTTGAAATGAAATAGTATGTTCTTTGAATGTAGTCTACTATTTTTCATAAAGCAATCATGTGTCCAATAAGCCTCTAAAATACTCTAAAATATTTAAGGCAAGACGGCTCTTTGACTTTCCCCATTCTGGGAGCTACTTTTTGAAGAATCCGTCACCAGATAACAGCTGGGTTGTGTAAAAACATACTTCACCGTATTTACGGCTTGTCCATAAGTCTCGATATTTTATTAGTCCGGTCCATCTGCCGCGACTCTCATTCTCCCATCTCTGTTACAATGTTGTTAGTTTGTTTTTCATCATTTGTTCCATTGCGATTTGAATTATTGGATGTTTTCTTTAGCTCCAACAACTTTTTCCTTTCGTTTGCAAGAAGGCCAATTGGGGCATTGCCCGTATAACTAATATTGCTTCCCCTGACACTGTTCAGTATGCCGATGCAACTCTGAGGGCTGCGGTGCGGTCCACACTGGTCATTACCTTACGCCGATTTTTGTGTTTAAGCACGTCTTTCCAGACCTCAGCTCCGTATAAAGAACACTGACAGTCATCGTCAATAGGAGCTTTCTCTTTTCTTGGCTGGGTTCTTATATATTGGCCATTAGTCTGCTCAGTTGGAAGGTGGTCTTCGCTATCTTTCCTGCAGTGTGTTGCATTTGTACTCAGAACGTTAGTCTAGGATCCTGTCTAACACCTAGGTAGTTTACTGCTTTTTGTGTCCTAAGAATATCTGTAGTCGTTTGCATACTTATCTAGAGGGAAATGTGCTTATTTGTTGGTAGTAGTTGTTCTGTTGTCTCCGCAACGAGCTGGAGGTTGCGTGAGTCGAGTCATGCTTGCGTCCGTATCATAAACTGATTAAACTTTCTTTACGCTTTTCTATATCCCGTGCTGTAATTACTGCTGCAATGTCGTCTGTGTAGCCAATTAAGTACGCTTTGTCTGGCATTTCGAGTTTTAATAGAATGGATCCTTGTACTTCTCCTGATGTGACCGCTGTCTGTAGCGATCCCTCTCTAATTTGGTACAGCAGTTTTCTGTTGCTACGATAGTTCCGCCACACTGCTTTGACGTAGCCGAGGATCTTAAAATTTTTTCGAGAGCGTCGATCATATCTAACCATCTAGCGCTGTTGAACGTGTTTCGGACATCTAAAGTCTTCAGCAACACTATTATTTTGTACTTTTGGCATCTGCGCTGTGCAACTTCTACACTCTCAATGAATACCCAGGGGTTTTGTTAATATCCCCGCGTAGTTCCTCCCATTTTTTCTTTTTGCTATCCTCGTAAGCGTACTTCAGCTTCTTTTTTGCTGTTTTGTATTGTTCGGCTTCTCGGAATGCGGCTCTGCTGTGCCTGGATCTCGTATTCAATCTGCGAAGTCGTATACATGTGCGTCTGAGTTAGGCGATATTTGCAGTCCACCAGTAAATTGTTGCTTGGAAAAAATCTCGGAGACATCATGAAATGTACAGGTATATCTTTTTCTTAATTGGCGTAGACACCGCTTACGTGATTATAGCCGATTTAACAACCGCGCGCCAGTCGTTTCTTCTTTTCGCTACGTGGCGCCAATTGGATATTCCATGCGAAACCAGGTCCTTCTCCACTTGGTTCTACCAACGGAGTGGAGGTTTTCCTCTTCCTCTGCTTCCCCCGGCGGGTACTGTGTCGAATACTTTCAGAGCTGGATGGTTTTCGTCCATCCGGACAACATGACCTAGCCCGCGTAGCCGCTGTCTAACTATTTTCTCCAGCAGCAGATTGAAGAAGTCGCACGATAGGGGATCACCTTGTCTGAAACCTCGTTTGGTATCGAATGGCTCGGAGAGGTCCTTCCCGATCCTGACGTAGTTTTGGGTGTTGCTCAGCGTTAGTTTAAACAGCCGTATTAGTTTTGCGGGGATAACAAATTCAGACATCGCGGCATAGAGGTAGCTCCTTTTCGTGCTGACGACAGCAGTTTTGAAATCGACGAAGAGGTGGTATGTGTCGATTTTCCTTTCACGGGTCTTTTCCAAGATTTGGCGCATGGTGAATATCTGGTCGGTTGTTGATTTGCCAGGTCTAAAGCCACACTGATAAGGTCCAATCAATTTGTTTAATCTTGCACATACTCGTAATACGCTCCATGGAACCTTATACGCGATGTTGAGGAGGGGGGATGGGGGGTCTCCCTTTTTATGGATTGGGCATAGCATACTTAAATTCCAACCGTTTAGCATACTTTCGTCTGACCATATTTTACAAAGGAGCTGATGCATCCTCCTTATCAGTTCTTCGCCGTCGTGTTTGAATAGCTCGACCGGCAATCCGTCGGCCCCTGCCGCTTTGTTGTTCTTCAGGCGATCGATTGCTATTCGAACCTCTTCATGGTCGGACAATGGAACGTCTGCTCCATCGTCATCGATTGGGGAATCGGGTTCGCCTTCTCCTGGCGTTGAGCGTTCACTGCCATTCAGCAGGCTGGAGAAGTGTTCCCACCATAATTTAAGTATGCTCCGGTCTTGAAACCTTCTGTAAGCCGCCGCATTTTTTCGTAGAATTTTCGAGCATTACCCCTATCGGCTAACTTATCAAGTTCTTCATATTCACACATTTCGGACTCTTTCTTTTTCTGTCTGCAAATGCGTCTCGCTTCCCATCCCGGACGTGTTGTGGTCGATCGTAACGTTGCGAGATAGGCAGCCTGTTTTCTCTGCAGGGATATATATACAGGTATATATATATATATAAATTATGAGTGTAACGATGACGGTCGAAATCAATTTAGTCATGTTCGTCCGTCAGTCCTTCTGTTTCTCTGTATAAACGCGAACTAGTCCCTCAGTTTGAGCTATATCGATCTGAAATTTTCCACACGTTCTTTTTTCCCCAAAAAGGCAGCTCATTTGTGGGATTTGCTGATATCGGACCACTATGACATACAACTGTCATATAAGCTTAAACCGAAGTTAGCGCTTCTTTCTTAAATAAAGATCAATGATTCCCTTTGCCTATAGATCACTCCAAAGAATGACTTTTGCTGGATGTATCTGCAAAGGCGTGAGTATTATCATTACTCCAAATGCGAATATTGGAGGCAGCGCACTGGCTGGCGCCCAAACCGAGCCATTATTTTGGTAATAAATATATAGGATTTGCAAACGTTGTTCCAGAGTAAATATTTTCGTTATAAAATGATGAGCTAAACTGTATATAAATTAGGTAACAGCTTTGAACAAGCCCCAACAAAAAAAGTATTGCTTACTTGAAAATAAAACGTCTAAAAAATATCCGTTTTATACACATCAAGTTCGGACTTGCAGTACGTTGTATTTCCATGCCTGACATCAATGTTTCTTAGACCATTTGGTCCATGCAGTCTAGGCAGCAGAACTATGGGATTTTTTCACCATTTTTTTATTCTAAGGACTTTTGAGCTTGAAAGAGTTTCACCTATGAACTTGAAATGAAATAGTATGTTCTTTGAATGTGGTCTACAATTTTTCATAAAGCTAATCATGTGCCTAATAAGTCTCTAAAATACTCTAAAATATTTAATGCGTAGACACTTCCTCGCTCCATATTCGTAAACTGTCACCGTACGCAATTATATGTTTTAAATATTTCCACATATAATCACATACCAATTGGCTTGCCACAAATTATCTCCGCATGGAAGTCCACATCAAATCTTAGATAATTCGATAGCTTCATTCATTCCATAAAACTCATTCAACATTGCCAGGAGTATTTCATCATTTCCTTACACCCAGCGCAGCCATATATGCCACGAAGCAGAGCTTGTGATTTCAGTGTAAACATCGGCTAACGGTTTGTTGCCATTAACCAAAGAAGGCTGTGTCTGTCGCATGCTTTAACGCTTTCATTGTTGTTGTCGCTTTGATTGACCACTGGCATTCGGTCTTCATCCACTTTACCGTAATTGGCTGTAATGACAAATTTCATTGCCGCATTTTTCATGGCTTTTTCTGCATTTGTGGCATGCCACAAGGCATTGCAGTGACAAAAAAATTAAACCGAATGGTGTTGTAAGATGAATTGCAGGTGAAAATATTGGTTGAAAAAGTGTATTAATTTTTATTGGTTGCATTGCTTCATTCGTCTCTGGATGGTATTTGTAATTTTTGGATTTACTTATTGGTAGGCAGAGCTGTGCGGTTGATTTCAGGCTAAAACAGCGGACGGAACTTTTTAAATGTCAAAAGAAATATCACAAGGTTATCAATTTCAGTTTTTCGGGTACGTAATACCAACAACATGAACTTCTTCTATGTCTGTTGCTGCTTTTTAGAGGAAACTAAGTTCATTGATCTCTCAGAGCGCCAATTGATGTTTATGAGAGACCATGTTTTAATTGAAATGCTACTGAAGTACAAACACGAGTCTTAAGAACAACCGTCAGAACAAATATTTTAAGTTTGGTACCCTATCGAGCCTAGCACTTGACCAACTACAACAGGTTAGGTTAGGTTAATCTAGTAGGCCAATAATAATAACAAATCAATCAGTTTGGTTCTTTGCGATACCAGATGGAGTTCGTGTGCTAAGCCATGTAAGTAGCCATTGTTTAGGATGCCTGCGCTTGACACGAGTTTTAACAGACTCTGCGGCTTCACTGTCGATACCTCCTCCGGCGTATCTGCTGTGGGAACCTCAGATGCCTACAACGTAGTCTTGCCAATACGAGACAAGTGCATAATAGATGCTCCACTGTTTTCCTGGTGCCCTGCTGTAGACATTTGCTGCAGTCTTCTCGTTTTGTCAGCCTCAATAAAGAATGAGTAAGTACACTTTGTGTGAACCCTCTTCTAGAAATATTTGAAGCAAGTTTTGAGCCATAAATCTCAACTGAACCTAATCCAAATCCATCCAAATATCTTCTCTTTAACAAGTTCTCGAATTACCAGCCTTGCTCGAACCCACTACACCTGAAATTACCCATAATTTGCTGCAACGAAACTTTGCTGCAACCAACTTTGATCAACAACCACAAGGCCAGCATCATTTCGTATTCAGCGCACGAGCGATTTTGCGTTATGTGGCAACTTGGATAGGACAATAAACTTTTGTATCGGGTAAAAATAATACTTTGCTGTTATACTTTTTGGATTTCTAGTACTTTCCTTAGCTTGTTGACAATTAAAAACGCGTTCGAAATGCTTACACACCAACAATTTTCGCATTCGCTTGCACTGTTTGGTTGCATGTTCGCTACGCTTTGCGTGCAACACATGCCACATTTGCTTGACCATGAATTGCGCTGGTGATCGAGTGGAAAAGCCAATTACCAATTGATCGCTGTTGGCGACGACGAAGGCGTTTGTTTATCGGCGTTTTGCGTAAGCCGTCTTCAGTTTCATGTTGTTGTTTTTTTTTCTCAATATTTATTAAACTTATTTCTTTGACTTTATTTACTTGCGTTGTTGTTAGGCTTTCGTTGTCTTGCTGTAAATTATTTGTTGTATTTTTGTTGTATAGCAGCTGGAGTTTAGGTTTTTGGTAATGCCTGGTTACGGAATATTCGAAAGACTTCCGGAGACAAATTTCTTTAAAGAGTATTAAGTTCCGGACGATTTTGGACCATTTGGGAATGACATTTTAAGCTTCGAATGTCTCTTAGACTGAAATACAAAAATTTTTTAAAAGCCTCTTTTTTGAACCTCCTCGAATATTCGGAGACCCTATATATTGATTTTTGTCTTGTCAATACTTCTGAGTTCTAATATTGGACAATTAAACTCAGTACAAGTCCCATTTGGGAAAAAAGCCTTGCCTAAAAGCAGACTAGCCAGTTCTTGGTATTAATCTGACCCTTTTTCATGGATTTTACAAATTCATATTCTTGTTGGTGGTAATGCTTCTAGGTTCCACTCACTTCCCTCTTCGAGAGATTGCCTTTCAATATCATATAATTTAGCTTTTGCTTTTGAGGCACTCTTTAAATATTTAGACTTTTTTCATAATTTGTCGCCTGTCGCCTACAAGCGACGCGTGCCACCAGCAACCGGTCAGTCACGCACGCATTATGGATCATCAGTTCGATCGGCAACATCATCATTATTATCAACGGCACTTGCTACATGCGCACCATTTACAGTTGCTTAACAACATGACTTGACAACTTGCCATTTCACCGTGATCTCCACGCAACACCTGTTTCTCCCACTTTGTACTATTAACTTCCCACTCCTCGCGCTTATTTTGGTAATCTGACTTTGTTAGCTGCCAGATCTGGTTTAGTTCATTTCATTTTGCCATTCACTTAACATTTGCGTGTAGTTGTTGTTGTTAATCATATTTGTAAATTTTCAGTTGTTGTTGTTTATCATAGTTGATATTTATTTAATGTTTCGCTTATGCGGTTTTTTTCAAACTCTTTATGTGTTTACAAGCAGTTAGTCGTTGAGAGCAAGCCTTGCTTGTGGGCAGCACGAAGTTCATTCCACTTTCCTTTAGTGGGACTCGGTTGAGTCAGCGCATAGCAAGCGTTCGCTAATTTATTTGATTTTTAACCGGTTAATTTTTATTGCTATTTATCACGCAAGACTGTATGGAAAAGGATCGGTTGGACTTAATAAGATGGCGAAAGGACTTAAGATTTGTCAAAGCTGCACCTGAAATTCGCAGTAGGAGCATGATTACTATCTGTATATACTAACTTTGTCTTTGGCGAAGTGCGTCTCCCTTTTTATTTTCTAAAAAAAAGAATCGTTGTCGATCGATACACGGCGGATTCAATAGAGGTACCTTTTTCAATAGCATTTTTTGACAAATCTCGGATCAGTCGTGTCAAGCTGTCATGTTTTCTCATTATTGTTTGCCAGGGGTAGTCAGAAGCACGAAAAAATGAGAATTTTCAGTATTATTTTTTTTTGCTATTAAATCATGTTATTTTACAAAAGTAGTAATATGGCATTACTATCGAATGTGTTGAGTTGAAGTCGCGAAAATTTCAAAAAAAAAAAAATTAATTTCCAAAGTTATAGTTGTTTGTGTTGACCCAGTTCCAAACAAAGGAACTTGCGGTGACAACTATAAGTCCTTGGAGATTCATCTAAAATAAATCGGACAAAAAAAAACTAGTTTTATAAATAGATAATCCTGGGCCTCATCGAAAGATTTTATTTTTTTTCAAAAATTAACAAAATGGCGGTGTCAGGAAATTTTTGCCTAATTTTTGGGAAATAATCAACAGTTAATTGGTCTTAAAAAATCGAAATTTAAAAAAAAAAGTTCTCGATCTGCTCCGACTTTATTATGTATTCTGAAAGCTGTATAAATTTCATTAAAATATACTGAACGGTTTTGAGTTACAGTTGTCACGAGTTTAAAGTTTGCCTTTTTGCTTTGAAGTCCCCGAGCTCTCAAAAACTATTTATCAGATCAACGTGAAATTTTCAGAGAATATTTTTAAGATATTACACTTAACGAAAATGCAAAAAAAAAATAATTTTTTGAAAATTCTGACTACCTCTAACCCCTTAAGCCTGAAAAACGCTAAGAAATCGTGCAATTTTATAACAAAAATTCTCGTTCTGTAAAGAATGTGTTTCGCGCGCTTCGCTAAACTGCTAGTCAAAATAATCGGCCTACTGAGCGTACTCGTCGCAACACCAGCACCCATCTTGAGACCCAGCATTCATTCTTGTGTACACCATGTTCAGCACGAAATGAAGAAAATATATCAGCCGTAGGTGAGAGTGTACATGAACGCGGAGAGTCAATTAGGCACCGTTTGCACCAACTCGGGCTGACGTATGGAATGACTTGGCGTATTTTATTTCGAGATCTTGAATTCAAAGTGCACAAAATTCAGCTTGTGCCAGAACTTAAACCGCTCGACCTTCCCAAGCAACATCGCTTTCTTCTATGGGCTTTTGAAGTGTTCCAAGAAGATCCAACGTCTTCGAGCCACAAGATGTTCAGCGATGAGGTCCATTTATAGCTCAATGGATATGTAAGCAAGAAAAATTGGCGCAGTAGGGACGAAGAGCAACATGAAGAGCTGTCATTTCATCCACAAAAAATGTCGCTTAGGTGGGGTATGTGAGTCGGTGGAACCATTGGTTCCTATTTCTTAAAAATTATATTGGTGAGAGCGCAACCGCCATTAGCGACCGTTATCGCGCCAAGATAACTGACTATTTGATACCTAAATTGAAGCTTGTATTCTCGGCGGAATTTGGTTTTAGCGAGAGAGCGCCATTTTTCATACATCGCAAGAATGAACGGATTTATTGAAAAAACACTTCGGGCAGCTTATAATTTCACGTTTTGGATCGGTTGTTTAGCCCCCAAGGACGTTTGATATCACACTGTTAGATTTTTTTCTGCTTACAATCTTTCTTCGATTTAGGTCTTGGATCAAAACAGCCTTCGAAAGAGATAAGTGATAAGTGAAAAACTGTTTGAATATCGACTGCCTTGGTCACTGGTCATCCCTTTAAATGTGTTTCTGGCTACAATTATCAAATAAAAAAGCTCTCTCTATCCCGCTATCGCCTTTAAATAATAAAACAATGTGGAATTGTTTTTTCATTTCTTTTATTTAAATTTGTGTTTCTTTTTGTTGGTTCATTTAATTCATGTTCTGTAGTTATTTGAAACATTCGTCTTTGCTTTGTTATTCATTCATCTGTTGGCTGCGAAGCTCTGTGATGCTTCGATGAATTTTCGGCTTTTCTTTTATCTAAATTGGCTATTTTTCCCCATTTAAATGCAATCGATCTATTTCTTTTATAACGGCGCGGTTTTTAGTGTTATTGTTGTTATTACTGCCTTACTGTTTGTTGTATTTTTATTTTTTTTTTTCTGGCTTTTTTTTGCATACCAAAACATTTTATTTCCCAAAATTTTTATTTTTATGCGCTTTTAGTAATTTGTTTTTGTTATTATTTTTTATTTATATGCACAATTTTTTATTAAATATAATTCTTAAATATTAAGCATTGTAAATAAGTTACTTTTCATTCAACTCAATGTTTTATTATATTTTTATTATTAATTCTTTTGTTTTTTATTTTTCCATCAGTTAACATTACGACTAGCTTTTTGTTGTCTTCATCATTGAATTTGTGTACTTAAAGTCTATTATTTCTTATACGTTATTAATAGCTACTTATGTTCACATTTAATTTTATTTAATATTTTGAATTTTGAATTCATTTGCTTTTCATTAACATCTACATAATACCTATAATCAACATCTTGTTTTGTATGTCTTCAAATTGGCGTTTGTTTGTATTCCGTTTAACGTTTGCGCACAAACTCACTTAGCTTTTACCAAACACCTCTAAGCGAGAGCTTTCCTAATGTTGAGAGCTTCAGATTTCCAACTGCAAGCTTCGGCACCAAAAATTGTCCGTTTTTAAATCATGAAAGCTTTCGCTTTATAAAAAGTTTTAAAATATCCAATAAAAATTTAATTATTGTATTCCAATGAGCTTTTAAAATCACTGCAAAAAAAACTTTAAGTTTAGTTGCGAAGGTTTTCGTATTCCTATGAGCTTTTTCACTCTCTGACAGAGCGATCTTCTCACATAAATGAGAGCTTCTCCAATATTAGGAGTTTTAAAAAAGCTTCAAAACTTCAAAAATTGTTTGCTACTAAATCGTGATCGATGCAGTCTAGCCGAAGCTCTTAGATGTTGTTTGAGAAAATCAAATTTTGGTACTCTAATGAGTTTTTTTACTTACTGACAGAAATCTTCTCACATAACTGAAAGCTTTTGCAATGTAAAGCTTAGATTTAATAATTCGAAGCCGAAGCTCTAAGGCGTTATTTGAAAGAATAAAATTTTTGTATTCCAATGGGCTTTTTCAAACACCGACAAAATACTTCAATTTTTTTTTTATACAAAGCTTTAAAATATTAAATAAAAAAATAAGTTATTGTATTCCAATTAGCTTTTTTGAGAATTGAGAGCTTTCCTTATGTTGAGGGCTTTAGATGTGCATCTGTAAACTTCCTATTTATAAAATGGTACTATAAAATTGTAAGAGCTTTGATTTGCAGGGGAGACTTTAAGACGTTGCTTGAAGAAAATACAATTTTTGTATTCCAATGAGCTTTTGCACTCACTGCTTAATAGTCCCAGCTATAAAATAAAATAGTTTGTCGTAATTTAAAAGGTTTAGCTAAATTCACAGACTAGACTTGAAATTAAAGTGCCATTGGAGCTTTTGATAACAAAATAGAGTAAAGTGTTAAATGTGTAAAAATGTTTCTTTTAAAGATCAAAGTATTTTTTTAATTAAAGCCAGCAAAAATGTATATATTATCAACCAAGAGTGTAGATATGCAGTTTTGGAAAGCTTTTTTTCGAAGTTTAAGAAATCAATATTTTAAAATGAGCTTAATTTTTTCCAGTGTAGAAAGATGGAAATGAAGATGGAACACCGTGGAATTTTTACCACCCTACTAAGTTCAATTACATAACTTAGCAAACTTTCATTAAAAGTGCTTTATTTTTTGTCAGATTTGCAGAAGGTATTCTTATGAAAAAATTTTAATAAAAGTCCTCCCTAAGTTCAATTACATAACCTAGAAACTTTCATTTAAAGCGCTTTAATTTTTCTCAGATTTTGCCAAGCAAACTTTCATTTAAAGAGCTTTCATTTATTTGCTGAATTTATTCTCATAAAATTATTTAAATAAAAGCTTCCGCCATTCGACGGAACCTGCAGTTTATTTAAAATGCCCCTTGAGCTTTTAAGCTTTTTTGTTTATTTTTTTTTTATTTATTACTTGTTTCGTTTAGTGTTCAGTAAAAGCTAAGCCAGCTTGTCGCCTTCGTCATGGCTTCTAATACTACCGTTTTCATCTTCCTCTCTCATTTCGACTTTCTGCTTCCTTTATTTTGTTTATGGCTTAAATACCATCATTCAGCTTATTCCTCCATAATATTTTCAAGTGTGAAATTAATTACAAAAGCGTTTCATATTTTTTTTTTATTTTTATCATATTGTTGCAACTTCATTTGTTAACACATTTATGCAATAATTTAAAACTACTTTTAACCAACCATTTTACATGCTTCTTAAATAGTTGCGCACCGCATATTATACAAAAAAAATATATATATATAAGTATATTTCAATTGCTATAAATAGCTTTTGTTCTTTTGATTTTATAAAATCAGATTTGCAATATTTTCCCTATGAAATATTTTACAATAGCAGCTGTTTTTTTGTTTTTCTTAGAACCCTAGATAATTTTTCTCAGTGTACCTATAGGTTTAAGTTAATTTTTTCACGTCAAATAGTCAATTTTAAGTATTTCTTTTAATGTTTCTTTTACTTACCTCTTACTTTTAATTACAGTTAGGTTTTGTTCTTATTTTGCTTAGGTAAATATTTTTACAATTTTCCATAAAGTAATTTCTTGTTGCTACAAACATGACTTTTGCGGTTTCCCTAGATTATTTTTGCCACACTTAACATTTGCTTGGAGTTTTATTTCTTTTGCTGTTTATATTCACATATATCATAAAAATAAATATTTTTCATTTTCTTATTTGCTAGACATAAACAACATTTAACACAATCCTGCAATGCACTCTTTTCCATTATTTACAATTTTGGAACTTTTGTAACTATTTGGAAATTATAAAAAAAAAATTATAAAATTGGAGGGCTTAATTTTGATATTTTTTATTATAAATCCAGAGCTCATAATATTTTTCCACACATATTTAGTATTTTCCAAATAAACATGCAATTTTGGGTTTGAAAAAGCTAAAGCTCAGAGGAACGGAAAATTAGAGAAAGCTTTTCCTCACAGCTTTTATTATATTTTAACTTAGCAAAGCGATGAAACGAATTTTTAAATAAAATATAACTAATGAAAATAAAGTGAAATCTATTGTCAAAATGACAGTGTAGAGATTTCATTTACTTTTCACTTATTGTAAAACAAATGAAAGCTTTCATCAGCAAAACGAGAAAAATTTAATTTTAAGAAATTTAACCCATTCATAAAATGACAGCGTACAACTTTCACATATTTTTTGGTATTTTGAAACAAATGAAAGCTTTCATCAGCGAAACGAAAAGAATAAAATTTAAATAATTTAAGCCACTTTAGCAAACTGTTAAAAACGAAGTGAAAGCTCTTTTAAATAAACAGTGTACAGCTTTAACTTACTTTTATTACCAAACTGATGGATATGAAGAGTAAGCTCTTTCAAATGAACAGTGTACAGCTTTCTCATACTTTTTATTTATTTAAAAAATGAAAGCTTTCAACAGTAAAACGAGAATTAAATTTAACTAGTTTTACCAAAGTAATGAAAATGATAGCGAACAGCTTTCATTTACTTCTTTTGAAACCAGTGAAAGCTTTCAACAGTAAACTAAGAAAAATAAATTTTAAATATCTATAACAAATTTTCCCAACTAATGAAAATGAAGTGAAGATTCTTTTAAATTAACAGCGGACAGCTTTCACTTGCTTTATTTCAGAACAAATGAAAGCTTTTAACAACAAAACGAGAAATATAAAATTTAAATAAATATTACCAAATAGATATAAAATAAGCAAAAGCTTTTATAAACTTGACAAGTATAACAACAAAGCTTTTACTAATTTTTTGTGATTATACAATGAGAAAAAGTAAGTTTAAATAAAATTAAACTCAATAATACCAAATTGACGAAAATAAAGTGAAAGCTCTTTCTTAGAAAATACTGAAAGCTTTTAACATTAAAACGAGTAAATTGACATTTAAATACCAAACTGATGAAAATAGAATGAAAATTTTCAAAAATGAAAAACTGTGAAATATTTTGATCTATATAGTTACGTTTTATTTGAAAAAAATTTAAAAAGTTAAGAAAATTAAAGATATTAGCTGAACATGTCCACTTTAGGTGTGAATAGAATTCAAAATTAATTTAAATTCTTTAAAAATTTCGAAACTTTTCTGAGAATACAATATTTGTGGAAATATCTTTCAAAAGCTAAAAACTTAAAAAGCTTAAATAAATTTGTCCAGAGCTTTCAAAATTGTGCGGTGATAAAAGCTTACCTTTAGCATCAGTATTTGTAGTATACAAATAATATTTTTCTCTCCCAAAAGTATGAAACTCCGCAAATACTCACGAATATATTTTTGTTAACTAATCTTTGAGTCGTTTGTTTAGAAAAAATTAAATTTAAAAAATTTTAATTAACCTCATTTGGAGTTGGATTTAAAAATCGATTTTCTGAAGCATAAAATATATTAAAACAGTGTTTGAGAACTAAAGGAGCATTTTAAACTTATACAAATATATATGACATAACATATATATAATTTATTACCTTTCAAAATCTGTTTTAATATTTTTTTAAGTTATTTAGTTGCAAAAAAAAATATACTCCAGAGCTTTAACGGAATTTTTTTCTTTCAGCAGAAAAAATTGCTTATATTTGGAAAATGGAATTATATAAACAAGCTATATTCAGGCAAAACCAAAATTATCAACACCTGTTTTATTAAAAAATGTGTACAATATTCCACATTTCCTTCTTTATTTCTTCATGTTCTCTTTTATGTGTTTCTAAGCCTAAACAATTAAATCAAATTCAATTTTCTTGGAAGGAATTTCTTACCACATTTTGCGTTTGAATTTATTATTTTTCTTTTTACCAATAACATTACAAATAACATTTTCTTATTATATACAAAATACACTAACATTACTGCTATAATTATAATTTGTTTATACGCCTAGAAGTATGCAATGTTCTTAAATGCGCTTAGAAATATGTTATGTTTTTCATATATTTCCCAAACTAAACTTACTTTTGTTGTAATTTACAAACGCACAATTCTAAAAAATGCTTTAACAAAAATCAGTCGGTTGCTAAATTATTCTTTAATTATTTTTAATTTTTAATGTTTAATTTTATTTTCCTCAATTTTTACTTTAATACTACTAGATATAAAAATTAAAAAATAACCATTCCAAAACGGAACTCAACGTTTATTAATTTTTTAGTTTTCAATTATTTTTTTAATCTAATTTTTTACACATTACACGCGGTTAACTTTAAAACTTTTTCATTTCGCTTTCGAGGCAAATATATTTACAAAGTAAACTTAAGTATTTGGAGTTATAGTATTTTAAGAGATTTTTTACAAAATGTTTATGAAAAAAGTGGGAACAATATTGAAAGAGAAATCGTTGTAGAAAATTTTGAAGGGGTTTGATAAATTAAGGAGACAATTATTATAACAAAAATTATTATTAAAAAGGTATTAAGATTTTAAAACAGTTATGGAATAATTTTTTTTAAGTAAAATATTTTAAATGGAAAATTTAAGAAAAAGTTTTTAATTTTTTTTTAAATACATAAAAATCATAATTTGAATTAACTTTTTTTTTCAAAAGTAGTATTCAAATTTTTTGTCTTTGTTAGAAAAAAATTTTATCCAAATAAATGAAGTGGTTAAAATTAAAAGAGATTTTTAAGATTTTTATAGTAATGAGAAATATTGCTTTCGCTAATAATTATTGAAGAAGGTTACCAAAACTTTGAGAAAGTGTAAATAAAAAGAATTTATTTGTTTTTAAGAGTAATTGGTACATAATTATGTAACTGCATAAGAGTATATTGTATCCCAACAGGAATATGAATAATATTTTTTTGGAAAATTAAAATTTTTGATTTGAAAATATTTTTTAAATGCATATGGTGTAATAAATAAATTTTTTTTTTGGAAATTTGGAAATTTTAAATTTTTAATTCGAAAAATAGTGTTAAGATTTCTACAGAATAATTAAATAATTATGTTCGGAAACTTAAAAATTTAAAATTTTTATTCGAGAAATATGTTTAAAATTCAAACATATGAATAAATAATTTTTTTTTGGAAATTTGGAAATTCAATTTTTGAAAAGAAAATATATTTAAAATTCGTGTTTATTTCGAAACTAAAAATTTTTCATTCGAAATATATTTTTAAAAACAAAATTCGAAAATTAAAATTTTTATATATTAGAATTCCGAAATGGAAAATTTTCGATTCGAGAATTATTTTTCAAATTCAAACAGAAAAATAAATATTTTGCTTTTGAAAATTTCGAAATTTTTTTTTATTTATTTAGAGAATATTTTTTTTTTTTTTTTTTGGAAGCTTAAACTTTTTCGAAAAAAATTGAAAAAAAATCGTACGTAATTTGTTTACTGGAAAAATACTTTTAAAACTCATACAGAATAATTTCCAAATTAAAATTTTTGGATTCGAAAAATATTTTTAAGATTAATAGAGTTATAAATTTTTTTTTTTTTTGAAATAGCAATGCTCAAAAGTTCTTATTAAAAAAATATTTTCTAAATTCATAAGGAATAATTAGTTATATTTTTCGGAAATTTCGAAATTGTACTAAATAAAATTTTCGAGAAATTTCAAAATTCAAAATTTTTTATTTCAAAAATAGTTTTAAAATTCATATAGAGTAATAAATATTTTTTTTTTGTTTGGGAAAATCTAAATATAAAATTTATAATTCGAAAAATCTCTTTAATTTATGCAGAATAGTAAATAATATTTTTTTTTAGAAATTTTTAATTTTTAATAAACAAAACTTTTCGAAATTTAAAACTTTTAATTTGAAACAAAAATTTTAAAATTTATGCAGAGCAATAAAGAAATATTTAAGGAATTTCGAAATTGTAAATTTTTGATTCCAAAAATATTTTTAAATTTATGCAGAATAGCAAATTAATTTAAGGTTGGAAACTTACAATTTTTAACTCAAAAAATATTTTTAAAGTTCATAAAGGATAATAAATTAGTTTTTTTGGAAAGCCCGAAATTTAATATTTTTAATTCGAAAAATATATTTAATATGAAACCATTTGCTTTATTGGAATCTCAACAGTTTTACTAGAAAAACTTTTTCAAAATTCATACTGAATTTTTTTACTCAAAAATTTTTTATAAAATTTACACAGGGTAATAAAGTACGTATTCTTTTTTTTTTGGAAATTTTGAAATTTAAAAATTTTAATTAGAAACATGTTTTGAAATTTTATACTGCATAGAAAATTTTTTTTTTTTGGAATTCAAAATTTTTTCTCAAAAAACATATTTTAAAATTCATAAAGAATTTTTTTCGAAAAAAAATTTTTGAAATTCCTGCAGAATAATAATTTTTTTTTTTTCGGAAATTTCAAAATTTTAAACATGTTTGAAATTTTATACTGTATATGTAGAAAAATATTTTTTGGTGGAAATTCAAAATTTTTCTCAAAAAACTTTTTTTTAAATTCATAAAGAAATTTTTTCGAAAAATATTTTTGAAATTCATGCAGAATAACAAAATATTTTATTTTAGAAATTTCAAAAGTTTTAATTCGTAAAACACTTTTTAAATTAATACAGCTTGATGCGGTTGAGCATTTTTAATAATTTTTTCTAAGTTACAACTAAAACACTTTAAAAACTAATTTTTACACTACTTAATTTAATTTGGCAGCAACTTCGTTATGCTAAAGCCTCTTTTCAGAGCATAGCCCTTCCAGTATAGTAACGAACTACACACAAAAATCGGCAGCCTAAAACTATGCTTAGAAAATGCACAAGCTACAAGTATATATTGAAACTTTGAAACAAGCAATTAATAACTAATAGGCGAAGCGTTATTTTATAACGGCTTATGACTGTATGCAAATGATGTACATATACAGTTTGATATAAACTTAATGCTTAGCACACTTTTTGGCGCGCAGCAGGCTATTTGCTTAACACCGTTGCGTTAGACTAATAACAGAGCATTAATTTGTTTACGCAACTAGTAGTAAGTACATTTGTAGGTTGATAGTTAGTATGGTAGCCTAAAAACCTAAAAACGATTTGCCGCAACCTTAGAAAACTATATACCGAAGTCGTTACTTAACTAGGTAATGTATGTATGTACCATTAAATGTAGTTAGCAAGTGCTTAGGTTGTAAGTAGTTACTAAAGTAGTTACACTTGGCTAGCGGAAGGGGATTAAGTTTTGCATTTTTTGGTTTTTTTTTTATTTTGAGCTACATAGTTCAATGCTAGTATATAATGTACTTAAGTATGTACTTAGTTAACTAAGCATGCATGTATATGATAGTTGGGGTATGCAGTATGTATACAATATAGTTTAGTTTAGTTTAGGATAGGATAGCACACATAATCATTGTGGAAAATTTCAAGTTTTTCTTTTCACTTTTGCTCAAATATACGCTTATATAGTAAGGTTTAGGATATTCTAGCATAGTCATATATATATAAATATATATGTTTATGTATATATAGTTAGACATTAGTAGTAATTTGATTTTATAGTATTCGCTAATACTCTCTCTCCCTCTCCCGCTCTCTTGACATACAGTTGGCATTACAAGCTAGTTTTGCAGTTGCGTTAGTTAGAAATGAATAAAAAACAAAAACAAAAAATATTACAAAAAAAATGCTAAATTAACAGACACCACCTAACTCCAGCGACGCCTACTATGCGCGCGCTCATTGCACAGCAGCAGCACAAATGCCGCGAGTATGCACGCTAAAGCGCCGGCGCTGTCCAGCTGTCGACGCGCACTACGCGCCGCCGCACCCGCTCCAAACACCGGGAAGTGTATCTCCTCGGGCTCGCTCAGTTCTTCCTCCTCATCGTCCACTGTGTTGGAGACGGCGCGATAACGCATGGTAAAGTTGACTTTGAATGTCGCCTCGGCCACGCCGCCGGGCGACGAAACGATGAAGTAGAAGGTGCGCGGCACGCGTTCGTGCATGCTGACGTAGGTGAGGCGCGCCTCCTTGCAGTACGGTGTGGGCAGGTCCTGTAAGTTAAGCAGAGAAATGTTTTTGTTAGTTTTGTTTTAGGATTAAATTTATGCATATAAAATTTACCGTTACGCCGTAAGCCAGCACAGTGCTGCCATATTGATTGCCGGGCGTGTAGACACGATCACCGTGCAGCCAGCGTGCGGCATGCGCCGGCGGATTGGCACAGAATTCTACGGCTAAATGCAGCGGCGAGCCGGGGTAGGCCACTGGTGTGGAGTTGCGTGCCACAACGGTGGGAGAGCCTGGAAAATAGAATAGAGGAATTTTATTATTGCAAAAGTTTAATTCATACTACTTAAATAATTGATTATTTTAACTACTACTATGAATATATGTTTTCTTACAAATATTTATAAATATGTAGATATATAGTATATTTGCAAAAAAGTTTAGTAGAGAAGAGAAATTTATTGAACAGTTAGTAAGTAGAGTTTAAATAAATTTTATAGACTTTTCATTGCCCCAATAGAGCTTTCGAAACACTTTATTTTCACGTCTTCATTAGTTTGATTGATTAGCTTGATTAGACTAGTCTCTGATAAAGTTTTTTATAGGCTTTTTTGCACACTTTAAAAATAGTTTTATTGTAAATAATTGTAACTATAATATTTTTTATGGTGGCAACCCTGACGAAAAAGTTTAAACATATTGTACTAAATAATTAATTTTATTAGCTTCAGTATACAATTTTATATAGTTTAGGTTAGGTTAGGTTCGGTAAATAGGCTGCCACTTGGTGAGGCCACGAATAATACCTTTAGGAGAGCTGAACACCTGTCCATTATGATACTAAGAACTTCTAGGTATAGACCTTACTACAGTCTGCCACAAATTTATTGAAGCGGCTAATATCAATTTCAAATTTCATGAGGTCATGCACTGCTTTAAGTTCACTGTCAGCGAGCTCATGGCCTGTAAAGCAGTTCTGCTATTGGAGTCCTAAAAAAAAGCTGACCTTCGCAGAAGTAGCGGGTTTACAAATATTGATTAGATTTTTAGATTTTCTTTACATAATGTTCAAGTGTCAATAAGCCAACGAACTACTCGAAGTATTGAAAATATGTCTGCTGTTCAGGCAAGTATTGCTGAAGACCACAATTTGTCGATTCCAGGCCATTCTCAATAATTGGGACTGTCTCAAGCCACAATCTGGCAGATTTAGAAAAAGGATTTGGGTCTGCATTCATTGCACACGTGGAACAACCGCATGATTGCAAGAAAAGTTTGAAGACTCAATTATTTCAAGGCATTGTGCCATTGAATGGTCTCCAAGAAGGATATAGGACTCCTCCTTCAACTTTTTCCACGAACTTCGAACCATCCGTGAAAAAGTTCACGCACTTTCCAGCGACTCCGACTCACCTACGTACATATCTTTCTTTGGGAATAGCATCCGCAGCACAAGGATTTACGAATGTCGGTCGCTGGCACCCTTAATGTGTCCAGTTTGCCGGAGTCTGCTAGCGACCTGCGCAGCAATGCATTTGCCAGCTATGTCGACGGGTGTAGAATGGTGCTTTTTAAACAATTTAGTTAAATTTCCTTACAAAAGTTTGTAACGGGTGATCCAAGTAGAGGAACTTTTTCAATAGCCAAAATAATGCTCTTTCAAATGATAATGATAAAAATTTTAAGTGTCTGTGTTTTTTCTTCAAAAAAGTAGGAAACCTGGAAATGGATCACCCTTTATATATGCAAATAAAATAATACTCTGAATAACGGTTGCTTTTTGTGGAAACGAGGTCGACTCACGCCACAAGTGTTTCAAAGAAAGTTTTCTTAACTGAAGCAGCTTAACTTCGATACATATTCGCACAATTTCTTGACGTCTTCTGCTTTTCGAAAGCTTTTAAAATAATTTCATTTCATGCGTCTTAATTTGGCTTACCACGCGCAAGAGACTCTTAATAACTCCAACTCGCTGGCGGTGGCAAGCAACAGAATCGTACTACATATAGAGATGTATATATACATACCTGTATATGCTTTCAGTTATATAGGATTAAGATCTCTTTATATACAACTTCATATAAGTATATTATACTATATACTTGTGTAATTCCGCAATTTCTCGTGACAAGAATACACTTCGTAATGGAGTTTCGTAATTTTCTTAACTTTGACACAATAACCACACACACACACACACGCAAACTAACATATACACTTGCATTTACACGTTTCATATATTCTCTGTGAAATGTTGAAAGATTTCAAACTTGAAAGTGAGTTGAAAAGTTTAAGTGCAAAACCACGACCAACATTGTATTTTTACTCACATTTCTGATTTGCGCACGACATTCTTACTCGCTTTGTGCTTTTCTCGAACGCAAGAAGTGCTTTTAAAAGTGTCTACTAAATACTTTTAATTGGCGTGAAGTGCGAAAGTTCATAGGAGCTAGCTGTGGAGAAAGTATTATTTGTACAACAAAAGTTCGTAAGAGTTGACTATTACAAAATATATCTGTATACTTCATAAATGAAGCTTTTGACTGCTAAACTATAAGTATATCTTTAAAAATAAACTTTTTTGTATAAAGCTTTGCGAAAGCTCAAATGTAAGTTAAGCAAAAATATTTATTAACGGATTATTAACTCATTTTGTGAAGAGCGTACTGGTTTCAACTTTATTATATGCTTAAAAAGCTTTCATTTTGCGAAAGCTCACATGGAAGTTAAGCAAAAATATTTATTTACAAATTAATAAATAATTTTGGGAAGAGCGCACTGGTCTGAACTATATTACTTGCATCAAAAGCTTTCACACTGCGAAAGCTCTTATGCAAGTTAAGCACAAATATTTATTTACGAACTAAATTTTGAGGAGAGAGCCCTCATTTCAGCTACATTATTATATTAAAAACTTTCACTTTGCGAAAGCTCCCATGGAAGTTAAGCAAAAATATTTATTTACAAATTAATAAATAATTTTGGGAAGAGCGCACTGGTCTGAACTATATTATTTGCTTAAAAAGCTTTCACTTTGCGAAAGCTCATATGCAAGTTAAGCAGAAATATTTATTTACGAACTAAATTATGGGAAGAGAGTCCTGGACTCAACTATGTTATTTGCTTTAAAAGCTCATATGCATATTAATTTCTAAACAAAGCTTTCATTGTACAATGTTTAATTTACAAAACCGCTATTCATTAAGTTTTAAGAGCAGTCTATTAAAAAAGCATCATTATAGGTTCATCTAATAACTGAAGTTAATTATTGCTACACTATTTCACGGAAATAAATAGTTTTGCGGAAAGCTTTCACTTAGCGAAAGCACATATTTGAGTTCCATCAAAAATATTATTTACCAACTTAATTTTTGGAAGAGCGAATCTTGTTTTCTTAGAAAGCTTCTATGAATATACAGGAAAGCTTTCGAAGATTAAGCCTAGAAACTTATTTAGAAGGACATGTTTTATAAATTGCATACAGACCTTTCATTACTATTAAAAACTAAGAAGCATAAAAGCATGAAGACAGGCATTATTAAAAGTATGGCCTCGAAGCAAACTTGGGTGGTATCAGTTTAGGATAGTCTAGTATTCTATCGTCTTAATACATGCAGATATTCACAATGTACTCATATTTATTAAGTTTTTTTCAACTCTAATTGTTGCTCGAAATTTTAAACGCAAAAGCACTTTGAAAGCTCTGTATGTTATATGGGAAAGTGCTTATAAAGCTCTCTAAAGCTCTAAAAGCTGAAAGCATGCAAATTCAACAAAATATCGGATTAATATTTTTAGTTAAAAACACATTTTTCTACAGTTATTACAGTCGTATGTGAAAGCTGTTCTACCAAGCTTTTATTGAAATTCAAAGAAATTATAAAAAGTTAAAAATTCAATCAAGCCTAGCGGAAATACATTTTATTTGCAGACTTTTTTTTTAATATTTTTTTTTTTGTAATTTCATTAAATTACAATGTTTTCTGGCAATCGCTGTCACTTCATCAGCGCGGCGCAGGTGTTGGTAATAAACGCTTAAGTACCATCAAAATGTCTACACCTAAATTGACGTCAAACATTCATTTGAACAACAACAACAATGTGCATGCGCATACAACCCTCCAATACAACATGCACCGTTACTAATTGCAGTGTCGTGTGCGAATTTTCAAGTGTAAAAATTTAATTTATTTGCCTAAACTCTGAGCCGCCATTATTTTGCTTTTATACACATGTACATGCTGGTATTGGTGCCTGCCGGAAAAGCCTTAAAATTCTATAAAATCATATTGGAAACCTTTGCATATGTTAGGGCGCTACAACGCTTTGCTGCTGCCCAACGAAGCATGTGGCAGCATTTCCAAATTGATGGTGGTTGTGCCAAGGTTGGTTGACGCCACAGCTGCTAAGCCACCTTCATTGCACCCAAATACGCTGTCAATGCCCTGTGGCCTTGCAGCAGCACTGCTCGTTCACTTTTGTCCATTGGTGAGATTTTTAATTTGATTTTCGGCAATTTGCGCGCGCGTACAACACCCCAAATACATATGTATAAAGCAACGGTTTACGACGGCACAGACACACACGTCTGACCTCGGTCACTCTCCCCAACTCTTTCGTAGAAAATATTATTAAGCCCACACCGACGCATTTGCTTTGGCCTCTAGAAACGCCGCGCCTTCTCTTTGCTACCGTGAAATTTTCATTTTCATTTAGTTGTTTCGTTTGACTCTCCACCATTTGCCTTTCGATTTCACCATTTTGTTCGATGGAATTCTTCATGCTGTAACTTCTGGCCACTGATTGCTTTCGGTCGATGGTGGCTTTCCATCGTTGGTTGGATTCATTGGTTCATGCTTGATCTGCTAGCCTATAGTCTTTTATAGTCGCCCGTGTGTCATGAACAAATTGCTCACTGACTATGTTTGCTTGCCCGTATATGGTGTGAGTGCTACGAAGTTATTGAATTGCTAGAAAAAAATATAAATTTTTCATACATTACGTTGGAGGTGAAATGGATAGCTCTTCGGGAAGTTGAAATAGTATTTATTAGTTCGAATTTAGGCAAACTGTAGTTGAAGGATCACTAGTGCTACATGCGAAAGCGTCAATTAGCAGTCCACAAAGTGAAAGCTTATACTTTCGCAATGAAAAACTTTCATTTTGATTGGAGCATTCACGTTCTTCAAAAAATTTTGTCATTTTAATGGAAAGGTTTTGGGTTTTAGTAAGCAAAATGTTTGACTAAGTTCAAGTAAAAATGATTACATATTTTTAAAAAAATTCGAATAAGCTTTCATTTTGATTGTAGCTTTTGCTCTTTTAAAAGTTTTTGCTACTTTAATATAAAGCTTTTGTGTTTTAGTAGTGAAATTGCTGGATTTATCTCGAATAAATACAATTATTTTTCAAAAATTCGAATGAGCTTTCATTTTGATTGGAGCTTTCACCTTTTTCTACAAATTTTGAAATTTTAATTTTAAGATTTTGTGTTTTAGTACAGTATGTGTTTGATTTGGTGCATATAAAAACACATATTTTTGAAAAAGTTCAAATAAGTTTTTATTATTGAGCTTTCGAATTTTTCAACAGTTTTCGACATTTTAATAGAAAGCTTTTGTGCTTTAGGAATGAAAGTGCTTGATTTATCTCGAATAAAAATACTTATTTTTCAAAAAATTCGAATGAGCTTTCATTTTGATAGGAGCTTTACCCTTTTTCCACAAATTTTGAAATTTTAATGAAAAAAAATTTTAGTTTTTGTAAGAAAGTTCAAATAAAAATACTTACTTTTCCAAAAATTCAATCGAGCTTTCATTTTGATTGCAGCTTTCGCTTTTTTTTAAACAATTTTTGACATTTTAATTTTAAGATTTTGTGTTTTAGTATAGTATGTGTTTGATTTGGTTCAAATAAAAATACATATTTTTGAAAAAAGTTTGAATGAGCTTTTTGTTTGATTCGAGCTTTCGTGGTTTTGAACAATTTTTGACATTTTACTGGAATGATTTTGTGTTTTAGTAAGGAAAGTGTTTGATTCAGTTCGAGTAAAAATGATTAATTAAAAAATAAAGGCCAATGAGCTTTCATTTTAATTAGAGTTTCTGCTTTTCTTAAAAATTGTTGTTATTTAATGTAAATGCACTTGTGATTTATTAAGGTAGTTCGTGTTGTGCACATAAATAGGAGAAATTTTTTGGTTTGAAAGCATGAAAGTTTCCAATTATCTTTAGTATATGCTTTTATTATTTATAAAAACTAGCTAAAAATATTGGAAAAAAAAATAAACCATATAATGTAGAGCAGTTTTATTAGTTAAGTGTAGATTTTTTCCAAATTAATGGCAAATAATATTAGAACTTTTTATATTTTTTAGTATTAGTGAAAGCTCCTATGAAAGCTTTTTTCAAAAATCTAAAATACCGAATACTTAATCATTCTCATATTTCGTTTTAAGTTTCCGTTGTTATAAAAATTAAAGCTTTTACTTTTTAAGCTTTCGCTGCTTAAGCTTTCACTTTTTTAGCTTTTGTTTTCACTTTAATCTCGATAAAAGCTAAACTGAACTTAATATTTAAAAGGGGATTAATTTACTAAGGAAAATAAATTATTATTAGTAGGTATGTCTTAAAGGGAGTAATTAATTTATGAAGAAAAAAAGCTTTCTATTCTGGAATAAGTGTGCCTATTGTGATTCGATACTAATATTTGGCAGCCAACATTCATTAATATTTAGCAAGAGTAATAGAAAGTTTCAAACAACTGTTTAATAATACGTCTGTAACATCTTAAAGCTCTTAAAAAGCTCTAAAAGCTTCACCAGATGCTATGTATCGGAGTTTAATAATTAAATATAATGTTTGGCAATATAAGACTTTTGTATATATATTTACATGTTTTTGTGAAATGAGTACATACACATCAGTTATAAAAGTAATAGACTTTGCATCCAAAAAAACTTCGGCGAAAGCGCCGAAAAACGGACAGTGAGGCGGTAGAAGGGAGTGAGTGAGTTCAAAGTGATTAAAACAGAGGTCCCATAAGCATTTAATATATCGCTAATACCCTTGCTACAGTTTTTCTTTTCAAACAATTCGCATTTTGAATTTTGGGTTGCATTAAAATTTGTTGTTGCCTTTTACTGCTAGACAGAAAAAAAAAACAAATACCCAAATTGATATGGAGAGCATTTAACCGCCTTCTTATATTAATCTGTACTCTCTCCCTGGTGAATTGCTGATATGTTCGCATGCCAGCCACTAAATGCTAGACAACTACAACTACAACAATAATAATAATAACAACAATAGTAATAAAGAACAATTGCAACTTGAGTGCACACTGGCAGACACTTGAGTGATGGCTTAGTTGGTTGCAAGTTGTTTTCTGTGTGGCAGCAATACCCATTTGAGCTTAACACTTGCAACTATTTTGTTATTTCAAATATTTCAGTGTATATAAGAGTGGGTATATGTGCATAAATAAGTATGAGTGTGCCTGTGTATGCCTATGAGCGCTCAGGCAACAAGCGTAATAATGAATTCATATACATATATGTATAATATCTCTTTTCCCAACTAATTGCAGTTGTTGTTGTTTTGCACTTGCTGCTTCTTCTACTTCTTGCTTCTAAAATAATTTTTACTCCCCATTATTATGTCCGCAAGCAGCAAATGAACAATCTATTTGCCTGTCTCTACTGAAGCTTTTTGCCGCTTCTTTACTCCCTTTATTCTCAGCTGCAAGTCTCCTGCTCTTGCGCTCCCTCGCTCCATTTATAACTTTGCATTTATTTTGAATACTCAATGTATTCAAGCTTGTACGCAATCATGTAGAAAATTGCAAATTTTTTGATTATCTAGTCACTAAAATTGTTTTTTGTTTTGATGCAACTTCTTCTTATCCTTTCTCCAAGCGCTTCTGCTTCATTTGCCTTGTTCGGCACTTGTGACCTCCCCCAAAAGTATGCTGCAATTTATTGCGCACTCTTGTTATTAACATGCACACATATGCAATCACCCATACAAACACACACATACCCTCGCACCCTCACACTGACACACGTAATCACTTGTTTATTGCCAACATTCAAATAATCTTGCAATATTCATGCTACTGCTTCTTCTTCTGATACCCATCGGCTTCTCTTCTTTTCTACAAATTTGTGCGCTTGTATTTGTGCAAACTTTAATGAGTTTTTGTGGGCAACTGTTGGTTGCCAGCTTTTGTTGACTCTATTCAGCCATTGCTGGGGATTTGCCTATTACTCTTAGCTCTTTTTCACTTCAATTAATTATAGTTTTGCTTGTGTGAAAAATCCTATCTATTGGATTGGGGAATGAAAGTAATAAAAATTTTGTTTGTGTCAGTAAAATAACTTTTCTACATTTATTGTGTTATTTGAGCTTTCGAAGCATGAAAGCTTTCCCAAAAAGCATATATGGAATTATTTAAATTAACAAATACAGCCGTAGAAGTAAAGGCTTAATTCAATAAATTTTTTTCGTCAAAAAGCTCTTAAAAACAACAAGATATGGTTTGGAAACTTTTGAAATGCTTTGCAACTAAACAGAAGCAAGATCCTCGGCTGAAAACGAAAAAATGAAAACTTTAGATTATGACAGTTTTGTTAAAGCTCAATTTGTGTCTCTATAACTGAGATAATTAGCAAAGCATACAGAAACGACGAAAAAAGTTTCCAGAATATTGAGCTTTTGTGAAAGCTTATGATACATGTTAACTTTTTCAATAATTTTTTATATAAAAAAGCTTTACTAATGTGATATAAATTCATTCAGTATACTATAGAATATTTAGTGGAATATTGAGCTTTCGTGAAAGCTTAGGATATACATGACTATGTGTGTTATTACTTTGTTAAGTAATATTTAATAGAATATTGAGCTTTCGAGAAAGCTTAGGATATACATCACTATGTATGTTGACTCTTTCATTAATTTGTTAAGTAAAAAAAGCTTTAATATTTATGTATAGATTTGTTCAGTATACTACAGAATGTTGAGTCGAATATTGATTGGGTATATGATGACTCTTTCATTAGTTTGTTGATATAAAAAGGCTTTAATATTCTGTATATATATTCATTCAGTATATTGTAGAATATTGAAACGGGTAATAAGCTTTGGTGAAAGCTTACAAAATATGCTGACAGTTTCATTTATATGTTTGTCTAAAAGAGCTGTCATATTCTGAGATAAATTCATTCAGAATACTATGGAATAATGAGCTTTCGTGAAAGCTTAGGATTCATGGCGACTCTTTCATTATTATTTTTACCTAAAAAACCTTTGTTATTTTGATGAAGATTCTTTCAGTGTACTAGTCGAAATACATGCATTAAATTATTATTCATTTATTATTGTTTATTTTTTTTCTTACAAAAGCTAAGCTCAACTGGATTTTTGACTAAATATTTATACAAAGTTTTGTGGTATCGGTAGTCACGTGCATATTTTATCTAATGCAAAATAATTATTCAGAAACCTAATAAAGTGTTTGCAAAGCTTTTTAAAAGCACATTTTACAAAATACTAGCGGGAAGTGAAAGCTTTTTCAATTACAGGCCTGTTGTAATATTGTAAAATGTACTCAATATCAAAATGTACTTAAACGTAAATTTTTTTAATGCTGTGAAGAGTGAAGTTTCCTACAAAGCTTTTTTTTCAAAGTATAAAATTAGGGGACTGAAAGCAAAGTTGTGATAATATGTGATGTGATAAACTAACCGCAATGCAAAATATTCGAAAGAGCTTAAGCAAAAGCGTAATGGAATGAGGAATGCAATTTCCTAGAAAGCTTTTTTTCAAAAGTATGAAATTAGGGGACTGAAAGCTAAATTGTGATAATTTCGAACATAAACTGCCGCAATGCGAAACATTCGAAAAAGCTCAAGCAAAAGCGTAATGCAATTTCCTAGAAAGCTTTTTTTCAAAAGTATGAAATTAAGGGACTGAAAGTTAAATTGTGTTAATTTCGGATATAAACTGCCCGCAATGCAAAATATTCGAAAAAGCTTAAGCAAAAGCGTAATGCAATGAGGAGTGAAATTTCCTAGAAAGCTTTTTTTTCAAAAGTATGAAATTAGGAGACTGAAAGCTAAATTGTGATAAATTCGGATATAAACTGCCCGCAATGCAAAATATTCGAAAAAGCTTAATCAAACGCATAATGCAATAAGGAATGCAATTTCCTAGAAAGCTTTTTTTCAAAAGTATGAAATTAGGGGACTGAAAGATAAATTGTGATAATTTCGGATATAAACTGTCCGCAATGCAAAATATTCGAAAAAGCTTAAGCAAAAGGGTAATGCAATGACGAATGCAATTTCTTTGAAAGCTTTTTTTTCAAAAGTATGAAATTAGGCGACTGAAAGCTAAATTGTGATAATTTCGGATATAAACTGCCCGCAATGCGAAACATTCGAAAAAGCTTAAGCAAAAGCTTAAAGTAAAAGCTCAATATTTTGTTTGTTTATATAGTTTAATGCCGACAATTTCGAATATAAATTTAGTTACCAAAATATATGTAATAAATATTTGGTTTTAGCAACGAAATATTATGTGAAAGCTTCGAAAACGCTCCAAGAAAGCTTCTGCCAAATATTTAAATATAATAAATAAATAATATGTTATATATACAATACAAATCCATTTACAAAAACTTTTGTAATATTTTGTTTCAGCAATGAAAAATTTTGTGAAAGCTTAGAGAAAGCTTCGTGAAAGCTATCTTCTGCCAAATATTTAAAGCAAGCGCTGAATGCGTTTGATAGTATGCAAGAGTACGTATCGCTCATAAGGCCATCATAACTACTTTTCTTTTTATTACATACACATACCTTAATTACACGTGAAAGCTCAAATTATTTATGAAAGCTTAGCTAAATTACAAACTTAAAAGCTGCTTGTAATTTAAAATAATAACTTGAACAATAATTTTGATTTACCAAAAATTATTAACAATACAAGTAAATGCCTATATGCTTAAAGCACTTAAGCTTTCCTGTGTTTTAAGCTTCCGTTTAGAACAAAAGCCAAATTTCGGCAGTGTCCATAACAAATGACCTAATTCTTTCACAAATCTGTCTAACTTTGCCAAATCATGTAAATGTCAGCAAATTCACTTAAATATGTGTTAAATATTCAGTTTGAAACAACCGTAACATAACAACAATAATAATAAAGCAGCCACAACTTGACAGCGAAGAAATTTTTACAAGAATAAAACAATTCACCGTTATTCACAACAGTGCTATTCCATTCGAGCCAACAAGCACACAATAGCCATTGTGCTATATGTATATAGTAGTTGTTGTTGTTATTATTTTTGTTGTTATTATTTTTGTAGTTGTATGAAAATTAAATTTGGCAGAGCAGGCTGGGCGGGGCAGCGTGTTGAAAACTTTGTTAAACGAGAATTGAGTAATTTGCTATGTTAACTTTATTCGCAATGCGAATGAGCGAGTGAATGGAATGGAAAATGAGTGGAAGCGGAGCTCGACAAAAAAAAAAAAAAAAAAAAAAAAAAAGTCAGGCGCGCAACAATAGCAAAAACAAAGCGTGTAATAGCATGAAGATGAATGGCAGCACGAATAAGTGCAAGTATGTGACTGGCGAAGAAGAGCAAATACAAAAAACAACAACAACGTCAACAAAACCAAACAGCCGTACACTAAATGGGGGAAAAATAATAATAACAACAACAACAATGCCAACACGTGCTGCCAAAGAATACGAATAATAATAATAACTACAACAAAAGTAAACACAACAACAACAAACAAACTGTTGGCAGCCAGATATGCAAAGCAAGTGAGTGGCAGTGGCGCGGCAGGCCGCCGAAGATGAATGAGTGAACGAAAGTCGTGGCCGAAAATAGTCAAGTCAAATGAAAAGTTTTGCACACATAGTTGTTGTTGCTGTTTTTGCCGCTAGCTGATGTTCGACTGCTTGCGCAATTGTTTCTAGCAACTGTTGTTGTTATTTTTGTGGATGTTGTTGTTGTTGCCACTGTTATTGTTATTTTTGTGAATGTTGTTGGTGTCGTTGTTAGAATTTGTGTTATGCTCACTGTATTTGTAAATATTTTATTGCTTGCTTTAGACTCTTTTGTGACTTTTACACCCGCACCCGCCCCTGCTAAAGGCTGTCCAGCAGCGCCTGTGTGTGTGTATATGCGCGTAAGCATGTGGGTGTATGTATGTGCGCTAGTTTTGCAATTCTACTACTTTTACGGCAATATTATTGCGCAGTAAATTGTTAGTGCATGCAAAATACCTCTACATTCTGCTGTTTGCTTTGCTTTGCTGTCTGTATGTGTGTGTGATATACAGATATCTGTCCATTCAGCTGTAAGTGTGTGTTGATGTGTGTATGTATGTGTGTCGCTGGCGCTCGTTCATGCAAAAGTTTCGTTGTTTCCAAAGTGGCAATTTGTTGTGGCCAAATTAAATTAGAGACTTCAGTGGCAATTTTCGAAAATGTTGTATGAGTAGAATTGACAAAAAAAAAAAAAAAAAAACAAAAACGAAAGCACAGAGCAATAATAATAATAATAATGATATAAAGTAGGAGATGGTGAGGAAGTGAAAACTGAAGATGAAGATGATTGTTTAATGGCTTAGAATGGAAATTTTTTAAATATAGCTCATGTACATGCAGAATGGGGCTGACAGATCTAGAAGACTACAGGAAATGTCTAGAGCCACACACCAGGGAAACAATGGATCATCTCTTGCGCAATTGTCATGCATTGGCAAGACTACGCTGAAGCATCCGGGGTCTCAAAGGTATGATACACTGTAGAAGGTATCGACAGTGAGGCCACATAGTCTACTAGTCATTGTGATTACTCCTCATGGAGCTATTATCTGAACTCCATCTAGTATCGCAAAGCACCAAACCTGATCTAGAGTCTAGACTAGAGTATATGGCGCTGAAATTGCTAGCTGGACGCGGCTTTGTGCTCTTAGCCGCATATCACAGCCATGAGAATCTTCTTCTTCTTTACTGGCGTAGACACCGCTTACGCGATTATAGCCGAGTCGAAGCCATGAGAATACATATCCAAAAAAATTATAGTAAATATTACCAAGCTCTTGCTTTCGAAAATCGAAATTTTGTTCATGTGGCAACCCTTGAATCTTTAAAATACTGATCAAATCAGACCCAGATTGGTTTAATAGTGTAATTGAAAAATTCTCGGCCTGAAAACTAAATTCATATGATTTTTAGTTAGCCCTAACCTTTAGAAAACGCATGTATAAATTTGAGATCGGATCGTTAGTTTGTGTATTCATATCATTCAATCGTGAATCAATTTCTGCAGTTGTGAGAAAAATGTATAAAAAAGAATTTCGCGCGCTGATGAAATATTGATTTTTGAGGGCAAAATAACACTTTTGATGACCGTAAAGTGAACTTGACCGAGAAGTAGGCAGCCCAAAGATATCAGCTTAACGTGTACATCACTTCGTTCACCAATATTTTGCTATGAGAAAGTACAGTGCATCTTGCATGCCGCGCATATTAATTTTCGACCAAAAACGGCGACGAGTTGCTCATATGGAATAGTGTTTGGAGTTGTTCAAAGGTAATAAGCACGAGTTATTGCAGCGTTATGTGTTAATGGATGAAACATGGTTACACTACTTCACACCGAAGTCCAATTGACTCGCAACCGAGTGGACTTCATATGATGAACACGCTCCAAAACGTGGAAAAACGCTGCAGTCGACTAGCAAAATTATGGCGTCTATATTTCGAAATGCGCATAGAACAATTTTTATTGACTACCTCGAAAAAGGAAAGACCATCAACAGTAACTATTGTACATAATGCAATATGATATTGGACAGTTTGAAGCAGGAAATCGCCGAAAAACCACCGCATTTAAAGAAAAAGAAAGTGTTCCTTCACCAAGGCAAGGCACCAAGTTTGTGAATACGATGACAAAAATCCATGAATTGAACTTCGAATTGCTTCCGCATCCATAGTACTTTTCAAATCTGGCCGCGACTATTTCCTGTCCACAGATCTCAAGAGGATGCGTGCTGGGAAGAAAGTTTCGTTAGATGAAGGTGTGATCGCCGAAACTGAGGCCTATGTAGAAGAAAAGCATAAACCGTACTATAAAAATAGTATCAAAAACTTGAAGGATCGCTATGATCAATGTATTGCACTTAAAGATAATAAAAAAATGAATTTTGCAAAAAAATGTGAACTTAATGACGAAAATCGTATTATTTTGAAATTTTTCGTGTAAAAAATGGAAGAATGCCACGCAAGCCACCAATGAAAATTGTGAAGTTTGCGGAGACAATACTGTATCAGTTCATGTAGCACAGCAATGGTTCGCATTCTTCCGTTCTGGAAATTTCGATGTGAGAGATGCACCTCTCTCTGATCGAACTACCGTAGAAAAAGTCGATAAAATTATGAAAAAGATTGACCAGGACCGTCAGATAAGCAGCCATGACATCGCTAAGGAACTTTACAATCATTACCAAACAGTTTTGAACTATTTAAAAAATGCTGGCTACAAAAAAAAACTCGATGTTTGGGTACCACATCAATTGTCTGCGAAAAATTGAAGGGACCGAATTAATATCTGCGATTCTTTGCTAGAGCGAAATAAAATCGAACCACTTCTGAAGCGAATGGTAACAGCAGACGAAAAGTGGATCAAATACGACAATAATGTACGAAAAAGATCATGATCCAAGCGTGGTGAAGCTCAACAAATGGTCGCAAAGCCAGAATTGACGCCTCGAAAGGTTATGGTGAGTGTTTGGTGGGATTAGAAAGGAATCATCCACTATGAGCTGCTCCAGCCCGGTGGAATGATTGATTCTACATTTTAGTGTCAACAACTGATGAGATTGAAGCAAGCAATCAAAAAAACGGTCAGAACTGATCAACAGAAAGGGTTCTGTCTTCCATCAGAGCAACGCTAGACCACACACATCTTTGATAACTCGGCAAAAACTCGGAGAGATTGGCTGGGAATTTTTGATGCATTCACCATATAGCTCTGATTTTGCACCATGGGACTACTATTTGTTTTGGTCAATGGAAAGCTCCTTTAATGGAGGAAAGTTAGCTTCAAGAGAAGCCTGTGGAAATGACTTGTCGCAGTTTTTTTGCCAAAAAACCAGAAAAGTTTTACACTGATGAAATCATGTCTCTATCGAAAAAATGGCAAAAAGTGTTCGACCCATAATGGTATATGTTTGGTTCATTACGGTTTATTATAAATATAAAAAAATAAGTTGAGTTTGATTAGAAATACGAAAAGACTTTTTCAACTACCTAATATTTATTTACTCTTACACCAGTTCAACGAAATGGTTTTACTCGAAGACTTTACTACCGCATATACGAATTTTTCTCAAGAATAACTGAATTTGTATTTTTTTGGTAATTGAAAATCGCTTTTTTTGTTCTTAAATTGCTTTGAGCATAACAAGAGAGAACGTTTGACAAGAGCAAGAAGCAAAAACGGTTTCTTTTTAATGAAATTTAGGCACAGTAAAGATGTCCTCGGTTTGAAAAACAAGACTTTACGGTTTTTTGTCTTTTTTAACAAGGAAAAAAAGACAGACGCCGTCAATACGTCCACAGGCAACAGAGAATAACATTCTTTCTAACAAAGCTGACAACACTATGTCTGTTGAGGAAGTGAAAGCTTCAAGCTTCCAAGTCGCTTTTATATTCACCAATGGCTTTGTATATTCAACCGGAATACCGTTAAGCGAACTTTTTTCCTAACTGTGCCACCAACTAAGTTTACTAATTGTAAATGTATTTTTGTTGTCGTGAAAATTGGTGCTCTCCATTTCTCTTTCACAACCCGCTGCATAGTTGACTTTGGTGACACTTTTGCAAAATGTTTCCCGCTTTTAAGGTCGTTCAATGTGCAGTCATGTTGCAACATTGGCACACTGCACTAATTCACTTTTCAAGTAGTTGCCACCAGAATAAACGAACCAGCGAGCGGCGACAGTCGACAGTCGACAGTCAACTGTTAACCCACTAAGAGCCGCGCTCAACTGACCTAACCTAATAATCGAACGAAAAAAGTCGAGGAAAAAGTCGAACACCCCCACAAATGCACACACAGTTGTTGTTGCTGACCTATCATGTATCAATGGGTTGGTTGGTGTGTCCCTCGGATCGGCTTTCGTCTCTGACTAGTTGCTGCAGCAGTGCTTAACTGTTTCTGCTGTTGATTACTTTCATGAGCTTGAACGCTTTTACAACCTTTTAGCCAAACTTGCAGCAGTGTGTGCCTCTAATACGAGCACATGCAGACCTACATATTTCCGCTTACATAGTACGAGTACAAAACTGACAAACTTGCCACTAACTAAATGCAGTGAGCGCAGCGTTGGTACTCTGTGAAACAGTTAGAATTAACTTTTGGACTTCGAAATGGAACAAGTTAGAACAAGCAAAAAGTAGAAATGGACGGTTGTAAAAAAAAAAAAAATTTAACGGACTGAAAATGGACTGTTGAACTCATCGGACGTGCCGAACTCTCACAGAATTTTGAGCTAATAAAGCCGCTGGTAGGCGAAAAAGAAATTAAGGTGGTCGAAGCTTTAAAGTTTCAAGGGTTTATTCATGCTGAAGAGTGCCGCAAATATTCGACCCAAAAGTGAAAGAGCGATCTGATTACACGTCGGTGTCCGAAAAACTGAGATAATATACCAAAGTAGTTGAATTGATACAGAGCTGGAGTATTATTAAGCGTGGACAATGTTACTCCACTACTGCTAAGATTGATATAGTTCACTAGATTTTGTTTTTGGTGACTAGAGTCGGATTCGAATAAAAATTCGAAGTCCAAATGCAGTGAAAGCTAACATAAATCATTATTCTGGTTCGATCAAAGAGCTGATTTCTTGGGAGAATCTACTGACAAGGCAATCCTTTTATGCTTTGGGAAAACAACTTGTGGTTAATTTTCGATTTTTATTTCATCGATTGGGTTCTGGTAGTCCTTCTTGCGAATGCACTTGTCCGGATGGTATTTTATGATTAAACTTTCGATAGTCAGTCAGTTGGAGCATCAGTCAGTCGGCAAAAAACTGTGACAGCGTAACTCGTCCTGCACCAGACTCAGCAGTGTGTCGATCCTCTGGCCTGGTACCCTGTCTTGTGAAAGCTGTCAGTTAAGGGTGAGCTTGGTAGTGAGCTAATCCTCTGACCGACGCAATTCTTTACATTGCGGTCATCAACATAATTTCCCATGATCCGCGGCAATACTGCAGTTATGCCGCAGTCATCGTGAATTACGCAGCAGATAATCGTCGCTGTAGCTCATACGAGAGACGCTACGGCAGCAAGGGGTGCATTTTTCCAATGAGTCGAAACTCTGGAAGACATTTCCGTCTTTACTGTATGAAGGCGGGAAGTCACGCGAGTTAAGTAGCCTAACATTTCACAAATAAATGTTGAATTTTCTATACTAACATAACTCGAAGTTATGTGTATGAAGTGGGTACTGAGTTGCACCCTTGACCGACCCAATCTTTAAAATATCTGCATCTGGAGTTTGCACGGCTATACCGCACTAACGTCGCATTACACCGCGAGTTAGCAGATAATCGTCGCCGCAGCCCATACGAATGCGGATATACTCAGCAGAACAGCTTCGTCGTAGCCTACAAGAGTATCGGTTCCAACAAGAAGCAGAACGTCGCTTAGCATCCCAGAACGCGGCAAAGCGGGAAATGTTATCGCATAAAAATTATTCAACGCAGGCGTGGAGTATTGGTGGCACTAGGGCGACAAGAGGGTAATGTTTCGCAGTGAGTCGATTCTCTGGTATTGCAGTATTTACCGTACAAAGGCGGGAAGTCATGCGTGAAGTGGGTATTTAGTCGATCCTCTGATCTACTACACGCTTGGCATAGTAGCTTTTGCCATTGTCCACCGCAAGACGCCGGGGTAGTAACACGCCATAGAACTATTCTCGGTGTATCACTATCCATTTGAAATCATGCGCTGATCTTTATCCAGAACTTCTTTTTCAATACCGAAACTAAGAATGAATTAAGGTAAGGCCAAGAATCTCACTCATTACCTCAGCTTTACAAGTTAAGCGGTGAAGGCGTTCAATTATGCAGAAATTTAGATCTTACGATTAAGAATAACTAAAAGGCATTACATAGCTGAATTTTAGGAATGTCGCTGAGTTGGTAGCCATTGGCGATGGATAACAATATTGTGAATGTGGGGAAGTTCAGAGCCCTCTATTGTGCGTATACTATCAACATTTCTTATGTTAGTTCTTTTGAGACAATGATGACTAACTCATACATACATATGCTTTCACTAGTTTTCGACACTTCACACAAAGTCTTAAGGAATACATTTTATATTTTCTGCATATTTTAACTAGTTATTAATCGCAATACTTTTGCAACTTTCTCTCTGCGTTCAGCTACTTTAGGTTTCGCTCACCAACAACTTGAGTACACACAAGCACACACTACTTTCACTCAACCACAATCGCCTACGTAGCGAAGGAAGCGCCAACAAAATCAAAGAAAAACCATACACCACAACTGTTGCATACCCAACAGGCGCAGTTTGTTTGCGCATAGCAACAGTTGCAACATATGTGGCAGCAACGCCATGCAGCCAACCGCAGCATGCTCATGCATATGCGATACAAAGAAGCGCTATGCGCATAAAATAACACACACACACACACACTTGCATAAATTTACGCATAGCGTCAGCATGTTGAAGCAGCTGTTGCCAAGCAACTGCCACGCAACGGCATAAAGATGAGCAAATGGATGAATGAATTTCAATGCAGGGGGCTCGCAAAAAAGGCACAAAATGAGGCAAGCTACAGGCACGTACACACACATATGCACTGGCTTGTGCGTATGTATGCGCAGTTATGTGAAAATGGCGATTGAAGTAGGTAAAAAGTGAATTTCAAATATGTTGGCGAAACTTCAGTGAGAGTGAGGGCATTTTCATAAATATGCGTGTGTGCGGTAATGCCGAAGATTGCATATGCAAAGAGGGGCTTAGTGACGCATAGAAGAAAAGTAAAGCATGGCGAATGTTCTCAAAAGAAAAATTAAGTAATGAAAAGGCAAGAAGAAGATCAAAATGGAAGGCGGCGCATAAATAAAGAAGAAAAAAAATGACGAAGAAGATTTTTAGTAAAGTAATTGAAACGGAAGAGAGTAAGGGTTAAGGTAAAGCTTTTGGGGAGTTTAAAGCAACTAAATTCCACTGCAAAGAAAATGCTCGATTCACTGAGAAAAGTTCGAAAAATTTACTGACTTTTCTTTGGAAAAAAAAATTATTTTCTAATTGCAAGATAACTGTGTTTATTTAAAAAAAAACCTTGGGGGCCTAAAAGTAGGCAATGTGAGTATTACTTTCCAATAACTCAGAAAAGTATTAAAAATAGCGGTCTATTTTTAAGACTTCACTTTATGAACGCTTTCTTTTGCACATCAAGGCAATTTGTATGATATGAGCAGCCTAAAAGTAGGCAACATTTATAAATACTATTTTTTAATTTGTTTGCATTGAGTAACAAAACATTAAAAATAATAATGTTCACACGTATCTTAAATTCTTGTAACCTAAATTACCTAAAAGTAGACTTCATTTTATATTATGCTGTAAATATTTAAAAGAAAAACATAAGTTTCGTTATGTAAAAGCTTTTCAAAAGCTTTCATAGCATACTTTAAGACGAATAAATCGACGTGTTTGGAATAGAAAAATTTTTTAAATCAACGTTAAATTTTAATAAAGAAAAAAATTAATTTTTTTCATAGCATACCTTTAGGCTAGTCAGAAATATTTGACAGGCCTTATCATAACGCTTGAAGCGGTTGGTTCAAAAATTATCATAGGAAAAGCATTAAAATTAAAGTTTTATCAGCGCCCAAAATTATGCTAAATTTTTTAAGTAAATTCAGATGAATTTATGTTTTAGTAGTAGTTAATAGCAGACGTAAAGTTAAAAAAAAAAACTCAGCCAAAAATGTCTTAATATGAATTTTGTTAAAAAATTTTGACGAATTTATTTTTGAAATTTTTTGTAGCATACTTTTAGGCCAGTCAAAAAGTATTTGATAAACCTTATCATATCGCTTGAAGAGCTTAGTTCTATAAGTAACAACAAAAAAGTATTAAAATTTAAATTTCACCAACGCCTAAGATTATGCTAAGTTTTTTTAAACAATTTTAGGCGAAATGATGTTTTATTTATTAATTTCAAGCGTAAAGTTAAATAACCAAACTCCGCCCAAAACAGTTTACTAAAAATTATTTGGCTTTAAAATGTGTAACATACATTTGGGCTAAAGAAATTATTTATAATTTTAAATTTAATTTATATCTTTAAAAATTTATAAATTAGAAGGTCTCTTTTCTCACCATTGCGTGTGTTAGATTAACTGCGTAACAAAGTAAATATTTACGAATTAAACTTTTTCAGTAGCTCATATACATTTAGGCGTAAATTGTAATATCTGTTGCATAAACTGTGCGCTAGTTTACAACTGCAACACACTCAACAAATTGATAGGTCCACTCAAAACGAGTTACCATAAGCGTTTTACGGCTTTCATCGACCAAGCGGCGCACAAATGTATGCCATGTATTTGCTAAGAGCGCACTTACTTAAAATTATGACTTCAAAATGAAACTTCAGCGAAATTAAAAGTTTGCCGCAGCACAACATTTAATTGCATGGCACTTCAAAACAGCCACTGTGGTAAGTAAATCTTGTTAGAAATTTCAATTTGTCACGTAATGATGCGCCTTAAAGTATGCCACATAACTCACAGGCGACGAGCGCTGCATACAGAGGCTGATAAGTGCTTACAACACGCTTACAAGTCATAAAAAATGTTGCAAAACCGAGCTGAGGCAAAATGTTGCCACGCATGCAACAACAGCTACAACAACAAACATTGCGTTGCCACTAGGACTACATAGTGCTTAATGCGGTGTAGGCAACAACAACAGGAGCACTTACACTTTTAGTCGCATTAGTAAGCTTCGCATTGGCTGTGGCATGAGCATCACAGCGGGGTTGCGCTTGAAGTGACAGGCAGGTAGGAGTGTGCGGCATGTGAGTGGGGCAACAAAAATTATGACAATGTAACAAAAGCGTTGCCAAAGCCGGACATTGTGGTTGGGACTGGTTGCGGTTTTACAGTTTGCAGTTGAATTGTTGTCGACTGTTCTTTGCTTTTGTTGCTGTACAAATGCTTTGTTGTTGTTGTCGTTGTTGGCAGCAGCTGCATGGGCGTTGGTGCTCATAAAATGTTGAATATTCTGCGCCAAACTGCCGGCGTCGACAACCAACTCTTTTGCAACGCATCATTTTATAACTTCAGCCTGTAAGTATGCAACGTAAATTTACTGCCGCCGCTTAAAAGCGGCTGATGACGTTTGCAGATCTATGGCGTGCTGTGTGCGAGTGTCGGTATTTGTGTTTGCGCATTTGCGTGTGTGTGTGTGCGCTGGTGCAACTTGTGGTGGCAACACTTTATCAGCGGCGCAGCATTGTCGCTATTTAAGCATAAAATTGTCGGCTGATAACGCCAGCGCACACACCGCCACACACAAGCGCGCATATGTGCGCGTTGCAAGCAGATATTAACAGTTTTCACTGTACGCAACACAACGGCGCTACAATGTGGTGTGCGCTTAAGCAGGCTTTTAGGCGCCATGACAACGTGGCTGATGCTGTTGCTGATGCCTTGTTCGCATTAAATGCGTTTGTGGCGAGTATTGCAACAACAATAACGACCATGTTACTGCAACGGATGTTGACACACATAAATTCGCCTTTGTTTGCTCCGCACAGTAACAAATAAAGCCGCGCCGCGCCGCGTAGTGTTGCACCGCAGTAGCTTAGCGGTGCCGTTGTTAGGAGTGTATGGCGCCCAAATGGAGGCGCTGAATGATTGTATTAGTGGCGCTAAAGGCACATAAATTTCGGGTTAAAACCTAAGTACGCGTGTGTAAGTGGTTAATGGTAGATTTATTTATTTTTGTTTTTTCATATACAATTTTAAGTTGGTTTTACAGTTAGTAATTTTGGCGATTTTATGCAATACAGGTAATTTAAAAATATTTATTAATAAAGTTTTAATATGAATATTCATAAAAACAATTTTTTTTTTTTTTTTTGATTGGTACTCTGAACAATTGGTTGGTGGACACCTCCACGAAAGCCTGTCCAAGTATGAGCTCTTAATTTTTACAGGAAGGTCCTCCGGCGGTTGGAGGATGGGGTCATGTGTAGAAGTTCACGCAAGTGAGGAAAGTTCTCTGATCGCCATTCACTTGGGAGTGGCCAGAAACGATTCTTTTACATATGACTCAAGCAGCTCACGACTTCCGGTCTTTGACCAAGTATCCTCCGGGTAGCCTAAGAACATCCGTTTGAAGGCGAGCTAAAGTGAGAAGGCGAAACACCCCTGCATAGGGTTGTGCGCTGGGTTTGGGACCCGCCACGTAAAAAAACACCCCCAATGAAAGGAAAAAAACAGCCTCGGATGAGAGCCCCCCCTTTTGATGACGACCATGGCAAACGAAATAAGGACTATGATTTGAGGGCATGCACCTGGAATGTCCGGTCCCTTAATTGGGAAGGTGCCGCTGCCCAGCTGGTAGATGTCCTCGTAAAGATAAAGGCTGACATCACCGCCGTCCAAGAAATGCGATGGACGGGACAAGGACAGAGACGAGTAGGTCCTTGTGACATTTACTACAGTGGCCATATAAAGGAGCGCAAGTTTGGTGTTGGATTCGTGGTGGGAGAGAGACTCCGTCGCCGAGTACTATCATTCACTCCGGAGAATGAACGTCTAGCCACAATCCGCATCAAAGCGAGGTTCTTCAACATATCGCTGATTTGCGCCCACGCCCCGACGGAAGAGAAGGACGATGTGACCAAAGATGCCTTTTATGAGTGCTTGGAGCGCTCTTATGAGAGATGCCCCCGCCACGATGTCAAAATCGTGCTTGGCGACTTCAATGCCAGGGTGGGCAAAGAAGGTATCTTTGGCACTACGGTCGGTAAATTCAGCCTCCACGCGGAAACATCCCCAAATGGGCTGAGGCTGATCGACTTCGCCGGGGCCCGAAATATGGTTATCTGTAGTACTAGATTCCAGCATAAGAAGATACATCAAGCTACCTGGCTGTCTCCAGATCGAAAAACCACCAACCAGATCGATCATGTTGTGATAGACGGAAGACACGTCTCCAGTGTTTTAGATGTGCGTGCGCTCCGAGGTCCTAACATCGACTCGGACCACTATATTGTTGCAGCCAAAATTCGCACCCGCCTCTGTGCAGCAAAAAACGCACGCCAACAAACACAAGGAAGGTTCGACGTCGAGAAGCTGCAATCACAACAGACAGCCGAACGTTTTTCTACTCGGCTTGCACTCCTGCTCTCTGAGAGCACTCGTCAACAACTCGGTATAAGGGAACTGTGGGACGGCATTTCAAACTCCTTACGTACAGCTGCAACCGAAACCATTGGTTTTCGGAAAGTGCAGAAGAACAGCTGGTACGACGAGGAGTGCCGTGTCGCAGCGGAGAGAAAACAGGCTGCCTACCTCGCAACGTTACGATCGACCACAACACGTGCGGGATGGGATAGATACCGAGAGTTGAAGAGGGAAGCAAGACGCATTTGTAGACAGAAAAAGAAAGAGGCCGAAATGCGTGAGTACGAAGAGCTTGATAAGCTGGCCGACAGGGGTAATGCTCGAAAATTCTACGAAAAGATGCGGCGGCTTACAGAAGGTTTCAAGACCGGAGCATACTCTTGTAGAACCCCCAAAGGTGATCTAGTTACCGATGCCCAGAGCATACTTAAATTATGGAGGGAACACTTCTCCAGCCTGCTGAATGGCAGTGAACGCACAACACCAGGAGAAAGCGAACCCGATACCCCAATCGATGACGATGGAGCAGACGTTCCATTGCCCGACCATGAAGAAGTTCGAATAGCAATTGCCCGCCTGAAAAACAACAAAGCGGCAGGGGCCGATGGATTGCCGGCCGAGCTATTCAAACACGGCGGCGAAGAGCTGATAAGGTGCATGCATCAGCTTCTTTGCAAAATATGGTCGGACGAAAGTATGCCCAACGATTGGAATTTAAGTGTGCTATGCCCAATCCACAAAAAAGGAGACCCCACAATCTGCGCCAACTACCGTGGGATTAGCCTCCTCAACATCGCATATAAGGTTCTGTCGAGCGTATTGTGTGAAAGATTAAAGCCCACCGTCAACAAACTGATTGGACCTTATCAGTGTGGCTTTAGACCTGGTAAATCAACAACCGACCAGATATTCACGATGCGCCAAATCTTGGAAAAGACCCGTGAAAGGAGAATCGACACACACCACCTCTTCGTCGATTTCAAAGCTGCTTTCGACAGCACGAAAAGGAGCTGCCTTTATGCCGCGATGTCTGAATTTGGTATCCCCGCAAAACTAATACGGCTGTGTAAACTGACGTTGAGCAACACAAAAAGCTCCGTCAGAATCGGGAAGGACCTCTCCGAGCCGTTCGATACCAAACGAGGTTTCAGACAAGGCGATTCCCTATCGTGCGACTTTTTCAACCTGCTTCTGGAGAAAATAGTCCGAGCTGCAGAACTCAACAGAGAAGGTACAATCTTCTATAAGAGTGTACAACTGCTGGCGTATGCCGATGATATTGATATCATCGGCCTCAACACCCGCGCCGTTAGTTCTGCTTTCTCCAGACTGGACAAGGAAGCAAAAGAAATGGGTCTGGCAGTGAACGAGGGCAAGACGAAATATCTCCTGTCATCAAACAAACAGTCGTCGCACTCGCGACTTGGCACTCACGTCACTGTTGACAGTCATAACTTTGAAGTTGTAGATAATTTCGTCTATCTTGGAACCAGCGTAAACACCACCAACAATGTCAGCCTAGAAATCCAACGCAGGATAACTCTTGCCAACAGGTGCTACTTCGGACTAAGTAGGCAATTGAAAAGTAAAGTCCTCTCTCGACGAACAAAAACTAAACTCTATAAGTCGCTCATAATTCCCGTCCTCCTATATGGTGCAGAGGCTTGGACGATGACAACAACCGATGAGTCGACGTTGCGAGTTTTCGAGAGAAAGGTTCTGCGAAAGATTTATGGTCCTTTGCGCGTTGGCCACGGCGAATATCGCATTCGATGGAACGATGAGCTGTACGAGATATACGACGACATTGACATAGTTCAGCGAATTAAAAGACAGCGGCTACGCTGGCTAGGTCATGTTGTCCGGATGGATGAAAACACTCCAGCTCTGAAAGTATTCGACGCAGTACCCGCCACGGGAAGCAGAGGAAGAGGAAGACCTCCACTCCGTTGGAAGGACCAAGTAGAGAAGGACCTGGCCTCGCTTGGAATATCCAATTGGCGCCACGTAGCGAAGAGAAGAAACGAGTGGCGCGCTGTTGTTGACTCGGCTATAATCGCGTAAGCGGTGTCTACGCCAGTAAAGAAGAAGAAGAAGGTCCTCCGGCTTTTTTTTTTATTATTTTCTTATTGTCATGTAAAAACTCGCATAACTCGCTTCCAATTAATTGAAGAAAATATCTTTTTAGTGGATTTTGTAGGAAATTAAATGCTTTACGAAAAAGGTCAAATGCAAAATAAGAACAAAAGTCTGGAAGGAGTATACATTCAATATAATTTTGATATTATTATATTACATTACAGTGAGTCGATTCTGTGGAAGGAATTTCAGTCTTTACGAAGGCTAAAAATCTTGCGTGAAGTCGGTAGGGAGTCGACCATCTGGACAACTCAACGCTTGACATCGTGGCTTCTGCGTGTAAGTAACGCTCTAACGAGCCATGCTAAACCGTTCCTGTGCATAGTGCTATCCTCGTGTGACGACACTACGACGCGGAAGACACCATTTATAGCACGAATTGTAAATATAAATATAATAAAACGTCAAATAAAATACGATTTGTGGAGAGACCCACAGTTTATAAATTTATTGTAATGAACCCTGGACACGATACTTAGTAGTACATCGGAAAACATAAGGCCCAGGGCAGCGAAACGTTTCGTTACATATTGAAGACAAAACCCTTGGTGTCACATTCTCGTCAGCTCCTAGGGTTACGTTATTCAAGCTCAATATAATATTTTGCAAAAGAGAGGACATCAAAGAAAAAAATATATATGTTTATAGTTATATTTATATTTATATTTATATTTATATTTATATTTATATTTATATTTATATTTATATTTATATTTATATTTATATTTATATTTATATTTATGGCAGTGGAACCTTGCTAAAGTTCTTAGCTTTCTCGTAAAATGTGGAACGATCGCGAGTGTATTTTTCAGAACAAATTTCGCTATATTAATACGGGTAAAATTATATGGAAGCAATATTCATTCAATAAAATTTTGATATTATTATATAACATTACGTTAAAAGGTCGATCATGAGAGGGTTCTCACTTGAAAAGCAGATAGTCGGCCCGTTGTGGTACCTGAAACTCGTAAATTGTTCAGAAGACCGTTATTATCCGATAAACCGAGAACCTACCAAAAATTTGTTAAGGCGGTTAATATCAGTTTCGGCTATATCTCCTGGTACGCAAATACGTATTGGACAATGTCCAATAGGAGATCCTACTATTGCACTTAGAAGAACTTTGCTAAGAGCAGGCAGTTCAATAGATCTCTTCCATTCTCCTTTACATCCCCCAGAAGTATTTCGAAAGTCGCCAGTGATAGTCCACCAACGTCGAATATGACGGGAATTCAACTCGTTTCCATTTCAACTCTTCCTAGCTCATTGCCTATGCGGGTTCCAGAAATTCCGCTATGACCTGGCCCCCAAACGAGTCATAAATATTTATAATGATTATTATTTTATTATACTAAATTTAAACACGCAGTTTGCTAGTTCAACGCTAGCATTGTCACATTGATTCATAAGTCTACGCTACTTTAACAGCAACCACTTCTGTTTGAAAGATACTACAGTAGTCCGGCAGCCTAAAGCTGGGCTTGATGCAGAGTTCTTTACAGAATACTTATTTCAACGTTTCCTCCAAACTTCGACTCATCCATGAAAAACTTCTCAGCGCCATTTCTCCACAGACTTCTCCTCGTCCAAATATTCTTCGTCAGTATTTAAGCGGAGAAAGAACCATCAGGAGTAGCCTCTCTGAAGAAGTGGTTTCAGGTATGCAATTGAAAGAGAAGAGAATTTCAGAGAGACCCTGCTTAACCTCTTTGTATACAGCAGCAATGCAACTTTCGTGACAATCATATAGAATCATATTATGTGCTATTGTCGATGCTTCAGATACCAATTAGAGCTACGATATGGATTCGTTCTAGCTTTTCAGTAAGATTTCCTTTTTCGAGTGCCGTCCACTAAATTAATAGATCATAGAACATTATAGGCTTGATTACGGTTATGATAAGCCACAGGTATTTCAGCTTAATAGCAGATGAAAGGTGTGAGCTTCCGAATAAGGAAATAGAAACGTCCTGGGTTTCATACCTCCTGGTAAATAAAACCATTTTAGTTTTTTTTTGGATTGACGGCTAAGCCGCTCCTATTCGCCCAGTTGGATAACATGTTGAGGTACCCTTCGGTTAGCTCATAGATGATATTTAAAAAATTTTTCATTTGCCAAAGAATCAATGTCCTCAGCGGAGGCTAATACACGCCAGCCACGGTCATTGACTTTTTTAATTAATACTATTTTGTTAAAAGAGCGGAGAAAGCATCCCAACCTGCTGCGGGTTGCCTTTGTTCGGTTTGGTTGTCTTTGTACTGTCCCACTCCGATACGGTCATTCTACCACAAGTAAGACTACATTTACATGAGATGTGTGTGTTCGATTCCACCTCAAACTATTCCAGCACTATAATCGCTTTCTTCTTCAAATTTCTTGTGCATAAATGCTCCGTCTAGCCATGTTACTACCTCTTCACAGCAGTTTCAACCAATCTGCCTGTTATGTAGGCTTTCTGCGCCCTTAACAGGGTAAACTGTTTGTTATGTACAAATCCAAGCGTCCTTCTAACGCTTTCAACAGAAACAATGATAGGCTAATGTGACTAAAGTCCCTGGCACCAACGTAAGAGCTCTGCTAGAACTTCTTTCTATTTGTATATCATTTTCTACTAAAATCATGCTTGTAGTTTAGTTAATCCTTAGACATATTTTCTTTTAGAGATCATCGAATGAATATTGGAAGTATTTTTAAACTGTTTAAATATATCTGGTAATATTCTTTGAGACAATACAAAAACGCTTTTTAAAAAAGAAATGGTAAAATTTTTTAGCCTACATTAAGGCGCTAAGTATAAACGACTCTAATGCGACGCTGCTAATACTATAATCGTACAAAAAAATACGACCAAAATAATAACAATTAATGAAAATATTCGTTATCTATCTTAAGGCGCACAAAATCAAATTTTTCTGTTTAATTTAATTCTGAAAATATATAAATTATAAGTTTAAAGAATACAAGTTTTAGACAACAGGCATTTTCTTATAACACAAGTGGTCTACATAATTATAAAAAAAATTGTCAAAATTTTAAAGGTCTAAGCGAACTAGTATCGTGGTGTAAAAAATTTAAACATTTAAAGTATACCTTTAGGCGATAATTGCGCGGCACTCTGCTGCGCTTAAATGTAATATGTTAATTACAACGAAAACGCCCCAACTTATACAGACACATATACATTTTTACAAATTTTCATTGCATATCCTTAGGCATGCAACGTCTACCAGTTTGAAAAATATTTATTTTAGATTTAATAACGGTATATTAAATAATTTCATAAATTTTTTGAACACGCGTTGTCTTAGCAATTTAATTTTCACTGCGTTGCATAGCTCAAGGCGCACGAACGAAGTGTTTTAATTTTAATTTCTTGCCTCAGCGCGTCATTACACACGCGGTGGCCATATTGGTTTTAAAACTTTTTTGAGCCCTCTAAAATTATTATTATTATTATTATATATATATATATATATGTATATATACATATATGTATATAGTAATATGCATAAAATATATGTGTGTTTGCGACCCTCACTTTCTATGGCTGCTTACTGAAACTCATCAAATTAATGGCTGCCACCAATGCGAAAGCGACAGTTTGAATTGCTTCTGGCTGTTTGTTTTTTTCAGCTGTGTGTGAGTGTAAATTTTTGAATTGCTTTGGGACTTCATGTGATGGCGCAAGTATTGGTTTATGGAGTATTTGCATTTGTCTTGTCGCCATGACACAAACTTTGCAGACATCTCGCCGCAGCTCGGACAAATATGGAACGGAAGACAGTGATTTGTTTGCTGACAGTTCAAAGCCAACTAGAAAAGGGCAAATCGAAAGGGAAATTAGTATGGTGTCATGTGAGGAGGAGGGCGTGTAGTGGATGTTACATGGTGATATTGGAGACTGAATTACAAAAATGGTAGTTGTGAGCCTGAAAGTTTTGAGCAGGGCAGCGAAATGTGAATTTCTGGCGTGGGATGAGTGATAATGACAGAAGGAGTAAGAATGAAGGGGAAGGATATATAAAGGCAAAGTATAGATAGTTTGTGAGCACTTCAGTACGAGAAAAACCGAAAGCTTATGTTGGAAGCTATTTTAAACTACGCAACTGCATTTTTTGGACTCGATAAATAATTTAAAAAATACAATGACAGCTACGTAGTCGGTTAATAGCATACTTCAAACCATTTTGAGTACTTGCAGCAAACGGAAATGAGTTCGACTGTCTGCAGTCATTTTGCCAATTCTTTGCTTTGCCGGATGTGTGCAGTAAAATCTGTTTACGATTGGTGCGGCGCCGGTTTGTTTTGGTGCGCTTTTAATTCAAGGCAAAGTTGGGAGGTTTTATAATTTCATCATATTTCGACGAAATCAAAAGAGAAGAGCTGAGGGCAGCCACTTGCTAATTTTTATGTACGATTAAGTTTATATTTAAGTTTTATTTATCTTATTTTATTGATCTTCTTTAAATTCTAAACTTTTTAAATTAGTTTTTAAAGTTTTTGAATTTTTAATTTATACTTCGCGTGTTTTTCGAATCGGTAAATTTTTTTTCTGTAAGTTGCTGTTGGTAACATCTATGGTAAATGTCAAATTACTCATTAGTATTTGAGATACGCGTCGTTTTGTGAGGCTCTAAAAGTGAATTCTTCGATATTTACTATGTCAGAATTTTTTGAACAAAGAAGTGCGATAATGCACCATCATACGCTGCATTGGTTATTCCTGATCGTTTCGCCACATTTTCAACTAATATCGTGCCGCAACCACCACATTCACCTGATTTACCTTCGTGTAACTTCTGGCTATTTAGCGAATTCCCATGACCACTCCGAGGACACTGTTTTGTCTCAACTGAGGATATAAAAGCTGAATCGGAAAAAGCTCTGATGACCATCACGATGGAGGATTTTTGCAAGTGCTTTGATGACTGGAAAATTCATTGGCATAAGTGTTTTGCAGCGGAAGGGGATTACTTAGAAGAAGACGAAATGAACAAAATTCACCTTTCAATTTGATCACAGTTGCATATTGCCTTTACTGGTTCGGTAACCAGACGGATAGCACTTTTGGCAACATTATCGGTTTTATTGTTTCTCGAAATTCTTTTGTGGTCTGAAATCCAATATATATGCAGCCGCTACATTAACTGCCTGCCTGCTTTTAAGGATATTTTCGGATGCAATAAGATGTGAGACTATTGTTTTAAATGTCACTTGGCTATCGACGTAAATATTGATATCAGCAACTTTCTTGACCTCAAAAGCTTCTGCCAGGATGATACTGCAGTATTCCGGAAGTTTGAAGGGTCAACTGAGGTAACTCTCCGAATAACAGATTTCGGCTACTATAGAATTATTCATTTTCGATTCGTCTGTGTAGATATTGTAAATTCCGCTGTTGAGTCACATGCTTTTGCGCCATCCACTTTCTTCTAGCACTTGAAATCTTCTCCCCCAAATAAAGATAAAGACTATCGGGTATACGCAAGAACACATTTCATACTCGAAATGCCCACCAAAATCATTCAAGCAGAATCGCGAGAGATGTTGAGCTGTCTTGATATCTCTTTAGTATTTATGTATCGATTTTCAAGGACCATATTCTTCATTATTTTAATATTTTCATCAGTTGAAGAGGGCAAAGGTCGTCCAGAACGAGGCATGTCATGTGATCTCTCGACTGCCTGTGAAGGCTTTGTACCTTTCGTGGTTTTGAGTCTTTGAAAAAACTGAATAAGCCCTTTCCAATATTTGCAATGGTGGCGAACCCGAAATTTGGTACAAATTACCATTATTTAAAAAAAAAAATGTTTTGGTTTTCATAATTGAAATTTATTTCGCTTTTATAACATTTTAAATGCTTATTAGAGGTATAAGTTTACCGCCTGAAAGGTCTTTGTGAAACCCCACATGAAAGCGATTTGTATTTCACATATTTCCACCTCTTTATATGCCGAATGTCCCAACCGCAGGCATTCAGGCAACAATTTCGAATTTTACATTACCGCGTGAAACTTTGGCCAGCATATATATGTATACATCGTGTGTTTTTTATAGTTTTGTATATTTTTAATATTTCTAAAGTTATGTGGAATATTTTTCGGAAGTTTATTGTTGGGTGGAGCGTGTGTTTAAAATGCGAAAGCAGTGCAAAGCCACAAGAATGAATTTTCGGAAAGCATTCGGAAACATCAAGGGAGTGTAAAAATAAGTGAAAACAATGAGCAAACAATTAGTTTTCCAACAAAATAATTGCAATTGTGGTTAACCAAAATAGGCATGTGTGGCATTGCTGTAGCATACTTTTGGGCATGCCTGGAATTAACGCATTGTTTTTGTTGCGTGCAAGCGAAGTTGAGGGGCATAATGAAATAAGAAAAAAATATTATTTGGGCTTAGAAAAGCATAATATTGAAAGGAAAGTAAATTTCTAAGTCTTAAAAATAATTTTAAAAGCAAAAATATACGAATTCTTGTGACACTTTTTAAATGAAAAATATTTTGGTCGAATATTTTTTGTAATTGTAATATTTTGTATCTTATTATTGTAGAAAATTGCCTTAATTCTTTTCATTTTTACCATTCTCATTACAGCCCAGCCCTGCACCACCCACAGTGTGGCACAAACTCTTGACACTGCGTGCTTTCAATTTGTCATTTACACATTCAATGAACGACTCGACGTAGACAATTGTGTATGTAAATACATAAATGTGTCTGTATATGTAATTATTAAGCTTACAATTTTGTGCAAAAAGCTTACACAAGCTGACCAACGAGTGTGGCAGCCTCCGGCAGCAATTGGTGGTGGCAAATTTTAAATACTTCAACTTGCCGCACACACACATACATACATTATTGCTTCAAATGGAATTGTGCAAATAACTGTTTGCGTAATTACTTGTCATAATTTGCATCATTGCCGAGCAACCCTACACGCCATGCTCGATTAGATCGCGACGGTAGTGCACTTACACCACATGAAGTCAAGCGTTTTGCGGCAGAAGTGGCATGTATTTTTCTACTACTCACTTAATTTGCGCAACTGAGTGCCTACATATGTGTATTACACTGTGCTGCAGTTAAATTATGTCTAAAGAGCAAATGAAGCAAATTGTGTGCTGCTTTTGTAGGCAATCGTCAGAAGTGGTTGCTTCATTGAGTGGTGAAGTGCGGCAGGGAAATTAGTTATTTTTCAATTTGCACTTAATTGAGAGCGACGGAGTTATTTTATGAAATTTATGCAGTTTTTGGGGTGGATAGCAGACGAATTGCGCAAATTTGTTGAAGCAACTAAATTTTGTTAATAAAACATTATCGATTCTGACATAGAAATAGTGTTAAGATTTTGTATAAAAACTATTATGTGTTGTTGGTGTTGTAATATTAACCAAAAAAATTTCAAAAATATTTTAAAACAAGTTAAATAGCTTAAACGCTACAAAAGTTGCTTTGGTGCGCCTGTTAGTATGCTATAATTTCAGTTATTATTATTTTCGAAGAAAGTTTGGCTACCAATTGCCAAGAAAATCATGAAATGTACTTTTGTTATATTCAAAGGGGAAAAATATATAATTGTTTTTCCATTTTTTTTCTTTATTTTAAAATAAAATATTGAAATAAAAAAAAATTCTTTGAAGCATTAAAAAAAATTTTAATTTTTTTCTTTATATTAAAAATAAATTATTAGACACAGTGGTAAAGATTAAAAAAAAATTAAAAAAAAAATTTAAAAAAACTAAAAAAGTGTTTTAAACGTTGAAGGCAATTGTAGAGATAAAATATTTAACAAAAAAAAAAAAAGCACCTATTAGCCTAAAGATAGACTACGCATATCATAATTATAGGCGATTTGGTTCATATATTTCAGACAAAGTGGTGGAGAACACTGCATATTGTAACTTCAAGCCTTAAATTACATACTCATTGGCGACCAGTAAGAGAAATAATAAAATATGAAACCGTTAAGTCGAGCATCCACATTTTTTTGAAATATCATTTAATCAGGGAATTCTATCTTATATACATGGAAAGACCTACACCTGAACAACTTCTACAAATCGATCAACTTTTTTACAAAAATTCTCATTCATTAAAGAATGACTTTCGTATGCGTCGCTCAACTTATGGTCAACGAAATCGGCCTACTGGGCGTACTATTCGCAACACCGTCACCCATCATAATGATGATGATGATATTCATTATTCAATAATATTCAACCGAAAGGACTATTTCTAGCATGCAGTGTAGTAAATATGGCAGTGGTAGCTCAGAGTGTACACGAAGATCGTGGAGGGTCGATTCGGCGCCGCTCGCAGCAGCTCGGCCTGACCTATTGAACGACTTGGCGCATTTTTACGTTGATATCTAAATCGAAAGTGTACGAAACCTGTGCAAGAACTGAAGCCGCAAAACCTTCTCAAACGACCTGAAAAGATTCAAGAGCTGATATTTCATCCAGAAAAAAACAACGGTTTGATGATTCCATCGGCCCAAATTTCTTCAAAAATGTTGCCAGTGAGAACGAACCCATCAGTTGCGACCGGTATCACGCCAGATTTTCATCTATCGACTATTTGATGCCTGAAATAGAATTTTGTGATCTCGGCCATATTTGATTGCGACAAGACGGCGCCACTCTCCACAAATCGCATCAAACCATGAATTGATTGAGATAACACTTCAGTGAGCAAATAAACAAGAACGTGTAATATCGCACTGTTGGACTTTTTCCATGGGCATATGTAAAATCTAAAGTCTATGGGGACAATGCCGCTTCGATTCAGGCCTTGGAGCAAGACATTGCGCGTGTCATTCTCTAGTTACCAGTCGAAAGGCTCGAACGAGTCTTCCAGAATTGGACACATCGGCTGGACCATCTGTGACGTAGCCGCGGCCAACATTTGAAAGAGATAATATTCAAAATATACATGTCAAAAAATGTTCTTTCGAATGACAGTAAAACTTCCCTGATTAAATTTGAAGTTTTTTTTTTCATTAAAAAGATAGCGAACTTCGAAGTTGATGGTCCATTAGATTGATTACATACTAAATCTATATAATTTTCAAAAACTATGATTTAAGTAAAACAGTAAGTAAAAAAATTTGTACCCTCCATTTTTATATCTTAGGAATATTAGCTTGTTCTTAAACTTTCCCGGTCTTGACAAAGCAACTACGAGCCCCATATTTAGCGCAATTCCACGATGCTTCGATTGAACTCGACTTGAAGTCACAAAGTGCTGCATATCTGATGAAGTTGAGCGGAACAGATCAGAACTACTTTAATTTTATTGGATAATTCGGATATACTATGAAAAAGTTGTGAAATTGTGAAAGTTATATAACTTTGAACTCCATCTGTCCCGAATTCTTGCAATTATATTAAATAGTAAACCACATTGTTCATATTTGAGATCCATGCTTTTATAGTGAAATTGTCCGTAAAAGCACCAAGTCATTCAGCTCAACTGATTGGGAACAATCACGAAAAACACCACAACGTGGCAACAAACAAGTGTCAGGCTATGGCCTTCTGAACCTCCACATATATGCATTGCTGTTAATTTATTTCAAAAATTAAATTCTCGGTGCCATAAACACTCTCTGGAAGCTGGGGAATCGAAATCAGTAGTTAAAAGTTTACTACAGCGCTGAAATGTATGCTACATATTCTACTTTGGTCTGAAAAATATTTCTGGTAAATAATATCTTAGAAAAAAATATATATTATTAATTATTATTTGACAAGCAGTCGATACTTTATTTAATATAATTTTTTTAAATTAATTTTACTTCGCTTGTGAAGTTGTACTTAATCCTTAATTAATTTTATCATACAGAAGCGCCCATTCTCGCATACATAGTATTATCGATGTAGGTTAGTGTATAAATGTCAACATTTTCAGTTCAACCTTTGACATGTACTTGTGTCACTTTAATTAAATTTCATTTCATTTTAACTATGAACTGTCTTCAGCTTTAAAACACTCGATATGCTATACACACATGTATATCATGCGCATATACTTGTATGTGTATATGCATATGTAATAGTGACCTACAAAATTAATGATGCTTTGATCTCTGCGCGGACATTGAACAAAATTTACTTTTACACACTTTCTTTTTTTTTTATTTTACACATATTTTTTCCTTCTTCTACTCAGTGCTGCAGCACACACACGATTGACCTTTGCACCTTGACCCGGAAATATTGACTTGCAGGCTATTGCAGTGTGTAAGCGATATGCTTGTACAATATAAGGCTGTATATATGTAGCCATATGTCGATATGCTTGCGTGTGTGTTTGTGTGTGGGTGCTGGCGGCTCCGCACAGGCGTAAAAAGTAATTTAGGTGCAACTGGAGCACAAGCGCATACTTATGCAAGGACATGCAGCAGCTTGTACGTGTTAATATGTGCATTGACATGCATATACATAGTAGACTAGCATATATGCTTATATGTATTTAATTATGTACTATACTATATACTGTAATACCTGTCGATGCATGTACCTTAATGACTGTTCGCTGTTATGTTGCAGCGCTCTCACACCTGCATATCAATTATATTTGTGTGTGTGTATGCTTGTGTCGGCAAGTAATTGCATACCATAGAATTGGAGACATACGCGGCGTGTCAGGTTCAAAGGTGAAGTCGAGAGCGCTTGCCGCTTCCAATAGGCGGTTGGAAAACGAGCGTAGGAGTATATTTAATGAGTGGGAGTCTTTAAAATTTAATATATTTTTCTCAAATTAATTTGGTTTAATATGGATTTAGAGCGGTGGAGTCCAAATAAACATATAAATTTGTACTTCAAACACTTTTCTGAGCCAGACACTTGAGATAAAAAATAAAACATTTCAGGGAGTAATAAAAAAAATTAAAATGAAATAAAAAATGAAATAAAAAATATATACATAAATAAAAAAATTAAATAAAAAAAAAAGAAACGTTGACTTTAGTTGTATGGCAATTATAACACCATTCACAAGTACAAAGGACGCCTTAAAAGAATCTGCAAAATTTTAGACGGATATCTCAAATAATGAAAGACAAGTTCGCAAATATGTACATACATATACAGATGTACGGATGAACAGACAGACGTATATGGCTAAATGTACCAAGTTCATCTCACTGATCAATTATATATAAAAAGAAAACTTAATAGTAGGCCAGACATAGAGCTGGCTAGAGTTTTCGAACACCGCATCAGGAAAATCAACCAGCAGGGTTTGGTATGTTAAAATTGGGCGTGTGCAATGAGCGCCGAAGCCTATGAACATAGTAGACGCCCAAAAGAGCTTATTACCGACGTAAACATCAAACAAGTACACAGAATAGTTCTGGATAGCCATAAAAAGATATTGTTTTGAGATAACAGACACTCTAAAAATATCAACTGAATATGCACATCATATCCTTCACGAATATTTGCGTATGAGAATGCTCTGTGCAAGGTGGGTGTGCAGCTCGAGTTCACTTTTGGCCAAAAACAACGACAAGTTGATGATTTGGAGCAGTAAATGTAGGTGTTCAAGCTTTTGGCCATAGCAAAGAAAATAAAAAAAAAATATCAAAACGTGTGGATTAGATGTCATACCCAACAGAGCCTTGAAGGAAGCTATAAGGTCAAAACCTCAAGTGTGTGCTAAAATATACAACGCTGGTATAAAAAATGAGGTGTTCTTCGACTCGCGGAAAGTGCAGTACTCAGTGTTTCCTTCCAAAACCAAAGAAACCACGCGGGAAATTTTCATCGTGCTGACCTCTGTGTATGCTCGACACAATGGGTAAAGTGTACGAAAATATATTATAAAACCCTTTATAACTAGCAAGCAAAGAAGCCGGCGGATTTTCAGAGAGGAAAGGTGGCACGAAAAAGTATTGCGTTAAACACTGCAAAGAAGGCACACATAATTAAAGTTCTTGATGAAATACGTAGACGCCCCTTCATACCTCTTTAATATTATAACGAGTAATTTTAGAAATTGAATTGATACGGACGAAGGCACCACTCGAGTGGAGTACCCCTAGGCTTAGTATTAAACCCACTTAAACAGAACCAGAAGCAATCAACAGCTGTACAGACGTGAAACTACTGTCAATTGCGGACGAGCTCATAGTGATAGCAATGGCGATAGCAATGGCTAATAATCAACCTAAGAAACAAATGCGTTGAGTTCTTACATGGCCTTCTTTTCTGTTAGTCAAAATAGAAGTTTTACTCATAAGCAGCAGGAAGCTGAAAAACCGAATAGAGCTCACCATAAGGGACTGTGAGATTACCTCACAGCCGCAGCTGAAGTACCTGGGAGTAATATTCGACTTTGACCTGGCGTATTCTCAAAACAAAAAAAAAAAAAGGCCAAAGGGCTATTCAAATGACTCTGTGCGAGTTTTTGCTCAAAACGATGGAACCCGAAATACGGAACCACATTTCCAATAAAGATTTTCAAGATTATGAAATAAAAAAAAAAAGTTAATTCAAATATTGCATAAATAATTTTGCCCGACAATCGTTAGATTTACTCAACTCAAGTCTTGAAGTAAAACTTGTGCTCAAACTAAATTCTCAACACGCAGACCGCTTTAAGCACTTTAATAATATCCAACTTTCGAAAAAAACCAAACTTTTCCACTCACCTTTCACCGTCACGCCCACCGTCTGCAGCACTTCTAGCTTCTTCTTGTTAGTTGGCGATTGACCGATGCATTTGTAAGTGCCCGCATCGTGGTAGACAACATCTTTGAGTGAAAATTGACCGGTGGGTGTGGTTAGACCGTGACCTAAGCCACGTAAACGTGCGGTTACCGGATCTAAATGCGACCAGCAGCCTAAGGAACCTGTAGAAAAGAAGTGAAAACAAATTTTTTATAAGAAAGAAAATTTTGGAAAAACGTTTTTAGCAGAAGCAGCGAAAGGAAAGCTTAAGTCTCAAGTATAATAGGTTTCTAACAAAATGAATGCTGTAATACAAGGCAGTTAGTGGCAATTGTTGCATTACCTTGCGGACACTGTAACGTTACTGCGCCACCTAATTGCACCTCCAGCTGTCCCTTATTGGGATTGTGTGAGGCCGCTGCGACTGAGATGTCCTGATCGTCCGGCTCGGAAGTGACGTCAACCGAATCATCTGTAAAATAGTTAAGAGAATTATTTTGATTTATGGTCTTAAATTTTTTAAAGCGCGCAAAAAAAGGTTTATGTTTATACATATAATATACCTATCAGCTTATAGCGCATAAATTATTTTTATTAAATAAACATGTGAAGCGGCAAAAATTTCATGACAGCTTCAAGCAAACTCAATCAAACTTTTAAAATGCAAATTTCAAATATTTCCTAAGTCATATTAATAACTTCAAAGATTTTAATCAGCGTAAGCTGCTTTGGCAGACAATATAAGGTCTATATGTAAAAGCGTAGCATACCTTTCAGCGCGCAAAATTACTTTCACCTTCTAATAAATAATTTCACAGCGCCCTAATTTCCCTTAAGCAGATTGTCATATGCATATAATTATAACACACACACACACACACACACAGTTATTGCCTACAACTACATGCACACATTTAATATGCTTTACACACACGAAGCTGCCATGAAGATCTTCCGAGAATTTTAATGCCACGCTTGAAGTGAAACGCAAATCCTTAAATGCTTCTCGAGTTGTAAAGTCAACTTATTGCTGCTCAAATATTATTTGTTACAATTCTTTAAATTTTTTTTCGAAATTTCTTTTGCATTCTTGTCACAATAATTCCAGCCTGAGTGATTTGATTGCCACTTGCCATCATAAATAAATACATGAGCATATGTTGTGAGGACATATAAATATTATTTGCATACATGAAGCATACTTTAAGGCGGTATATGTATGAAGATGGCTGCTTGCCAGGAAAGCGCGTCAATCAACGCGCGCTCAGCAGCTTTTCCTGCCTTTTCGCACGCTTCACAGGCGGAGCAAAGCAATTTCCGGCAGCAATCACTTGCTACGAACGCAAGGTCGCCACGAGCAGGCGCAGGTGTGCATATATGCTGAATTCTTAGTAAATTTGTATGCGTTGCCTTTTTGATAAATATGCGTTTGTATGTGTGCGTTTTTATATGTGTAGGTATGGGTGTAGCTGTGGGCATATTTCGGCATGCCACTTCAGCTGCACGATAAGCGCTGCGGCAAAGTATTCAGCGCCGCAGACGCTCATATACGTCAACGCGTTGCTGTTGTTGCTGTAATTTCCGAAAATCAAGCACACACTTGTCTACTTTTAGGCGCCCCAGATTCACGCAGGTATGCAATATTTCAGTTACAGCCAGGTGCTACACTTTCACTGCCATTTTCAAGTGTTTTCATATATATAGGCAAATACATACTTACAACTACACACACAAGTGATGTAATGCTATATATATAAGTATATATACACACTCACACTTTCATGTATTCAAATTTCTGGCAAATGCTACAAAATATTCGCGTCATGTCACAGACAAATTTGATTTACAATGATGAGGCTGTCGCGCCAACAGATATGCAATATAATTTGTGTAAATATCCCTAAGTCTGCATGTGTGCACAAGTTGCTGATTCAATGATATGGAAATATCTACACAGATAACGTGTGCGCGACATACGTGGCTCAGATTGCAGGTGGTCTCGACATATATTCAATTAATTCAAAAATGTAATTTGTTTGGAAAAAGCGATATGATATTGCGGCATTTTTCATTGCATACTTTAGTGGGGTTTCAAGTGGAGAAAGGCGGCCGGAGGTCCTGAAGGTTGACAGCGATTAATTCATTAAATGCAGGTATGTGTGGCATGAGAGTATCAGCGTTGGCATATGATATTACAAGCGAGAGTGAAACACTGATTTTGGTGTCTGCTTGTTATTATAATTTTTGCTAAAATCTCAGCGATTACTTTAATTTAGCCAAAACAAGAATATTTAAGAACATAGAAATGTCTTTTCTTTAGACTATATAGCATATTTTTAGACATTAATCGTTATAAAGTTCACGATGAAGTTGAAGCTCGTCTAGAGTCGATCTAACTAAAATAGAAAGATTGCAAAACATTCAATATTCATCCTTTTCCACCAACAGTGCAGTGTTGCCGAGCTGCCGAAACTCGGCCAAAAGTCTGTGAAACAAGACTCGGAAGCCTTGAATTATTATTGTGAGAGGACATCATTGAAGGCACACAATGGAAATGTTTTTTGAGTTAGGAAAACGTGTATGAATATCGATAAAGCAAAGGAAGGAATGAGAAGTCATTCTCTGCTGAAGTGGGTTCAATGAGTTCCACGAGTGTTAATATTTGTGGAAAGAATCGAAGCTAAGTTCACAATAGCAATGTTTTTGGTAATTGGCATATGAAAGAGCTATTGGTGATACCTTACTGAAAACTTGACTAATTTTTTGTGTCTTTAAGGTAATCTTGAACAAATACGGCACTTGGTCATAAAGCGGAAATTAAGAAGTAATTAATTGAGTAAAGCTCATATCTCGCCATATATGGGAGAAGGTCAAAATATCGTACGATTTTCGCATATTTTTTCGCAAATAGAGATTATCAGAAAAATATACGGCTTTAGGAAACAGAAGTCCGCAATATAATTTAGTGCTGTATGCACTAAAAGAAGTTATCGACACTGCAAAATTTGCAGTATGTGTTAAAAGATTGATAGGTGGCACAAAAGAATATTGTGCGAAGATTACTCTGAATGTGGAGAATACATTAAACTCTGCTAAACGACCAAACATATTTGAAGTTCTATATAACGGGTGATTTTTTTGAGGTTAGGATTTTCATGCATTAGTATTTGACAGATCACGTGGGATTTCAGACATGGTGTCAAAGAGAAAGATGCTCAGTATGCTGTGACATTTCATCATGAATAGACTTGCTAACGAGCAACGCTTGCAAATCATTGAATTTTATTACCAAAATCAGTGTTCGGTTCGAAATGTGTTTCGCGCTTTACGTCCGATGAGCGATGAGGCTCATTTCTGGTTGAATGGCTACGTAAATAAGCAAAATTGCCGCATTTGGGGTGAAGAGCAACCAGAAGCCGTTCAAGAACTGCCCATGCATCCCGAAAAATGCACTGTTTGGTGTGGTTTGTACGCTGGTGGAATCATTGGACCGTATTTTTTCAAAGATGCTGTTGGACGCAACGTTACGGTGAATGGCGATCGCTATCGTTCGATGCTAACAAACTTTTTGTTGCCAAAAATGGAAGAACTGAACTTGGTTGACATGTGGTTTCAACAAGATGGCGCTACATGCCACACAGCTCGCGATTCTATGGCCATTTTGAGGGAAAACTTCGGACAACAATTCATCTCAAGAAATGGACCCGTAAGTTGGCCACCAAGATCATGCGATTTAACGCCTTTAGACTATTTTTTGTGGGGCTACGTCAAGTCTAAAGTCTACAGAAATAAGCCAGCAACTATTCCAGCTTTGGAAGACAACATTTCCGAAGAAATTCGGGCTATTCCGGCCGAAATGCTCGAAAAAGTTGCCCAAAATTGGACTTTCCGAATGGACCACCTAAGACGCAGCCGCGGTCAACATTTAAATGAAATTATCTTCAAAAAGTAAATGTCATGAACCAATCTAACGTTTCAAATAAAGAACCGATGAGATTTTGCAAATTTTATGCGTTTTTTTTAAAAAAAAAGTTATCAAGCTCTTAAAAAATCACCCTTTAAAATACCCTCAGTACCTCATAAATACTTATTGTAATGAGTTATTTCGAAAATAGAAGGCTGATCTAAAGCGCCAACGAAGGCGGTAAAAGCTAACCTATTTCAAGTGAATTACCACAAGGTTCAGTATCAGGCCCCCCTTTATGGAATCTCGTATATGATGGGGTGCTAAGAATACGACAACTCAAAAACCAAAACAAAAAAAAAAAACGTTGAGTTAATGGCATACACGGCCGACTTTGTAGTGGTAGGGTATGGCTTGATGATGAACTTGATTGCAACAGCGATGAGTTTAGTAATACTATATGCTGCTTCAGTATGTATAATGGCACTGGACATAAAAGAGTATGCCAGGGCAATAAATGCGGTTCATAGACTCACTGCAATAAGAGTAATAAGTGCTTTCCGAACTATATCCAGCGAAGCAGCCGAAGTGCTAGCTCATAGACATTCAGCGAGATGAGTACGAGAGATTAAGTATATGAGCCAATTGCAGAAATCAAAAAAAAGAGGAGCGAAAGAAGAGAGAGAGTGGCAACCTCGACCCAAGGACCGTGGACCCACAGATTTATACCTAACATCCATACGTGGATAACAACATGGAGGTCAGGATTTCCACCTCACCCAAATACTAAACAGCCGTGGCTGCTTCAGAGGCTATCTATATAAGTTTCAACATGACAACAGTCCGTATTATTCGATGTGCACGGAGTCCATAGAAGACTCTGATCACGTGTTTTTCCATTGTGTTCGGATTCTAAACACAAAAGAAAAGTTAGAAACTGCATTATGTGGTAGTTTAATTGTGGAATATTTGACTGCCCTTATATATCAGTTCTCTGATGGGTCGAAAGCTGTTCGCGAACTTTCATTGTGACTAAATTAAGAGAGATACAGCAGAATAGGTGTCCGTCCATGCTAAAGACAAGTTGTGAAATGTATTGTCACTTTCACGCAGTAAAAGCTCCTCCGGTGTTTCCATGGGCGAGTCTAGAGTAGGAAGTAGATTAAGTTTCGCGGATTAAAGTTCCGCATCCCAGCTTTCGATACGTCCAATTTATGGTTGTCATAATCATGCTGTCAGATCAACAATTGAGCATCTAGTGCATCTACCGTGCCAGTGAGGCAAAGAAGTGTGCGCAGTATCGAGAATATTGCTACCGCTTATCAATTTTGGAAGATCCAAATCAGTCTCTCATATGTCGTTCTCAGGCGTGGAGCAACTCTGTGATGTTGTTTTGACAAATTTTACGAAAACACCATGGCCTACATTGCAAGATCAAATTGCAAAAACTGCAGCCATTTGACCACCAGAATCGTCGTATGTTCGTGAATTGATTGAAAATGATCTGGATTTTCATCGAAAAATCATCTTCAGCGATGAGGCTCATTTCTGGCCGAATGGCTTCGTCAATAAGCAAAATATGCGTTATAAGTCACCATAGCGTCCTGAAACAACTGCGGTTTGGTGCGGTTTATGGGCCGGCGGCGTCATTGGGCCGTACTTCTTTCGTGTTGATCAAGACCGGCACGTTACTGTGAATGGAAATCGCTACAGCTCATTGATAACCGAAATTTTTGTTCCAAATTAAATGATATGGAATTGGTCAATATGTGGTTCCAACAAGACGGCACCACAAGCCACAGTGCGAATGTTACAATCGATTTTTTGAAATAGTAAAAATCCAAATTAGGCTCAGTTCACAAAAAAGCCATAACTATGTACTTACATATAATACCTTTTAACAACTTTCTCCAACTTTTCCATTAGAAAAAACAATGAATATCACTGCCATCTTTTTATATGCTCGCTAAAATTTATATACTCCATAGCAATAAAATATAATAACTAATGAGCAAAGTTATATAATTAAAAAGAAAAGTTGCATATCTGGCGCCTTTAAAGTTCGCCTCGTTCACAATTTTGCTTTGCCATAACTAATTATTTTGTACTCCATAAAAAAAGCGCACAAAAAAAGAAGAAGTTGCAGAGAAGTGCAATAAGAACTGTTTAATATGAATGGCGGCATTTATGCTGCCCACTCAGCAGTGAAGTTTGCCAACTATAACTAAGGCAAATATTTAATAGCACAACAACTACTACTTCAGACCCCTTAGAGGAGTCAAGTTTTCCACTGGAAATTAGTGTACTCAACCGACTGCCACGGCTGCATAAGAATTGCACACTCACACATAGACATTTTTACAAGCACATCATCAAACACACTTACACACACACATACTCAAATGCAGCCAACGAGCACTCAAACGCAAGTATTCGCTTTCATTTCTAAATACTCCAACTTTTTACACGATGACGAGTACTTGTATGCATGTGTAGATGTGTGATTTTTTTAATATTACAGTTGAACTACTTGTCTGCGCTTATGCACTTCATTTTACATACACGAATGGGTACTTGGGCATGTTTTTGCACAAACAGACAGGCATATCTTCGCACTTTTATTTCACTTTTGCAGTGCAACTCAACTCGTTGTTTTAAGTGCACTTTAATTATTTACAAATGACTCAGTTTCTTAACTCATTCAGTGTCTGTTTGGCGAGTACTGCATGACAGACAAGTGCAGAGAAAAGCAGAGAAGATGCGATATGAGTAGTCATAAGTAAGTCATTTGTATATGTTGTGGCAGCACTAATGTGTATATGTGCTTAATAACAGTTACACACACATATACTTATAAGTGTGTGTGTGTGTGAATAACTTCATTTTTTTCAATTTGTGAGTGTTTGTGCGCTTGAGAGCGAAAAAGACCGCATTTCAATTTCAGGAAGTACTTTTATGTAGCAACAACTGACACTAAGGCAAGTGAATGTGGTCTACTTTTAGGCGCAGGACCTTCAGGCGCTTGTTGCATATGTAAAGAGTGCTGGCGCTGCGCAAAATGTGGGTTGCCTAAGCGAAGGAGTTGAAAAGGTAAACGAAATTATCAAAGACAAGCTACTTTGCATGCGCCTATAAGTATGCTGCCGTATGTCTCAGCTAATATGCAGTTATGCGGGTTTGTGGCGCACTAGCGCTGCGCTGAGAAGCCTTGCATTTAACTTATGAAATTTTGCATTAATCGTTTAATGTCAATCATTGCTGAATTAAGTGAATGCAGTGTTGTAATAAGTTAATGTAGGAAACTGCTTGTTTAACTTTTGCGTCTAGAATAAAAGTAATTGACTGTAGTAACTTATTTTGTACTGAGTTTGATTGCTACAAGAAGGTAGACGGAAATTTACGATTTCCGGGTACTTTTTCGTCACAATATATACTACTTCATACCATGTCAATACTTTGTTGCCTGACTTCGATCCTTCAAGTCAGTTACTTTTTACATCATTCCAAAGACTACTTTATACATCAATATTTTTGATGAATAATCAATCCATTAATAACCCAGTGGCATATTTCGGATTATTATCATAGACGAATATTCAATTCACAGGCTTTAATTGAAATGTGAATAGCTTTATTGTTTACCTTAGAATGTTTTAAAAGGAATGGTGAACCATTCTATCATCAATTCTGGGCCACTTATTATGTGGATTTCATTTGTGGAACATAAATATTTTTTAACGTTTTTGCGGTATTATTTTATATTATTGTAATACAAAATTTACGTCTAATGTGGAACGTAATTTGTGGAACTTGTTCTCCAAAGTATTTTAATTTACAGAATTAAAATTACTATTTGTAGTATTGTTTATAAACGATATACGCCTTACCTAAATGAGTGTTTTATTTTTTCGGAAACTTTTATGTGGATTGTACTTGTGGAACTTAATTTTGCATTCAGGCATAATAATATATTACGTTAATGAAATGTGTCTCTGTAGTATGTGGAACTTTTGGAACTTATTCTAAAAAAAAATACTTTATTTGCAGAATTCTTAAAAAAATATAAAAGAAGTTAAAAAAAATATTATTATAAATTGTATTGTTTGTAAAAAATATATAGTACGTGGTAGTTGTATGATGGTTATAATTTTTCGGAACATGTTATGTGGATTTTATTTTGTGGAACGTAATTTGGAAATAGTTTATGCCATATGGGAGGTAAAGGTCCTTGAAAAACAAAGGTTATTGAGTTAACTAAGTTTAAAACTGTTGTGATTGTTTGAAACCAACTCTCCTGTGGAAAATATTTTGTGGATTCCATTCTGTGAATTTTTCAAAAACTGACAGCACATCCATAAAAGGGATTTAATACAATTGCGATAACTTGAAGACAACTATTGCGTGGAACTTATTTTGTGGATTCCATTTTGTGAAATCAAATTGGATATTCAAAATTTTGTTGCTCAAATTAATTAGTTCTCTGGAAAAACAAAGAGAATTTTTGTGGAACGTAATTTCCTGTTTACTGTTTTACGAGTGTGTTAAAGATTTGTAGGCATATTTACACTGCTCGCTCAAAAATTTTCCAATGAAAAGGATTTTATATTAAAGTAAGTAATGCGCAAAATACCACCCGCAATTGAAAATTGTTCTAACACAAAGTAAAATATTTGCTTAAAAGACTACACATTTCAAGCCGTTACTATTCATCAACTAACCATTCATAGCCATTTACACGCACTTATATATACTTACATTTGTGTTTGCTGGCATCTTACAGTTAATGACACACTGTGTGTCGCCAGCGATCCTGGCCTCATTGCCAGTTGAATGTGTGTTGCAACAGCACTCCACAACATTCAATAAGTTCCACAACCGATGATTAATGTCTGTCGCACAAAAGCAAACAAACAAATCGAAGTGCATGCTGATCCACACACACACACACACACTCATACAGACACTTCCGACACATCGTTCAACGCATTGAATATATCGAGTGATAACTGCAAGTGATGTGAATGACGCTAGTGAGACGCATATCTCAGCACAACAAGCAAGCAGGCAAGCAGGCAGGCAGAGCAATGCCAATACACTCCACATGCCGATATTGCTATTTATGTTTGTGCTTATGGGTACTTTTATGTGACGATATGTGATTTTAACGTGCCTTGCACAGTCGCCAGAGTGTGCTTGTGTTGTTGTAAGTATTCAACTGTTGCTGTTGTTGTGCCATAAAAAAGCATTTCATTGCCATTATGCACTCGCCCTAATGCCTTTTTATGCATTTGCGCTGCTGTACACATAAGTGGACTTGAGCGTGTGTGTGTGAGCGCCTGCGTGTGTGTGTGTTTTCCATTCATGCTGACATTGAGTATTTTGTGTATCAACATTTATTGGTATTTATGTTTGTTCACTTTGGCATTGTGGAATGTAGTAGTGATGACGCACTCGAAATGACGATGACTGATTCGAAAATTATGATGTACAGTTACATACACATCAAACACACACAGGCACACAAACATGTTTGTATGCGGCTGTTGGGAACTGTGCAGTTGTAAAAGCATGAATTTCGCCATAAAAATTTATTTGCTCAAGTGAAATGGAAATTCGTGGAAAATATTGACGAAAATTCTGTGTTTATTTGATGGCGGAAAAAATATTTTTATATGCATATTTTTATTAAATTTTGGCTGACTATACATACATACATATATACAATAATATTTATGAATATATACATGTACATATAACTGTACGTATATATTTTAAGCTATTTCCAAAAGGGTTCTTTTATAAAAATTTATTTTACTGCAAACACAAGTAAAACAAATTCTAAAAACTGTATGCGAACAAAGTTAAGCGAAGTTGAAAAAAAATTGCAGCAAAATAAAATATTGATTCATATTTCAGATATCTAAGGCAACATATATGTATATGCAGCAACCTCCGAACAATTTACGGAAAAATCGATGTAAGTCCTGGAAATGCTTACTAGGCGTCTAGTGTAGACAGACTTGTTGAAAGGGAAGCCACACAAGTTTCCGAGGTGGAGGTAATTCAAAAGGCAGGGAAGGAAGGAAACAGCTGCGACCGGCCAGGTCCCTCTCTACCTGGGTTTTCCAATGGAGATCTTCTTCTTCCTCTGCTGCTCATGGCGGGAATATTTTCCGGGCTGGAGTATTTTATCCATTAGGACGACATGACGCTCTCTCTTAATTCGCTGAACTGTGTCAATGTTATCGTATATCTCGTGCCGCTCATTGTACAATTGACTGCGGTATTAGACTTTGTCAATGCGCAAAGAACAATAAATATTCCGCAAAATATTTCTCTAGAAAACTCGCAGCGCCAACTCATCGAGTGATATCGCTAGTTATGTTTACGCCAGCAAATGTATACTATTGTACAAGATTGTACCTTCTCTACTACATACTCTTTAGCATTAGATTGAAGAAGTCGCACGAGAGGGAGTCGCCTTGTCTGAAACCCCGTTTGGTATCGAACGGAACGGATAGGTCCTTTCCGATCCTTACGACGCTTTTGGTATTGATCAACGTCAGTTTACGTATTAGTGTTCACGGAGATATCAAATTCAGACATCGCGGCATAAAAGCAGCTCCTTTTCGTGCAGTCGAAAGCAGCTTTGAAATCGACGATGAGGTGGTGTGTGTTGATTCTACTTTCACGAGTCTTTTGCTAAATTTGGCGCATGGTGAATATCTGGTCAGTTGTTGATTTGCTAGGTCTAAAGCCACACAGATAAAGTCCAATCAGGTTTTTGACGGTGGACTTTAGTCTTTCACATAATACGCTCGACCATATACTTACGAGATGTTGAGAAGGCTTCGCTCACGGTAGTTGGCTCAAATTGTTGGGTCTCCTTGTTGGTGGATTGTGCAGAGCACACTTATATTCCAATCGTCGGACATGCTTTTGTCCGACCATATTCTACAAAGAAACTGATATATGTTTCTTATCCATTCTTCGGCGGCGTATTTGAATAGCTCGGCAGGCTATTGTTGTTCATCAGATGAGTAATTGCCATACGAATTTCTTTATGGCTGGGTAGTGGAACGTCTGCTCCGTCGTCATTGATTTGGGAATCGAGTTCACCACCTCTTGGTGTTATGCTTTCACTGCCACTCAGCAGGTTGGGGAAGTGTTTTCTCCATAATTTTAGTATACACTGGATATTAGTCATTAGATCACCCTTGGGGGCTTCACATGAGTTTGCTCCGGTCTTGAAATCTTCTGTAAGTCGCTGCACCTTTTTCTAGAATTTTCAGGCGTCACTCCAGTTGGCCAGCTTGTCAAGCTCTTCGCATTTCGGCCTTTCTCCTTTCCGTCTTCAACTTTCGGTATCTATCCCGTCCCTCACTTATTGTAGTCTATCGTAACGGTGTACGGTGTAAATGTAGGCAGTCTGTTTTCTCTCGGCTCCGACAAGGCATTCCTCATCCTAGCAGCTGTTCTTTTGCCTCTTCTAAAAACCAATAGTTTAATTTTTATTTGTTCGTAGGAAGCTTGAAATGGCGTCCTACAGTTTCTTTTTACCAAGTTGCTGACGATGATAGTAGTAGCACATGGAGCTCAGCTAAATTGCTGATCGGCATTAATAATCAAAGGCCGGCTCTCGGAAACAAAACAACAGCTTTATGGACAAATAACTGAAGCGACAGAAAACGGCTTGTAAATATCACGCAAAAATTTCGGCGGCCTTCACGAATCAGCTTTGGCTGAAGTATCGAGAAGTTCTGGTCGATACGAGACTTAGCTATAAGACGCAATCGACAAAGTATGGGAGAAAGGAGTACGTATGACGGGCGCGCTAATAAGAATAATGGCTAACATTAACATTGGTGGATCAAGCTAGAATAGGCATGTGTTATTGGCCAAGGTTAGGCAATCTTTATTGAAAGTAAGCGGAGCCAAAATGAGGACCAGCAAAACAACTCATGATGTATGATGGAAAAAGCTAAGTTTGTTCACCGGTGAAGTGTGCATTTCGTACTGTATTACACGAGGGAATCGGAATCATAGTGGATATTATCCCACCGGATCTAATGGGCTTGGAACTCAGAGTTTAAAACAGGGGCAAAGGTATGGATAGAAGATCAACAGGTGAGGAACCGTAGCATGAAAGTCCAACAAGCCGCAAGGAATTACAGGAACGATGGAACGTAGCAGCGACAGGGAGCTTATTGAAAATACGTAAATGTGGGTAGGGGGGAAATATGAATAAATGGAACTGCTGGCACAGCTTTTAAGGGAACACGGTTGCTTTAAGGAATAGCTAAGCTTAGCCTCAATATGTAATGTCTAATGGCAGTTTCGGGGACCATATAATATCCATAAGATTGAAGTGAAGGGTTAAGTACTTAAAGCGCGTTGTTCCGCATATCTCAAAGGGTGCGGATTCGAATGGAGTGTTGCTTGGCAGACATAATTTCGAAGCGTTATTAGACTAAACAGGTTTTTTGAGTTAGAGATCCAGTTTTTTAACGAGACTAACCAATTATAAGCCCACTTTAACATGTTGTTTTTAAAAGAAGTAGAAAATATACACGTAAAATCATTTTCGGAGACGTAGCGCTGACTTTAACGGCTTCTTTTTAAAGGCGTTGACTTAACGGCTCCTTTCTTGAAAGCTCACAGAGTAAGTAAGAGTAAATAGCAATATTTCTTTTACAGAGTCAATATATACTTCATCATAGGATCATTTCTAATTTAAAGTCAAGCTCACCTCACTAGAAAAAAGAGAGACAATATTCGGCAGAGAAAGGTTCTCTCCTGCGCACGTTTGGAGAGATGTGAAACTGGATAAAATTAAGGAATTTCAGTCGTTAGTGGAACTATTGCAAATCCCGTTGGCTTTACAACACCGAAGAGAATATAGTATGGACCTTCGGTAGGTGGGTTCACCGAATCAATGAACACTGGAGAGGATAGATTATTAATATTGAGGATTTTCTTATCAGACGTTACATCTACACAATCAATATTACTTTTCCTGTTTTCATCATTATTTTATTATGAGTAATCAAAATGATATAAAGACTCACAATTACTTTGAAGTATCCCATTCCGAAAACTTTTTGAAAACTCGATTAAACTGACTCAACATTCTCACTCATCACTAGCTCTACGAAATCGTAAACAAAGCAACGCAGAATCGTTTGAATTACAAATTTGTCAAACCAATTTGACAATTTTACAACACAGCGACCCTAACCTCACAACTTTATAATGCCACATGACAGCAGACAAAGTCTGCGCAACAAAAGCAAACGGCTTTAGATGAATTTGTTTCAGATTTTATCATCACTGTAATAAAGATTTTTTGATTTCAAATTTCTTTCTCATCATTTAGAGCTTTTCATGTCTCTTTTTGAGTGGCTATGCGAGTGTGGGGATATGACATTTCGGCAGCGCCCACAAAATGATTGTCAAATTTATATAGAAATGTGTACGCATGTGTATGTGTGTGTGTGTGTCACAAATTTTTGCTGATCTCAGCATCAGACATTCCAGCTAAAGTCATCAGACAATTCAACCACTAACAAAACCTCTGCTGAGTCACACGTACACACATACACAGCATTTGCGCGTTATTCGAGTCTTCATAATTTTTCCTCCTCAACTTGCTTCACAACCCCTTTGGCCTTACCTTCAACTTTGTCGCTTATGTCATCGCCTTTTAATTTGATTTTTTTTGGCTCGAGCGTTTGGCGCATCAAAACAATCAAGCGAACAAATTGCAACCCCTCTGCCACGGCGCGGATGCACACATACATATGTTCTTCAAATATACATATGTATATATATATATATATATATATATATTTAAGTAACGATTGCAATGCGATAAGCAGCAATTGACATTTTATGAGCAGCTGAGCTGTTTTGGCATTAGAGAGCGGAGGCAATGAGTGATTGACACGCCGCACTGAAGCTGCTACGATTTAAAGTGCTTCAGCGAATTTCGTTGAAATGTTCCTTGTAGGGAAGTTATAAACGGAAATTTTTAAGTCAGAAATAACAAGTTAAAAGTCTCCTTGCTGAATCCGCCTGCTTCCACAAAGAGTCTTTAGAGTGTGCGTTACTGTGCTAAGTGCATATGAGAGAGAGAGAGACAAGATTTAGAGTATATATACTGGCATAGAAAATACTCGTAGAGTCTATAAAATATAATTTTTATTTTTTTATTGTCACATAGCATTTTAAATAGCACTCAAAGCTTATATTTGGAAACTGAAATAACGGTTATCGATCAAGAGTTCTGAACTAAAAGGGAATATAGTCTTCTTCAACCTCTTTCCACCTTGTGTCATTGTCTTAGATATAACTTCAGGAATATCCAAATAGTTTGAATCCAAAAGAGTTCTATGAATTCCTTCTGCGTTTTCTTTGTACAAGGCCTTTGGAGAATGGAGTATTGGGCACGCCAGTAAAGAAGAAGATTAAGGCCTTTGAAGTAACAAGGCTGTGGTTTCACGTAGATCAAATAGAGTTTTAAAAAAGTCTGCTGCAGATTCTTCACGTGCAGCGCTTTCTGGCTTTCAGGCCACTGCAGCGATTTCCAACTAGATGCTTAGCTATTAGTAAATTACAGAAATAAGTGCATTGCTACAAATTTAAGACTGCTGAGCTGGCAAGAAATACTATTTTATCTCATTATAACTGGGTTGAGAACGAGTTCAGTTTGTAGTCCGATTAAGAGGGCTCAATGAGCGCTAATCAAGTATCGGAGGAGTACTTGCATTTTCGCTGGGTCCTTCTGTCATGAAATGTATGGCAAAAGGTCTGACAGGTGCTTGCCCAGCTATCTTTTATTTTTGCTTTTAGGGAATGTAGCCAGACATTGTACGATTTCCATTGCAATATTTGATTTTATCTCAAACTTCACTTCACAATTCACGGACTCGAACTACCTTGACGCTTGCAAATTTGAAAATCTTTATGGTTGGCTGAATAATGACAGAACACTACAAAATTCCTACTGGCTTTCTTGCCATAATGAGCTTTTGCGGTGAGCTCCGCCCCTTGATTTGATACTGCGTATGTCAGCGCACCGCGTGTGTCCGTTTCCCTGTGGGTGTGCATCTATGCATGTGTGCGTGTGTGCTGGCTTGACATACACGCCTTAATGAAGCTAAAATTTCAAATGAGATTTGCCAAATGAGACAGCCTTTCAACATTCATTTCGACAATTCAACAAAAACTGTTTTTACTTTGATTATTTGCCATTGTGTCACTTGTATGGGTGTGTTTATGTATACTATTCTATATGGAGGTATATGTGTGTGTGTGTAGATAATAAATACAAAATTTAAATTTGACTTTGTTTCGGTTAATTGAGATCAAAGTGTTTCGTTACAAAACCAACAGACAAATGTGGGAAATGAATTGATAGCAGTGTCAATAGAACATGCACAATGTGTTGGTGTAGTGGTGTTGGTAAAATGGATAGAGATTAGAGTTAGACAGATATGGAAAGCGAGCCTGGATAGCAGGTATATACTAGTTTGGGGGTTTGCTTGTTATACTAAGGTTATTGTAAAGAAGTTACGATTTGTTGCATTGTTTTTGGGTGTTGTTTTGAGTAGGGGAACTTCAGAGTGGAGGATGCAGACTTGTATATCAAATCAGTTGACAAAAGAAATTATGTATAATAAATTAAGTATAAAAATTGTGATATAGATATGATTCTGCGGAAAGGTCTCTCCAGTATGAGCCCACAAAATACTAGGTAGGTTTTCCTAATTAGTTGTAAGCGCTTAACCTGGTAATAGATTATTCAAGACTAAGGTATGGAAACTCGATTTACGAGAAAGAATTGCAGTTAATACCAGTATTTGACTTCTCCTTTAACCATATTAGGCCTTTTTGAACTTTTTTTTTCTTTTTTTCGACAAATAAATCAATAAACTGTGGCCCAACAGTCAATTAAGATACTGAAAAGCCAAAATCATCCCTGTTTCAAAAAACTATAACTGTTAAGCGAAACAATAATTGGAAATATATTTTAAGATATGTATGTAGGTATGCACTTAAGTTTTTCGAGGCAGCTTGGTATACTGACAGCCCGAAAGTACCGGAGGCCATTGGAGTAGATATTGCGGGCCGCATACTAAGCTCTCCATAGCAAAGGACTGTTACCCGAGCATCTTTCAAGCTGGGGTCTTTCCCATAAGTTAGTGTGCAGAAATCATCTCCAACGTTAAGCTCAGCGATAGTCAAGGGGCATTCAAAGCAATACTTGTGGAGGAGTGTATTGAAAAGCTGAATCGCCTATCAGTTTTCAGCCGCGTATACCAGATCTGGGTGCCGATGCATAGAGGAGTAGCCGGGAATGAGCTAGCCGACGAACTGACCCGCTCTGCGGTGGCTCTCAAGATGATGCGGCCAGAACTATGCCTTGTGGGGGAGTCTCGATAGCACGCTTTTAGAAAAAAATGTGTTTAAGGTCTTAATATGGCAAGTTTACCATTTAATGGAGTTGCCACCTTATTTTGTTTTAAAAAATTATTAAGTTGAATCATTGCTGGTTAAAAAATGCACCATAGTAGTCTACAAAACCTTGGCTAATGTAAAATTTGATATAGAGTTACCATAGTTAAGCAATTTCTAAACTTTGGAAAGCGTTGCCACATTTATATAATTAGTTTATTGTTATTCCATTCAGTAAAATTAGAGTAGAGAAGTTAGTAGTCACATTGTAGTAAATTTAAAATTTTACGGAGTTGCCACCCTAACTTAATTTTTTTTTTTTAAATTGAAATCTGAAAGTTTTCCGTATAATGAGGTTACTGCAGCATGATAACTTTAAATTTTAAACTTAGTTCCATTATTATATTTTTTTTGTAATTTCTAAACAGGTCTTAAGGTATTAATCTGGTAACTTATGCCTATTTTCATGACTTCTTTGGAGGGTGGTTTTTTACGGGAAAATAAGAATGAATTATCTTGAATATTTAAAGTGTTTTTATTTACATATTGAAAATATTTAAAAAAATGTATTTGAAAAAATTTAATACTTTATTGCTATTATTATTGTCACTCGAAGTGAGAACCTAGTCAATAGCTAAAACATATAATACAAAATTTTCAAGGACAAAGCAGCGAACCTCGAACAATGTGCTTGACTAACACACTGGCAATGCAGTGAATATTCGCATAATAGCAATGAGCTGCATTACGCAATGAAACCTTGTGATTTCGAGGCACGTAATCGATATCTTCGAATCCTTATATACATATATACATTTGTATATATCTGCCATGGCAGGTGAGCGCGCAAATGTTGCGCAATACGGCTAAGCAATTTTCATTATTGCAATATTTTTGATTCATACAATTTCATTTCATTCCACTTTGCTGCATTTTTTCTCTTTTCTTTTTTTCTTTTCTCATTCAATACTTTCTCGTTTTCATCATCGCTTCATGCACACTGCTTATTACTTGTTCATCAATAGCGCTAGGTAAGATCTCTATAATATAGACTTGGCAAAAATACAACAATAATTGCGCATAAGCAACAAAAGCAAATCGGCCAGCCAAGCAAACAAACGAGAAATTGCAATATTCAATGCCGCAACTAGCTGCAAGTGTATATGAGTGTGTGTGTGTGGGTGTAGTAAAATGTTAACGGCGCTGATATTCTTAGAATCTATAGTGGAAAACAGCATATTAATATGTGTGTGTGTAAGTGTGCGTGTGGGTGTGGGTGTGTTTGTGCAGCAATTGAACTGCATCTTATGAAACTTTGCATTGATTACAGTCCTCAGCACAATGAAATGAAGGAGACGAGGCAAAGCTGAAAAATGCGAAAGGAAATTATTAATACTCGCTATTTATGCTTATTTCTGCTAAGATTTTCTAGCAATCTTTTGAAGGCTATTTTTTTCATACAATTGCAAAAAATACTCTTGCAACCTGGCTTGCGTGATGACCTAACGGACAGTTTAATCATTTTTTCTCTATTGAAATGAGAAAATTAAATGCGAACGCTGATTATGAGGCAATCAGTAAGTGGAAATTGGAGCAAAACTGATTAAGTAACTTTGCAATATGCAGATATATGAGTAGGCATGTGTGCAGAAGGACTAAAATTTATTTAATATATAGAATTGATATGGAAATATGACGAAAATGCATCATATGAGGTTGAAGAAATATTGAAATTATTCTTAGTTCAGTTTTTTAAAGCTTGTAAGCTATATTTAAGGGAATTGCAGCAAGAATTTCTGCCAGTTATTGTTGGTTTGATAACAGAAAGTTCAAAAATGTAGCATATCAACAGGGGCTGCATATATTTTCTCATAACGTGACTACGGTTGTGGCTTTTCAAAGCATTACATTCAGTTTTTGCTTGGTCAGTGATAGAAAAAAAGTATAATTTCTCGGCAGCGAGAAAAAAACTATTTTATTGGGCCGCTATATTAAACGTGAAACTTAGACGGAAGTACTTACTAAGCTGTAGATGACCACAGACCTGAGAGTCGCCTTAATTATCGTACTATATACGAATCCCCAGTGCTAGTGGTATGTTCCATAATCCCTATGCCCAATGATTCTACATGCAAAGGAGAGATGATATCTCTGGTTAGGGAAGAAAGGCAGAAAATAAGTCCATATATCCGCTAGACAAGAGGCAAGGAAAAAACACTTGAACCCATGCACAATTGGTGGACAAGTGAACCAAAAGAAAAAAAAAAATATTTGATGCAGTGGAAAACATTCCTGCATGTATTTACGGAGAAAGACCATTCGACATTGCAAACCGTAACTTTCTTGAAATACATCGATGGAAAGAACCATTAAGAACATTAGAAAGAAAGCTTGCTCAACTACATACGGAAAGTTTAGTAGAAAATAAAAGGTTAGGTTGGCTATAAACGCGATTATTCGTGATGTCACGAATTTCAGCCACTTGGACTGCTATAGACGACTGCTCGTTGTAATGTCAACAGCTATCAAGTATGGATCAAAAAGACCGCCGTATAACTACAAAGCGCCCACAGCCAGTCACTAATTTATTATACCTAAATTTTGAAAAAATCGATTTTTTTTCATATATTTAAAGTTTAGATCCTTAAGAAAATATCCCCCAAAGAATTTTTAAAAATTAAAATTATTTAAAGAGCTACAGTTACTTTAGTGACGCAGTACCTAGCCCAGTTCGACCGTATCGACTTTTTTAAACGCGTTTTTATCGAAACTACTTTTTTCCACACGGTACCGGCATTATCTCAAGTTCTATACAACCAATTTACTTGAAATTTTTGTGTGAACCTTCTTTATATAATCGTTTATCGTTCCTACCAGCATCGTGTTAAAATTTTTGTTTTTAATATTTAAAAAAAAAAATCAGGAATTTCAAAAAAAATGCGTAAAAAATGATTTTTATTGTCAGACAGTCGCCATTTATCAAAAAAAAAAAACAAAATTTTGAGTTCCCTGAGATAGGGACTATAACAGATTACTGATTAAGAATTTCTTTTGATTTTTGTTTTCAGACTACCAGGAGAGTCATGATCAATGTCACCAGGATGCGCCATTTTTTTTACACTTGTCGCTCTCCCCTCTCAAATTATTTTAAATTTTAATATTTTTTTGTAAAATTTTTTTTTCTGTATTCTTAAGATATCAATAAAACCACCATTAAAAAATGGATGGCAAAAATATTTTTTGGTTTTTTTTTAAATAAATTTCGAAAAACTGCCCAAAATTTGATTTCTAGACTAGAATACCCCCTTAAGCTGTGTACATTTACTCCAGCTAATTCGCCGGGTTCGTAAAAAGTATAGCAAAAAAAAAAATATGCTTGAACCATAAACTGGTGAAAAAGGGACAGAAATAGAGGTTGTGTGTAGATGTCAGCACCTCATTCCTCACTGCAATGTTGACTAGTTGCATTCTCCAAAATCTTTAGCCTTACAGCGTGGCAATGTGACAGTGTCTAGTTACGACACCTACCTTTGCGACGATGTGAACTTTTCTAAGTGATAGTAGTTCCATAAACCTTTTGACGTTCACTTCGGACCAGAAAACTAACGCAACCTCACAAATATTAGTTGCTAATCAACGTTTACTGAACTTGCGCGAGGCTTATAGATATCGCGACCAAATGGAGGAGGACAGCAGAACTCCTGCACGTTCCCATCCCAATGGGTTTTAGGTAAGCAAGCTCATCAGCTTCACAGTTGCCGACGATTCCGCATTGGCTAGGCATTCAGAGAAGTTTGATTTGGAAGTAGCTCGATGGCACTGCTAAAGAGATCATGCACTCATTGACTAGCTTTGAGCTCACTGTCGGCAAGCTCAGAAGTGCCTTGATATTTTAACGAGATTTATTGACCTCGAAAATCCCCATCTAAGTGTTACCAAAATTCGCAAATCTAATTGTTACGAAAATTCAACGGCAATTTTTATTGTCTATATGTAATCCAGTCATAACAATCATGCAACAACATGTCTTTGCTTTCCTTTTTAATAATAATTTAGACACAATAACGTCTTTCGCAACTTTTTCCAAATTTTCTTTCATGCAAAATTTGTCGCCTTCATTACTGCTGTCGTAATAGCAATGCTTTGCCATTAGCAACATTATCACTGCTCATAACCACGCTTGCTTGGGCATAAACAAAGTTTTCACGCGTAAAACTAAATCCCAACCAAACTTCGATTATTGGTCATAAATTCCGCTTTCATATTAAAGATAACGATGACAGTGGCGCATTTAATAGATTTCCATAAATGCTGGCAATTCCCGTTTACACAGCAAGCATGTAGTGCAGCTTAAGCCCAGCCACTTCACAGGCAAGCGAAAACTGGTAAAAATCACTCATACGCCGTGTAGCACGAACCTCGGCGCGGGCAGCACAACAATGCTGTAAAAGCTCCGTTATTATTAAGGCAAACAATATCACTTTAACTTGCAATCAAATTTAATCGCAATTCATGTGTGACATGTATGCACGTGTGTGTGTGAGTGAAAGGGTTTGCGCTTAAACTTAATGTATTTCCTTATCATTTAATGCCGCGTTACAAGCAAACGGCGTGGTAGTTGGGCTTTAAGCTCGTACAAGCGAAAGTTGGTCGCGCTAAATACACATTTACAATAATGGCGAACACATACATACAAAATTACATGCATGATACTCGCACACCCATGCTTGTGATAACATTTATTGCCGCTCATCGCTTGCCAATTTATATTGCTGTCTCATGTTGTTAGTTTTTATGCGCACTTTTCGGCGCTTATCGGCGTTGCTGTCAAGCGCTGTCGGTTTATGGCCCAGCATTACACTTACCCCAGTTGGTTTGTCGGTTTGTTGTTTTTTTTCAGCCTTTTTTTGTGCGCTTGACCCATTACTGACAGCTGCAGCGCCAAAATACCGTTAAACTGTGCTTGAATACATATTTGTATTTATTGTTTTTTTAAGATAACTGTTTATTAGTGTGCAGTTTTATAGATATTTTTATTGTTGTCATGGAGAAGGGTATAAATCGATAGGAAGGGTGGATATCGGTCGTTGGTTAAAATAGACCACATACCCTTACACTTTATTCAAGAGAGAAGGGTTCAAGTGTTACTCGAAGAGTAAATGGCGTAGCGAAGAGCTCGATTTCAGACCATTTGCTGAAATACATCACTATCTTTCACGCAGATGATTTTGAGACCAGAAAAGCTGATAAGATAGCTAATAACGGAGAATGGAGTCATTTGTAGAAGTTCACGTAAGTTAGGAAATTTCTCTGATCGCCATTCACTTGGGAGTGGCCAGAAAGGATTCTTTTACATATGATATAAGCAGCTCACGACTTCCGGTCTCTGACCAAGTAACCTCTGGGTAGCCTAAAAAAGGCGAAACATCCCCTTCGCAGGATTGTGCGCTGGGTTTGGGACCCGCCATGTAAAAAATCATACCGATGAAAAGGAACAACTAGCCTCGGATACCCGCCGGGGGAAGCAGAGGAAGAGGAAGACCTCCACTCCGTTGGAAGTACCAGGTAGAGAAGGATCTGGCTTCGCTTGGGATATCCAATTGGCGCTACGGAGCGAAAAGAAAAAACGACTGGCGCGCTGTGGTTAACTCGGCTATAATCGCGTAAGCGGTGTCTATGCCAGTAAAGAAGAAGAAGAAGACGTAAAGAATATAACTATTTATGTCCATTGCCAAGTGGTAATCATAAAAAAAATTTCACTCTGCGTGTTTCAAGCTGACGGCTGTTCAGTTGTCTCGGAGCACTTGGAGAGTCAGGACAAACATTTTTGCGTGAAGTGTATCTGTAAGTGATGCAAGTCGATTAAGTTCTGTGTGAAACTCGGTAAATCTCTAACTGAGGGGTTTGATATAATCAAGCAGGCTTACCCAGATATTGCTTTGGCAAGAAGTGGTGTGTTTCAGTGGCACCAGGCCTATTTGGAGGGCCTGGAAGAGGTTACTGATGAATGAGCAAATCCAAAGTGTCTTTTTTGTCATCAAAGGCATCCTCCTCCATGAATTTCTTCCTCCTGGACAAACCGTCACCGCTAAATTTTACTTGGAAGTTCTCAAGAGACTTAAACGAAGGGTCAATTGAGTCCGACAAGATATATAAGCCGATTGGAAATTGCACCACGACATGCCCCAGTTCACACCGTCTTTCTTGTGAAGAGCCCTACAGCCCAGATGTGGCCCCCAGATTTTTTTTTATTTCCTTGCCTGAATTTCCCTGACAAAAGGCAAGCATATTCACACGACAGAGGGAACCGAAATAGCATGCACCTCGGCTCTCAGGACTATTCTGTGACGCCTAAGCTTAGAACTTAGAAATTGTTGCATTGACGCAGAAGGCGCCTATTTTGAACGTTTTTAAAGAATTGTAACGATTGGTTCAATAAGTTTTTTTTTTTTTTTTTAAATCGAATCAGTGCTATTATTTTCCGGATCTACCCTATAATTAGTCAGACTTTGCTTCAAAAAGAAATGGCAACTTAAGTGACAACTTTTTTCAGCAGCTGTTTTTTTTAAGGAAAGCAAATTTTTGCTCATTTGAGCCTTCTTTATGGTTCTCAAAGAGTTAATTTCGGATATTTAGGCATTTTTGAGACAGTAAATGCTGCTTAACGCAGTTCTCAAGCGATCAAGGCGATACAGATAGTGATATAGCAAACCTGGGAACTTATCTAATATATTATGGAGCACCATCCAAAAAAAAAAAAACAAAAGAAGTTTCAGAAAACAAATACATGCAACAAATCACTAAAATGATCATTCATTTATTTGCAACACATTGCTCTCATTAAAAGAAGAAACAACATTAACAACGCCATCGCAAAAGCCGACATTATGTGAGACACAATAAACATAAACTAACAAAATTACTTAATATACCATGAAAAATTTCGCTGACAAAGACGAGTAACAAACACGTGAAGTGAATTAGAGAAAAGTACCATTTTTGGCATAACGACTTGACAAAATGTTGCACCACAAGTGTCATTGATTTATAGCAATTGTATGTGTTCGCTGCCGCAAATGATTGAAGGACGAGGAAGCTATTTTAACAAAAATACAAAAATTACTGAAAGCAGTAACAGAGTGATAGAAGCAAGAAATGTAAGTGACAAACAGCCATCCAAGTCGATAAGCTAGAACAAAGTGCGTTTTGGGGTGTAAGAAGTACGCGGGGAATGTGAGACCCTCCCTGCTACACCTCTCATGCGCTGCGTCAAGTGAAGCTAGAACAAGTAGAATTCTATAGTCACTCAATCAGTCATACAAATGTCGCTAATGTGGCTCATTATCGTCAAACGACAGGGAGGGTGAGAGCCGCGTTGCAGACCCACATAACGAGTAAATGCCTTATTAATATAAAAAATGGAGTGAAAAAAAATTGCAGGGACACGGAGTACAAAGAAATATTTTTGCAACGCAAATGGAGGGGTGAGGCTATCAGATGTCGTTTGTTATAGTTTCTTCCTGTGGAAAGAGGTTTGGATATCTAAAACGAGTCATTATCCATGATTGATAGACGTCAGCAGATGAAACTCAATGTAGTTAGTGAAAAGAATGAGGAATATGAAGAAAGCAAATATAACTGAAATTACAAAAAGTAAAAAATATTAAGGAAGGAAATGGAAAAGCAGAGGAGAAAAGAGCAGACTGACGAAAGATAGTTTATATAATATAAGTATAGTTGTATAAACATACATATACAAACGTATATATTTATGTTGAAAATATTATTTTAAGTAAAAAAAAGAGTCTCTTTATTCAGCTTACAAATTATCTGCTAAATTCTGCAATTCTTTTATAAAAAAAATATAATATAATTCTAACTAAATTTAATTTACCCTTAGCTATTATTTTGTAGCCACCCTTATGTTTCTGGCCAAACAAATCTAATTGTCTGCACAAAAAACTCAATAAAATTACAAAGAAAAAACAACAACAATGAAAACAAAAGGTCACTAAATGCTTTAACGTGGTTTGACAATCAACAAAGACAAGAGAAAGAGGGTAGAACTTCGGAGAAATATTAGGGAAAGCCTCATAGAACAAAAGGTGCGCGATAAGCCATCAGTAAGAATAACATGTCGAAGACATAAATCAATTTATACAAGCATTTTGCTGTGTCTTATTGGATTTGGTATTGAATTATTCAAAGAAAAAGATGGAGAAGATTTAAGCTCTCACTGTTTGAGAGTGAAGAGATGCTGACAAGTGTAATAATTTATAGGCTGTTTGAAGCATAAATAGCTGCTGTTGTCTCTTGTAGAAAACACGTGAAATAACCGGCTGCTAACGAGCCCCTTCATTGTCACTCACTTACAAATTAAACCAGAAGATTTTATGCTTAACCGTATTGGTGGTATTCCAAATGGAGAGAACTCCTAACATTTTATGAGCTTTCTCGCCTTTAACGTTATATACAATATTTCATCCATTATAAGAAAAATCTCACAATTCTATAAATCGTTTTTAGAGAGGTGGATTTGATAAGCAAGATTTAAAGGACGATCCATTTCAAGGTTCCCTACTTTTTTAAAGAAAAACCGCCGAAACCTGATATTATGAATCCAAAGACTATCTTTTGACATTTATTTTTTTAAGATTATCTTCTTCAAGTATTGTCCACGGCTACTTCTCAGATGGTGCATCCGTTGAGTTCAATGTTCGCTGACTCCTTCCAGCATTTCGACTGGTAACTGGCGAAGGACACGTGTGATGTTTTGCGCTAAGGTCTGAATAAAAGTGGGATTGTCCGCATAGATTTAAGACTTTACGCATCCCCATACGAATAAATCTAACGGAGTGATATCACGCGATCGTGGTAGGCAATCGGCTGGCTCGAAACGTGATCCATTGATTGATGTGATGTGTGGGAAGTGTCACCGTCTTAATGAAACTAAATGTGGCTGAGATCTCGAGCTTCAATTTTAGTCATCAAATATTCGATTATCATGGCGCTATAACGGTCGCCATTGATCTTATCGGCATAATTTTAGAAGAAATTTGGACCGATGATGATCGAGGCTGGAGTGAGCCTTATCACTGAACAAAATTTTGGTCGAAAACGTCGGATCTTCTTGGAATTTTGAAAAGCCCATAGAGCGAAACATGTCGTTTTGAAAAGTCGAGCGGCTACAGTTCTTCCACATGCTGTATTTTTCTATTTGATACGTAAAATGCGTCAAAACGGTCCATACGTCAGCCTGATTTGCTGCGAACGGCGCTGATTCGACTCTCCAAGGTTTTCGTGTATTAGCCAATAATGTATTCTGGGTCTCAAAATTGGTGATTATTCTATAGCTTATGGCGTCACCATGGCGCAGTTTTATTTTTATCGTTCTTGTAGATGAGTAATCATTCATAACGGAGGGGGGGAAATGTTAGCTGGATATTTCCGCTTATAACTATTTCCCATGTTTAGTTCGCTTGAGAAGGGGAAATAACTTAAAAGAGTTGTTTTTCATGGCTCAAGAGTCCAGGATTTAAAAACGTATGAAAAGATCGCTACTGAAATAATAGTGGATCTGTTCACAGGTGATGCAGTTCGATCGAGAGTGTGTTCTAGGTAACTAGAAACATTATCAGCTTTCCAAAAAACGACTAAAATAAGAGAATGTTTTATTTTGTGCGAGATGTGAGCTAATGGATAGTGGAAGATGACTGGCTAACTGGACTTTATAAACAAAGGAATTCATATGGATTAAAATTTCTTGGATAAGTTGTTTTCCAAGAGGGGAAATAGATACTGATTTCATTTATTGAAAAGAACATATTGAAAGGCCGCTGGAAAAAAATAAGTATGACTGGAGATAAATAACTGATGATGGAATTTCTTTAGAGGCTCACTTATGTTGGCTTGACATCGACAATCAGATTATTTTAGAAGTTGGACAAATGTGTGTAATTAGAAATTAGATTTCTTGAAAGAGAGGGGAATGATAAACACTTTGTGAACGAAAGTCTTACTATTAAGTAAATATTTCGGAAGAACAAAAGATTCGCTGGAAATGCAGTCCTTTCAAAGCCATTCTTAGAGACTCAAATAAAAAAAAGAAAAACATCGAAGCTTCCATGAGTACCTGAAATTTTGATTTACGGCAAAAGATCAAAGCCAATCAATGCAAATTTTTTTGAAAACTAAAACAAGTGAATTTGAATAAGCCACTCAAATCCTTGAGCAAAGCGAAGTAGCAACAAAAAAGCACAGTGATTGCGCGGCTATGAGAAATCAAGCGATAAGCGCCGCGCTTCAAAGCGCAAAGCTACTCAAAAGTTTATGTGTTAATATTAATATTGTTGTTGCTGTTGTTGTTTTAACATGCCACGTGCTATTTTTATCGAATTTGAAATTCAAAATTAAAACAATTTCATCTACGGCACATCAATGTCTGGAAGATAGCCAACTGACAGTGAGCAGCTTGGGAGCCGGCGCTTGCCCGCAGTCAAGGAGGAATTTCGGAAACTTTTCAAAGCAATAAGCAGAAAAACAAATTGTTGATAAACGAGCAAGTAGAAGTTAAGTTAAATCAACAATTGTGCTTTTCACAGCGATTAGTGGGCGGGCGGAGAGCGCTTATGTATGTGTGGGTGTGCGAGGGCTGGTGTGTGTTATGTTTGTGGGCAATTGCTTTCTGTGGTGCGAAGCAAAAAGTTTAAGAAAGCAAATAAAAGAAAAAACTCAACAAAAACAATAATAAAACAACTGCAACAGACCGTTAACGGTACTTCAATCTAATCTGATAAATTGGGATTTGATTTTAATTTGAAATTTTTGACAAGCTACAAGCGTTTGTCTAACAAATAGCTCTCTGATAGCTACATGAATGGAAAACAACTTGATAGAACATACATAAGTATTAAAAATTGAAAGGTGCACACATACACACACATATGTGCATAGACACACACACATTTGTACATGTTTGCTTCGATTTGATTGCTTGTCGATTTCGACTGAGTGGATGATTGGGCAGAAGAAAAAGTTATTGCCGCCGAAAATTTTGAAAGTTAGAAAAGTTTTTGCTTTGCAAATCAAGCATGGCAATCGTCGAGGATGGCCTGTGTAATCTAACGACTGTTTTGCACAATGCCCATCTTCAATATCGTGATTTTAGCCATGGATAATTGCGTTTTGGATTAGGTCACTGAGCTGGAACTGCAGTGGGTGGGCAGACGACTTTTAGAATTTCTGTTATCCTCCGGCGCACAAAATACTGCTGAGAATTTAATTTTGTTGCGGAATTTAATTGATTATAATTTCTGTGTTCGTCTTTTCCCTGAACGTTATTTAATGGTAATGAAATGCATGCTGAGTATGCAGCTGGGAATGTTAATTTTAGCATTAAACTGTAATTTTCGCCGCAGAAACATAAAGTACAGCAAAGCTCGGAATAAATTTAAGTGCTTGCGGGTGAAAGAAAAAGGGAAAAATTTATTAGCATTAGTAATCTTTAAACATAATATTTTCAAAGGAAAATGCTTTTTTAATAAAACATTTATGAAAACGAGCTTTTGAAAAATTAAAAAATAATTATGTATTAAAAACAAGTAATAAACTAATTAGAATAATTACAAAAGTTGATAAGTATAATAACGAATTTATAAATTTTTCGGAAATTAAAAAAAAATTATTTTTAATTATTTTTTATTAATAATTTAATGTTTCAGTTGTTACAATTAATTGGGTTTACATGTCTGTGAAAGAATTGTGCTTATAGTAAATTTTTTCAAAAAAAAAAATGGGTACCCAAAGAAATTTAAAAAAAAAATTAAAAAAAATTTCATTAATATTTATTTTGTCGCCTTCAAAGCAATCCCCACCAGATGTAATACGCTAAGCCAACGATTTTTCCCGTCCTCTAAACATTTTTCATAAGCACTTTTGGAATGGCCTTTAGCTCTTACAGTGAATTTCATTTTATCTCTTCGATCTACTAAAAACGGGTTTCACGGACCCGGCAATTTCAGTTTAGCGAACAAAAAAAAAATCCCACGAAGTCTAAATCTAGAGCACAGGGTGGTTGATCAATGGTACTCATTGAGTTTTTGGCTTTAAATTCGGCCACAATCGTGGCTCGATGCGATGGAGAATTATCATCGTGTAAAATCATTTAATTTCTCTCCTACAATTTCGGCCGTTTTTGACGGAATGTTCTCACGCAAACGCCTCAATATTGCCAAATCCTTTTATTGACCATCAGCCCTCTGGAACAAGTTCATAATGAACCTTTACTCGTGTTTACCCTCCATTTCACTGAGTTTTTGACTTGTTTGGCATGTTTAAACTCATACACCCATTTCTCATCGGCAGTTATTTAAAGCTCTCCACGAATTTAGAATCGGAATTCGCACGATCAAGGGATGTCCAAAGAGAGCTGTTTACGGTACTCTTTTCGAAGAAAAGTTTAGATATATCGGGACCCAGTCAAGTTAGAACGTATTTCATAAACCAAAATATCCAGCAAAATCATACGAACGGACTCGGGGGAGAAAGTTGATTTTCAAGCACCATATCCTTACTTCTTAATATTTATCATCAGTTGGAAGGGGAAGGTTTGAAGGACATTCAAAAGATCTCTCAATCGTCTTTGAAGGCTTTGCACCACTCGTATTCTTGTGTTTTTGATGAAACTGGATCACCGTAAGCCTTTGCCAACACTCCCATTCCGCACAAGAAATTTTGTTAGAAATACAAAATTTTTAGACAAATTCTTTGTTCGATATTTTTATTCATTGTAAAAATCGCAACGCACTACTTAGGTGTACCGACTTAAGCTGTTGCATTTTTGGCAGAGTAATTAAAGACAAACCTACCAACATAGTAAAGTATATACATTTTAATGAGATACCATTTACCAAGAGAATTGTAATTCCAATTTTGGGGTACTTTTTTGTCTATTTGCGGCTGATTCTCGCTAATGTTGTGTTGCCAAACCGAAAATGATAGTAAAATTTTTTTATTTAAATTGTATTGTAGTTAAGAGGTGTAGGGATAAGACCTCTACCCCAAAAAAAAAAAAATTACAAAAATAGCTATACGTTATGGAAAGTTTTGAACTCAAATTCGTCATCAGGACCCCTCAAATATACCACAGACCTCCGAGCAAATCAGTTTTTGTTTCAGATTTGTTAAATAGTGTGAATATTGTATTCTAAATATTGGTACAAAAGATCATTTTTTAAATTTTTTCTGACACTTTTATTTTTTGCACTTCACAGATTAACAAAATATTGACAAATTATCAAGGCAATTTAGGAAATTTATCAAGATTCATGTATTTTTTCGAATAATCAGGTTTTCAAACAAAAACTTGAGAAAATCTTGATAAAGTGTCAATATATTGTTAATCTGTCAAGTGCAGAAAATAAAAGGGTAAGAAAAAAATTAAATTTTTTTTTTGTTTTTTAATTTTAAAAATAAATTTTTTTTTTAACACTGATACAATGAAATGAATTTATTTTGAAAAAAAATATTTTAAAGATTTACTCCGAACAAAAGGCCTAATGTGAAAGTTTTTTTGAGATAAGCTCTCCTTCATGATATTTGAAGGTTAGTTGCAATACAGCTAAAAATGGCAGCCAAAATGTGGAAAGTCTTTTACATAATATAATTGAATAAATTTGTTTAATAGTTTACCTTAGTAACAACAATTTTTAAATCTCATAAAATATTTATTTAGTGTTGAATTCGAATTAAATAAAACAAAAAAAAAATCTCTGTAGTACATATTTATAAAGTGACGATTTATAATATGATATATACGACAAGAAAAATAAAAAAAGCTAAAGGCACTAAAAATTTTGTAAAACATCATTTTCTCTTCAAGGAGCTGTTCATTTGTCGGAACTGCCGATATTGGACCACTATAACATGTAGCTGCCATACAAACTGAACGATCTGAATCTAGTGCTTGTATGGAAAACTTTCGCATTCGACGAGGTATATTCACGAAATTTGGTACAGATTATTTTCTAAGGCAACAATGTAATCTCTAAAGAAATTAATCAGATCGGCTCACTATAACATATAGCTGCCATACAAACTGAATGATCGGAATCAAATGCTTGTATGGTTAACTTCTTCATTTGACGATATATCTTCATGAAATTCGACGTGGATTACTGCTGAAGGTAATAAAAAGATATATGACAAAATGGTTCAGATCGGATTACTATAGCATATAGCTTCCATACAAACTGGACATATAGGTACTAAAAAAATGCTCTTGTGTAGGGCACATTAGCTTCAGTGCAGCCGAAATTAACGTTTTTTCTTGTTTTTAATTAAAATAAATTTTAAAAAGAGTGGCGACTCTGATTTTTTTTTTAACAATTATTCTTTAAAATTTTTAAGGTAAATAAATTATTTCAATTTACTGTAAAAAATTAGTTTTTTAAGTCGGTTTGTGTTTAAAAATATTTTTTTTAAATTGTTGAAGTAAATTTTGAAAGCGTGGCAACTCTTAAAATTTTGTTTAACAATATTTCCTTAAAATTTATAAATAATTAAAATTTACATACAAAAAGTTGTGTTTTCAGAAGATCTGTGTTAAAAAATATGTTTGAGAAATGTTGCCACCTGTTTGAAAATATTCAATTTTATTGTAAACAAAATAAAAAAATGTAATATGAGTATCAAAACGAAGTTACTTAAGAAGATTTGGAGAAAACATTATTATTGAAAAGTGTTGCCGTCTTTAATTATATAATTAATTTTTGTTGAGTATAAATAAAATGTTAAGCAAAGTTAGTTTTGTGTACAGGAAGTTTATGGAATACCTCAAAAGTAATTCTTTATAAAACTGTCCATATATTTATTATTTTTTTATTATTAATGTTTAGTTAAGAATTAATGCTTTTTGACTATTTTATAAGACTTGGTAACCCTATGGAAGAAATTTACTCAAGTTTCACTAAAATATTTATTCAATTTTGGAATAAATTTGAATCGCCCAGACATTAAATATCAATTCTGCATAAAAATCCGTGCAAATATTTCCACTCAAATATGAACAGGAATAATTTGCTTCCTCAATACCACAGTCTAATCAGCCCACGGAACATGTAGCATCTATAAACGGAAGCGACCTCAAAAACTCTCCCACTTCCAGTATTAACGTTTACATTTCGTTTTATGCTCATAATTTGGTAACACATTTCTGGCTTTCGATTTGCCATTTACCGCTATTAGCGCAAGCATTGATTTGACGGCGCCATAAAAATTGTTGTCGATGGCAATAAGCGCAATATGTTGCCGACAAGATGGCTCGAAAACGAAGTTGTAAAATTGCACGCAAAAAAAATTAAATTGATAAAAAAAAGGTGCCTACAACAGCGTTTCAACTGTTGGCAGCCGTAAAGTATGCTACAATTTTGGTTCATTGTCAACAATTTTACCACGTGAGGCATTTTGTGTGCTTTAAAACTGCTGCTGTCATCAAAGCTACGTTTGAGCGCTCACTGTTCCACCCACTCCACCGTCCTTGCGCTCGCCTACACCCACACACTCACACACGTCCGCTAAGCACTGTCTTACATATTTTCGGGCCGCTGACGAAATTTCCATGTTATCTAAGCGCTCGCCTTGACGGGGGTTGATTTTTTATGCATTAACATATATTATTCATGCATTGTTATTGTTGTTGCCTAACTACTTAAGCGCAATTTTTGTCAATTTCTTGCCATTTCGCTATTTGGCGAATTTTGCATAGGCAATTTCACGCATTTGCGCTAATTTGTCATTTTCGAATATGAATATTTGAAACATTTTGTTGTAGTAAAAATCGAATATTTATAATCTCGTTAAGGCGTAGAAGGAGGAGCAGGAGCGTTTTATTTGGGACAAGTTGAGTGCGAGCAGCACTTCCTATATGTTTAACATCGTTTGCCAACATTACAGCATTTTTCAGACATACTATATATGTTTGTGTGTGTATACTATCATACATATATATCATGGTATGTAAGAAAATGTGTATAAATATTTACTTTACTACCCTTATTTGTATTTACTGCGCCTTGAGTCGGCTTAGAAGGACATATTTGTTAAAAGCCATTTTCGAATATGAATATTTGAAACCATTTTGTTGTAGTAAAAATAGAATATTTATAATCTCGTTAAGGCGTAGAAGGAGAAGCAGGAGCGTTTAATGTGTGGGGACAAGTTGAGTGAGCGCAGCACTTCTTATATGTTTAACATCGTTTGCCAACATTACAGCCAACATTTTTTCAGACGTGTATGTTTGTGTGTGTATACTATCATACATATGTATCAATGTATGTAAGAAAATGTGTGTAAATATTTACTTTACTACCCTTATTTGTATTTACTGCCATACGCTTAAAAAAAAAAATAAAATTTCGTTATAAAAGTATACCCAAACATACACACACTCAGTAGCGCTGCCTAATATGCTCTTCAATGCCGCTCACACACACACACGCGCAACAAAATTTTTTCATTGTAAAAATTACATTTCATCTTCTACTTACATCGCACACTCAAATAATAGCCAATCGATGAGTATTGAAAGTTCAAATGTCGTGACGTGCATTTATACCAGCCGGAGTGTTCGTGACGTATCGATGTGAAGTTCAGGAAACCATCGCCCGTTTGTGGAACCTGAAAACAGAAAATATGTAGAGTGTACGGACAAGAAATTATATTCATTTGCATGTTCGTTGGTCAAATAAAATAAAAGCAGAAAGCACTCAGCAGAAGAAATGTAAATTTTTATAGAATATACTACCAAAAGTAAACAGGTATACATATTATGTAAAAATTTTATGGTTTTTAAAAAGGAATACAAAATTTAGTTAATAAGTTTTTTCTTCAAATATTTCAATAATTTGCAAAAAGTAGTTTGATATTTTCTACTACCTTTTCTACTACTATTTTAAAAAATACTTTTTTTTTACTTTTCTGCTCACACTAAGTTAAATATATATAAAAATCATTGTTGTATAAAAATATTAGTAGTAAACTACATTTTTAACGCTATTTTCAGAAGATTTTTGTTTAAAAAATTAAGTTAAATACCATAATTTAAAATTTAATATAAGTGTAAGTAAATTCTTTTTCAATCAAAGATATCAATAATGTGCAAAAATGTAGCCTCGTATACTAAATTCTTGCAAAAATTAGTGTAAAATTTTCTACCAACTTTTCTACTACTATTTTAAAAAAAATTATTTTAACTCTTCCTTTCACAATAAGTTATATACATATAAATTTATAAAAAAGATTATTACACAAAACGGTAGTAGTGGTAGTAAATAACCTGTTTTACTACTATTTTCGTAACGTTTTTTTTTAGAAATTTAGTTTCATTGGTATATACATACATATGTATATTGGCCAAATAAATTCAAACCAGAAAGCATTCAGCAAAAGAAATGCGAATTTTATATGAAAATTCAAAAACATAACTCAGAACATACATACATACTTATGTATGTACATGAGTACGTACTACATGAAGAAGAAAATGCCGTAAAATAAACAAATATATAAAAAAGTAGTTAAATTACTTTTAATCAAATAACACAGTACAACAGCTAATCTGGGGGTGAGAAATTGCAAGTCAGGGTGATGGTACTAGGTCAGTATAGTAAAACCCTCAAAGGGTTTGGCGTTCGTATGTGTCGGTTCTTTTTTATGACCTTTTAAATTTTTTCCTTATCTTGATGTTTTTTCGCTTAGTTGTAACATTAACATAAACATTAGTTCATATAAGAACATGTGTTTCTACTACCTTTTCTAGTACTATTTTTGAAATTATTTATTTAATTTTTCTTTTTCGTTTTCTCACTAAATAAGCTATATTAGAAAAAAAGATTTAAAAAAAATCTGCTACTAATTCCACTACTATTCGAAAAAACTTTATTTGACTTTACCAGCTTTTACCAGCTAAAATTTACTAAATAAAGGAAACAACTGATTTTTAATTTGCATATGTACACTTTCTTGCAATTCTCAAATAGATACTTCAAAAAAAATCTACTACCATCTACTACTACGAAAAAAGCTTTATTAAGCATTTTCTCTTCTATCAGCTAATGAATATAGATTAATGGTATTAAATGATCCTACTACCTCTTTTACTACTATTCTCAAAATATGTGCATGAGTTGTTGTTATTTTATTTATAAACCGAAATTGACACTACTATTAAGACTACTATTTTCGTAACGCGTTCGCATTTTAAAAGTTTTATTTCAATTTAAAAACTATTTATACACTTCTGTTTTTCAAATTCGGCAAGTCAAAAAAATACCATTTTATACCATTTTCAAATATTTTTTTTGCCGAAATCAAATTAGTATGTACATTAGAGTGGGTCAATTTGTATGGAGCAAAAAAAATGCACCAAGCGGTTATCACAATCGTAAACTACGATGAATTCTAAGAAAATTTGCCCAAGAAACCATGGCTCTAAAATCAAAACGGAGCCTCCGGTTTTTAACGAGAAACTTTTCATTTTGTTTTTTTTTTTTTTCAATAAATGAAATGGAAAATAGTAACAACTACTAGAGTCGAAAACATCAAGCTGTGACCGTACAGAAAAATACCGTTATATGGGAGGTGGCCGTAGTTTTTGCCCAATTTTAATCATTTTCATAATCTCACCTAACTAGGTACAATCTAAAATGTGTACCAAATTTATTCGAAACCGATAAAGAAGTTCCAGAGATTTACATACATATGCACTCAAAAGTGGGCGGTGACATGCCAAAATTTTCATATTGTCGAATTTCTGGCTGCAATACAACACCGAATACCAAACTCAAGATGTTTCCCTTCAACAGTTATTAAAATTTCCGATCTTTAGTGTTTTCAAAAATTACCGTTATATGGTAGGTGGGCGTGGTTATTATCCGATTTCGATCATTTTCCAGATATCTCTTAAGTAGGCATTGTGTAATATGTATACCAAATTTGAACGAAATTGGTGGGGTGGATCAAGAGATATGCATATGAACTCATAAGTGGGCAGTGCCACGCCCCCTATAAAAAATTTCTGTACTTTCGAATTTTTTGCTTAAATACAACATCACATACCAAATTTGAGCAAATTAGCTTCGATAGCTACAAAACAAGCAAACAATCGACAGTGGAATAGGAATTGGATTTTTTTTTACAAAATACAATATACGAAATTTTCTCGCTAAAAACCGGAGGCTCGATTTTCATTTTAGACCCATGGTTTCTTGGGCAAATTTTCTTAGAATTCATCGTAGTTTACGATTTTGATAACCGCTTTGTCAAGAAAAAAATTGACCCACTCTAATGTACATACATACATATGTAAACAGAATATTTAATCCACTATGACTTTTCACTATAATAGTGGATAATAAAATTTTACATTTATACTACTATTTTCAAATCTCTTTAAATCTTTTAAATTCTTTAAAATTTTGCATTTCTGCTACTATTTTCAAAATTATTATTATATTAAAATTATTTAAATCTTTAAACTTTTGCATTTCTACTACTATTTTCAAAATTATTATTTTATTAAAATTCTTTAAATCTTTTACTGCACTTTTAATTGTATTTATCGAGTTAAAATGTAATTTAATATATAATCTACTACGTTTTTAAATTTGTTATTTACTACTTTTTAAATCTAGTTTGTTGTACTAATATATTAAAGAAAAATTAAGAAAATGCTTCTTGTTACTAATTTTAAGCATATTTTCTATCTCCTACTATTTTCAAAGGTAGCTTTTCAACTACTTTTTCATATATTTTGTACATTTTTTTTATCTGCTAACTAACAATAAAACTCAATATTGGTCAAAAAAATCTCTTACTGAGCTCCCACCACTTCTGCTACTATTCTACTTCACTTTTTACTCATAATAGAATTACCACTGATTAATGTTGTTCTCATATCATTCCTCAGCCCACGCACTCGCCACTTAAATTATATTTTAAGTTGACTTAACACTACAAAATTATTTGAAAAACTCTACAAACTCCTATACAAATACACTTAAAAACTAAAATAACAATTTCAACTAGCAAAAACTAAAATATAAATACAAGCTAAGATAACAGACAGCCCACAAACAAACAAACCCAACTGACTACAAATACAATGACAAAAGTGGCAAAGCAAATTTGTCGCTGAAATCAGGAATTGTTTTTATGCGGCTGTCGGCTGAATTTTGGGTTCGCTCTTTGGACTTTATTTTTGTTATTTTGTTCACAAAAAAAAAAAAAAAATCCATGTTATTTAACTTTACCGCAAAGTACTAAAACTAGCAGAGCCGCTGCCAAGGAAGAGGGGCTTAGTAGGCACACATGTAATCACATATAAATATACATTAGTGTGGGTAGCTGTAGCCACATGCGTGTGAATGTGTGGGAGGAAATTTGCATATTTCGTATAAACACTTGTAGTATTTGCTTGTATGGTTGGTGGAACTTATCCGTGTGTGTATATGTGTGCGTATATTCGATGGCGAATGCCCGAAAGATGAAGGGATAAATTGTGTATCTTAGGGCTGCCAGCGATGTAGTCGAAAGTGGTAGTTACTATTTGTCTTTCGGCATGGGAAGTACTTGAAGCTGGTTATTTGGGTGCATAAACGAATTTATATGCTATGTAGTTACACATACATATGTGGATGATGTTGTGGAAGATGGTGGTAGGAAAAATTATCAAAATTTTGGGTAGACAGTATATTTTTGCATGCACATATATACATATGTACAAATATACAGATATATGGTGTCACGGCTTTGTATATATACATATATTTAACAGTTATTTACAGTCATGTCTATTTTTATTTGAAAATTTTTACTGCGAATTTTTTCACATAAGGGTCAAAAAAAATTAGCGTGTGACGTTCAAATCTCTAACTACAAACCCTAGAAATGTTGCCTTATTCAATTATTTCTTTCCCTTCCAAAAAATACCTAAAAAATCTATTTTTTGAAGCCACTAAAGCAGGCTCCCCCCTTAAGTAAACAAGTCGATGATAAGCTTACCATACGATTACTCTTAAAAAGAGTAAAACAGCACAGCATCTGAGTATTAATATTGGAATATGAAAAAACCTGCAAATTGCGTTAAGCATGTCGGTGGTAAAGATTTTTACGAGTAACTATATCGAGGTACTTATGGTACTACCAAATTTCTCTTACTTAAGAAGAATTCGAACACAAGAGGAAAATAAAGATTAACCTGAATGTTTCTTTTATCTCAGGGTTGATATCGAAAATTATACGTGGAGCATTGAAAAAGACGATTATAGTAGAAAATCCTAAATACTGGCAACATTAAGATCCTTCGAAAATTCTAGGTCGGTGTTAACATTTAACATCTTACTAAAATCATAGCGCATTGTGATCGATCTAAAATAAAGCCGAAGTTACTCCAAATCGTCCGAGTTAATCAAAAATTTCGCACCTGATTTAAGTGCCTTATATACTAATTTGTAAAGTATATTTACGCTCAGGAAAAGCTTATCGCGGAGCTACGGAAAGTATTCTAAATTTTATTTCTTAACTCTCTAGAGTTCGAAAAGATCTTAGTAAGCCGAACCCGAACCAGAAACAGCGTGAACATTTCTGAATGGATTATTTTTAACTGTATAAATAATTTAATTAAAAATATTTAAAAAAGGAAAAGAAAAGTTAGGAAAAACAGCAATATGAACAACTTACAATCTAATTATCAGACCTCTTCAGCATATTTCAAGCTGACATTCTTGCTATCACGAAAGCCGCGATCCGCCTCGAATATACCTGCAGGTAATTCCAGTGTCAATACCTACGCAGATAGCGAAGCAACAATCAAGGCAGTAACCTCGTATTACATATCGGCCAGAAGTATCTTTGGAATCAGGGTAGCGGAAAGTATTGTCAGAAGCAAGCAACGTCACTTGTGGTAGTTGCCAGGACACAAAAACATCAAGGACAATGAAATAGTGAACGAGATTGCAAAGAATGATCTAAGGCTAAAACCCGAAAACGTGATAAGCATTATTAAATCCATGCATTTCTTATACGACGATCTGGATAGAAGCATGGTAAAGAAAACCAAAACCCGATGGAACGTACACAAAATTCTTATTGGCACTCGATAGAAGAGACTGTAAGAACATGATTGGAATACTAACTGGTCAGTGTCTGATGGCTGCAAACACCCGCAGGATGAGGCTGACAGAATGAGAAGACTGCAGGAAATGACCAGAGCAAGGCACTAGGTAAACAAAGGAGCACCTCTTATGAACTTGTCCCGCATTGGCGAGATTACGCTGTACGCATCTGCAGGAGGTATTGATAATGAAGCCGCAAAGTCTGTTAAAATTCGCGTTAAGCGCTGACATCGTAAAGAATGACTACTCCTCTTGGACTTAGCAGCTGAACTCCATCCAACTGGTATCGTAAAAGACCAAACTGATCTATGTGTGGCTTAAGGGCCTACCGGATTAACCTTATCTAATCTAAACTAAGACTTACTGAACAAAAATTACATGAAAGCTTAACACGACTCAGTACCTCTACTTGAATCAATCGTTATGTAGTATAAATGACTTTTTTCATTTTACAAGATATACCATGAAATTTGGCAAGGATTACTGTCTAAGTCAGCGGCACAATCTCCAGACAAATTATTCAGATCGAACTGATATAGTATTTTGCTAGTATTCAAACTGAATCATCAAAATCAACTTGTTTCAAAGACAACTTTTGCATGTGAATCATAGTTTCGGTATAAACAAAGTTAACGTATTTACTTATTTTTTTTACTAATTTTCGACAGATTCGCTTTAAGGAAAATAATTGTAACCTTGCCTATTCCAGTTTGTAAAATATGTTATTTCAACACGTATAAACTTAGCGCCTTTGTAATAAAGAAACTATTTTAATTTTCCAAACATAAATACACAGTCTACTTACCGGCGTGTCACCATCGTCCTTCTGCCAACGCGGCGTACTCGGCGGATTTGAGTCAACATCGCATTTCAGCGAAACTTCGATGCCTTCGCGCAGCGGATAGCCGAAACCGGGTGTGCGTGAAATGGCGAATGAAGGTGTATCTGTGGAAAGGCAAAAGAAAAGTGGTAAATATACACAAACCCATGCATGTAGGTGTGTAAGTAACAAGGGCTGAGGCAATAGCATTAAGATGTAAAATTCAAATGACTACACGGGTAGTCGTGAACGCGACAACAAATAGTAGTTAAGACATTAAGGTAGAAGTGAAAGCAAACTTTTCGCGGAAAGCGTTGCATACAGTTAGGCGTTGGAAGTACGAATGTCAGTGGTGTTGTTGTTTGCTGCCTTTTCTGGTAGGTGTTGCCGTTAGTTGGCGCACACACGTTGCGACTTTGCACCGTTTTGTCGCTTTTTAATTAAAAACTTTATTATTATTATTGACACACACACGCATACGCACACGCACACACTTATATGTGTACATTGCTGGCGAAAAACTTTTATAATTAAAGTAAATGTAAATGCGGCGCGTGTTTAGCGCACAACAAAAACAAATACAGGGCAAATGCGCTGGTAAATACAAATACAAATGGAAAATCAAATAACAACAAGATGACAACAACAACAACAGTTGAAATCAGCGCAGCAAAAGTTGTCTGCTCAACTATTCGTTCGCAGTTGTATTGTAAATTCTGGCCAAAACGCCATCTTTCCGCGTTAGTGTGAGTGCGTGCACATGTGTATGTGTGTTTGTGTGCTATGTGGCCGGATATCCGCCTACCGAAAAGTTGTATCGTAGTTGTTTTTGTGGCACTTGTGTAATCGCCTGGCGAGGCGTTTACGCTGTGGGGCGGTGCGGACATTTCGGCACGAGTGACAGTGCAAAGGCGCAGTCAAGTGGAAGGGTATAGAAATTAAACGAAATTGGTGTGATTACGAAGTTATACATTCTTGTATTTTATGGATGATTATGAAATGAGTTTGGTGCGGAATTACTACGAAACGGCTTCTACTCGTCGCTAGTTGATGCCAATGGCGTCAAGTTGTGATTTGGAACAGAGAAGAAACTGCGACACCCGAATTGCGCTGCATGATAGTTTGAGACTAAAGTTAAAGGCTTTGAATAACTACTAAAAAGCTTTATGGTGTTGTCCTCGTACCTAGATACTGTCTCTTTGCTTTTGTGAGTAACCTCTCTTTACCAATTGAAGGCCACTTAAATGTCCGCTAACCTGTCTGACTTCAGCCTAAACACTTCACGCTGAAGAAAGTGATGCCGACTGATGATTAACCCAACTCTCAGAAGAAATAAAACCTGATTTTGATCCTCGCTTATTTCAAAATATCGAATATAAAGGGTTTCATAAATTAACAATATAGAAATCACTTGTCTGGTGAAAATTTGTGTAATCTAGCTTAAAAAGGGTTTTGGGAAATATATACAATAAACCTAATGTAAGGGTGAAATTTTCAAATCGAAGGTGCCTTCTGCTACTGCAATACCTTTTCCGTAAAAGTCGTTTTTCTTGGTAGCAAACAACCTCAATAAGTTGAAACCTCCACACCAAGCTCAGATAGCATCTGTGGAGTCACTATTGATGATTTGCAATTGCTTTTCTTTAGGTCAAAGGTCCAGGACGGCCATCAACAGCAACTAGTGATCGTCACGTCACTAAAATAAACGAGTTAGGGCTTGAGAATCGACTATTAACGGTCAGAAGGCTTACTGGCATCGTTCGAATTTTGGTAAAATAAGTAAAAACCATTTTGAAAGATGACTTGAGCCAGAGAAAAGTAAAAGCACGATTGGTTCCGAAAGTCTTTCTTTTTTGGTTACTAAAGTTTTTTTGAAAACCGCCATCATGTTGCCATCTGTGAAACAATGCTTTGCGCCTACCAGGATGTCATAAATCATAAGATTATTGACAAACAGATCGACAGACAGAACGATGAATTCGTCGAATAACGTGGTAAAGGTGAGACGAAGCCAAAGAAACCACGTAAAGTTGATCCAAAATCAAGGTTTTGTTGACAGTTTCTTTCGATTATCGAGGTGTAGTGCACTGCGAATTCCTTTCAACCGGTCAAACTATCAACAAGTAATACTATTTATGTGTTATGCCTTGTTTGACTTAGCTTCGTGTGACTTCTGACTATTCAGCGAACTGAAACGACCGCTCCCGGGGAAAAACCCTTTGAGTCAATTGAAGACATTAAAGGGTTTACATGGGTTTGTTCGGGTAAAATAGCTTTTTCATATGAAGATCGGTTGAGTAGTTCTCGATAAATCTTGCCTACGGACTTCAAAAGCACTGTTTCGAGAGGCTGAGCACTTAGCCCAGCTAGCCTCGAACACACTAGTTCTCAACGCTGTACCTCCGAAACTATTACTGGGATCAACTTGAAAGTTTAGGAAAATATTCTAAAGGTGTTTTAGAATATAACAAGAGAATAAAAAAATCGATTTTTTTAAACCCGTAAAATAATGTAACTTCTTAAACGTGTAGTATGAAGGGTATTTGGGAATTTGACTTTAAAAACAGTTTCGGGGATTGGAAAAAAAGTTGGCATGAGTGTTTTGTGGCCAAGAAAGATTTCGCAGAATAAATTAAGAATTTTAAAATTATGAAGTCTTACAGTTTGTTGCTCATAGTAGTGTCTTATAATTATGCAAAAATTGTACCACCCTGTGACAGAAGAAATATTCAAATTTTCCTTTTTGGCGTTCTACAACAAAGCTAACGAATATTTAATTTGAAAAAAAGGAACGAAAATGCGAAATCAAATACAAACCGTTTTTTTTTTGTTTTTTATGTGGTAGCTTCAGTAAAAATTCAATAAATAACCGCTGAGCTGAGTTCTGTCAACTAGTAAATAAGACTAATCTGTATTCCATATTCGGGTTTGGGTTTGGGTTTCTCTTAGTTACACAGGGTTGTGTATGACGTGCAGTTGCTAAAAGCAGTGACTATTATTAACCGTTATTTCTATATTTTAGTCATTCAGCATAATTTATACAAAATCGCCGCCTTACGACAAAATGTTTTTGAATGGTCGTACAATAAAGTTGTTTGAGATAGCAGACACTCCAAAGATATCAACTGAACGTATACATACAAATATGTCTTTCATCCTCTCCAAAGCATGCAAAAACTTAACAATCAACTGACAAGGTTATGGCATCTGTGGTTGGGAAGCTGATCTTGAAGGTCTGTCCATAGCGACTTTAACATAATGTTATTTCACCGTGTAAACGAAGACAAAAATTCATGAATTGATCTGCAAATTGCTCGAATATCCACTTTAGTCTCCATATCTGGCTCTCCGTGACTATTTTCTGTTCTCAGTTCTCAAAAGAACGCTCGCTGCTATCTCCCTTGAAGTGAGCAATGTTAAATAAAAAAAAAAAGATTTTCAAAAATTGTTTTTTTTTTCTTCTTTGGCATGCCGCGATTTTTCAATTGACCTATTGAAAAACATATTTAGAAAATAGAGGTTCTATATTGGGAGTTCTATTAAATAAAGTCCTTTTTGACATTGCGAAAAGACATAGAAGTCGTTTTCAGTCTAATCTTGAAGTTGAGATAATGTCTTACGTTCTGTTCAAGCGTTAAAGGTTTTTTAGCAAAATCAACTATAATAAATGAACCCTTCTTTTGCTGTTTTTGACATAATCCAAATACTAGTGTGACTTTATATTAGTTTAGCAGCCACCTCTTATTCTACATCTGTTATCTGCTACTTGGACTACACTCCTCCAATTGTTATTTTTGTTGCTTACTGACACCTACAAAAACTACCTATTCAATTTCCATTATCATGCGACGCTCACTACTTTGTAAGCCATGACATAACAATAGCGCCTTGTGTTGCACGCTAATGAGAGTTTAATAACTTTGCCACTTGGAACTTTTAAAGTCACTTGACTTTTCTTACAGATTTTTGTCACATTCTCAGTGACGCATTCTGCATAAACTGTAACTTGCTTGGAGCCTGTCGATGATGTGACAAGTTTACTTGCTGTGCTAGTATGTGTTGCAAGAGTGTCTTATGTGTCAAGCTTGTTTCTATATTGGAGTAAAAACGGGCTGAAGAAAAGTAGCAAATTGCTTTTAAAGTCACTTTGTAAATATTTTAGTGTGGAAAATGTTGTGAGCACAAGTGCACATAAGTACATGTGAGAATAACGGTATCATTAGCAAGCTTTTTTCACACATTCTGCTGGAATTCGTTTACTTAAGCTGAGAGTTAGAGGTGCACATTCGTTTTTAATGAAGGGTGAGGTCGTTAAGTGGTGTAAAATTTCGGTTTTGTGTCGAAGAATGAAGATATTTTTAGGCTAATATTCGGAGCTTAAAGCTCTAAGGAACGAATTATTTGAATATTTTTTGAGCATAAAGGGACATTCGCAGACAAATTATTGAAAACTGTTACATAATCTATTAAGAGAGCTTAAAGCTCATTGAGAAATGAGAACTATAAATAAAAGCGAAATATGGAGAAGACAGCTTTTCTTCTAGCAAATTCTTTACTTATATAAAAACTTATATATATGAAAGTTAAATACATTTCCAAAAAAACTCTTTTTAAATCTTAAACTCTACCCAGAATTGCCAATCAGTTAACGAGTAACAATAAAATCGCACATACTTAAATATTTTAGCAAATATCTGTTTGAAAAAAATGAACGAGCTTAAAGCTCCAGAGCAAGTCTAATAATTTTATCAAGCTTTAACTGTAAAACTGGCCAGCATTTTATAGTAAAATCTGCTTTAAAATTTTACAAATTTTATTTGGCCTCTTTTCTTTCTATTTTCAAAAGCTTTGAAAGCTTACTTTTAATAATTTTTTATTGTCAGCAATAAGAACAAAGACAAAAAATGTTGAGTCGTTGTTAACTAGTGGTTTTAAGTTTTTAATTATTCAGGCCACAAAGCTTTCACAAAAGCTCAGAAGGAAAAATGCTCCTCTGTAATATAAAAATTTCCGTACTTTAAGTATTTTATTTATATATAATATGTTATTTGGTCTCTTTTAATTCCGTTATTAAAAGCTTTAAAAGCTGACTTTTCATATATCTATATATATATTTCTTTTTGCTTTCAGCAATAATAACGAAAATAAAAAATAGGAAGTGGCTGTTAACCAACGGAATGAGTTGATTTGAAATTTTTACTTTTTCAAGACACAAAGCTTTCATAAAAGCTCAGAATCACGAACCCAGTGAAAACTTTTTTCTTTCATCCTTAAAGCACTTGCTTGGAAGCTTTGTGCAAACGAAAGCTCTTAAGTTTTTGTCACCAGTTTAGTTTTCATTAAAGCTTTTTCAAAGTTCTAAAATTTTTTTCTTCCTAAAATGTTTCTATTTATCTTTCAATTTACTTTTTCAAGACACAAAGGTTTCATAAAAGCTCAGAATGAAGAACCCAGTGAAAACGTTTTCCCTATATCTCTAAAGCTCTTGCTTGGAAGCTTTGTGCAAAGGAAAGCTCTTAAGTTTTAGCCACCACTTTAGTTTTCACTAAAGCTTTTACAGTTTTCTAAAATTTTTTTCTTCCTAAAATGTTTCTATTTATCTTTCAATTTACTTTTTCAAGACACAAAGCTTTCATAAAAGCTCAGAATGAAGAACCCAGTGAAAACGTTTTCCCTATATCTCTAAAGCTCTTGCTTGGAAGCTTTGTGCAAAGGAAAGCTCTTAAGTTTTAGCCACCACTTTAGTTTTCACTAAAGCTTTTACAGTTTTCTAAAATTTTTTTCTTCCTAAAATGTTTCTATTTATCTTTCAATTTAGATTTAGATGAAAGCTCTTTAAAGTCAGCTTGCACAATGAATTAATTCCTGTTAAATTTTGTTCGGCAGAAAACGTTGTATTTTGTCATTTTTAACTAAAATCCAATTATCTACCTAGTGTTTGCGCCTAAAAATATGCCACAAACAAAAGCGCTCTAGCTATTTCAAGTTTTCAAAAATAAAACACGCTTCTCTTCATCAATGCTTAACAACCCCTTTATGGTTGCCCTTCTACTTACATTGCACATCGAGCAGCAGTGATGCATTTTGGCGTATCTTCAACGTCGGATGCTCCATAACGCACAGAATGCGAGCATTGTGATGGGCACGGTAGACAGCCGGCAAGCGGGCCTCGCTTTTCGCGCCGCCATTGATTTTATATGCGTTTTTGTCCTGAAATGAGAAGAACACAAAAAGTTGCATGAAACCAGTGAGTAGTGCAAAGATAAACAAAGTACCGAAAAACAAAGAGAACCATAACACAAACAACACATACACACACACACGCGTGCTCGTGGGTATGTAGGCAGTGGCATGTGTGAAAATACTTTTGGTGTTGGGTAAAAATTTTCGAAAACATTTCGTATGCAGTAAAAAATTTACATAAAACACGCTGAGGCCACCTACGTTGCGCGTACCCTGCACCCCCGGCTCGAACCGCCGCTTCGCTTTTGGACTAACATTTGAGGTGTTTGCAAAATCTACATACTCTTCAGCACGCACGCTCATGCATTGCAACACTTTGGTGCCACATGTGCATATCACAGACACACGCCCCCACATGCATGCTCTAAAACCAGGCGCATTGCAAAATGCCAGTGTTGCATTTTTAAGGCGAATTCCTGTAAAGCCACATAAAAATGCAACGAAAAAAGAAAGCAACAAGAAAAAAAAATAAAGCAAAGCGAGGGCGTGCAGGAAGCTGAACTTCGTGGCGAGGTGGCGGGCGCAAGGTTGTGGCGCCAAATGAAAATAAATGACAGCGTTGAAATACTTTTGGCAACAGTGTTGCATTTTTCATGCTGCTGGTTGGTGTGTGTGTGGGTCCTTTGAGAGCCGTTGGTATGGAAATTTAACAAAAGCCTAGCAAGAGGCGTGAAAGTGTACCGCTTAATGTCAGGCGTATATTTTTTTCACAGCATGTAAATAAATTATGGCACCGTGAGGAATGAGAGCAAAGTGAAAGCGAATGGTGGTGAGCGAGTGCAATAGGGTATTAAGTGAACGGCGGTGTTCAGTGAGTGCGGAAAACAAAAATGAATATGTGCATGCCAGACACAGTAGTTTTTAGAGCTAACGGTAGTTCAATACAAAAATTCAAAGACTGCCGTAAAATATCATAGGCGCTGAATTTAATTGAATATTAGTAAAATGACCCAGTGGCTGTTCCAACAAGCATTGAGATTGTGCTGAGTAAAACTGAGGCGCGCTGAATGATATAATCTACCAAAAACTTAAATTTTTATAGCATAAAAAGAAATATTAAACGATGAAATGAAAATGTCTAAATATTATTTAATATACATAATTGCCTACCTTAGATACTGAAATTCAAAAAAAATAATAAATTTGACTCAAAGTATGAGCTGAATTGCGCTGAATTTAGCTGAATAGCGGTGCGTTGCCGCAGAGGCTGCTCCAACAAGCATTTGGATTACGCTGAATGATACTGTGGCACGCTGAATGATATAAACTACCAATAAATTACATTTTTATTGAAAAAAAGAATATTTAAAGACGAATTGAAAGCGTGCAAAACATAATTCAATATAATTGCCCAGCGTGGATACTAAAACTCAAGGAAATAGTAAGTTTGATTAAAATTAGCTCAATATTTAATTTTGCGGTCATTCATAAAACGATTCGTTCGCTGAATAAAGCTAAATTTGACTGAACAGCGGTAAGTTGCCCCAGAGGCTGCTACAACAAACATTGCGATTGCGCTGAATAAAACTGACGCGTGCTGAATGATATAAGCTACCAATAACTTATATTTTTATAGCATAAATAGAAATATTTAACGATGAAGTGAGAACGTTCAAAATATTATTTCATATAATTGCCTACCTTAGATACGGAAATTCAAAAAACTAATAAATTTGACTAAAATTATGAGCTGAATTGCGCTGAATTTAACTAAAAAGCGGTACGTAGCCCCAGAGGCTGCTCCGACAGCCATTCTGATTACGCTGAATAAGACTGTGGCGCGCTCAATGATAAAAACTACCAATAACTTACATTTTTATAGCATAAAAAGAAATATTTAACTATGGTATTTCGTGCGCTGAATTTGGTTAATGACTGTATTGAAGTTTGCCTGGCCTCTCTGGCTTCTAGAAATATTAGTTCGCTTAATAACTGCACTTAATCGTGCTCAATAAGATATATTTTGCAAATTGCGAACACCTGCTTTCAATTTATATTTTTTTGTCCGCTGAATTGCATTTACTGCAGCTGAATTGCCCTGCTTTCATATAGAAGCCATGTATGTTTTGTATTTAAATATTTTTTTAATTTAAAATCAACTGGTTATCAATTCAATTTAATTAAAAGCTATTTGGTATTAAATTACAAAATGTATTATATAAAGTTTGGATATATTTAAGTTTTTGTTTGTGCTTTTGTTTTAGATTGTTTGTTGGTGCAGCTCGACATTGAACCCGTTGCTTCACCACAATGCATTTTCATTTGTTAAATTCACCGAGCTACAACCGCAACCAAACAATTTGCGAAAAACATATACTCAATTACATTCAAGACAATACAATGAATAGTGAGTACGGGTAGAGTTTCACCTAATATCGGTTGCAAATGGAACGCATTGGAGTTGTGACAAAAGGTTCATGTGGTTTGCAGTATATATAATTGGTTGAGCGAAGAGGAAGAAGATATGAGTTTGGGTCGAATTTGAGTAAGTTTTATGAAAACCTTGTGATTGGTAGAAGCTCTGATTGTTAAAACTTAACATACTATATATATTTAAGCTCTAAAGCAATAAAAATAAGCCTTGTGAATATGGGCGAAAAAAATTCAGTTTGAGTTATTTTAAGCTGAGTTTTTTCGAATTGCAGAGTGAAACAGAGCTTACATCTAAGTCCATGAACTTACTAAGGGAGTAAGAGAGTGGCGATTAAAAGCCAAGAAATATGCACGACTGAGAGTAAACTGCTCGAAGTCAATTATTTTCTAGTGAAATTGAAGCTTGTTTGGCTTCTTAGGCTGCCAGATGAGCATCCAACATATTGAAAAAGGATACCTTTCGCGAATTATACATTTTGAATGGAAGCTTAATTGATATCATCTAAGGGCATCAAAAATCTCCAAAACATGTTATAACTTTTTTTATGATACGTCTTAAATAATGGAATAATGCCTTCTAAAACCAGAGTACTGAAGATCTCTTTATGGTATAATAAGATGTTATCTTAGTCTTTGAGATTTTACTTTCTCTCACAAGCTGTTTTGAGAGTGTAAATGTTACCATATAGTATTCTAGACTTCAAACCTAAGAAATTATTAAAGAGTTTAGATAAATCGGTAGATTAGGAAAGCATATACAGATCTAAGGTATTTGAAATTTCGTTCTTACGAGACTAGAAAACTGAATAGCTAGAACATCGTCAAAAAATGCGAATATCTGGTAGTACGTAATGGCTCTCTTCACGTAAGATCACTTGGAAGAATCGTTATTTTTAAAGATTATGAACACAGTGAAAGAAGTCCAGCTCTGATTACTGTAGTCCAAAGAATATTAGTCGGGTATTATTGACTACGAAATGATCTATGATTGACAGCGTCGTGTCATCTTCGGTTTCCGAATCTAATATATCCTTGCATACCAAACTCATAGATTTCGCGGTTGGCAACTTAAGCTCTTTTTTTGCTATTTCAATAATTAGAAAACTCAAAAGAATCACTCGCTACATGTGTACACCCAAAGTACCGGCTCAGTCACCATTAGGCAAGAAATTTGCTGAGCGAGTGCGCTATTTTTGAGTTAATAGACTTTATGCTACCATTCAATCTCTTCCTGATGGGTCAATAACCCTGACATGCCAAAATATGTATACATTTATATTATGTATATTATTAAATTCATTGAAATGGATTGAGATTCTAATTTGAGCACCTTGTCAAGACAACGTTTGTCCAGACAGCGTCGTTGCCACAGATTTGTGGCCAACTATGCCAAATGATTTGTTGCACGTAGCAAAACGTTGCTAACTGACAGCTAACAAGTGGCGTGAAATGCTTAGACACATTGCATACATATGACTAACTGTATACATATACAAATATGTATATAGTTGCGTACTCATGCAAAAGTAAGCGCTTTAATTGACTGTTTCAGCGGCAAAAGTGTGCGTTAATGGAAAAATAATGAAGTGGCAAGCCATGAAAACTAATAAATTAATATGCAAGCAAGTGAAAATCATAGAAAGAAAAGTAATAAATTTCTATTTAGACATATTAAGCGGGAATAAACTATTCTCATAGTAATTTTGTTAATAGAAATATTTTCCCCATACATCAGCTTAGCATATACTTTGGCTCAATTAAAAGTTTCCCAACAATAATTAAATGAAATATAAGCGAAATATGCTGTAAAGAGGTCACTGATGTACGAGCTTATAAAACTTAGGGGATATTGAAAGCAACAAGCACAGATTCAGCGGTTAGCTGAGTAAAAAAATATACGCAAACACATGACTACATAAGTATGCGTATATTTGAGTCAAACTTTTGCTTATTTTCTACGAACTTATCCCTTTCATTCAGTAAAAAAATACAGTTCTCCTATGTTGCACGTTTGCTTTTAGGTTCCTTCAGTGGCAGGCTATATATATAATACTATGCAAATTAGTCACTTTATATAGCCATTTATGCATACAATCAAGCGACACATTCATGGATAACCGCACATATACTAATGCAAATATATGACTTTACATTAATTTTTATATACAAGTACTTATATATAACCATATATGTATATAAAAGTCAAACAAGCCACATACAAGGTCGACTGCCAGTTTCGTTTACCACATACATGTTAATATGTATCTAAGTCCCAGTATGTGCACTTTCATTTATGAGTTAACTCTTTATATGCGCATAAAGACCGTGCTGCGGTGACGTCCATTAAACTCTGCTTGACTCTAGTCCATTCAACTGTCTATCAGCTTGAATATGAGCAGGGTGGCTTGTATAGGTTCAAATTTTATGTGCATATGTATTCGAAAAGTGGTGTGTAAATAAATATGGATCAAAAAGGCATGCCGGAATTCTTACAAAATAAAAAAAAATGGGATTTTAAATGTAAAAATATATATTCAGCTAAACCTATAAATAAAAAAAAAATTGGGGTTTTAAATGTAAAAATATACATTCAGCAATGTCAATACCAATTCAGCCGACCAATTAAGGCTCGAAATAATTCTCATTTAAGAAATTTTATTAAGATTTCATAATATTAAGCTATTCAGCTACAATAAAGCTAATTCAGCAGCATGTTCTTTATGACAACAATCTTATAAATTTCTAATGTTTCTTATGATAAACGTGCTTACACTTTATTCAGCTGCTAAAATTGTTTGCTAAAGCTTTGCATTCAATAAGAAACATTTTATGCTATTTTCAATTCAGCAACTATTATTCATATTCGACAAAAAACTCTATCTGCAAATTTAGTTGTAGTTACATGTACGAAATATATTTATATTCGTTTATGCAATGTTAAAGTGCTGAATCGATTGCTGACAAGGGAGTTCGAAATAAGAAAAATAATGTTTATTTTGTTCATGTACAAATCAGCAACTATTCTTCCTTTAAACACGGATAATAACTTTAATTGAGTTTGGCTGTATGTGCATTTTACGTGCATTAAATTTTGAACTAAGCGCACACTTCTAAGTAGTTTTTATTAAAAATGGCTTAAATATTACTCTATTACATCAATACAACTGTATTCAGCGCTTCAAAAATATAAATATTTAAGCTTTACTTTAATTCAGCAAATGCGTCTCGCTGTTTAATGCATTAGCTCCAGTTTAATGTATTAACATTGCTCTTTGAAATCTTTTCAACTATATTCAACCATACTCAGCGCTCTAAAATACACCTATTTAAACTTTACTCGAATTCAGCAAATGTTTTTCGCTGTGCAATGCAATTAGCATCAGCATTATATCGTTGTGTCATAATTTTACACCATTTAAAAGGCTTGCTTTATTACCCAGCTAACCTAAAATAATAAACAGGATATTCAGCTGATTTAGTTGTAAACAAAGCTTACATTTTTGACATAAATTTTTTAATTATACATGTAAATCATATTATATCCAATTTAACCTCAATTCAGCAACATTAAATTGTATTCAGCGCATTATTATCTCAATTTAGCAACGTAAAAGCGTATTCAGCGCACCATTATTCTACATTAATTTAAAGATTGGCTTATTACTTAGTTGACATATCAAAAATATACTCAGCAGATTAAGTAGCGAATTCAGCACTAAGTTTTCATATCCAATAGTTGTAGTGACAAACGAAATATAGATTATTTCAAACTTAATATCTATTCAGCAATATAAAAGGTTATTCAGCGTGCTATTTTTAAACAATTTTGTACATATAAGTTAATGTACGACTAAAATCCGAATATTTGCCAGAGATTTTATGATAAAGTACTACAACTTGTTACTTAGAGTAGTATTTGCTACACGGTTTGTAAGCAAACATATATTCGTGCGTATGTCTATGTATTTATCACATTATGTCCGTATCTTTATGTAACGATAAGTAACACACGCACATTGCCGCACAGCTCGCTATTTACACTGCTGTGTTATAAAATAAATAACTAGTCAGCCATTGAATACGCACTAACTGGGACATAACGGACATAAAAATTTTCTCGAAAATTTGTTACATTTACATGGCAATTTAAAGTTTATACCATATATTAACACAAATTTGCTGTAAAATGGAAATTCTTGTTTACGAACAGCTACGTAAAGTAATAACTAGCCGGACATGATAGTTTATGGCACAGGCGCGCAGATACACACACAGTCACGCGAATGCTTGTGTGCTGATGTAAGTATAAGTAACGGACATCCTCCGTATTTATTGACATGCCATGTGTCCATATATCCATCAACTGCATTCAGTAACGATAACTAGCAAATGATTCGCAACAACCGACGGCATCGCCTACGATGCTTCTACATTCACACGCACACAATCATCGAAGCAAGTACTTATGAATTTATATAGAAGTTAGTACACAATCTCTTCATTTCAGCTTTTTGCATGCGTTTAGTGAGCGCAAGTGCTGTTGCAATTTGCACATCCGCTCGTAAGTTGCTAGTACATACAATCTCTGGTGCGGTTGATAGTTCATTCAACTGCTTTATTGCCACTTAGTTGTTGGCAATTTAAATTTCCAACTTCTACAATGAAATTGTATGGTTTTTTGCATATTCAAGACGCTAACAAAAGCAACAATTAAGAGCATGTTATTTGAAGTAGTCTTTTCTAATATATGTAGGATAGACTGTTGGGGGCGCCATTGCGTATGAGTAATGCGAATAAATGAAATGCTTACATAAATAGATATATAAAACGGAGGGAGCAATACTTTGTGTCTTGTTGCTATAAGAGTAAACTAATCTTTATGTATATATACATATGTCTAGTATATGCATACAGAAGCTTAATGTAAAAAGTTTAGTGCTGCTTTAGTACTTAGGTTCCCTTAGCTGAAATTAATTCGCTAAGCAAAGTACTTAAAAAACTGTAAATAAGTAAAAATTCAGCGCGCACTAACCACAGGTTATGCATGCTTCCTACAAACTATTTTCGCATAAAAAAAAATTTAATTCAGCGCCAGAAAACTCAATTCAGCACATTTTTAATTTATAAAAATATATATTTTATGGAATTTCAGTGCTTTGAATATTAATTCAGCAACCTTTTTTTTATATATATTTGCAGCTTTTAATATATATCATATGAGGAGAAAAAATTTGCCAATATATAATAATTCAGCGCTCAATAAACACGGATTGGGTATTTTTCATCAAAACAATTTTTATTACTAAAAGATGTACAATTCAGCGCCATAAAAGTCAATTCAGCACAACTTTCTTTGGTAAAAATGTATTAGTGCAAATTCAATGCTTTGAAAATTATTTCAGCAATTATTTTTTTTTAGTGAATTTTCGGAGCTTATAATTTATTTCAAATATGTATCTTTCATTTAACTAGTTAAGCTAAGTAATAAAAGGGAGCAAAAAGAATAGCAAATAAGTGATAATTCAACCGACACTAAGCTCTTGTTTTGTATATTTCGCAGAAGCAGTTTTTTTAGTAAAAAATGTGCAATTCAGCGGAAGAAAACTCAATTCAGCGCAACTTGTATTAATTAATATATATTTTATAGAAACGTACAGCTTAAAATTTGTATTAAGGAAATAGTTTTCTTACGAAATTTTGCAATCTATCAAATATCTTTAATTTAATTCGCTAAGCTAAGTAATAAAATAGAGCCAAAATAATTGCAAATAAATAATTCAGCGGACACTAATAACCTGTTTTGCATTGTTCGCTGAAGCCATGCTTCTAGTAAAAAAAATTAAATTCAGCGCAAAAATACTCAATTCAGCACAACATTAATTGACTCATTAATACTTTATATGAAGTTACGCATTCTCGACGAACTTACCATCATATTGGCCATCAGATAATCAAAAGATTCCAGACCTGATAGATTTTTTCATTGTTGGCAAAATATCCCGGAATTATTTGTCGATCCATCAGGGTTATGATCTTAACTGGGATCATTCCCCAATCTATTTAAGCTATAGTGAAACCGTCATCTTTAAAGACAAAACAGCGGCCTTATACAATAAACGTACAGACTGGGAATATTTTAGAACAATGATGGAATGTTACGAAAGTAAATATGACTCTATATTAAATATAGACCAGATGGAATCTGAAATTTTACACTTTACAACAAGTATACAACACGCAGCTTGGAAAAGTACACCGGAATTAAAGGAAATTGCTGTAAACTCTCAATATCCTAATAATATAAGGGAAACTATTAAATTAAAGAGAAAGCTACGACGTAAGTGGCATCAAACTCGTTGCCCAGCTGATAAATCTATTTTAAATAAAGTCTCTAAAGATCTTAATCGGAAAATTAAGAGGTTCAAAAATGAAAGTTTCACAAAATATCTTCGTTCCCTAAGCAATGGAAAAAATTCCGACTACTCTCTTTGGAAAAGCTGTAAAAGACTACAAACACCAGAAACTCAAGTATGTCCCATTAAAATAAGTGCTGATAGCTGGGCCAGAGACGATTCAAAAAAAGCAGAAGTATTTTCGGATTATTTAGCAAAAATATTCTCCCCATATGAAACACACGTTGATTATCCTACTGCTTCCAGTCAAGAGAACGAAAAAATTCCATGTTGCACAAGCAGTGAGCTAAGTGAGGAAATCAAAAACCTTAAAAACAAAAAATCCCCCGGTTACGACCTGATTACTGCCGAGGTTCTAAAACAGCTTCCTCAAATAAGTGTAGTAAAAATTACCAACATTATTAACGCAGCTTTTCATCTTAAATACGTGCCAACTTATTGGAAAATTGCTGAAATTATCATGATTCCAAAGCCAGGAAAACCAGGATATGATGTATCATCTTACAGGCCCATATCACTTCTACCGATAATATCGAAGCTATTTGAGAAAATTCTCATAAAACGTATCAATAAAATCATTGAACGAAAAACCATAATTCCAGCGCATCAATTTGGGTTTCGAGCCAACCATTCTACGATTGATCAAATCCACAGGATAACACACGTTATTGAAAAAGCCTTTGAGGAAAAAAAATTCTGTTCTGCCGTGTTTTTGGATGTTGCAAAAGCGTTTGATAAAGTTTGTCACAAAGGACTGCTTTCGAAACTGAAACTAATTTTACCGAAACAGTATTATGACATCATAAAATCGTATTTATCTGATCGCTACTTTCGCGTTAAACAAGGGGACAAATATTCTGATCTTAGGGAAATAAAAGCAGGAGTTCCACAAGGTAGTGTGTTGGGCCCTCTTCTTTATATTCTATTCACGCACGACCTGCCAATAGACTGCAATTATACAACAGCCACATTCGCAGATGATACCGCGTTGCTTGCTGCTGGTAGTAGTGAACACGAGTCCACTAATAATCTCCAAAAAGCTGTAAATAAAGTCGTACAATGGGCAAAGAAATGGCAGATAAAGCTGAATGAAGCTAAGTCTGTACACATTGTTTTCACATACAACAAGATACAGTACTTACCAATTTTCATAGACGGTGCTCGAATACCGTACTTTAATTCCGCTAAATACTTAGGAATGACGCTTGACACTAAGCTACGGTGGAAAGTTCATGTAAAAAACAAACGTAAGGAGCTGGACATGCGACTCAA
>CM050323.1:60770362-60801164 GCA_027475135.1 Bactrocera correcta | reverse complement strand
TTGGTTGATTAATATTTTATAAAAATTCAGGGTGTTCAGACATGTATTCAGCAAATGCTTTTTAAAAGTAAAACTCTAGCTAACCTTCTGAAAGTCATATTTAATTGTCTGTAGAGTAAACTGTTAACCTATTTAGCGGTTCTGTTCCTTTACTCGACCAAAAGTAGACAGAATTTTGAATAGAGAACTTATAAGACTATATTCAAAATTTGCTTATTGAACTTATTGAATATAGCTATATCAACAGATTGGCTAAAAATAAAATTACTTACTAAAAGATTATTGGTACAACCCTTTACATTCAAGGGTTTCGCCAGCGATTCAACTGTAACAAGTTATAATTGTTATTTTAAAATAACTTAAATATATTAAATGTGCCATTCAGCGGCTCGCATTTCAATTCAGCACAGTTTTATTTTAAAGAGTATAATCTTTGCTTTTTATTTTTCAAGCCTTTCAGCGGCTCACATTTCAATACAGCGCAATCTTAATATCTATCAACTTCATTCTATACTTCATAACTCTGGCAGCTTATATCATTAATTTATTAATAATATTTCCCTACTTACCTTGTCATTCTTCACTTCTTCCAGTTCCAATACTTCAGCGGACACTTTCTGCGCATGTCGATCCACGCCGGGACTGAGTAACACCTCCCACGTAAGTGTCGGTTTGGGATTGCCACCTTCACTTACGCAAGCCAAATTCAATTCGGAATTCTCTTTGACCGGTACAAAAATATTGCCTGCGTCTAGGCGCCGTGAATCGATCAACAAATACGGTGGCTTCGGGCGATCTACAAGCAATTAAAATTACACAAAATTAATTGGAGTTGAAATTTCAGTTTGAACGCTGCTTTATTGCTACAATAACAGCAAAGAGTTGTCTTAAAATTATAAGAAGGAATTTAGAAATGTGAAATCAGGGAAAGAAAAGTTTCGGAAGCGTATCTTTTTGGCTTTGCTTGATGAGGCTAGAAAAGAAGACACTCATAAGTTACATGGCGGTAAGCCTGCGGCGGTGGTTGTGCAATATTGACAGGCGCCCAAAAAGTATGTCAGCCATAAATCTTGCTAGGTTAGCTATAGAAAAGCTTCGGGTATAATTTTTGGTCATTTAGAAAGTTTTTATGGCTCACTTTTAATTTAATGTTTTTTTTTTTTTTGATTGCAATCCACAAGTTTTCAAACTTCAGGGTTTTGGTGATGCCGTTTTTGCTGCTGTTGTTTATTTGTTTCCAAGCACTGGGAAGCGTGGAAAAGAGAGGGAACAAGTAGGCGCTTAATGCGGCTACTAAATCCAACCAGCCATTCATGGAGACACCCCGGATTTTTACTAACTCTGCTCGGCACACAAACTGGAAAAACTTTTCATGTTTTTCTCTTTTTTTTTCAGTCTCATTTTGCAACTTGTACTTGAACAAGAAAAGTTTTCGCAACATGCCGGCACAGCGCGATTGTATTCGCAACAAAATGTGTATGGGTGCGCTCATTGGCGCTGCCATGTTCTTTGCCGCGCTATTTGTGTCATTAACAACAACAGCAATGCTCGTCAGCTCTACGCGATGGCTCAAGCGTTGACTGGACAGAAGTCAGCACCAAGTGGCGCCAAAGTGCACGCTGTAGCCAACTTTTAATTTCAGGTCATTTCATTCAGCTACAGCAGTCAGCATGAGAGATTGAGGTCGGTTGAGGGGTCTGTTTTGAAGCTGAGCTAGAAATATGGTGTCTTTGAATACATTGCGAAAGATTTTGTGCAAGATTAATGAAACTCGCCGAAGAATTTTTTCAGCATAATTTTTATTTAATTAAAAAATATTGTTTTCGCAGTAAAACGTAGCCTGTTATGTTATCCAAAACTTCAGCAAATATTATTTGAATTAATTAATTTTTATTATAATATTTAAATTTCTAGCTTGAATACAATTAACGGCTATTCAGCGAAGGTAGAAATACTACATTTTTGTAATTATTTGATTTTATTTTAATATATTTAACTCAACTTCTTTTATAATATTTAAATTTGTAGCTGAATACAATTAAGGGCTATTCAGCGAAGGTAGAAATACTACATTTTTGTAATTATTTGATTTTATTTTAATATACTCAACTCAACTTGTCTTATAATATTTAAATTTGTAGCTGAATACAAATAAGGGCTATTCAGCGAATCTAAAAATGCAACACTTTTGTAACTCTTTGTCTTAATACTTAAAAAATCAAATTCAGCGCCGCGCAGGAATTCAGAATTATTATTCAGCGTGCTTGCTGATAATATATTCTATGTTCTCCTTATATATTAAATGATTATCATAGGCTTGGGAACTTTCTAGAGGTAACTCTTGCTGAATATTTCTATTCAGCTTACTTCAGGGCCTGCCACTTATTGCCTTACCGCCTTAAGAAATATGATATGTATACTATAAAAGTATTAGGCAACAGTAGCTTCTTCGCAGTAAAAAAAAGTTTCCGAAACAATTTTTTAATTTAGTGTTCAGTTCCCTAAAATGGTCTAACGTATAAAGTGTTGTACAAGGTGATACATTTAGTTGCACCAGTCAATCTCTCAATCAGGCAAAAGTAATTCAGCGGCCATGGAATGAAGAGCTGGCAATAAGCTGTGGCTTTATTTCTCGATATGTTATTTTAAAACTATTATATTCCCGTATTCAGCGCAATTCAGCGCATTTCTGCGCATGGTTCCTACATATATACCATAAACTTAATTCCAAAATATCTTCGAGAAAAATACAATCAGTTCATCGCTTACAACAAATTATTAACATTTCTGTCAGTGCAGACGACGAACAAACATTCGCCCAAAGTTCATTCATTTAGGCTGGCCTTAAAATGACGTAGTAAAATCCACGCAGATGACTACTTAGCGGCTATTATGCTGGTATTAACAAAAACTTGTGCCTTTCGCGATACTCTCCTCTCGTATAGCACTTACGCGCCACAGCCATTACTCAACTTGAATCTCCGCTTCTTTAGTATACTCAGCGCCACTCTCTTTCCTACTCTCCACACACATAACGCAACATAATTCACTTTGATACTCACCTAATACTACTAATTTGACGGGTCTCGCATTCTCCGTGTATCTGCGCGAATTCTCCGCCTCGCATTGCCACTTGCCATCGTCCTCGAGCATAACATTTGTGATGGTGAGCGCACCATTTGGCTCCTTAATGAAACGATAATCGGTGGCGCGTGAGGTGCGATCCATGGCATGTACCACCTGCGGATTAAAGAGAAGCGAAAAAGTTGTGAGTAAAAGAAGAGGCATATAAAATTGCATAAAACAAACAGTAGAGCCGGTATAAGTGCCGGAATTAGTAAGTGTGTGAAAATTCGAGGGGTCTCACTACCGCTTTGTCGCTCCGCACTGAACACTTGTATATTTGTATGTGGGTGTGGCTGTGTCGAGGTACGTGGGAAGCATTTAAGGCCGTAAACTTTAAGTCGTTTATGAGCTGCGTTAATACCGCTGTGCACAGAATATTTCGCTTGTTTGTGTTTTTGTAGCGCGACTTAGTCCTGTCACTGTTTATTTGTTGCTTTATTTTTGCTCATTTTCGTCCATTGTTATCTGTGTAACTGCAGTTGGTGGCGCTTGTTTTGCGAAAGTCTTTAGTTTATTGTGTGCAATTGCGCACTTTGCATAACTAAATAGTAATTACTGACGCTGGCATTAGTATTCAGCTCGCAAGCACCGAAAATTATGCATTGCGTAATATTCTCTCGAACTTTTTGGCTTAATTTAGTCTAGTATTTTTCAGCTCAATGAGCGCTTTTAAGCCTTTTGATACAGCCAAGCGTCGAATAAGCTAGTGCTAGACTTAGTGTCGTTTACGGGATTCTTGTTAAATTTTATAAGTTTTTGTACACGCTTGCATATTTTAGTGAGCTGAATAGCTGTATTTGAAAATTAATTCCAGTGTTTGAGGATCAAATTTTTACTTCAAACTAAAACTAACTGACAATATACGCTTTCAGAGCAAAATAGTTTTTTAACAACTTTAGATTATTAAAAAAAAACGTTAAAATATTATTCAGCGCTTATTATCTGAACATAAGAGTGATATTTAAGCTGCAAGGATATACCTCATTTAATTTTTAAGCAATTCAGCTGCTTTAGATATAATTCAGCGCATTTTACGTTGCATGAAATTTACGCATATTTCTTAGAAAAGCTTCAAAGCTTTGGTGAAAGCAAGTCAGCCATAAACATTATGCTTTTTAATTCAGCGCAGCAAAAACTTGTTTGTGGATTTTGAGACGTTCTGTACACGGACGTCGTACACGAAATTCAATAATTGGAACATAATATGAATCAAAACAACAATGACAAGTATAAAATAAAACTTGAGAAGATAAAATAGCTCTTTAGCAATTTGAGATTATCAAAAAAGAACTTTCAAATGGTATTCAGCGCTTCTTACGCCAACATAAGAGCCACATTTAAGCTGCTAATATGCACTTCATTCAATTTTTAAGGAATTCAGCAGCTATAAATGTTATTCAGCGCAGCAAAGAATTGGTTGTGGATTTTGTGACATTCTATACACGGACGTCGTACACGGAAGTCAATAATTGGAACTTAGAACTTTTCAATGGTATTCAGCGCTTCTTATCCCAACATATGCGCGATATTTGAGCAGCAAATATGCACTCCACTAAATTTTTAGGCAATTCAGTTGTTATAAATGTAATTCAGCGCACTTTAAGTTCTACGAAATCATACAAGAATTCTTAATCATTTAATACTTTTAAATTCTCCGACTTCTTAAAAAAAAGTTCGCAAATTCAGCGCTATATGACGCTATATATTTCATGTTTTTTTACACTATCTCAATCAAATTTTCGCAAATTTAACATTTGCATTAAAGCTCGAAATTTACTTTCTATATTTGAAAAATTTTTCAAATCGGCGAATTTCAGCTGCCACTTTTCGCATTAGCATTTTAAACAGAAATATAAATGGAAATTGTATTTGCCTCAAGCGTGAAATCCCCGCGCCTTTTCAGTCGTTAGCGCCCATGTAATCTGCATACGAGTATGACTATGTGCATTAGCCTTTGGCGGTGAATTTTGATAAGCCGCATTAGCGCAAATCGAATTAAAAAATTAAATTAAATTCTATTTATTTTTAAATTGAAATAAAATAACTTAATTAGTTAGAAATTTTAGAAACCCAATATATAAATATATGTGAAGGGTATTATGCAAATGTCTGTTTCAGAAAAATCGATAGAAAATCGTATAAAGGTATCTCGTATTTGTAATATACATACATTCAACTACATATAAAATCAAAAAATGTCTATTTTCCCGTTGGCCCTTTAAATCTAAATTTGACGTACATTTTTCTTTTTGTGATGCCATAAAATGCTGAATTTGCTTGTAGCAAATGAATAAATTTACATATAAATACACAGCAAACGTGAGTTACGCAGTATTTACTAGAAAGAGATCAGGTTTGCATATCACACGCATGTATTTAATTTCAAATTTGCTCACAGGGGTGGAATTGTACTTAATAAACGGTAAAACCCACATTTTCGCGCTATTCAGCGCATTTAAAATGAATTCAGCGCTGATATTCATTAAAAAATTGCTTATAACAAATAAGCCATCAAAAACTTTTATTCAATGTGCTTTTTGTCATTCAAAATATATTTTGCATTTTTATTTGCGTAACAAAATTTTTTTTAAAATCAATTTTACGAATATTAAAAAAAAGTAATTCAGCTGATTTTTAATTGCAATATGATATAATATGTGATTTGCTGAATCCATACTGAAATCATTTTCACCATTTTTAACAAGTTTAGCTCAATTCAGCAGCAGTTCTTTTAATGACATATTACGTATGAGGCCAAATAACCATAGCATTTCACTTATCTGAAGATATTCAGCGGTAGCACGACCATTTCTCTGAATACAGAAATTGGTTTACATAAAAAATTTCAAGAATTTAGTTTTTTTTATTCTTAATGGCTTATAAATTTGATTCTAAAGTGCGCTGAATTAAATTGAATAAGCGTATAGGTTCACCATCTGCTCATATTACTACTCGAATGCAATCTGAGAACGAAATTCATCGAACACTATCATTTATATAATTCCAACAAAGCTATTCAGCACTGCTCTACGATTTTTTTCTGCTAATTTTTAGTTACAAGGTGTTACAATATGTAATTATTTTCGCCATTTTTAACAAGTTTAGCTCAATTCAGCAACAGTTCTTATAATAAAATATTATTTATAAGACCAAAGATTAATAACATTTCAACAATCTGAAGACATTCAGCGGCAGCTCCACCAATTAACTGTATTAAGATTTTGGTTTATATAAAGAATTTCACGAATTTAGTTTTCTTATTCTTAATGGCTTATAAATTTGATTCTAAAGTGCGCTGAATTAAATTGAATAAACGTATAGGTTTACCATCTGCTTATATTACTACTCGAGTGCAATCTGAGAACCAACTTCATCGAACAATATCACCATTTTATATCAACAAAGCTATTCAGCACTACTCCAACCTCTTCAGCAACCCGTTTTTGTTTGCAGTAAATCAAGAGAGAAAAAAATAACAAGCGCTGACAATTAAAAGTATATTCAGCACTTTTTATTACCATGTTAGCTGAGTTCTTCATTTCAATTTGTGCATACAAATATAACTTTTTATATTCAGCGTTGTTAAACAAGTAAGCGTATGCGAAATATTTACTTAATTCTTCGAACACATTAAAAGGTGTAAACCATTCAAAATAAAAGTACTTATTCAGCTACCTGTTTCAAAAGTTACATATTTTTTTAAATTATAAGTTTCAGAGATCAAACCAAATCTTTTATTTATTTTAATTCAATCAAATTTTGCGCGTATCTCTGCACAATTTAGTAGTTAATATAAATTCAGCGCCATTCAGCTATAAGGAATATGTAATTTAGCTACTTAGCCGTATTATAATAACAAATTCAGCTCTATTCAGCGCCCCGCTTATAACATTTTTATATAATTTATTTTCATATAAGAAAATTTTATACAGCTTTCTTTGTGGCATCCATGCATTTATTGTTGATAGCCATGCTGAAATTGTTGGCTGCTAAACAAAATGGCCACAAACCAAAATAATGTCCTCCAAAAAGCAGATACAGTCCGATAAGTCCTGCGATATTGATATGGTAGCGCAAATATTCGCTGGTAAGCATGTCTGTACTCACCACACATCCTGGTGGTGGCGGCATATGGCGCTCATAGCTGCCACACCACTCATTAATGCAAAATGCCCATCAATGCGTTCAACTGGAAATTTATGAGCACTAAATGTGGCGGTAACAGAGGCTGCAGCGGCGCGGACTCTATTGGACCGGCAGCGGCGCACACAGCATACAGCATATCACATTTGCCACAAGTGCAAATAACTTGCAACATGGGGTGCAACACGTATATGGGACAGCTAGCAAGCAAGTATTGCACGTTTGGATTTCTACCACAGCGGAATTCATGTTGCATACTTTTAGGCAGGCCGAGCACGGCTATGTGTTGGTCCAGCGCTTACAGCTAAAACAATACCAACAAATACTCTGTTCGTGCAATACGTGATGTTACGGCGAGTCCACTGCCTATATTTATGTGTTATTAAATTTGTTGACATTTCGCGTTTCGCCTGCTTGTTGATGCAACAGAGTGAAATGTGGCAGCAAAGCGAAAAGAGTTCAATGCCTAAGGTGTTGCGGCCGTTCAAAGGGGTGCTGCGTCGCAAGTGTGGAGCTCAAATGGTTAGACGTCAGCTTTGCTCGATATGCCGCACATGCATAAGTAACTGTATGGGTTGGTGCTGTGTGTTGCACGTGAATTTATTGGCCGTTAGCCAGCTGCTGTCAACTGGCAGCGCTGCAAAATCTACCTGTCACATGGTTAAAGCGTTAAATGAGCGTAGTAAATCGCTCTTTGCAAAAACAACAAACAACCGTTAGTTTGTGCAGTCATGTTGCGTGTATGTGCCCAATGGCAGCTCATGCCACACTTTTATGTGCAGTGACGTGTGCAATAATGTTGCGGCAGATTGATTGCGTTTCACTTGGTGACAGCGCCGCTGTTTACTAGGTTATTGGTGGTGGCACTTCGGGCTTGTGGCATATTGGCAGTTCGCATATTGGATGTGGGTGCGGTTTTGCGTTTTTCAGCGGACATTTTGCGAAAATAATAATATTAAAAAAATGTATTAACGAAATACCAATCGAATTCATGGCGCATGCGTAATCGGTCTAAAGCAACGAAGCATACTTAATAATAAGCTCATCAGCATAATGAGTTGGCTGTGGATTGCAAGAGTATTAGTGCGAATGTTTGTATTAACACTGACATGTGTGCACACGTTATATCGTCTAAATAACTTTAAAACCAATTACTGTAGTTATTTGCTCAAATATATAAAGTAAAGAAATATGCTGCTGAGAGTAGAAATACAATTCAGCGCAAAATTATTAGATTCAGCTAACAGTTGTGAGGAAAATAATGAAGAAAAACAACAAAATACCTACATTACTTCGTTCGAACGCTATTCAGCGCCTTTTTATTAAATTCAGCGCATATTTTGTTACAAAAAAAGAAATAATATTGTAAAAAGTTTGAAAGGAAGCAGGATAATAATAACGTTGGGACATGCAACTCAGCGAAAATTCATTAGAATCATCTCACAGTGTTGACAAAATTCCACCGGACCTACATTAACTCGTTTGGTCGTTATTCAGCGCATTTTTCGTGAATTCAGCGCATATTTTAAAGCAAAAAAAGAGTATAATGTAGGAAAAAGTGGGAAAGGAAGTTGAGTCTTGGTAACATTGGGGCAAGTGGCATTGACAAAATATCACCCGACCTACATTAACTCGATTGCTCGTTATTCAGCGCATTTTTCGTACATTCAGCACACATTTTCTGATAAGAGCATAACAAAAATGTGCGGTTTACTATATTATCACAACACATATGCAAGAACACAGACTTTTTGGCCGCTTAACATCGATTACAAGAAATATGCCTATAACTCTTAAATATTTCCGTTTTAATTTCAATATCTTAAGTAAACCTTGAGTAATACTAGTAATCAGAAAAGTGGAAATGTTTCACAATATATTCATAGTTAAACTATTGCGCAGCATACAAAACTTTGTTATTCAGCGCCTTCCAAATATATTCAGCAGGAGTTTTTAATCCCATAATATCATAATAACGAGTAGGGTGATCAGTTTTATTATCCAGAATAAGCACAAATAATTTATATTACGCTGAATGCTATTTGAAAACTTTTTTTTTAATTTCAAATTATATTCAGCGACATAAAAATTATTTGGGGTTACAAAATGTTGAAAATAAACGAAATTTTGTAGCCTTCAGCCGAACTTATAACAACAATATTCTGCGAGAACCATTTTAATTTCTTTCTATATCCTGTACAAAAGCTTGCTATTCAGCGCCTTATAAATATATTCAGCTAAAGTTTACAAACCAATAATGCCATGATAATGAGTAGAGTAAACGGTTTCATTACACAGTTTAAAAAAAAAACAGTTTCCAAATATTATTCAGCGCAACATAAATTATTTATAAATTATTATTTAGGAAATGTTGAAAATTAATTAAAGTTAGTAGCCATCAGCCGAACTTATAACAACAATATTCTGCGAGAACCAGTTTAATTTCTTTCTATATACTCTAGGTACCGCAATACTTTCAATTACATGCAATTCTCACTCGCCTCATCCATTGAAATCGTACTTTTTTCGGCGCTCCCTTTTCTGTTGCAAGAAGTCAATTTCTTACACAAGTTCCTTCAACTATGGCTGCATGCATCGCTGGCAGCAGATCAAATTTCACCACCCAAAACATGAAATTTAGAAGTTTTGCTCAATTTCACATTTGCCGCTCAGCGCAATGTGGCATGTGGCAAGTAACAAGTTAAGCAAAGAGGTCAGAAAAAAAGCGAACCCAATCTACGTGCCGCTCATTGCAATGTGTTGTGGCATATGAAGCAAACTGTGCGATTGGCAGCGCTCGAACCGTGCCATAAGACAAAAGCCGAGGCGAGGAAATCGAGTGCAAAGAAAAATGAAGAAAAAGGCAACATTAAAATAACTACAACAACTGTTGTTGTGCACAACGAAGGAAAATTCACGCATGCATTCCGCTTAAGTTGAGCGTAAGTTTTTGCGCTGCAGTTCGGTGTATGCGCCTGCAGTAAACTCGAAATCTGCTTCTTGCCCTTCGGTTGTGCTGCTTCTTCTTCCCTTTCTGTAACCGCTTGATTGCTGTGCATTGTTTTGCAGTTTGTTGTTGTTTTCCGAAATTTTTCGTTTTCTCCTTGGTTGTTATGCTTTTCAAGCTGACTGCTTGTTATCTGCTGGCGCATACAAAATATTGTGGCAAGTGTTGCAAGCGCATCTTGCCAAGGATGCACATAGAAAGATATATGTATGTGAGTACGGGCTTGATTTTATTTGTTGGCAGTTTTGTTGCTTGCTGCAATCGCTAAGGAATTGATGAGGCGAAAACTATTGGCATTAGATAGCGAAAACGACGAGAAGATCAGAGAAGCTGAAAAAAGCTGCTGAAGTCGTTACTAATGGTGGCATACCAATAAGGTACAGCGTCGCAACGAATTTTGTAGTTCTAGAAAATTGGTCTGTGCGCCACTTGAGGGAAGTAAAGATATCTTATATGTATTGCATAGCGAATGAAATGTATGCGCTGAATTAACTTAATTCTAGCTGAATTAATAGGAAGTAAAAATATTATCGATGTTTTGTCTCTAACATTTTAAAACGCAAGCGAAAATGGCGCTGAATTGCTTAAAGCACTATTCGATTTTTACTGAATAGCGCTGAATTGCTTTAAGTTTAATTTTTCGTTGAAGACTTCAGCTGAAATTTATGTTAAAATATTACATCAATTTAAGACATAAGAAAAACTAATTCTGTTCAAAAAAAAAAACTAGTAGGTAGTGAGTAATGCTAGTAAACTTTTTACTTTTTAGAGGTCTATATTTTTGTGCTGAATTCATTAAAAGAAGTTTTAAGCAGTATACCAAGCCAAATTAAATAAAAAAAAGTCTAATCTAAATTGCTGAATATCATTTAAGAGCACGCTGAATATAAAAATGTAAATCGGCACAGATAAATTCTTAAACATGTTAAAAATTGTTTAAAACAAGTCAGATAAGAAAAGTCCAACGTTTTTGTTAAAAAAGCTTTATTTATGTGCGCAGATTTTATTAGTAAAAAAGTAAATATGATAACATCATAATTATTAGAAGCAGTTCAATAACTGCAAGGTGCTTAAGCTAATTTCAACAAAAAGTTGAATATGCATATCAAAATTGCAGCTAAAACGCACTTACAGCAGAAACAGTGGCGCTGAATTCATTTTAAAAGCGCTGAATTGTGTTTTTACAAATAATAATATGTCTAGTACTAATGTAAATGCAATATATCTGAGCAAATAATCCTTAATTCTATAGGGATTGGAGTACATAAGTGTCAATTGGAAAAAGAAACTTCAAATATGTAAACTTATTTGACGTTTAGCGTTAGCTGAAAGCGCTGAATAAAAGACTTTAGAGGAAACTGTCATTAATTATGCGTTTAGTTAATTTTAGTTCAAAAAGGAGCAGAGATGATGCGCTGAACTCGTCTTATAATTACTAAATTGTTCATATAATTTTTTTTTAGTGCTAGCTGAAACCGCTGAATAACAAAATTATAAAAAAAATGTCGATAGATGTTGTACTGAGTTACTTTTAGTGCTTTTCAGAGGCCAGGTGCGCTGAATTGTGAAGACATCAATTAAGACAAATTGTTTTAAATTAAATTTGCAATGCTGCGCTGAATTCATCTTAAGAGTATTAAATTGCTCACATAACTTTTTCAGCGTTAGCTGAATAACAAAATTATTGAAGAAGTGCGATAAATGTTGTATTGATTTACTTGAAGTTCTAAAATTAACACAAATTATGCGCTGAATTATTAAAATAATAAATAAAATTAATATTATTTCAAGTAGAAATGAAAAACTTTTTATAAAAGTTGCGCTGAATTTAACTTACGAGTACTTAATTACACACATAACTTTTTTGAGCGTTAGTTGAGAGCGCTGAATAAAAAAACTATAAAGAAACTGCAATAATAATACTTTCGGTTCAAAAACGCGTTAAGATGATGCGCTGAATTGCTGAAAATTTAATCAAGAAATATATATTTCACAATAGAAATACCATATGTTTCAATAAAGTAGCGCTGAATTTATTTTAAGCGCGCTGAATTGCACATATAACTTTTGAAATGTAATAGTTATATACTCTATGTCTTATTGAAATATTTTTTCTCCTCTTCGAGTTATATTACTAAGTATTTTTCCTATTCACAAATCATTATTCTCATAAGCACTCTTCACATAACGACAGTCATAGATTACGATCACAAACAAAAATAATGGCATACCGCCACGAGTAGAGAAGGAAATTATTAATATTTCCATATAAAAATATTTTAAAATTTCGTATGTAGTTAACAATTAATATTATCATTTATTTACCCTCAATCTTGTACATTTCATTTATTGTCACTTCCATTTGTTTTTTGCGAATTTAATTTGCGCATGACAGACACTTTAGCTGTTTTTCTACTGACTTCCACCTTCGCTCATGTTAATTGTTATTTGCTTTATACTTATTTAATTTTTTTACCATCAGAAAATATAACTTTATTCAACTTCCATCCCTCTATACAAATACGCTACACAATATACGTCAATAGTAGCGAAAAATATTTGAATTGCGCCACAAAAATGATCTGTTGAAAAAGTTACAATAAACACAGTAGCAAATTTTCATAAAGCAACAAAAACTAACTGAAAGCAGTTAAACTATCTCCAATTATACCACAAACGTTACGTCGGCGGCATACTTTTTGCAGCCACTGTCCGTTACAATTATATTTTACCTGCCGTAGTTGGCGGCGCGTGCAGTATAAAGCCATTGCAACAACAAATTGAGCGAAAAACAAAAACGTTACAAACAAAATTCAGCCAAAAAAGCACAAAAGCTTCGTGGTGCCAACTGACCGATTGGCAAAAAGACGCAAAGGTAAATAACGGTAAAGCATAAGCGGGTGCGCAACGCCCACCTGAGCCATTATTACAGCGAATTCATTCATATTCCGACAATTTGCCATGAGTTGCCAATTCGTTGAATGCCGCCAACTTTTTCAGCCAAATTTTCGTTTTTAACCCTTGCATTGTTGTTGTTGTCGCTTTGCTGCACACAATAAACTTTTCACGAACTAACAGCAGCACAATAAAAATTATACGATCGCACAGTTTTATATACATATTTTTCATTTATTGCATTCGTTCGATGCATTCAACGCAGTTACCACACTGTAATATAACTGTAATTACATTTACGCCTCGCTGCCGCGCCGGAAAGTATGCAATATGCTCGTTTTGTTGCTAATATTTGTAATGATTTATTATTATTTTTGTTGTTTCCACATTCCATTCATTTATGCTTTGCAGTGTTTATGCTAGTTCCCCGCTGCTAGTAACAATTACAGCTTGTTCACAATTTTTGTTGACTTGTTGAAAAACTAACTGCAAATTTATTTGTCAGTAATTTTGTCGGTTTTATGGTGCACTTTTGTTTTTATTGTGCCATTCAGTCTCAATAATGATTATTATTTTCATAGTTGTTACTTGTTAACACTGGTTTCCGTGGCTTTTTATGCTATGTTCAGCGCATAAACGCCGTTGAGCATGCAACAAAGTATAATAAATAATTTGCGAAACATTTTATTGAAATTCAGATTTTTGGCGCAATTTTGTTAGAAAAATAAACAAGGTCGAAAAAGTAAATTAAAAACAAAGTGAACCAACAAGGAAGGCCGTTAAAGCTCAGGACATAGGTCCGCTCAAAGTCGTCTTGCGACGGAACTAATTCACGGATCGAAAAAACATTTTACCAACATATTCTAAACAATTTAAGCCTTTGATTTGTACAATAAAAACATCGGTTTTTTTTTAGAAATTTTAAAAGAGAAACCCCTTAAGAGAGGCAAAGAGTACTTCATGGAAAAGCTTCTGCAAAAAAGTGGAGGGTTGTCTTGAATTCTCAAAGTTCAGGCGTATTCTCGCAAATAATCTTCTCTGCTTGAGGTATTTTAGGGACGCTAATGGAAAGTGGGCCCTAAGCAGTGAAGATATATTTCGAATGCTCTTTGACGCTCACTTCCCGAACAATACTTTCTTTGTAGATATATATCTCGGAGTAGTGCACGATGAATGCGCGGCCTTTGTCGACTTTCTGGGTGTACACTACTTGAACTAAACCTCAAATACGGCATTTTCAGTCTTCTGTGCAAAGTGATTGAAACGGAATTAAGCCATGCTCGCGCTCAATGAAATGTACAACAGCATGTGTGGTGCACGGACCGTAGTGCTCCAAGCATGGCACTTAACGCCATCTTGCACATTGTGGCCGTAGACATTTTGGAAAGGGGTTCGGCTGCGAAGGTTGCTATCAGAGTTAGAGAATCTGGGTTCTTAAAAAAAACACGTATCGGAACACTCGGATATCGTCACACGCTTTGACTTTATGCCAGATCACTTGGATTATAGAATCGCCCAAACTTAACTCAGGCGGCTTCTTCTATGTCCATATACTGACAAGGGAGTTGTGGTTGGGAAGAAGCCGTTGGAGGAGATTTGCAGTGAGATTACGGATAGGTCAAAGCTTGGAGAGCAGGTTAATGGAGCGGTTTATTATTAAGAGCTCTTCATTAACGCCAGCTTCACACTTCTTGACTAGTGCAGTGTCTTTCAAGCCGCGTTTGCAGCCTCCTTCAGAGAAATGACCATTAACTCATATAGCAGAGTGGCCGAGAGTGCCTAACCTCGCTATCAATAGCATAAAGTGTCTTTGAGATAAGACTGGTATGTGTGCCAGGCCATAGCGAAATCACTGGAAATTGCAAAGCTGATGAGCTGGCAAGGCAAGGCACCCTAAAACCGCTATCGTTAGAATGGGAGCGGGTCGGCGCTATCGCATCCTCTTGTGTTCTACTACTACAAATATAGCTGGGCTTCGACCATCATATATGAGTTGTCGCAAAAGCATTTTGGCCCAAGATCAACCGCAAGAGATCTCTTGCGCTCTGTAAGGCTAGCCTCTCCCTAGTTGTGGGCATTCATGCTATAAAGCTGGGATTCTTACCAGACGCCATCTACAGAAGGTATACGAAAGAAGATCATGTGGATTTGTATTGCCTACTAAGTATTTTGCTTAGAACACAGGAGTTGGCTTCACAAGGACGTTCGCATCTTTGATCAGCCATCTTCTTCAGCTAATAAATAAAAATTCAACCGCCGAAATTTTGTATCTAATTCGAATCATTAAGGTAAAGAAGCTTAACTAGGAGGTGTATTGAATTGACTTTCAGAGAATTAACTCGCCTCCAAATCGGGTTAATTTTTCCAAAGACTCGTTTCTGTAAACTTGACATTACATAGATATATATATATTTTATATATATATATAGGCGTAAATTCTGAAAACTACTTAATTTTTAAAACTACTTAATTTACACTGGAAACTCACCTGTCCGTTTTTGTACCATGTGCTGGACGCAATATCCAAGTCCACTTCGCACATCAGCCGTATCTCGGAATGTTGCTCTGCATAAACAACTGACATTTCCTCATCCTCATACGGATTGGGCAGCACTGGACGTAGCGGCAACATGCGCGGCTCAATTGGCTCATCGTGTGAGTAGTCTTCGCTTTTGTCATCTACTGTGGCCATAGCGGTTAGGTCGTGTTCACTATTTGTACCGCTATCGAATTCCTCCACATCATCGATAATGATAATCGGTTCCTTCGGCTTACGAAGCACTTCGGCGGGCACACTAACGCTAACAGCCGAGCGTGCGCGCTTCGACTTGAGCGCGACATATTGAATGGGCTTAGCAGCATCGTCGACATGCTGATCCGTTGTTGAGTTGCGATAGATGGCGCTAGATTGAGTTTCAACAACGGGAGAGGAGAAACTAAAATCCTCGAGGGAGGATGTAGACAGCGAGGAAGAGGAGGAAACTACAGCAGCTGACGTCGACACAGCGACGTCAGTGGATGCCGAAGAAGTGGCGACTTGCGCTGACGTTTCAACTTGTGTTGTGGCGCTCGCAGTCGCCACACCGGCGCTCTCACTGCTGCTTTCACGAATTGAGCGGCGCGCCAAATGCACGCGCTCATCATTCAGTATTTCTGCACTCATACTGTCAACTTGTTCAGCAGCGTCCAAATTCAGCGCAGGCAACAATATAATGGCATCGGTGGAACGTCGTAGGCGACGTTTAATAGCAGCGTTAGTTTCATGTGCCCAGCGCTGTTTCTGCGCGCTCTCATGCGCTCTCCAAAATTCGCCAGCAGCCGGCGCGTGGTACCGTTTCACCTCTTTGTGTTGGCTTCTGTGCGCCACATGCACCCGTTGGTGTTGTTTAGACTGTGACTTCAACGACTGCGACCATTGCGCACGCGCTGCTGGCTGCTTATTATTAGTGCTCTCATGGCGCTCCTGTAAGTTGGCCGGAGTTTCAAGCGCCGAAAGCTGTTCCCTACGCCGCTGTCCAGGCGCGCCTGTTGCATCAAAGCGCGTACGCAGCGCGGCTAACTGGTGTGGCCGCTGCAGATGTTCATGTTGTTTTTGGCTATTGTAGTAATTTGATTTTGTTGCTTGACTGCTGAGCGCTGCGCCCGCAAGAGAGTGCGCAGCGTTTGAAGAGGAAAGAGTGGAGGCGTAATGGTGTGCGCCCACATTTGTCTTTGCGACGGCTACGCAATTAAATTTGGCACATTTTAGTTGTGTTTGTTGTTTTTGCTGCTCGTCGGCAGCTAACTGCGACACTGGCAGCTTATTGTCAGCTACTGACCTCCATGCAACGCTTTCGCTGCTTGTCACGCGATGTGCTGTTGATATGCTGTGACCTGTAGACGGCGCCGCTGCCGACGCAGGCGCTGACGCGGCGACAGTTTGACCGTCTCGGCGTGCGCCTGCGTCGCTGTAGTGCGGCTGTTGTTGTAGGTGGAAATTCTGTGATTTGATGATGTTTTGCTGATTTGTAATGGCAATGCCTGCAAGTGGATGAGAGCATAGAAGTGGGAGGTATAGTAAAGACTTTGGAAAATATTTTGACTATGAAAAATGTATTGAAATATATAATATTTGAAATATTTATATATACATATAAAGTTCGGTTGCTCGCTAATTATATATATAATATAAAAATCTAATAAGGATTGAGTATAACAGGCAATTAAAAATGTCTCCGGACTGTCCATATTAAAATTATATTCGTATGATATTTCTTGAGTCCTCACCTTCAAAAGGCTGGCGTATTATTTTGACAGCCATGGGAAAGCTTGTGAATTCCTTCATCCTGAGGGAAGCAATTTTTGTTATTGAGGAAAGAATTGATAAAAAATGAATTCACGTTTGGAGGAAAGAAAATACGGTTGAAGCAAAGAGTTGGATTTAAAAGTGCTTTCTTAAATTTGAACGAAGCAAAAGGAGGTAGACGAGGGCACTGGACGCCTAAAGCGGTTATTGCCAATGAAAACTTCAAAAAAGTCCGCAAAAAATATTTTGGGATGTCCGTTAAGTGAAGTTGTTTGATGTGTAAATCATATTATTCACTTGTTGGTGCAGCGCAAGCTCAGTTTTGACCAAAAATAACGAAAAGTTGATGACTTGAAGCAGTGTTTGATAATATTCAAGCGTAAGAAACCCGAGTTTTTGGGGCGGCATGTTACAATGGATGAAACATGCCTCTATCATTTCACTCCGAAGTCCAACCAACAGTCATCCGCGTGGTTTGCAAACGAAAACCCGATCCAAAGCGTGGAAAAATTTAATGGTCGGTTGCACGGCATTTTGGGTTGCATGTGGAATACTTTTTATTGACTACTTTAAAAAAGGAAGAACCATCAAAAGTGACAACGTGTAACATTATTGGACGAAATCGCCAAAAACGACTGGATTTGATAAAAAATAAATTGCTGTTTCAGCAAGAAAATGCAACGTGACAGAAATCAGTGAAAACGATGTCAAAAATTCATGAATTTGGCTTCGAACTGCTACATATCCTGCATATCCTGCAGATCGGTCAGAACACTAAGTAATTCCTGTTCTCAGATCTCAAAAGAATGCTCGCTGGGAAGAAGTTTTCCTCGAATAACAAGGTGAATGTTAAAAGCCTATTTTGAAGCAAATCGTGCTACCAAAATGGTATTAAAAGGTTGGAGTTTTGCTGTAAAAAGTGCAGCATCCTTGAAGAGTACTATGTCGAATTATTATTATTATTTTTTTTTTTTTGACAAAAAAATTGTTCTATTATGACAGCTGGGTGACTTTTTAATTGACCTCTGTCATAAAACAGGAACGCATAAAATTTAAGAATCGAAAGGATTGAGTCTAAACTAGGTATGAACTGCTGATGAAAGCCCAGAGGAATACCGTCTCTCGAAATTTTTTTGAGCTGACATTTTTTTAAGCTGACATTATTGGCCAGTGAAGCGATCTTAAATGTTAAATAAAACCAAAACTAATGCTGTAAAAATTTTTCCCTAAATAATTTCAAATATTAAAATTACAAAAAACAAAACAAAATTATATTTTTAAATTCTCTCCCCACACAATATTCTGCAAATCTGTAAATTTTTCAACCAACCAAAACCTAACCATTAAATTCAAAGCTCAGAACATTTCAAAAGATTTATTGCATTCTACGCCTTAATGCACAAATCGATTGTAAGGCAATAAATAATCGCAAGAAAGCAGCAAACGACTGCAGTCGCTCTCTAGGGAGCGGCAGCGCGCCATCCCAGAGGACAGCTGAGACTCGCCACAATCAAAGCTACAGAAACACAACGATAAATACAAAAACTAAAACTGCATGCCGCAGCAGAGTTGCCAAATGCGACTGATATTTATATAAATATTTTAGATTTCATTTTTCATGCATACAATTTATAGTTGTTGTTGTTGCTGCTGCTGCTGTTAGTGGCAAGGCCATTGCATGTCTCTGATGAATATTAATTACCATTTGAAAGCTTGTCATGCACTTGTGTAAATACTATCAGTTGCAAAGCAAATACTGCCGTCATGCCTATACACATGCACAAACACACAGCGGCAGACAGAGACAGTGCTTTACACATATGCATGTATGTGTGCGCATTTGCAGTTATGTGTTGCATCAACACTTTGCCACTGCCGAATTCACGCTAGTCTATCTCAATGTTGCACATGTCATGCAGGAAATCTATTTTGTTGTTGTTGTTGCTATCACTACTTGCTGTGCTATTAGCTTTGGGATTTTACTACAGTCTCGATATATTTCACACTGTTACTATGGGATATGCCGCAGCGCCTGTCGGTATGCAATGAACATAGTGTTTATGTATTTTACATGCAGTTACGCAGGCACAAACCGGTATATGTTATAGATTGATGCTTTTAAAGGGTGTTTATGTGAGAGTTAGACAATAGAAATACAAAACGTTTTCTAAGGGAAAAAACATCGTAATGCTGTTATAAAATTGATGCAATTTGAGAAAGCTGCCAATGGAATTTTTTTTGTTGAATGTTGCCACCTGTTGGAAAAGTGTAATTTAATTATTTTGTTTAAATGAATTATATATGCTAGAAAAAAATTCAAGTGCGTTTCAGTTTAGTTTATAGTTTGTGAGAGTTGCCACCTGTTTAAATTTCTTATTGAGCTTAATCATAATTTGAAGACAATATTACAATGGGCATACTGAAGATTAAGAGTAGTGTCAGTGAACATTTGTCATTTGGTCTATATTTTTCAAGTGTTGCCACCTGCATAAATTCGTTTTTGAGCTTAATTGTAAATTGCAGACATTATTAAAAGACGAACAATGAGTTAACAAACATTAAAAGTAATTCCAGTGAACATTTTACATAGTGTTGCCACCTGTTTGATATTTTTTTATGAATTAAAGAAAAATTTAGATTTCACTAGATTATTAAAATAAAATTGTTATTGCTTGGGTATGAGTTGCCACCTATTTAATTTTTAATAAAATTAAGTCCATTGAATGAGATATTACTACTAGGGCAGCAAAATCACTGGAATTATAATTGCTTTGAAAGATATTTTAATTTGGGGTTGCCACCTGGTAAATTTTTTTTATATATAATAAGATATTAAAATTATTGCATATAATAAATTTGAAGGAACAACGAATTATTCATACAGTGATGTCAAACAAAAAAAAATAATAACATGATTTAAAGTACCTAACGGTTTTGGGCAGAGGTGCCACTGGTTTAAAGTGTTGATAAAAATAATGAAATTAAAATATGGAAGTCGTACCAAACAATGTAAGGTTATATGCAGAAAAATTTTTAAATGGTGTTGCCACCTGACAAAATTTTTTTAGTGAATCAAATGCTACAATTGTTACAAATCTTTAATCAGTTGCTATACGAGAAATATTTGAGTAAGGCTGCCACCTGATTTTTTTTAAATATAAATTGAAAATCAATTACTTTTATTCTTTTTAGTTAAAACAAAATAATTAAAAATATTTTAATTTTAAAAATTTTAAAAATTTTTAATTAAATTAAGTTTTAATTTTAAAATTCTTTTAAAAATGTTTGCAATGTTTTTTGCGCCCATTGGCAACCACTCCAACTCTTTTATTTCCTTTATCCTATCAGACTACACTCAATAGCAATGCGTATAATTTTCATATGGCGTATGATTTACACGATGTCGTGCCATTTGAGTGGTAAGCTGTTATATGAGCTGTCTATGGCACGTACACAAACACATATGCACGCACACATATGTGCATACATTGTTGGAGCTACAAACCCTTGCAAATGTTGTCCGAACTAGTGCGTCTGAGTGCTGTTTACATAACAAAATGTATATATCCGCTTGCATATGCCTGCGTGTGTGTGTCCGTGTGCATGTCATTGAGCTTATTTAGTATATCTATGCTGATTGTTGATAAGTGTTTACACAGTTGACGTTATTATTGCAATGGAAATCAGCAAGATCACGTGTGCAAACGCGTGGCCTTCAGAGCAAACACATACACAAACACATAAATGTACTTATGCGTGGATTAAAAATTAATACTCAATATGTATGTATATACACATCTATTACATATATGAAATATAAGGCTTGCTTGGAGTCAGCAATCAGCGCCTGTATGTATGCATTATTTTTTTTATTACTGCTCTGCCATAAAAGGATTTATTGCACTTTCGGTTGCATAAGCATTAATTACACTTCATTTCATCGCGCACCCTTACTCAAGTAGATTTTTAATAAATATAGTTATTTGAAAAAACAAATAAACACGTTTTTTTAAACCTAAGATCTTATATAAGGAATTTAATTTATATAGCGAATGATTTTTGAAAAGTTATCTAAAAAATATATATTTTTAAATTTATTTAGAATTTTTTCAAACTGAAAGAAACCGCAAACAAATCTCGAAGCAAAATATTGTTTATTTGTTTTATTGCTATTACTTCTCTCTCAAAGCCTTTACTTATTTTCGAAGAAGCCATAAATTTCCCTTTGCAATTTTAATTAGTAAACGAAAAAATTTGGTTGGTGTTTTTAAAATCTTGAAATAATTCTTATAAACAATATTATTGTTTCGATCAGTAATTTTAAACATTCTATATTTATGTATGTATATTACATTAGAGCGAATCTTTCGCGTTCTCGACAAATGTTCTACGGAACATTATGAAACACTTTTGTTAAGAAACTATGGGTCTAAAACTGGCTTCGAGTCAGCGATTTTTAATGGGTTATTGGAAAAACTAGGTAACTTAGTTTTACCCTATCTCCCAAATATCATAATTTAATATAAAATATGGCCAGCAACTGAAGCAATTTCTCTGGCTTGTAGATTGCAAGAGTATATAATTCTCGGTTACGCTCGAACTTAGCAGTTCCTCACGTTTTTTAGATAACTTCATTTATATGACTGTACAACTATTGTAATGGATTTAGTTTAAATAGTGAAGAATGCGAGTGACAAGACATTTACCTAATGGAGAAAAGTTATCAATGGAAATGGAGCGCAGGAATGCTAGCAAATAATAGTAAGAGACTTAATAAAGACTCTCCAAGAGCCAATACGCACGGAAATCAAAAGTATTTTTTTCTATTTTAAGCAATAATTCCACTAAATATAGCGGATGCTTGTATTATACTTATTCAGGAAGTATACATTGTGACAAAAAAGTATCTGGAAATTGTAAATAAAACGCAAAATATTTACCAATATTTACTTTATCGCTTTCAAGGTAATCACATAAGATCTAATACACTTGTGCTAACGGTTTTTATGTCCTCGAAACACTTCTAATAAACACTTTTTACACACACAAAGTGTGAATTTTGTTGCACTCGTACCTCTTCAATTGAAGGTCAGTCATTTTCTTTAACACTTGCCTGATGATTTTCAACACTTTACCTTTCACTTTACTAATAATTTAATCGGATGAAGAGGTCGAAGGTCGTACAGAATAAGGCATGTCTTCAACGATTTCTCGACCATCTTTGAAGACTTTGTACCACTCGAAGGCTTAAATTACCAACATTCGCAACGATTTCACGCACAAAATGCGGTTAGAAATATAAAATTTGAGACAAACTCTTTGTCGATAATTTTATCCAATGTAAAAATCGCAAAGCCCTACTGAGGTGTACCGAGCTGCTCTAAACAAACTGGTCGCCAGATCACGCTCAAATTTGGCATAGTAATTTAGGACAGTCCTGCCAACTAAGCAAAATGAACCTTTTTCAAATATCATTTACCCATTGAAATTAAATTAAAATTTCCCAATACTTTTTGCCGCAATGCATATTTTGATGTCACAAGAAAATCTGTGGTAAATTTTTTCGCTTAAAGATTGTTGCTGATTTATGCATTGGCCCTCGTAATAAAACTGTATCGCAGTGGCATGCAGTAAAGAATGCGTTAGAGAGGTTTAATTTAACATCAAAAGAGGAACACGAGTTGGTTTTATAGAAGTAGCTATCAAAACTCAGCGATGGACGTGGGATCGCCCACACTTAGGTGAAAATCCATTTCTCAGGATCTACTTGACCAATTTCAATCAAATTCAGTATACACTATAGTCCTGACACAGCAAAAAAACGGTTGAAAACAGACAAAAATCCACTTCAAATAGCACTGTTTGAAATTCCATTTCGTTTTCTCAGATTCCAATATACAAATCAAGAATCATTCAATATATCTGTGTAAAAATTTTCCACAAATAGAGTCCTCACGGTATTTACACTTATAATCAAAAAAATTGTCGAATTTAGAATATACATTTTCAAGAACCCAAACGCTAAATATATGGACCCTGGTGATGGTATAGCTGACTTTTCCCTTAAAATAACTGTCAATATGTAAGGCATATTATAGAAGTTGGATAATAATATGCTCTTATGTTTAAATGCGTTGAATCGGCCGCCACATACCTAAACTAATGAACTTTTTGTCACTTTTATATGCAGGCTTAAAAGTAAATTTTGCAAACACTATGTATAAGTAGGATACTTTCAGTTTACCACGAAGTGTGTAACATTCGGAAGAAAGCGTCAGAGACTCTTTTTTATAGTAGAGGAAGCATAAAAAGCCGAAGTGCGCAACTTTAATGCGCTAAACCTAACCTACTCCCAACACAAGAGAGTTTCACAGAACCAACAGATAAGGTAATACTTCGTGGGAGTGACAAGGCATTTTACGTCTCCTGTAGCACGGAGAGACTGACGCCCTTTTACTGTAACTGACTACCATGACTAAATTAAACATGATGAAAGTTGGCGCTTCGCGTACAGCTTTCTACACATTAAACTACCACCTAGTCCAGTTTCTAACTTTTCCCTTATGTTTAGAAACCAAGAACAACTAAAAAACAAGTGTTCAGAATCTTCATTATTTGCAATTTGCATAGATAGCGTCTAAAGAATCCATGATCGCTTAATAGTTGGGTCAGCCGTAAAACCAGGGTCCTTATATTGCCTAGTTATCAACGTATTAGTATCAGGTATAAGTCTGTGGATCCACTGTTCATTGGTTCAGGTTTGCCACTGCTGCTGCCATATAATTGCGCTATTTTTTCTCTCCTCTCTTTTATTGATTTCTGTAATTGGCGCTGCTAAAAGTACTTACTACTCTTACTGCTATGCGTCTATGACCGCATTTATTGGTCTGGCATACGTCAGAGGCTCTATAAAATATATTTCCAAGTGGTCAGCGTGATGAGCTGAGTCGATTTGGCAATGAACGTCTGTCCATTCGTTTGTTCATTTGTCTGTCTGTATATACGCGAACTAGAGCCTTAGTTTTTCAGATATCGATACGAAATTTTGCACTTGTCCACCCCCAGAGAAGCTGCTCATTTTTCGGAGTCGTCGATATCGAGCAACCATAACATGTGCGTGCCAAATAAATTAAACGATCGGAACTCAAACTTCGAAATACGAAATATATGGCACCAAGCACGGGACGCTTTTCTCATAATAATGAAAGTAGTTTTCGGTCAATATTACTCTCAGTTATAATAATAATTTTTTACTTTGCTTAGTTTTAATAATTTTTTAATCACAGGCTTTAAAGTTTTGTTAAACTTTTTTTTTTATGTTGATAAAAATAATATTATAATAATTGAAATACATAGATAAAGTATTTATTTTCAGAAATTTCGGGGTTGTTTTAGTCACTTGTACTCTCAGTCGACTTCAAGACTTGTTTCCAATTGTTTCCGACACCAAAATTGTGTTTTTACTTTTAGAAATGTCTACTCATTTTACTTAAATCATCTGCTTATTGCTTACATACAAATTATATAAGTATATAAGTTATCATATTAAATCTTAGCCAAGAATACACAGCACAAATCAGCGATTTACTTATCTGGTCAAATACCAATCAATATTATTGAAGCATTCAAATACTTAATGGCAAAGCATAAATTCAACATTCGACTGCCAAATGCGAGCTTTTGTGTAATAAATTAATTACCAGCGTCATATGAAAATCAAACATCTACATTTTAGTAATGTTCTGTATGTGGACCCACACACCTGGCATGCTTTTAGGCGTCGAAGCGCAGGAGTAAAGCTGAAGCAGTAAATGCATTGCCACATTAAATGCTCCCTTATGGCTAATTTTGCCGTTTTGTGCAGATGTTGTTGTTGCAGTTGCTTTTCTTGCTGCTGATGTTGATTGCAATTGTTGTTGTTGTTGTTATTTCTGCTGTATGATGCTTCGAAATTCCCAAACGCAATTTAGACTTATAGCATAAATGAATTTAGCCAAAAGGCAAGGAATGAAATGAAATAAGCGAAGAGCGGTAAATATGAAAAGAGAGGGGAAAATGGCATGGCACGGCACGGCTGAAATAAGGCAATAAAGGGCAAGTGTGTATAAGTAGGAATTTGCTGCTCGAATGCTTGACTGAAAGCACGAGAGTGAGAAAGGTGATGTGTCACAGAGTGAAAGAAAGAGAAAGAGAGGGAAATTCGACAATGCGCCACACCAAATGTGAGTATGTGTGGCAGGTAGTTATATGCATGTATGTATTTACGTATGTTTGTTTTGGAAGCAAGAACAACAATTGCCGCATAAATTATTCCACTCGGCATGATTAACACTCAATTATGCAACCGCTAGTATGCATTAGTCACTGTGTGCAGGTGCATATGTATAACTCAGGCGCAACAATGTACACTTAACAATAACAATAACTGGTATTGCTGCATTGCAAGCAGCGCAGATTAGCATAATAAATTTACAAACATTTAAAATCGATTAAAAGCCTTTTAGCATAAAAAGACTCTGAGGACTACACATGACTGCGTGGAGATGGGATTTTTAGGATATATTAAGAAAATTGTTTTCAGCTAATGCAAATGAAGAATTTAGTTTGATGCAATCATATGAGAATGTTTAAAACTTGAGGATTTGACTGAAAAATACAAGGTGCTTTCCAAAGTAAACAGGAATCTAGTGCCTCCTGATAGTGCCATTTACATGTCGACTGGTGCATTAGAATCTGCTATCTTTATCGATTGTCCAAAGAGAATTTCATGACATTTTGTAGATTAGAAGTGAAGTTATTGCGTTCTAAGTGTCAGTATATTTGTGTTGTCGGTGCGAAAATGAGCTTCGAACAAAGAGCCACATGTCCCGTTCTAAGCTTCATCGGTCTTTAATACTTTGGCTTGAGGTTGTATGTAAGTGATTGGTTCTCATAGTTTTCCTCTTATTCAGTGTCTCTGCAGTCGTTAGATGCATCCAGTAACGATCAAAGTAATTCGATTTTTTGATATTATTTTCGATTCCCTAAGCCACTTTGAAGTGAAAATGTTTTCACAAAAACACAACTTTGTTGAAAAGACGGTCTTTTAGTATAAAACTTGCATTGGTCATAAGTTGCATTGGTCATGAGTTGCATTTATAATTTGCAATTACACTGTTTTGTCGTTTTTGGATTTGAGTAAATTTGAGGTGGAAAAATCTTCTTCTACCACAGACACCTTTGTTAAGAGAGTCGCCTGCAAATTGGGTACCGAATCAAGGAAATCTAAATATTTCATAATCTTTCTTTTTAACTCTTATTTCTAAAGTGCATTTACACCTGCAAAAGTACATTTTTCTCCTTTTCTACAATCCTTGGTCAGATACAGCACACAACAGTCCAGTCTAAGTAACCGGAACGAACCCGGGCTTGCAACCGGCCAAATATTGTCGACTTGGCTTTATGCCACGAAATTACTTCAGTAATGTTTTCTGATGCTACAAGAACAAAAAATCGGATCCAAAACGATGCGACTTTTGTAAAAACCAACTACATCATGGAACCAAGCGAAGAAGGTGGTTACAGTCCTGCATAATACATATACTGCAATAAAACTGTAGCTATAGTGACTAAGAGCTAGGCTAGTACGTTTTATGTAAATCCGCAATATGGCTATATTCTTCAAGCCGGAGCATGTTAAGTTGGGAATTTCTTTTTTTAAGCCTCAAATATAATTGTATATGTTATTCCCATTTTGTTGAACGAAAATTTCGGATTCAAAGCCTGGGTGATAGAGCTAAATAAATAGAATAAGAACATCTCAGAAGAGAAAATTTAGATTCCTCAAATCCAAGAACTCTAAGTGTCTAAAAGAATAGCCCTACGAAATATCATGTTTTGAAGTTCAGTTAACGTTGTATCTCAGGTTATGGGATGAGTTTACTAATCTATAGAACATAAAACATTTTATTTGGAATGATTTCCTGAAATATCATAAACTATTATATTCCCAAAAAGCATGCAGTTCAGAAGCTTCCATAGATCATCAGTTGCATTACCTTGCAAGAACTGCTATGGTTTCTTAATTAATAGAAGCGTGCACAGATTTTCGGAGTAATACTTAATAATCACATACAAATCTAAAACCAGCTTAAGCCGCAGTTTACTCTTAACCAATCACCTAAGAGCGGAAAAATTATTTGGATAAAATTATCATTTAATGTTTTCCCTTTTTATTGCTGGGCTACCATTGACTTTCGAGCATGTATGTTTCCTTCTTGCAGAGGTCCAGACTCAAACATTACAATCGCTATACTCTCACATAATTCAATTCCGTACATAGTACACCATTTACAGGTGTGGCTGGCTCACGTCTCATTTAGTGTAATTTTGTTATTTACATACACATAAATGGCTTAGGTGGGCGGCAAGGACCACACTTACGACATGTTGCAATGATGATAGTGTACAAAACAACTGAAGACACATTCAGTGGAGCGAAAGCGAGCGCAAAAATGTATATTAGAAGAGAATGGGAGAATGACGTGTGTATACGAAGGTGAGAATAAAAAATGTTGAAGTGTTGCTGTTGTTTAAGAACTTTTTTTTTTTAATTTTTTCAATCTCTTTTTATGTCACTTAGTGACAGTTCCAAGTCGTTCAATTTGAAGCTAAGTGTTTTCATTTCCATTGCGAATGGCGTGGAGTCACTTAGCTTGTAAGTGACTTATAGTTACAGTTATACTTATAGAGTACAGTTATGTCATAATAATTGATTTTATTTAATTTTAAAAGATTTCTTTGTATTTTTGTTGGAAGAAGTTACTTAAAATAAAAAAAAAAAATAATAGTAATTTCTGGGACTCAATAAGCTATCTCACTGCCTCGGGGCTCAATATATTGGCTAAGAGAAAAGATGAACCTCTGGTTATTAGTTCAGCAAGTATTCAGTTCTGTACAAAAAATTTGTTGAAAAAGAAAAACAGCGTGGGTAAGGATTGGGCTAACTAAGTCCGGCTGCTGTCTTATCTTTGAGTATACTTTTTATCTACGAAAGTACTCGGTTTGGTACGATCTATTAGGCGTAGGGAAAGTTCCAGTGAAGAAGAATTGTGCTCTGTTAGTTCTTCGAGCTTGATCTTCTCTCATCTGAGTTAACGTATCCGAACTGCTCTGCAGTGATCTGATTTTTGTAATATGTTCCAACTGAACTGAGTTCCTTTCTTTTTTATTTGATCTTGGTTTAGGTTCTGATATCGGAAATGTGATATTTTCTTTTATAGTGTAAAAGTGATTAATCTGGTGTTCGATATGCTTAAACTATGCTTTTGCCATATTAAATATGAACTAATCTTTGTTTATTGGAGTGCTTTATTCCGTAGTTTTGACGGTATTCGGCCTCTTTAAGATTGCCGCAGCAGTCGTCTCTCTCTAACTTCTGGTAAACAGGTTTCAGTGATTCCGCGCTATACTCTTCCAACCTTTTCTTATGAGTGTTTTCTATATCTATGGAGAGTTTTGAAGGAACCAATATAGAAATTCTTCGTAAATACTCTAAATTTATTTTTTTATTTGTAAGTAGTTACTTAAAAGTTTCTAAGAAGATATATTTTTTGGCTTAGTGGTGATCTCATCAAAGTATTTAGATATAATAGATACCAAGTGGATATCTGAGTCATACGCTTTACAACAAACAAGTCAATTGCAAGCTAAGAATATATGTTTATGGTAGCTCAAACGCAATGAGCTGTGAATAAAATGAATTTATCGAAGAAAAGACAACGACACGAAAGAAAAATAGTAAAAAAATTTTATAAGAAATCAAAGCAAGAGTAATGATCTAGCCTGTCAAGGTTGTATACGGAGAAAGCGAGGGAGGTAGGCTGGGAGTAAGGGTTGCCAACTGGAAGTAAGGCTGACATCCACTTAGAACGTACAGGAGACAATGACTACGTATGTATATGCCAGCTGTAAAAATGATAGCGACTGTTCAGCTGAAGGTCGTTGTTACGATCAGCCAACTGAAGTAGAGCGGAGTAATGGACGTAAGAGTCAGGTGTTTGAAATGCATCAGTTATGATATATAACGCGAGATTTTCCTGGTTTTTGATGTCAGTCAAGGTAGTCTGTTGTTATGTTATCTTTAATATAAGGTTCCGGCATGTTGATTCACCTTTTGGATTAGGTCTTCGTGCTTAGTGAACATTATTATCTTTGAATAATGGCGGCTAATCAAAAGCAAATCGTAACTACTGACATTCTTACTTCAGCTACTAAATGTTCTAGCATCCTTATCTAGAAGCTTAAACATTTTCACTTTTTCAGACGTCTGACCTAAAGCTTCTTTGCAGCTCGGATGCTTAGGGAACTGTTTCTACATTTTTTTTTCGAAATGCAGTCCATGACCTTGACGGTCATCCTTAGTCAAAACAGCAATATCAACTTCTTAAACGCCTTCTTTTCTAATATGAAATTGAGATTAACATTCATCATAATACTTCCAAAAGCATTTCGATTTTTTCGGCTAGGAGATTTAATGAACTCTATATTACCAAGTTTTGAGCTCGCTGGTGATTTAAATCGAAATCCGTTCTTAATGCGTTATTGTTCGAGGTATCTTCAACCACACAATTTTTCAAATCTCAACCCAAAATTTCATTGTCATTACCGAAAATAAGCAAAAATTTATATTTTCGTCATATTTGCCAAACTGCCTGGCTCAACTTGACTTACACAATGCACTAAAGTGACATTTTCATACTCGGCGCACAGTAAAGGGGCACACACCATCCGCTTCTCCTTGGGATAGCGACCCAAATTAATGCCGCTTGATTAGACTTTCATTATATTTGCTTTTGATTTTTGCTGCTCTCGCTACCCCTACCGTTTGCTTATGCTCGCGTGAGCACAGCCGAACACGCACACACAAACACATGTGCACACACACGCATATAAACAGTTACACGAGGTATTGTTTACGCTTGACTCCTCGTTCTGTTGTTGTTGCGCTCTACTTTGCTGTGTTTTGCTGCTTTTTCCTGCCTTAACTGCCTTTGTTGTTGCTCATCAAGTTGCTGGGAAATTATCAGCGGTCGTGGGCACTGTGTGTTAAGGCAGCGGAAGTGATTGAAGGAAAAAAGGTTAACAACAGTGTGTTGGCATTTGTGACAGCGATTTGAGTGTTGAAATGATTTATTGGCTGGCGGCGACATGATATGAGGATAGAGGGAGATAAGGAAATTGCGGAAATGGTTTTTGAATATATGCGCGAGAGGAGTGAGGTTTATGTGTAGCGGGGGAATTAGAGGTGTTTGTAAATTTCCAAGATTTTGCTTTCCATTTCGATAATTTTAGCGAATTTTCGGGAA
>CM050323.1:60690362-60765362 GCA_027475135.1 Bactrocera correcta | reverse complement strand
TGGAGTTGCCATATGACATAAAAAAGCACAAAATATGCTTAAAATTCAACAGATTTTTAAGCTTGGGAAAGTATTTTTGAAATTGACCAGGGAGACTTTAAAATGTATATATTTTATAATGGACAATTAACAAATAGAGTAATGCAAAGTAAAATTGAAATGCATAGGAAAATGTCTTCCCAAGCCACCAAGCCATAAGTAGTTCATTTTCATACCCTGAACAGGGTGGGTATATTAAGTTTGTCACGAAGTTTGTAACAGACGGAAGAAGCGTCGGAGACCCTATAAAGTATATATATAAATGATCAGCAGGATCAGGTGAGTCGATTTAGCCGTGTCCGTCTGTCTGTATATATAACGTCATTTTCTCTTCAAGAAGCTGATAAAATATATTCACAAAACTTGGTATAGATTATTTTCTATGGCAACAATGTAATCTCTGAAGAAATTGTTCAGATCGGCTCACTGTAGCATGTAGTTGCCATACAAACCGAACGATAGGACTCAAGCGCTTGTTTGGAAAACTTTCGCATTTTACGTGGTATCTTCATGAAATTTGGTAAGAGTTATTGTACATAGAAATAATGTAATATCGGGAAAAATTGTTCAGATCGGCTTACTATAGCCGATAGCTTCCATACATGAAGGGTATATTAGGTTCCCAGCAGCCGAAGTTAACGTTTTTTCTTGTTTGGTATATGGTTTTCTGGCTTTCTTTTACATAAATACACCAAGCAGTTTCCGGAGAACTTTGAGATATGTCTTAAATAGCTAACCAGAGTTTAAATTTGGCGACAGTTGGTAAATTTTAAAAACATACATCAAAATATGTCCATGAAATATTAGCAATCCGAAAAGCGAACAAACTTTTGGCTGCGCTTTTAGTCGAAAGCAGTAAAAAATAAAATATTGTCGCCCGAGTTCATTCACTTTTGCCACCAGTTGGCGCTGACAAACGAACCAAACACATTGCAACATCCTGCACAACAACAACAACCACACACAGACACATATTAATAGATATATAGCCACACATATGCAACATCAGTGCTGGCGCCTTGCATTGCTTACATAAATTCTAAGGGAATTTTTCTATTTATTGTGTGTGCGAGTGTATATGTATTTCTAGCGATTTTTTGGCAAACTTCCACACTGTCGTTTCCGTGTTGCGTAGTAGTTGCAAAAGCAGTAATAATAATAACAAGCGGCCAAAAAGAGAGAAAAATAAATAAACGACGCTTTCAACCGCAAAGTCAACAAACTCACAGACTGTTGCAACTTGCTGAAGCTGCAGCATGACATTTGCCATGCCACACAAGCCAACTGGGCGAAGATGGTGGCAGCGAAGAGTTTTTTTGGCTGCTTGACTTCCGCCGGCAGGATGGCGCGCAGCTTGGCAGACGCGCAAAGGGTGACAGCGACGCGGCAGACAGTCAGTGGGGAGGTCTAAGTATGTATCTATGAATATGCATTATAATTGCCAGCCAGCTATTTTGGCAAACAGTCACTCAGTCAGTCATTCAGCTTGGCGCACTTGAACTGCAATTGTGTCAGTGACGCTTGCCACTTGCGGTATGCGGTAGTGTGAGTGCATAACGGTACATTTCCAAATGCTATATATTTTTGCTGGTTTTGTGCTCTGCGCTTTCGCCACAACTGTGAGCATACTGGGTATGTAACGCCGCAAGCCTCAGTCTAACTGTCGTCATCATGGCTGCCGCGTTCAGTCGTCTCTTGCTAGTTGTAACTGCTGTACTGTTGGTACGTTTGCTTGTCAGTTTGCTGCTTTGTCTGTCTGCTGTTATCTATTTATCCGTAAATTTGCATCGGTTTGCCCGCTCTCCCTCTTCTCCTACAATGCCCCTGCTACTCTCTCAATGTTCTCAACTCTCCGTATACTCCTCACTTTTTTAACTATATACCATCCCTCTCTTTGCATAAGTAACTTTCTTAACTTATGCCATGGTACGCCTGTAAGTATGCTTAGATTTCGGTTTGCCTGCAATTGCTCCCAACTTCCCAAGACTTTCTTCACTTCCGTTGACTTTTTGGCTTCTTGCCATCGCTCTTCAAGTTACATTTCGATTTGTTCTACATATGCAGTCAATTTTTGGCAGTTGACTGTCTTTTCGTTTGTTGTTTTTGCTATTTCATTGCTCATTGTTATTTTTATATTTTTTTACTTTTACATTGATTTCTTTGCCTCCCCTTGGCTGCTTCAATTTTGCACATTGCTACCACCGAGTTTCAATAAATTTCATTTTGGCAGTATAATTCGTTTAGTGTAAGGAAATTATTTGCTGTTATTGATTTATTCTTCAACAAAAAGTTCAATGACGTTTTAAGTTTAAGTTAAAATTTAAGTTTAAGTTTCAGTTTCAGTTTCAGTTTAAGTTTAAGTTTAAGTTTAAGTTTAAGTTTAAGTTTAAGTTTAAGTTTAAGTTTAAGTTTAAGTTTAAGTTTAAGTTTAAGTTTAAGTTTAAGTTTAAGTTTAAGTTTAAGTTTAAGTTTAAGTTTAAGTTTAAGTTTAAGTTTAAGTTTAAGTTTAAGTTTAAGTTTAAGTTTAAGTTTAAGTTTAAGTTTAAGTTTAAGTTTAAGTTTAAGTTTAAGTTTAAGTTTAAGTTTAAGTTTAAGTTTAAGTTTAAGTTTAAGTTTAAGTTTAAGTTTAAGTTTAAGTTTAAGTTTAAGTTTAAGTTTAAGTTTAAGTTTAAGTTTAAGTTTAAGTTTAAGTTTAAGTTTAAGTTTAAGTTTAAGTTTAAGTTTAAGTTTAAGTTTAAGTTTAAGTTTAAGTTTAAGTTTAAGTTTAAATTTAAGTTTAAGTTTAAGTTTAAGTTTAAGTTTAAGTTTAAGTTTAAGTTTAAGTTTAAGTTTAAGTTTAAGTTTAAGTTTAAGTTTAAGTTTAAGTTTAAGTTTAAGTTTAAGTTTACATTTAAGTTTAAGTTTAAGTTTAAGTTTGAGTTTAATTTTAAGTTTAAGTTTAAGTTTAAGTCTAAGTTTAAGTTTAAGTTTAAGTTTAAGTTTAAGTTTAAGTTCAAGTTCAAATTTAAGTTCAAGTTCAAGTTCAAATTTAAGTTTAAGTTTAAGTTTAAGTTTAAGTTTAAGTTTAAGTTTAAGTTTAAGTTTAAGTTTAAGTTTAAGTTTAAGTTTAAGTTTAAGTTTAAGTTTAAGTTTAAGTTTAAGCTTAAGTTTAAGTTTAAGTTTAAGTTTACGTTTAAGTTTACGTTTAAGTTTACGTTTAAGTTTACGTTTAAGTTTACGTTTAAGTTTAAGTTTAAGTCAAGATAAGTTTTAGTTAAGCTAAGGTTGAATTAAACAGAAGTTATGTTAAGTATAATTTAGGTTAACTTAGCCGTAGTTGATTTACCGTATTTGAAAACACCTCAAGTACTTTAAGAGAGTGAAAAAAAAGATAAATAAAAGTGTGAAGAAACAAACTGACCTCACGAGGTGATATATGGAAGAAAGTAATTTGAATGAAGATTTATTTTAAATAAATTTAATGTTGTAAATTATAGTAAAATATATGCATTTAAATTATGCTCACCAAACGGTTGCCTTACTCACGCTCGAACAATGCGCTCTGGCAATAACTTACTTTGCTTTTTAATATCCGCTGTACGGTGCATGTGTAGTAGGTGGACTGAGGGTACACTTTATGCGCTCTCCAGCTTTGTGCCGAAAGTGCATCTGCTTAAGTGTGTTTGGGTTTGTGTGTGGCCTGGGGAATGGCTCATTTGTGCAACGCATTTATTTTGGAGCGTTCGACTTGAACAAACACACGCACACATACACGTACCGCAGCCAGCCGGAAAGCAATTTTGTTGCAAGCTGTAGTTTCGAACGCATTCTCAGGAGTTGGCAACTCCCCTTTTCCGCAATTTGCGTAATGTCACTGCGTTTATTTTCGCACAGCCAAGCTGCAGGCGTTGGCTTTCACCATGCGACTTGCCAATGGTGACTAATGCCTGCTGTCGCTGTACACGTCGCTGCTGGTGGGCATGCCCGGCGCAATGTGTCAGCTGTGAATATAGCTTGACTTGCCAGCTAGCCAAGATAGTCAGCCAGCTTCCCAGCAAACCAGCCAGCCAGTGTCAGCGCGCGACCAAATGTGACTTATGCAATGGCAATAAATTGATTATTTTTTCGAATTCGAAAACACCCCATGTACTTCGTGCACCGAACTGGCAAACTAAAATATGGCAACGCACATATTTTATGTGTGAATATATTTAGTTGCGCAAGTTCTTGCACGCATTGACCGTGTTGTTTCGAATTTATTCCGTTGACTTTCTTGCGCCATTGTGGTCTTACACTTGCTCGCCGCTACCACATGTCCATTCGTTTGAGTTTTTTCAATTTTCCTTTTACAACAAAACATTCTCTCCTATCTCCCTTCCTCTAAAGTACAGTTGTTTCTTGTTCCGCCCGTGACACTTTCTTTGGCTTTTATTTATCGCCTGTGTTACGCGCTATTTCACTGCCTTTGGACTACCACATCATTGTTCGCATGATTTCCTTTTATAATTAAATGATATCGGAATTAAAAGGCGCATAATAGGAGCAAAATAAATATATGGAGTTTCATTGTGATGGAATGCTATGCAGTAAGTTGGTGAAGCAAATCATTTTGATAGTAGAAAGTTTTGTTTGAGTATTCTTGAGTTTCTCTTTTTAAGCTTAGGATAAGAAAGCGGGTCTGGTAGTGATCGAGGGCAAGACAAAATATCTCCTTTCATCAAGCAAAAAGTTATCTCACTCAGGAATTGTCTGTTGGCAGTCATAAGTTTGAAGTCGTACATAATTTTGTCTACCTTGGAACCACTATTAACACCAAAAACAATGTCAGGAAATGGAATGGAAATGGAGAAAAATTTATGATCCTTTAAAGGAGTCAGAGGAAGAGAAAGACCACCATTCCATTGGAAAGACCCAAATTTAAGAAGGACCTGTCCACACTTGGGATCTCCAATTGGCGCCAGACAGCGAAAAGGAAGAACAACTGGTGCCCTTTTTTCAACTCGGCTATAACCGCGTTAGTGGTATCTACGTCAATAAAGTAGAAGAAGAATTATGTTGCTATGATAAAACATAGAAGAAAGTTTTCTAAAACATAACAGGTTGTGTCGATATTCTACTGGAAACTATACCCATCATAATAGAAACTGAAAAGCAATGAGATAATGAATAATCAATTGTATATTTTCAGAGCTTGGATAAACAAAAGAACACAGTTAAAGATAGGTTTTAACTTAACATAGAAAGTTCAATCAAAGCGCGTGTTGAGCTCTGGTGACCTATAAATGATTATTACGAAATTTATCATTTCGATATGTCTACAAAAGTCGAACTGGTTTATATGTAATTCTTAAATTATATGAACTGGAAATCGGTTTTCCACGTTATTTGCTAACAAAGGACATGCTATGTGTGATCATGCATGAGGTAATGTTACATACTTCATTTATAATAATAATGTAATGCTATATTTGATTCGCTTTTTAATATTTTTGTGAAACCAAATCTGATAATAAATCCATTAAAATAATGTGAAATCTTCACAACACTTCTCTGTAATTTATTTCGCATTACCGATGGAAATAATCCCTTAAGGGGCATTGGGCATTGAATTCATGCATTTCAAGTATTTGTAATTAGCTTCGCGGTCCATTGCGTGTTGATATTCAACTTGTGGATTGTAATTAATTAATTATGAATATGTATGTCAATGGCGTGTTGTTAAAAAAATCCTATAAATAGCTTGAACTGACATTTATTCAAATAAAAATCAGTAAAAATAGTCAAGTGTCAACCTTCACATGTCAAGTGTGTAGTCAGCTGACGAAGCCATTGATGACATGTCAATAATTATACAGTATGTGATTGCCGAAGTGGTTAGTCAGGCGCATGCATGTGAATTAGCACATAAATAAATATTTAATTATAGAAATGAGTTGGAGTGGGAGGTTTTGAAGTATGTATGTATTTATTTTTACCAAGGCTCTCTCAATGAGTTTATGTCACAGACATTTATATTAGGTTGTCAAATATCTACCTTCCGCCTTTTTGTCTCTTGATATTCGCGGCTATGTATAAAGTGCTACAGATTTCTTGACATAACCTACAAAACGACGCTACTTTGGATATTGCGTTCAACAGTTATAGACGTGTAAACATGGAGTTCACTAACGCCGGAATTCGACAAGATTAATGGTGATTTGGGGGATGGTACTCTTTCACTTCGAACTGCGGAGGAATGGTTTCGACGATTCAGAGCGGGTGAAAACGACGCCATGGATAAGCCAGTCGGCGGAAGACCTGTGACGACGAATACCGATCTAATCATGGAAAAGATCGAGTTAGACCGGCACATGACATCTTGTGACATCGTCCAGAAGATGAAAGTTAGTCACCAAACCATATTACGTAAACCATCAGCAGAAGCCTGGATACACAAACGAGCTTAATGTTTGTGTGCCGCATGATTTGACGCAAAAAAAAACCTTCTGGACCGAATCAACGCCTGTGATATACCGCTGAAACGAAACGAATTCTATCCATTTTTGAAGCGGTTGGAAACTGAGGAAAAAAAATGGATCACTTACGACAATATTGAGCAAAAACTGTCATGGTGGAAGGCCGGTGAATCGTTCCAAACAGAGACCAAGCCGAGATTGACAGCCAGGAAGGTTTTGCTGTGTGTTTGGTGGGACTGGAAGGGAATTATCCACTATGAGCTGCCCCCATATGGCCAGACGCTTAATTCTACCATCTACTGCGAAAAACTGGACCGCTTGATGCAGGCAATCGATCAGAAGCGTCCCTAATTGGCCAACAGGAAGGGTGTTGTGTTCCACCAAGACAACGCGTGTGGTCTTCGTTGATGACTCGTCCGATGTTACAGGAGCTCGGATGGGAGATTTTATCGCATCCACCATAAAGCCCGGATATAGCGCTAAGTGATTACCACCTGTTCCTGTCCATTGCAAACGCCCTTGTTGATGTAAAGTTGAACCCAAAAAAGGCTTGTGAAAAATGACTGTCCCAGTTCTTCGCAAATAAGGAAGGGGGCTTCTACGAAGAGGGTATTATGAAATTGCCGTCTAGATGGAAGCAGATTATTGAACGAAACGAATCAAACTCTTCAAGTCCCTCATCATTTCTGTCCTGCTATAAGGTACAGAAGCATTTAAAAAAGACATTATCTGATAAGTCAACCTTTGAAGTGTTCGAGAGAAAGGTTTCGCTGCAGATTTACTGCGCATTGGCAGCGGTGAATACCGCATTTGATGGGGCGATGAGCTGTACGAGGTATACCGCGACCTCGACCTTGAATCAAGAATTAGCAGGCTAGGTCATGTTGGGCGGATGGATGGGAACATTCCAGCTTTAAAGGTGTTGGATTCAGTACCCGCCGGTGACAGCAAAGGAGTCTTCCTCGTCCACTCCGTTAGACAAATCAGATAGAGAAGGACCTGGCTGCTTTTGGGTATTTCGAATTGGATACAAATAGCGAAGAGAAGAAACGACTCACGCGCTGTTGTTAATTCGGCTATAACCAGGTGAGCGGTGTCAACGACAGAAAGGTAGAAGAAAGGGAAATATGAAGTCTAAGCATAAATTGTTGAGGTAGGAATACCAAATTACCTCCAGGAGCTTAGGCGCATGTTTAATTTGTGCATTAACGTGAAACTTGCTTAATTTTCATAAAAATTATTATACAAGCATTTACATTTTTTTCTTAGAGACTTGAGTTCCTGTTTTGAAATTCAACTGAAAACTTTAAATAAGCAGAATTTTTATTAATTTTCCTCGACTTATGTATTTCTCAATACTTTTTTTATTTTTTAAAAAATTTTCTTGATTTATTTAATTTACCCCACTGTACTATTTATTCGCTTCAGAACCTCGCATTCAGTTAATAGATATATATAGATATAATACACCGACGATCTACATAGCTACACACCTAACTGTTCCCAAAGTCCCCAAACGCCATTTGTGCTAATAATTCCCATTTGGTGACACTCGTGCTCACACACCTGCACACATACACACACAGCAGGTAGGCGCCGTTACATTTTAATTGGTTGGGTTCATATTGCGCTAATTGAAGTGCATTAATTTAATTAGGTTTTTGTTGACAATTTATGATAATTGTGAGCGTGCACGAAATGTAATAGAAATTGGCAAATTTTCAGCGTGCAACGTGCAACATGCAATGTCAAATTAGTGCCACATATACAATATATGTAAGTATGTGTCTATGTTTGCAGGCATAGCTTTTAGTGATGGACTAATTGATATTGATAGGCACGTAGTCATTAAATACGAGTATGTGTGTGTGTGTATAAAATATATATACACATCATTTACATTTTCACATATAAACGGTTTTAAGCCAAAAGTATTTAAATTAACGGCAAAAAAGTTATTGCTACACACGTGGGTGCATTAAATGTGATTAAATTTAAAAGCAGCTGCATTTTAAAGGACGGGTTTAGTGGATTTGAGAAATAGCCTCTCAATTTATATAAATAACGGCAGATCGCATCAAATGCATAAGCTGATTGATGTGTAGTGTTTAAATATAAATTTTGGCGGTTGGAGCTGGAATTGAAGAACTTTGAGTTGGAACAAATATTGCATACGGGACTCAGTTAATACTAGGGATGCCATAAGAGTCAGTTGGATAAAGTTATTTTAGAAGTGAAGCAAATTTTAATCAAATAATTTTCTGCTATACATAATTTTAATTTTAAAAAGAAAAAAAATCTTAGATTTGAGATAATAGTCTTTACAAAACAAAAAGTTATTTGCAAGTTCTTGGTAACCGATCAATAGGTTATTTTGTAAGGCAGCTATACGATACATTAGTTCAATTTCTTACTGGGAGGTACTTAGTAACCAATCAATAGGTTATTTTGTAAGGCAGTTATTTGATACAATAGTTCAATATCTAAGTCGATTCTTATGGAAGGTCGTATGCAAAACTCTACAGTGATATCTCAAAAGCTGAGCGACTAGTTCGCGTACATAAGGTCATACGGGAATGCCTAATTCGACGCAGGTTTGCTGAAGTGTATGTGTATATTTTATAGAGTATCCGGCGGTTTCTTTCTGAGAAAACATCGTGCTGAGCTTCATACTAACTGTTCAGGGTATAAAAAAAATTTATGTTTCTCAAAACCGTGTGATTTGAACTTGCAGGCTGGTCAATATTTTTACTTTTTCATTAGAGGTAAAGGTAATATCGGATGTTTTGTCTAAAAGAAGCTGAAATATTCTCTTTCTATTCAGAATTCATATACTTTGAGCTTGAATATAAATTTATCATGAAAACCTTCAGCTTACAAGGTACTGTTCTATCGAAGCATACAAGACATTAGTAAAACGTATTTACTCGTTCTTTAATCATCATTTTTCCATTAATAGAATTTTTATGTCACTACGATCAGCCATAAAAAAGCCTTAAGCTTCTGTAAGAGTACTTCTTCTTGTAGACAACGTTCCTGAAATTTCAGCACGGTGCCACACCAAATTTTTCTTAACATTCAGGTAATGCTATCATATTGGTACTCCTTGGTTTCGATCTGGTTTGGTTGACCCTTGAAAAACGGTAAAATTGCATTACACCTTCATCCTAAACGTTATCCGTTTTAAAGACATGATGTTAAAAAATTCCTTTTTAAACTGAAAACAAACTTGAAACTAAAAAATCAGAAATGACCTCGAACAGCAAGTAGAGAGGGCTAAAACTGGTGCAGTCGATTTATTTCCATTGAGGTTTAAACATAATTTCTTGAACAGATGTATAGTAAATATCCAACATAAGCCATCGTCCTATTAAAACTGCTTAATTGCAATGATTAAAAATAGTTTTTAATTTTACTTTGCTTCCTTGTAAAATCTTCGCGATCTCATCAGACATTGATTTACCGCACCACCCTAGACCCTTTAGACGCCCGCTTACCCTGGCAATTAGCTTCAAAGATTACATGTGAAAATGAGGTTTATTACTACAGGTTGATAGGAAATATATTGTAAGAAACTGATGAGTCAAAAATTCAATTATCAAACCGGCCTCACGCAGTGTAACTTAATTTCTTCAATTTAAAATGTTTATCATCTATTAAATTAGACTACCACTGCCTATACGCACAGTACAAATACCTTCAGACTGATCGATCAACAAATAAATTAAGCAGTAAGCAGACATATGCCTTAACTGCCTGATTTTGTGTGTGCCTGCGTGTGTGCCATGTGTACTTTGATACGCACAATTAAACATTTTACTGTCAAATTATCAACGACTTGTCACTTCTGGGCTCGACAGTGTAAAGCTTTGCATTGCCGTCATTATTGCACCAAAGGGTGCATGTGAATGTTTTTGTTGCTGCTAATGTTGCAGTTGATGTGTCACTAACAACAGCTGTCAACAATTTACGCGCTAAAATGGCAATGCGCCTAAATGTATGCAATGCATATTAATTAGGGCACTTTAATGACAGTACAATGCGGCAAACTGATTTGTGCTATTGCAGTAAAACCTACAAGAAAGAGGTGAAAAGAAAGGCAGATGAGAGCAGAAAAAGGTATAGATGGGAGGTGAAAGGAGGAATTATAATAAATATTTGCATTATACTCCTCCAATGGGATTTAAATCCTTACCACAATTTTTCTTCTGCAACCAACTAAGCGGTTAAGTATCTGGGTTTAGCAAGTTTTGACGAATACAAAAATGCTTATAACCCTTAAGGGATCGTCTCAGTGTGACCTTCCGAAAAACCACTGATTTTCGCGATTTTTTTATTTTATAATTAACTAATCGGTCAGTTTGTTTTTAGAAATAAAAACATTAATAAAGAAAGTACAAATGGTGGCGGTTTGAATAAAAAATATCGAATTTGGCCACATTTTTCGACAGCTTTTCGTAGGAAAAAATAGGAGGGCTTCAAAAATTTTTATTTGGAAGAAGCACACACCTCCTTCAGGGCCGAAAGCGGAAGAAGTTGTAATGCCGGAAAAATAAGTCTGAAAATGGGGTATATTTTGAAAACAAAAGAGGAATGTTAAAAACCGGAACCGGAAGAATATGACGGATGGAAAATAACGGTTTCTTAATCCTAAATTGAAAGTGTAGGAAATTTTTAACCGGAACAGAATTAAAATGGTGACAGCATATTTCCGGTTTGGAACAGGAAATACTGGAAATGGAAAGCGGAACATAATTAAGAATGTTACCATATTTCCTGTTTGTAAACCGGAAGTGGAAAAATGGAACGGAAATAAAATAACTTGAAAATCAAACAAGAATCGGGAGAATGATGCGGATGTAAAGTAATGTCTTCCTATTCCCGGATTGGATTACAGGATTAGGAAACTGGAAACGGAAGTGGACTGGAAATAAAGAACTAGACCATATTTCCATGTAGACCAAAGCCGGACATAACGTAACGTACCACATGCAGTCAAACAAGAAGTTTTAACTAGAAATGGAAACAAAAATAAAATAACGGTACCATATTACAAGTCTGGAAATAAAACCGGAAATCTAAAATTGAAAATTTTAGCAGGAATGAAAATAAAAGAACTGTTTAATTTATCTGGTTTGAAAAGCATGAGGTCTCAAACCGGAAATGGAAAAAATATAACGGCAGCATATTTCCGGTTTGAAAGCCAAGTGGAAATTGTAAACCGGAACCAAAAAAATATACCGGAAATACATTAACGCCATTAAAAACGGACTTAAAACAAAAAAGATTTCTGAGACTCCTTAGTTAGATTAGGTTTATATATTCGATTTTGGAGAGCTAAATCAAAAAGCTAAAACATATCTAATCGATATGACTGTTTTCTTTCAATTTTACTTGCTTTGACTTATTTAGATTAATGCGGAAGATAACTCAAGAACACGGAGTGATAACACATTTTTCTTTAGGCATTAAAAATATTTTAGCTTCCTTCCTTAAAACTATGTTAGGGCACAATAGACCTTAGGTCACGGTGCAGAACCTCAATTAATATTCTAAAACTATGTTAAGGAAGCTGGTGAGGACATAATTTTTGGTATTCTCGAATGAATTCTACCGCAGAATTATTGACTTTGTTTGTTCACACCGGATCTTAACATAATTTCGAAAAAGTATTTGACTCTCTCATTAGGTGGTGTTTACATTAATTGCTGGTAATAAATGTCGACTCAGCGGAAGCATTCTTCGAAAATAATGAGAAGAATCGTCATTATTTATCATTACATTTACTACTCTGTATTGGTTTCAATTTCTCACAAATTTTATTTTTATTGCTTCTCATTTCACTAAGTCCTTACTCTAAGCTGAATTTGTTCAGGACTTTTAAAATTTATGTATCAATATTATTGCGCATTATTACTGGAATTGCCGCTTTGAGAATTTGCGGTTTTGTTGCATTGCTAATTAAATTTCCCCGTTAGTTTTTAATTAGCGATATATAATATGTTTGTGAGCTTAACAGAAAGTGACTGCACAGTGTTCATAATTAGCTTGTACACACAATTGAACCTATTCATTTAATGCTTTTTAATGAAATTATGAGAGACTAACCTAATTAAAATTTGCTGATATGCAAACGCAGGTTACGGAAAATAAATTTTTAAGTTTAAATGCAATATAAATTTATGAAAAAAAGTAAATATTTACGATCGGACATACGCTTTTTGGCTCAGTATTAATTTAGTTTCGTAGGAACCGAACTTGCTTAAGTTTGACTTTCCGAAGACAAATCTTTTGAAGAAGTTTTATCGAAAAAACTTGCGGCCACCTTAAAGTCAAAGAGCGTTGCCATAGGACAAAATATGCTAAGGACGGTTGACCCACCGACTGATTTCGGACATACATATATTCGTAGATAGGTAGACAACATGGGGACCTGGATTTCCATATTAGCCAAATAATCAGTAGGCTTGCTTTCTTCAGAAGCTACCTATTCAAATATCGTCATAAGTTTAGTCCAAACTGTATGACGTGTACAGAGTGTATAATAGACTCTGAACACGTGTTCTTTTTTCGCCTTCGGTTATCAAGTATAAGGAAAAAGCTGAAAACCACCCTTGGAGGTAGTATCACGGCGGAAAGCGAAGCGGTAAATCAAATTATGACAAAACTGAGACATTTAGAACAGATTAGGCGTCAGTCAGACCGTGCAATAGAGGAGACTTAAACATTTATTTTCTCTCCCATGAATATTATTACTTTGTCCGGTGGTCCCGTAGGAGAGACATGAGGTGGGAATAGGTAGGAGATTAAAGTCCCGCACTCAGGCTTTCGATGATAAAAACAAAAAAAAAAACAAAAAAAACAAGAAAAAACGTTAACTTCGGTTGCACCGAAGCTAAATACCCTTCACAGGTGCATTTCTGTTAGTAACTATGTGTCCAGTTTGTATAGAAGCTATATGCTATAGTAACTCGTTCTGAACAATTTCTTCGGAGATTACATTGTTACCTTAAAAAATAATCTATACCAAATTTCGTGAATATATCTTGTCAAATGTTAAAGTTGTCCATACAAGGACTTGATTCCGATCGTTCAGTTTGTATGGCAGCTATATGCTATAGTTAACCGATCTGAACAATTTCTTTGGAGACTACATTTTTGCCTTAGAAAATATTATACACCAAATTTCGTGAATATATCTTGTCAAATGTGAAAGTTTTCCATACAAGAACTTGATTCCGATCGTTCAGTTTGTATGGCAGCTATATGCTATAGTTAACCGATCTGAACAATTTCTTCGGAGACTACTTTTTTGCCTTAGAAAATATTATACACCAAATTTCGTGAATATATCTTGTCAAATGTGAAAGTTTTCCATACAAGAACTGGATTCCGACCGTTCAGTTTGTATGGCAGCTATATGTTATAGTTAACCGATCTGAACAATTTCTTCGGAGACTACATTTTTGCCTTAGAAAATATTATACACCAAATTTCGTGAATATATCTTGTCAAATGTGAAAGTTTTCCATACAAGAACTGGATTCCGACCGTTCAGTTTGTATGGCAGCTATATGTTATAGTTAACCGATCTGAACAATTTTTTCGGATATTACATTTTTTCGTTAGAAAATAATCCATACCAAATTTGGTGATGATACATTGTCAAATGCGAAAGTTTTCCATATGAGAACTTGATTCCGATTGTTCAGTTTATATGGCAGCTATATGCTATAGTGGTCCGATATCGGCCGTTCCGACAAATGAGCAGCTTCTTGAAGAGAAAATGACGGTTGCAAAATTTCAAAAGGATATCTTAAAAACTGAGGGACTAGTTCGTATATATACAGACAGACGGACAGACGGACAGACAGACGGACATCGCTAAATCGACTCAGCTCAACATCCTGATCATTTATATATATACTTTGTAGGGTCTCCGACGCTTCCTTCTGGGTGTTACAAACGTCGTGACAAAGTTAATATACCCTGTTCAGGGTATAAAAATGGATATTCCCTCTGAACTCATTCGAATACTTATCTTCTGTAGTTGAAGAGCTATAGGTAAAATACGCCCAGAAACTATGACAAATCATCTTAGGTCCCTGTTTTCTATATCCGAGATTTTACCTGAATGTCTGTAAGAAGGGTTCAACGGTACCGATGATAAATGGTAAAAAAAAACCCTTGATAAGCTGTAATAAGCAGGAGTGTGAAAAATTTTAAGCTTTCGAAATCAACTAAGTTACAATTCCAAATTCTAATTGATAAAGGAAAATTATTCTTATAAACTTATTATATCAGATATTGTTGAAAACTTTTTGGTATGTAGGCTTTCTTGGCTATCTGATGTTATTGATCTTTCATGTCAAAAATCTGGTCATTGATTTCTGCTCTCTGGAGCTTGGTATCACAAGGATTTCTATGAGAATGATAATGGATGTTGCACTCTTTTTAAAGATCTCGGTACAAGTTGCATCAGAAAGCCCTAATGTATTCCGACTATCTTGTCATAATAGAGAATATATGTATGAGTAGATTTAAACTTTTTACCAATGCAACATTGCAAAAACCTTAGATTGAGATCTTAAACATGAGGATTTTATGAAAATTCTACCCACTAAAATCTAACGGTAAATGTATGCCCAAAAATAAACTTTATTATGACTACTTTACTGTTTCTTCTTCCTACATTCGAAACACAAAACACAAATATTGATATGCAAACATGTGCAGAGAAATATCGCCTTGAAATCTGCAGAACGCCTTAACTTATGCAAGAAAAATACCAAAAACACTCCCATTTGCCAAAAGCATAATGAAAGTGTAAATTACTAAACACAAATACGTGTGTATCATGTACGACTGTGTGTCTGCGAAACAAAAACTACAACAATCTATGTACTCAGCTGCAATGAATGCGCAATATTATTGTTGCTACTCCCAACGGCTCGTTACGAATGAGTTGGAAATTGTGCAATTTCATTGCCAAAAGACGAGCAAAAACCTCGGCCGTAAGAGTAGAAGACGTTGAAAAAGATGAAGTTGTACAGCATACGCAAAAACAAACAACAACAACAATGGTAATTTGTTGCCTTGCAGTAGAAATTTACACATTCATGCTTGTATGCGCCTACAAATAGGCAAACGATTTGTAAAAACATTTGTTTGCACTTAGTTGAAAGCGTCGTTATGTAGGCGAGCTGAGGAAATTTGGGGCGTTGCGAGCAGAAAGAAAATGAAAATTTTGTTGGTAGACGGAAAAATATGTAAACCGATGAATGTATGGATTGCAGCAACACAGTGTTGATTGGATACAGTAGGATGAAGGTTTAGTTCAACAAAGCAGTGGCACCAAAGTAATGAAACCTAGAAGGACACGGATGAAATTGCAGATAGAGATTCACATGAACTTGTGGTTTCTGAAGTGGATAAGAAGCGAAGTGCCTGAATATCAGATAGAAAGATACCGAAAAAATTATGGATAAGAGAACGGAAACAATAAATCTGAATCCAGAAATTGAAAACTAATAAGCAGAAGCAGGAACCTGGATACAGCGAATATATAAGAAGAATAAGAGAATAACAAAGTACTTGGATCATTTGCACGACATAAAGTCAGACCCTCCAAAAAAAAAAAAAAAAAAAAAAAAGACCAGCGTCAAAGACTTGAGGGCAAAGGCTAAACAAAATAACACCAGACATCAGGAAAATCTGAGGATAAAGACTAAAAAGACAAGAACACTTCGTCAATGTTAAGGACGAGCTGATGATGAAGGCTAAAAGAAATAACTCTAGAGACTAGGAAGGTGAGATATCTAAAACCCAGCCGACCTCAAAGTTGAAGAAGATCTGAGAACATAGAGTTCATTGAAATGAGAAATTTGAAGCCAAACCGACCTCACAGTTAAAGAAGATCTGAGAACAAAGAGATCAAGAAGATGGGAAATCTGAAACCAAACCGAACTCAAAGTTAAAGAAGTTCTGAGAACAGAGTGTTCAAGGAAATTTCAAATCTGAAACCAAACTTACCTCAACGTTCAGGAAGATCTGGGAAACAGAGAGTTCAAGGAGATGAGAAATCTGAAACCAAACTTACCGCAAAGTTAAAGAAGTTCTGAGAACAGAGTGTTAAAGGAAAAGGAAATATGAAACCAAACCGACCTCAAAGTTAAGGAAGATCTGAGAACAGAGTGTTCAAGGAAATTACAAATCTGAAACTAAACTTACCTTAAAAATAAGGAAGATCTGAGAAAAGAGAGTTCAAGGAAATGAGAAATTTGAAACCGAACCGACTTTAAAGTTAAGAAAGATCTGAGAACAGAAACTAAAGGGACCAACACTTAAGATCAGTAATAACTGAGAAGAGCGACGAAAGATACAAGAAAAGAAAGGAGATCTAAGGGTGTAGTTCCAAATGAGTCAAGAATACAAATCAAAGACCACAGATCACAACTCAGAGCAAGGTTTGTCGAGTTTGACGGGTCGATTATCGGTATGAAGTTAGAGTAATCTGAATCAATATTACAAACACTTACGTCCAAGAATGATGAAGTCCAATTGGACAAACTAAGATCAGAATTGCGCTGCTCAGTCGGTTTCTTATATATTTCTAAAAAATGTGCGTCAATCCGCAACGGATCCATCGAACCCAGCTTGTACACGCCCATTTGCTTATACGTGTAATGGGAGATTGTGCTCAAATGTGTGAATTGGCAAATAAGCATTGGTTTCATCAACAAAACACTGCGAAATAAATGCGAACAAAACGATAGAAGAGGCGGAGATAAACGGAAACATGAAAATGGAATGCTGAAACCGATCATTGCAATTGCAATTGAGCACAATTTTCTTCGGTCTTTTTTTTTGCGGGACAAAGCCATCTTTGTTGTCGATTTCTACAGAGCATGAAATGTTGACTTGTTTGCACTGTAGTATGGCGTTGTGGCACTGTAACCGCGACGTCTTCTTGCTGCTTGATTTTTTGCGACCAGCATTCGGTTGGTACGCTTTTTCGGCCTTTGTTTGCGTTCGCATTCACATGCAATTTGCAAACAGAATTTGATTGGAAATGGGAAATGTTGTTTTGTGCATGTGGCATGCGGCATGTGCCACGTGTGTACATAGCCATACTCGTTCAGCTGGCTGTTATGAGACATTGGTATTGCGTGTGGCCAACATGCTGCGTGCAGAAGGATCTGCCGAGGGCATGGATCATGAGGGGCATGACGAAAATTGGTATTCCGCACGAGATACGAGGCGATTGCCTGGCTTTGCAAGCGAAGAAGCAACTTGAAAGAATGTTGTTGTTGAAAAGAATAAGAGAGACAGAGAAAAAGAGAGGTAGAAAGAAATCTGAGGGCGTTGTGTGGCGCTCGGTCAAATGAAAGTGTAATACAGTGGAAGCTACAGACAGACAAAGAAAGGGGCTTATTGATGATGCAGCGAATTAAGGGTCGAATGAATGGCGAATTGATTGAACAAATGCTGGATAGAATGAGCGAATGAATGTATGTGTGAATGAGCCAAGCCAAGATTGTGTTGCATGGCAAATGCTGCAACTTGATTGCTGCGGAAATGCGTATAGCAGTGGGCGAGCGAATGCGCGTCTAAATGTCAGCGGATGCAAGCATGCAATACAAATGTATAGTAAGTGTGTGTGTGTGTGTGTGAATGTGCCGATTTCCACCAATATTGCCGCTACACTCAAATACTTACACACTGGCGACGCCTCGCTGCTACGTGACAGCGCCAATCTCGGGATATCCCGTCCAGACAGGAATCCACGCTGCTGTGGACACATGCATGCATGTACAAAATTTGATATTGCTTGCCTCGATTGCCTTTCCCATGTCCATTTCAATTTCAATTTGTTGCATTGTTCGCGCTGCCAGTTGCAATCGAATCAAATGCTCCATTGCAAGCATATCCGCTAGTTGGTTCATTCATTTGCCGGTTTGCTGTGCAACATGCAATGTGACCAAATATCCTTCGACATGCGCCACAATGGGTAACCTATGCTTCCTCTATGGGCCGCATGTGTGGTATTACCGGAAAGTGTAGCGTTGTTGTATCATAAATAGCATAAAGCATAGATTGCAGGAAGTATGTTGTGTTTTTGATATTGTTGGATTTTTCTTTAATAATATACAATATTATTGTCTCTTTTATTCTAACCCCTGACGGTGGATTCATATTTGTATAGAAGAAGTAAAGTTGATCACAGACTATCCTGCTGCCGTTACTTGACGTATTAAAGTTAATCTTTATCTTTATCTTTATCTGTATCTTTATCTCTATGTATTCTATCTTAACCTTTATCTTTACCTTTATCCTTATCCTTATCCTTATCCTTATCTTTATCTTTATCTTTATCTTTATCTTTATCTTTATCTTTATCTTTATCTTTATCTTTATCTTTATCTTTATCTTTATCTTTATCTTTATCTTTATCTTTATCTTTATCTTTATCTTTATCTTTATCTTTATCTTTATCTTTATCTTTATCTTTATCTTTATCTTTATCTTTATCTTTATCTTTATCTTTATCTTTATCTTTATCTTTATCTTTATCTTTATCTTTATCTTTATCTTTATCTTTATCTTTATCTTTATCTTTATCTTTATCTTTATCTTTATCTTTATCTTTATCTTTATCTTTATCTTTATCTTTATCTTTATCTTTATCTTTATCTTTATCTTTATCTTTATCTTTATCTTTATCTTTATCTTTATCTTTATCTTTATCTTTATCTTTATCTTTATCTTTATCTTTATCTTTATCTTTATCTTTATCTTTATCTTTATCTTTATCTTTATCTTTATCTTTATCTTTATCTTTATCTTTATCTTTATCTTTATCTTTATCTTTATCTTTATCTTTATCTTTATCTTTATCTTTATCTTTATCTTTATCTTTATCTTTATCTTTATCTTTATCTTTATCTTTATCTTTATCCTTATCCTTATCCTTATCCTTATCCTTATCCTTATCCTTATCCTTATCCTTATCCTTATCCTTATCCTTATCCTTATCCTTATCCTTATCCTTATCCTTATCCTTATCCTTATCCTTATTCTTATCCTAATCCTTATCCTTATCCTTATCCTTGTCTTTATCCTTATCTTTATCTTTATCTTCATATTTATCTTTCTGTTTACCTTTGTCTTTATCTTATTCAAGATTTTCTTTAACTTATCCTTAAATTTATTTTGTATTTAAAAATGTTTAAACTTTAAAAAGAAGAACTAAGAATCTTATTTTCACTGTCTTATAACCACCCTGTATCCATCTTCAGTTTTAAAGAAATATAGACTTTCGTCATACTTTCTCTGCATAGAACAGAGTCAGAGAATAAGCAAGCAGTCATCAATTAGTTTGTGAAGAGAGTCGATACCTCCAAAAAATACTCTATACATACACAAGCAAATTGTGGGTAAGGGAGATTTATTTATTAAAAATCTGAATACTTTGGAACAGTTCTCGCGCTGCGGCGGTTGTCGTTTAATCTAAGCTGTAGGATAAAGCCTTGCTACAGCAATTAAAAACCTGTTGTGTTACGGTGAAGAGCTCTGAAATGATCTTAAATTGCATCACAATCAGTTGTACGATCTAAGACGGGTTGTGGTTCATTAGTCTGCTTTAACACGTGATTGGAAGATTTGCATTAGCACTGGCGGAACTTAATTCGAATATGCCTGCCTTCTGCAGACAACTGAGTGGATAGGCGCCGCATAGTATCGACTGCTATCATGCTATGTTATAGTCTGCAAAAATTCAAAATCTCTGTGAAACAATGATGTTATGAAACATATTATTACTGGCGATAAGCCTTGGATCTATGCATACGACCGGGAACAGATGATCAGTCTGCCAAATATCGTGGCAAATGTGGGCCGAAGTCGAAAAAACCTTGTGAAAGCAGGTCCAAGTAAAGGTTATGGTGACAGTTTTCTTCGATTATCGAATTCTTTCTGACCAGCCAAACTGTCAACAAAGGAATACTACTTGAGTGTTACGCGTCGTTGGCGCGAAGCTAAATGTCAAAAGAGGTCGGAGTTATGGGCCGAAAACTCTTGGCTTTTTCACCACGATAATGCACCGTCATGTACTGACTACTCTTACTCTTCGTGAGTTTTTCGCCAATTTTCAACAATATGTCTTGTATCTTCTGGCTTTTCAACAAAATACTACGAAGATGGGAAAAAAAGTTGGCAGAAGTATATTAGGACTAAGAGGATTACTTTGATAGGACGATATAAATTTCGAAGAATATATCTAAGGCGATTTGGTGATTTGTTCACATTGAATCCTTCTCCCAGCTCGCATATCTACTTATGTTTTCAATATTAAGATTTGTAGAATAAAGCCTCCACTTAAGCATTTTATATAACGACAATATGAATTAGATTTCGATTCACTTATGAACTTTTAGTATACTTAGAACCGCAAAAGAGTTAATATCGACATCAAATGTTTTTGTTACCCCACACAAATAATTTTTATAAAAAAAATCCCAAAAAATAGAACTTTAAAAAATATTTAACTGCATACTTAAGTACGTCAAACAACATAATCACCTTTCCACCTCCTCCAGCTTGCCAGCTCCTTCAACCTCAAAATTTTATTAAGCAATTTGTAAAATCTCGTGCAAATTTACACATGTGTTTACACCAAATTTATTAAAATGTAAATGCGCTTGTGTGGCGTTAATTGGTCCCTCGTTAAACAACTAAGAGACGACGTGTTTAGTTTAAGCGCCCAAGCACCAAAGAAAGCAACGCAAATACACATATAAACAATTGACAAAAAGGACCACGCACACATGCAAATATACAGCCAAACACACACAGACATGCAAAACAGTGCAGCCGCCGCCACTCAGCTATGAATTTATGACGTCTGTCGAGTGTTAAAGCTGAGCACGTCTGCGTCGAATTACCGTTAAAGCATTTTACCAGGCAGTCATGCCAGCAATTTGCATGGTCAATGTGTGCGCACAAAAAATAGTATGTGTGTGTGAGTGCAGCCACATACATTCTGCCAGCACATGTGTGGGTGCTGGGAAATGCACAGAATTTATCACGCACACACATACACACGCACAGACTGGCATGCAAATATTTGTAAAATTGTTTGTTAGTTGTGATGGCTCTTTTACGCTTGCTACCGTGCCACGATGCCTAGCCGAGTGCACGGTAAGGTCACTCATACGCCGTGTTGTCATAACGGCGCTAAATGGTGTTGTGAATGGCTGGCGTCGCCGCTGCATAGAGACACATGCGGTGGATGGGTGATATTTTGCGCTTTTAGTGGCAATGGCAAATGCTGCTGACACAACGGAAGTGGCGCTTAGTTATATGTTAGTATATGCATTCATATGTTGGAATACATATGTATATGCATAAATATATACTTGTATATGCGAAAATGTTTTATCTTACTTTTGTAAGCGACATATCCGGTTGAGGTTTGTGCCCTTTGCAGCGACTGTGTTATAAAGCAGTGCTGATGAAAATACATAGGGAAGAGTAGGGGTAGATGCTAACAGCGATGTCTGTTATGATATAAGTGCTTGAAATGCTGAATATTCGGCAAAAATAAAGGAAATAGGGTTGCCAGCGCTCTCGAAAAAAATTAATTGTTAAAACTAATTATTTTAAAAATTTTAATTTGATGATTTTTCTGGAAATTTGGAAACATTTTAAGACAAGAAAACTTGTATGTCAAATTTTCAACAGGGTTGCCATTTTTCTTTTTCAAAATGTCATTAATTGTAATAATCATAGAATTATTAGCTACGAAAAAATTAAACATTTTGCAATTTAATGTTAAGACAATTTCAGAAATATTTGTGGTAGGGTTGGCATGTTGCTACTGTCTACAATAAAAGCAACCAATGAAATTAATTTGTATTCGATATGTATAGGTATTTTATAGAAAATACTAAAAACTTTAACGATAAAAAAAAACTTTAACGTTAAATTTTCGGCAGGGTTGCCATATATTTTTTTAATTTGTAATGTAGAGTAAAACAGTGAAATTAGTGGCTTGGACTAAAATGCAAAATTTTGCACTTTACGAGCTTTTCTGAGTATATTGAGACATTTTCACAAATATTTGTGGTAGGGTTGCCATGTAAGTTCAATTCACTATAAAAGCAATTAATGAAAGTTAGCTTATATTCGATATGTATAAATAATACTTTGAAAATACTGCAAGTTTTACGGCAAAAAAAAATTGATTTCAACATTTTCAGCTGGGTTGCCATTTTTAAAGTTTGAAATTTATTTTAAAATCAGTTGAATTAGTAATTAGAAAAAAACATACAAAATTTTACACTTTACGAATTTTTCTAAGTGTGTCGAGACAATTTGAAAAATATTTGTGTTAGGGTTGCCAAGTTGATTAAATTCAAAATAAAAGCAATCAATGAAAATTAACTTCTATTCGAAGTGTACGGATAATTTCTTGGAAATACTGTACACTTTAACTGCAAAAATATTTACTGTTACATTTTCAGTAGGGGTGCCAACTTTTGTTAATATGAAAAATATTGTAAAAACAGTTGGATTGAAAGGTAGGGAAAAAATACAAAATTTTGGACTTTATAAAAGTTTCTAAGTATATTGAGACATTTTTTGAAATATTAACTATGGTGTTGCCATGTTGGTTCAATTCATAATAAAAATAATCAATGAAAATTAAATTTTATTCGATGTGTATAAATATATTTTTGGAAATACTGAAAGTTATTTCGGCAAAAAAAAAAAAATTATTTCCAAATTTTCAGCAGGGTTGCCATTTTATTTTAATTTGAAATTTATTGTGAAATCAGTTGAATTAGTAACTAGAAAAAAATTATATTTTATTGAAAATACTGAAATCTTTAAGGACAAAAAAAAATATCGTTAAAGTTTCAGCAGGGTTGCCATATTTTTTTTAATTTGTAATTTAGTGTAAAACAATGGTATTAGTAGCTTGGCAAAAATACAAAATTTTACACTTTACGAACTTTTCTAAGTATATCGAGACATTTTTAGAAATTATTGCCGTAGCGTTGCCATGTCGGTTCAATTCAAAATAAAAGCCATAAAAGAAAATTAACTTATATTCGATATATATCAAAATTTTACCCGCTTTAAATTTATTTATTAGCAGAAGTACTGAAAATAATGCACTTTCATGGTTGCCACATTTGCGAAAATATTTTAAGAATTACTATCGAATAAATGGAGTTAGCTCAAATATTAAATATTTAAATCACTATCTTAAAAACGCATAAAATATATAAAAATAAATATATGGAAATACATAAACAGGGTTTCCAACCCCATTCTTTAGCACATAATAAATTTTTTGTAAGTTTTTAAATTATTCACAATGACTATACACTCAGCCTCAAATAACTTGAGTAAGGAGTGCTGAGTACACCGCTATAATACCCTTCACATGTGCATTTTTTATAGCATAGGAAGGTATTAATATACAATTTTCATGATTCTGATCGGTCAATGTATATGGCAACTTTATGCTTTAGTCGTCGGATCTGAACAATATTTTCGAAGTTTGCAGCGCTGCCTTGCATAATAATCTGTGCCGAATTTGGTGAAGATTGCTTGTCAAATAAAAAAAGTTTTTCTTACAATAACTGAGTTAGAACGATCAGTTTGTATGAAAACTGTATACCATAGTGATGCAATAACAGCGATTTCATTGTATGAGCAGCTTTTAGGTGAGAAAAGAACACGTGCAAAATTTCAGACTTTTATCCCGAAATGTGAGGGACAGACAGACAGACGTTGTTAAAGCTGATCATTTAGCTATATACTTTTCAGGGTCTCCGACGTTTCCTTTTGGGAGTTACAAACATTGTATCAATTTTAAGTTATATTCACGGTATAAAAAACAACAACAACAGCTACAATAACAACAAAATATATTCTTTAAAACCAATCCAAAGGGAAAATGCTCAATACACATGCCACGCCTCCAATTTACGCAAGCGTAATAGTCACCGTACAAATGCTGCACGAACGCATTGACTGTGGTTGCTGACGTTCGGGTGTTCGGGTGTGAGAGCAGACAGTGTGCGCTAACTAAGCGGCCAGTGTCAATAGGCACGTGTACGTACGTGTAGATAATACCCAACAGTTGTCCTCTTGAGCAGCTTTGCATTATTAGTCTGCAGACATGAAATTACGCCACTCTTGCACATTGTTGGCTTTGTTGCTGCTGTTGCAAACACGGTTGTAAGTGTTGCCAACAGTGGCATTATCGAATGTTGCACGTGTTGCCGTTTGTGCCATGCACGAACGCCGCATAATTAACCCGAAATGCCGCGATCAAAAGCGTATATACACACACATGCAATTACGCATACACAGGCATACTGCTGCAGGTGTTTGTGTGTCAACTAGCATAAAGCCACACAGTGTAGGTACGTGCCACATGTGCATGCAGCAAGCTTGCATTCGGCTTGCGCTGCTTAAACTTGCACAGTAAGCGTTTTATTGTTTGCTGCAAGTACAATTTCTGTCAGTGCGTGGCATGTGGCAAGTTAATTTTGTTGTTTTATTGTGCGCGTTACAATCGCGCATGCAACTGTAGTCACTGATTTATTGTGCAAGCAATGCGCGATAGTTTTGTCATAAAAGCTGCGATTTAGCTAATTTCATGGCTGATTTACGGTAAGCGCCTTAGAGTATGCAACGTAGCTGCTCATTGTCAGAGCGTGTAGATTTTGAGTTTTGTACTTAGTAAAACAGAAGCATAAATGTTAATTTTGGTTGCACCGCAGCTTTAATACCCTTCACGAGTACAAAATATTTAGTAATTTTCTTCAATCAGTTTGTATGGCAGCTATATGCTTTAGTGGTCGATTACGATGATTTTGTTATCCATATCTCAAAAGCTGAGCTGAGTTCGTGTATATACAGAAATACGGAGCTTTAATACTTTTTAAACTATTTTAAGCTCTCTGGGTCCTAAGATTTATGATAGGTGTCTTAAACAGTTGTTAAGCTATAACAATTTTATAAGCCCAAATAAGCTTTCGAAAGCTCTTTTTAATTCAAAAACCTAACAATTTTAAACTTTTCTTCTTTAGATGATCTACATGATCACAAATTTGCTTGGTTGTTTAATTTTTCGTCAAAATATTACATTTGAAAAGCTTTTGAGCTTTTTGTTGATCGAGGAGTAGCTTAAAGCTTTGCTGTAGAGTCGTTTTATCTGGGTTGGTTGTTTAATTTTTCGTCGAAATATTACCATTGAAAAGCTTTTGAGCTTTTTGATCATCGAGGAGTAGCTTAAAGCTTTGCTGATAAGATTGGATGATCAAGGAGTAGCTTAAAGATTTGCTGAAATGTCGTCTTATCTGGTTTAGATAGCATTTCTTGCAAGTTAAAGCAAGCGTAATAATGTTATTTTCATATTATAAAAGCTTTAAAGGATGCAAAAGCATCTTAAAACGCAGCTTTTTTCTTTTTATATAGTATATCCACATACACAAGGAGTGTTTCTAATTTTTTACGTCAAGTTGTCAGTAGTTCAAATTATAAGACCTAACTGCTTTGGAGCTTTCAGTATATTTTGGGTCCATTAAGCTTTCATAAGCTTGTACAATAGCCATCATAATAATAGACATATCTAAATATTATCTTGCAACATTGAAAACAAAAATTTCAAAATTATGACAAAAGTACCGTTATGAAAAAAAGCTTAACCAACCCTACTAAAACAAAGTTATTATGCAATTTGCCACTTTAATAAACTATATTTGTCATATTTGTCAAATGATAGAAAGTCATTATTGCCATTACTCTTTATTTTTCGCATTTCATGTTAAAAGTACTTTGGCTAAAATAAAAAGCGAGCAATCAATCCACTCTCCCAACAAAAACAACAAAATACACTTGGTCAAACAAGCACTTATTTATTTTGGTAACTAGCGAATTTCGATTTATTGAGCGCCGGCAGGACACAGTCCAGAAGCCACAGAAAACTTTGTCCTTCGCCGTCGGCAGTCGCTCGTTGGAAATGCAGCATTTTCAGTTGTTCTTTCATGCTTTGCTCAAAACAAATTATTTACTGTTAAAAGTACGCTTTTGATTGCTGCTATTGTTGTTGCGCAATTTGTTGTAGCCGTGGTGGCAGTAAGTGGTAGAAGTGCAATAGAGAGCATAATAATAACAGTAGTTATGCTGTGTGATACTATTTTTATGTTTTCTACACCACCAACAATACCGTTATTATTTTGGAAGCCTTAAAACTACTTTGCATTTAGCTGCTGTTCCAGTTGTGGTCATAAAAAAGTTTGTGATTCGAATTATGAAAGTAAATTGTTGGGTTTCAAAGTATAGACCGAGGCTTAGGTGGAGGCTTAGAGGAGTGAGTTTGGCTTAAGTCGGTTCAGCAAGCTCATACTTTGTAAATAAGAGAGAGGAAGATGTTAATTCCGAAAAGAGAAATGTATAAATATTAGTCATTCTTATTGAAATTGAAACTATTAGGTAAATATACAAAGAATTTTCACTGATTTTGTAAGAAGATTCGGGATTTTATCACCAAGCGAAGTTTTTACTTTGTTCTCGAATCCCATAGAACTAACTTGAGTTAACTTGGTTATTGGGTAGAATTGATGGGTAAATAGTCATTGTGTGTAGACTTGTTTTTCGTTTTATGGAACTAGTTGAGGAGAATATCTGATTAGTTACGAGACCCATTGCGAAACCATCCACAATTCTCTCACTCTATTTTGTCCTCTTGAAACATTCCGTGCTTTCGATGAAGTTCGTCAACAGCAAAAAGTCTTATCTATGCAACCTCCAAAACATCTGCACGGAACCTTCACTTTTCTTTTCCTATACACAGGTTTACAATCGCATAGAAGGTATCTAATAGAGTACACCTCCTGTTAACTTCTACAATAGTTATTGTCCTTACCAACTTTTATATACTCAGTGAGCTGTTTTCGCTCGAACATAAAACCTAATAATTTTGATTATATTGTGATGACTTCCACAGGGGCTTCATGATCCGAATATAAGATTGTCTCGCCATTGCCAATTCGCAAAGGACCGAAATGAAGTCGTAAGGATCTTCCGCAGAATCTTTCTCTCGAAAGCTCATAACGCCGACTAATCAGCTGTTGTCATCATCCATACCTCTGCAGCAGGTCGGGCATGATGAGTGACTTGTAGTGTCTATGTTCGTCGAGATCGGTATGGAAGCTCAACTGGTAGTAGTTTTGGCTATCAGGTCTGCTTTGAGACTTCATCCTGGTACCACGGAGAACCGGAGCTCTTGGAGTTCGCTCGAATTTGCTTATGCAGATTGACCCCTCGGGGAGTAACGTGGTGATTGTGGTTAAAACTGAAATGTGGGAAGAACTGACGCTTTGTGAGTTGAATGTGAAGTTGCATTGCTACCGGACTCAAAGTACGGCAGCGGCTTTAGATGGGCCTTGAACTTTACCAAGGTAGTTAATGTGTCCATTCCACACTACCAATTGATAGTGAATATTCTTAGCATTTCCAGGGCACCGATAAACGGGTCGGAACAAGTTATTTCGCGTACAAAATACAGTTTGTGCAATGACTGAAGCCGCTTGACTTTCTCTTGAAAAGTTCTAAGGAGATCTGACGTTTTTGAGCCAAAATTTTTTCAACGATGAAGCTGACTTTTGGCTGAATGGATATGTAAACAAACAAAAGGGCCGAAGAGAAACCTGAAAAAATTCAGGTGCTGCCATTACGTCGGAAAAAAGCATTGGTTTGTTGCGGTTTGTGAGCCGTTGGAATCATTTGTGCATATTGCTTCCAAAATAATAAATCCAATGAGAATCAATGCCGAACATTGTCGCGCCATGATAACCGACTATTTAATACCTGAGATTGAAGCTTATGATCTCGGCGACATTTGGCGTTCATGGTAGTAGATAATCCTAGCCGGACTCAGATAAAATAAGAAATCATGGGGTAGTCTGAAGGTGTCTCAGGTAAAAGCAGGCTTAATTAGCTTTTTATTCATTGAATGACAACCTTGTTTCTTACAGTGCGCAAGTAAATTGATCTTACTCACACTTTACTCATGATTACCTCTATCTTAAACACTCACTGTACTCAACACTCATTATTTTCTCTCTCTCTCTCTCTCTCTCTCGTATTTTTCAATTAGGTAGCTCTCACTCCATCATCACTACTTACAACAGTAAAATATTTACAAGTCCTTCTTTGAAACAAACTTTTCTCTTCTCACTTTTAATTTCCATTTAAGTTGAAGTTTCATTTCACTAAAATCACTAAAATGTATGAGTGCCCGAATTGGCACAAAGCACAATAATTAGCCAAGCAACTACTTTGTAGATTGGTTATATTTGTCCAGTGGCAGTCAAGCCGTCGTCAAGCTGAAAGCACCAACTAACAGTCCGCGCCAAGCTGACATACCCAAACACAGTGCAAAGTAAATCAACTTAATTAGTTTCGCAGCTCGAGCGCCTAGCGTGAGTGGAGCGGTGCTCAGTCTCCCTTGGTACGCTGAGTGTTTGTACGCTGACGCATAACGGCAAGCCGGAATGAATGAAAGCGCGTGAGCGTAGCATTGGCGGCGACGTGCTTTGAAGGCCGACTGGCCTGCTTAGTCTATTTACACTTGCGTCTCTTGGCGTTCATACTAATTTTACTATTTGTAGCACTTGCGTTTACATAGCTATATTTGTATATAATAGGGTGGTCCTCAGAAATTCTTGGCATGATTTTTCGGTATGTCATTACCTCAAATGATATGACTAAGACATTTTTCTTTTGTGTTTGTGTCTTCATTGTGAAGCGTCCAACTTTTTCGTAATTTCCGCGTCGCCCTAATGCTTATATACAACGTTAAAATATTGCTTCTACAATTTCTATTTAATATGCCGCGCCTTTTTCAATTTTTCGCGCAATTTTTCGCTGTCTCTCCATTGACACATAGTGGCGGTGCAATGTCCTTGCCGCGCTGCTATGTTGTTTTTGCATTTTTGTGAAAATCTCACAGCAGAACTCAACGAAATGAAAAGTTACTGCGAGGACTGCTTTAATATATTTTTTTTTAATCTCTAGTCCCACAAGCGGGCAGAAGCAGGCGGACCAGCCAAGCGCCGCGTTGTGGAGAGAGGCGCCAGCTTGATTGACTGAGTTGAAAGGACATTTTTCGCGTGCTGTCTTTTCTAGGTTATGCCACGCATTGTTGCTGCTGTGCTACATTCAATGGAATTCTACGCGCGCTTACTGTATTTCTCGCGCGTCTTTCTGCATATACAAGTATTATGTATGTATGTGTAGTAATCATCCCAACGGGAATTAAGCCATTCACATTTTTTCTCTACTCTTGCCTAGTTGCTTTCCCGCATTTTTCTTCTACTTTCCAGCACTTTTCACTTTTCAGCCCTTTCAACAAATCATCAGCGAGTGAGCTCTGCGAAGCTTTATGAAATGCGAAAATTTTCAATTTTTAATGAAGTGCATGAAGCGCAGTTTTAGGCGTCACAAGTTGGTGGGCTGGCGAGTGCGCAGAAGTAGTGGGGGTAGTGGATGCGCAAACTAACGCTGGTAGTTCTTAAATATTCATGCCAATAAAACTACAGTGCATAGCATTTAATTATTTTACCGAATCACATTTGAATTATTGTGTCGTAGCATACTTTGCGGCGCCGTAATGAAATTTCACGGTTTGTTCGCCGACAATTTGGTGAATTATATTTTGCTTTCAAGTGCTTTTGAGAAGTTTCGTTTTTGGCGAGTTTGTACGTTGCTATATTTCGATTAGTTAATACAGCAAACTTCTTTCACTGAAGAAGAATTGTAGGACAAGTTGAAAAATTGAGTTTTAAAAATTGTTGATTTGAAACAAAAAGCATATTTGTTAGTAAAAGATTGAAAGAACTTTAATTTATGCGACACACATTAAAATAATTTCCAAAAATATCAAATATTTAAACATAAAATATTTATATCTCTTCGAGTGAGTATACATTTAGGCGCGAAAAGTTTTTTTTTTTGTAATTAATTTTTATAAAACATTTTTTAAAATATATGCGAACTAAAGATTTCTAATATAACTTCATACATTCACAAGTACGCTACAAACTTACGATCTTTTAATTTTTAATAAATTTGTTCTAATTAATTTCCAATAAAACGCAAGGCACTAAGCTCGTTGGATGTGATATATATGATATTTTAGATATAAATCTTAGTTTATATTGAACCGTATTTTGAGGCTAAGAGTTTGAAGCAGTTAAAATTTGATTAGGTCGTCTCTCACTTACATCGCACCAATATTTAGTCAAATGAACTTACCTGTAAAGAAAAAAGAAATATGCTTGGTAAAATATTTTAAATTTATTCAAAGTAGATATAAAAGAGTGAAACTTGGTTTCCTAAAAATACAAGCCGATTTTTTTACAGCATTTATAAGCATAACAATTCGAAATCAGGTCACTAAGAAGCTTCAAGAATTTTAAAAATTTTAGTTACAGTCTATCAGGTAAGAGCGTGGTCGACTTTACCGACAGTTAATGAAAGATTTCGCTCTAATTCCTTCACGAGCCGATAGAGAGAAGCTTTGTCCTTGATGCATTGTAAACAAAGCTTCAGTTGTCGTTGATCTTTTGAAAGAGAATCACGTTAAACGCCATGAGTGCTAGGTACGCGTCGCGCTAGGAAACTGTGTTCTTTACATCCACCTGAGAGGTCCCGAAATGTCGCAAACAGCAGCTGCTAAATATATGAGAAAGTTGAAGGCATTTGTACAGAAGTGGATACAGCGATATATAGTGGCTAATAATGTCGATGATTTACCAGAACGTGGTTCGTTAGGAAAAGTGAACAAAAAAGATGAAAAAATAATAGTGCATCTGTTTTCGCAGAATCCTGCTTCAACACTGCGGCAAAGACAAGCAAAATAATGGCAAAAGGTTTATATATATCCTACGAAACTATCCGAACCCTTCCTCATACTTACCATCTGAAATGACGCAACGCAATGAAGAAGCCTCTGTTGACTGAAAACCTTGTGGCAAAGCGACTCGCTTGGGCGCTTGAGAATATTGATAGAGATTTTGAAAATGTCATTTTTACTGCTAAATGTTCTATATGGGTACGTTCTGTCCTCACGCGAGCCTGGTCAACTTCCACCAACAGACTTGTTCAGCGGACCGTAAAACATGGAATAAAGGTGCATCTTTGAGACTGCTTCTAAGCAGAGATTCGGCACTTTGTACCTCTTTACTGACAACCTATATGCCGACAAAATTATAAAAATCTACAAAAAGGCTTTACTGCTATCCGCCAAACTATGGTTCATAACAAAAACTGAAAATTGGATTCTGCAGGAGGACAACGATACTAACCACCGCAACAAGCTCTGTACTCAATGGAAAACTCAAACTGGCATCGCTACATTGGATTGGCTGTCGCAGTCGTCTGATGCAAACCCTATTGAAAATGTGTGAGCATATATTAAACAAAAGCTTCGCGCAAGACGCACATACACTTTGAAGCAGGTTTCTTACGAAATTTGTCGGATCTGGAGATCCTTGCCACAAGAATATACAGTCAAGTTAGTAGAAAGCATGCCACGGAGATGCCAGGCAATTATCGACGCTGGTGGTGACTGGACATATTACAACAATACAATGTACAATGTACTATATATATAAATATGAAAGTTTCATAAAATATTTTTTTTTTTTATAAATTAACTCGCCCACGCTCTTCTTTGACAGACTGTAAATGATCAGCGTGACGAGTAAAATCAATTTAACCTTGCCCTCCTGCTTATCCAACATATCTATAAGTTCTAAGACAGGATTTCTTCTTTTCTCTGACTACACAAAGAACTTCATATACCAGTCCACGTACTATCTTCGATCAGCGGTCAGTTTTTGAGATATTGTTTTGAAATTTTGTAAAAATTGTTCATTTGTTGGTACCGCCGAAAGCAGATCAGAACAAAGTCTGTGCAAATTTAAGTCAGCTCTAACCTACAAGAATCACGTCTTTTAGGCAAAACCTGCCACTGGCCATCCTTTTCGTTTCGTGGTCGCACTATTTCTCAAGGTTCCACAGCGCTTGTTGCGCGCTGCTTTGAGGTTATTGAAACGACTGCTGACATTGTTCTGTTTTGCCATCGCCATTTTCATTGTTTAAATACTTTTTTTGCACTTCTTAGGGATTTCTCTCCTGTCTTCGGTGAGTTTTGAGGTTCTTCTGTGGTGGCAAGTGATGGCAAGTTGGGTGCTTTTCCCTTCTTTTTGTTTTGCTGAAGGTGATTGTACGGCCGGAATTTCCTTCTGTAATTTCGTCCCGTTGTTTAGGAGTGATGGCGAGTCTAGGTGATCCAACCATTCTACTACTTCTATGGAAGACCGTCCCATATACCTCTTCTTGGCCATCTTTAGTCTTCTCTGTTGGATATTTTTCGTTACTGCGGTATATTCATTTTATTTTAGTGGGTTTCCGCTATCTTCGCACGTTGTAAGAGTTGAACTTTATAAGCCTCGTTGTTATCTATGCAAGCAGGGAGGACGCGAGGAGATGATAACTGCCTTCACCAGCACTTTGTCAACTGATCTTTTCTGGGTTTCTACTACACCATAATCAGAATCTTGCTGGTCCCGATTCTGATGGGCGCTTGCCTACGGTTTTTGTCAACGTCTTTGAACATTTGGTGCTGATCGCTGTAGTGTTCCCTCGTCGCTTTGTTTTCTCCCTCTCGTGGATAGGTTCACTCTCGATGTAACCCCGGTGGGGTTGTGGATGCTTGTTCTTTTCGTCTCTTTGCTGCTGGTTCATTGAGCATATGAGGCATTTTGAGCCGAGCCCTCCTCTCTAGCGATCAAGCTTTGATACACTAAGTTCAGACGTGGTGTAAGGTTTGGCTCAACCAAATACGCTGAACGCAGTAGAGATTCTAAAGAGGTCATAACCGACGAAAACGTCAAAATAGTCCACAAAATTCCTGTTCTCAGATCTCAAAAGAATGCTAGCTGGAAAGACATTTTCATCGAATAAAAAGGTGATCGCGAATCGAGGCCTATTTTCTAGACAAGAGCCAATTGCACTACAAAAATGGTGCCAAAAAGTTGGAGGCTCGCTATACTCGTAATCAATCTCGCCCTTAAAATAACGAATTTCGTAAAAAGTGTTTTTTCTATGGTAGGCCGGAGACTTTTAATTGACCTTATTATTTTATTTATGAAGCTCTTGTATTTGATAAGATATCTTCATGCAACTACTTTGGATTACATTATTCTACGCAATGTTACAACACTGTTGATTTTGACTATTTTGCCGCTTATTCTTTTGTCCTTAAATTCCACATGCAATTATGTCTTGAAATAAATGCAACTGCCACAGATCATATTAGTATACGGCATATTAGGTCAATATATTACGCAATTCAGCTCATATTTCACGCCATTACACTTAGTATGGACTTCTGGATATTACGCTCAAACAAATCAATCAATTCAGGTCAGTGACTGAATATCTTAATAAACTTCATTGAAATCATTAAAGCAACACCTCTACATACGTAAGCGGTATCACGTATACGTTTATACACGTCATGCGTCAGCAAACAGACGTATAATTTACAGCAATAACAAAGAGCGTCTAACAGAAATAGTTACAGTTAGATCAACGCTATTTAATTGCGCCTAATTATAGACTAAAGCAAATAATGTCATAGAAAATCGACGAAGTGTAAGTCAATGCATGGAGTAACAGAGGGCAGAAAGTGGAGCCAAGAGCGTAAGAAGTGGCTGATATATGAAAGTTATACACACATATACATATGTATATATTTTGTAGTATATAATATGACAAAAGGCATGCTCTCATACTTCTTGTAGTAAATTAACGACACATCAACGCAAATGAAATGCACGTAGTGACATAATGACGTGCGAGAGCACAAAAACAATTCACTCAAAAACTCATTTAATAGTGTTGATTATATGTCGCAATATACTTTTGGGTGCGCAGTGCACATGGCGTATACGTAACTTAATGTTGATGAATGATGTCTGCACTAACCTTGGCAGTGGACAAATTGAAAAGCAGTCTCCAACTGACAAACAGCCCGCACGTTTACATAGACAAATACTAACAAACATACACATATACAAGCACACACATACAAACATACATGCATTAATATACATGTATATAAGTATACTGTAAGCAAATATTTATGTTTATGCACGAGTGGTGTGTGCGACGATGGTCCGTCTGCTCACAGGCGGCCGCCTAGTCAACGCCAGTCAAGCGTAGGTCAAAACGTGTAGGCGACCGTCGTCGGCGTTGCCACATCTGCAGTCATAGCAACGGCAAGGACACTTAATTGTAAAGCGTAATTGGAGAAGCCAAGGAAAGGTAGTCGCGTCACTGCGTAGGCAGTGTTAATGAAAATCGGATTGTCAGTGTGAAGAGACAGAGAGAGAGAAAGAGGGATGAAATAGAGTAAGTTTGTCAGGGAGTACGTTATAGTTAGGAAACCGTGCGGTCTGCCGGTAACTGGAGCGTGAGTTCAAATATTATGTGTCGGTCGCTGTGCGGTCTGTGACACTTACGCATACTTACACAACTAAATAGCGTAATTATGACACACAAATGAGCAACTGCATCACATGATATGCTGTTGTTCACACGCTCACATATATACACGTACACCTTGTAAGTGTTTTCAGGTGTGGCCACATGTTAGTTTTGGTTGTTTAGGCTCTGTGGTCAGTTGTGTAAACAAATTATGGGTGAGCAGTGGGAATAAGGTCCGATATTTGACTTAGTTTACTGTTGGTTGAAAAGACAGGCGAATATGCCCTGAACCGCTGGCGACTGCACTTAGGCCATCAATAGGTCGATTGTGCTTCCGGGTGGCTACCAATTTAAGATTTTCCAGAAATTTTTGTATTTCGTAGAAACCTTGATTTTTTTCATCTTAGATGCCCTAAGTATAATCATTGGGAGTGATGGAATAAGCCGCTTCCCATCTGAATCAATCACATCATCCTCCACACATGCTCTGCATTCCGCCGAATCTACTTTTGCCTTTTTCTGAATGTGAGATCTTAAGTGTAAATTATCTCAAACTTGCTAAGCTTTATTTTACCTAAAAACCGGAGCTTTTTGGTCTATTCACCATCAACTCTATCAAAAACTGACTTTGTGGTATGCCCTGCGCTTTTTGTGCTCCAAAATGTGAGGTGTTTCTCAAGGTTTCATTGCTTTAAATAACCTTTGACGGAGCTGAGAGAAGAATATGTGTATTTTTATTACCTGTCATTTCCTTCTATTCCTATATGACCAAACACCCAGATGATATTAACTGCAGTGACCGCTAAAAGTCTAGTAATTGCCTGCTTGCATAACCGAACACAATCAGACTTAATGTTAGCGCTAACGAGAGCCCTAATTGCCGCTTGAATGTCTATGAGAAGGTTTATGAACTTGTAGGTTAGAGCAGAAGCCCACTTGGTACTTCCGGTTATGTCCACAATTTCGACTTGAAATTCCGAATTATAGTCATTTAATTTGAAGCTACATTCTGTGTATGGATTACTACTATGGAAGCCCTCTGCCATTCCTAGATTTTGCTATTAGAACTGCCGCTCACTGAACCATTATCCCATCTGCCTTACTGGGAAATGGAAAGGATGTGTTTATTTGTTTCCGTGACTCCTCTTCTCGTTCGTATTGCCAGCAAAGCCCTAGTTCATTGACAAGAACGACTATGATACCATGTCTGTAGTGATGCCTAGCCTGACTCAAGAGGCCTTAAATTATAATCTGGCTAGCCGAGATAACCTCCGAGACCTTTGTATAATTGGTTGTTATTGCGTCTGTAATCCCCATTGCAACTGTTCCAGGGCTTTAAAAAGGCACTTTTTCGATAATGCCATCTACACCATACAGTGAGGGATTTGTGAACTCCACTTTCTGTAGGAATTCCAGATTATCAATGTGTTCTGTCCAGCCAAGTTTTTTATCTGAAATAACTCCGAGATATTTTAATGAGCTAAGGAAGTTTGACTATTTGATTCACAGTGTCAGACTTCCAAACTTTCAAAATAAATTTTCTTTTTTAACTACCAATTTCTTTCTCCAACATGAAGTAATTATATATAATACCTACACCACGAATCGATGGAAGATCCAATCGCATCTTTACTCTCGAATATTGATTTTGAAATTCTGTTCATCTCAATTTTAAAATCAAGCACTGTTTGGATATAGATTTTTACCTCAAACTCAATACTCTCAAACTAAAATCACTCAACTCAGTACCAAAGCAACTCAGCCCCATTTTTGTCTCCGTTTTGACTTTAATTCTTTTCCAACCTCAGTAACAATCGCTAACAAATAACGCCTTTTGTTCTTCCTTCAGGGTTAAGCAACGCAGTTGACCTAATTCGTTGCATGTGTTATATAACTCTTAAGCAATATAATGTAATATATACGTATGTAAGATTAAAGTGACCAAGTACTTTGAACTCAGTGTCCCACTTTCCAACAATTTCTCGTTGATTTATTTCACTTTCATAATTAAATGCATTTTAAAAAAGCGGAATTCCGCACAAAGTGGAACAGAAAAAATGCGAAATTAAATGAAAGCAAATTTGTGTTGAATATTGTTAAGAAAAAAAAAAAAAACTTGTCAAGAACTTACTCAAGTTGCTCAGTGGAAAGAAAGTGTGCTAAGTGCAAGAGAGAGTAGCGAAGTGTAACAATGCGGCGCCTTAAAGTCGACAATCTGTGAATTGAAATGGGAGAAAAATGCAAATGTGTGAATTGGGAGGGACAGCGGGCATTCAATTCTTTTAGGGGGAGTTTTTTCTTATCACTAAGCTATTTTATTAGTGAAGCAGGTTCGCAGTATACATTTAATGGAGTCTTTGTGGTTGGTGGATGTAAACTCAAAAGGCTTACAACTAAAGCGTTAGGTCGGTTGAAACGAGTCGCCTTATCACTCAATTTTAGCATAAATTTTTTTCCTTCCGCAGACAAATATCACCAATAGATAACCATTTTATTAGCGATATATAACCTTTTTATAACCAATACATAACTATTTTATAACCTATATATAACCAATTTGTAACCAATATATAACTATTTTATAACCTTTATATAACCATTTCATAACCAATATACAACCCCTTTGTAGCCTTAAATTTTTTCCAATATTAGTGGTTTCTGTTATATCGTTTTTCCTTTGTCTGTATACTTATGAAAAGTGCATTTTAAGTGATGATATACGGTTAGCAATTTCAAAAATTCGATTTTTTAAGTTTTTTTCTTAATGAACATATATTTAAAAATGCACAACGTTCCGGTGAATATTTTTTAAGTTACACACAAGTTTGAAAAGGCGCCTTAGAGTGAATGGCAGTACAAGGACAAATTTTAAACGCGTTTTTCTCTTTAAAGTGGGTCACCAATGGCTGAAATTGTGAAGGGTATTATAGCTTAGCGTTTTTTCTCGATTTGGTATCGGCAAACTTAATGAGAATAATTTTATATGCTTTAATTTTTTTTGTTGAGTTTTACTTAATTTTAGTAGTGCTAATTCATCTAATTAAATCGCAACAATTTTGCCTACTGTTTGTATATTGATTAATTAACTCCATTAAAATGAGTGAGTGCCTACTCAACTTAATTTAGTTGTCATAATGCAAATATAATTAACTCAATTTAGTTCAACTAATTTAGTTAGACAGCATTCAATACACCGTTATATGCATTTAAATGAGTTTAAAAACAATTTTGAACTTAAAATTGCTTTAATTAAATATCAAAGTAATTAAGTCTAATAAAATTTGAGGCAATTTAATTTTAGTCGGTTATATTTGAACAAAGATACCCACAGCAGCAATACACTGGCGCTTAGTTGTTTGTGTAACACCGCAATCTGTATAAATACAGTGCGAAATTTTCAAATTTATGTGACAGCAAATGATAAATGCCGTCTAGCTTGGCCGATAAATTTGTGCTGTGGTAATTGCGCAAAACCACGAGTTTGTGTGTGCGGCGAAATTTATCATAGGCACATTAATATAAAGCACTAAATTCCAAATTATTGATGCATTAGCAGCCTACTTAAGCCAGCGTATCTTTATTTTGCAATTTAGTATCTTTGGAAGATTCTTTATTATTTATTTAAACTAAAATTGAAAGGAATCTGTGTGGAAGATTTGAGCTATTTTACAAAAGAACGCTATGAGAACATTTATATATATATATATATATATATATACTTTACGATAGAAACTAAATTAAAATTATTGTGGGCCAAATTAATTGTGTCTATGAAAGACTCATATTTGAAAATGACTAAATTCATTACAATTTAAAAAAAAAAAAACCCAATTGTACTGAAAAAATACAGCCCAAACAACCAAACGCAAGGGAATTGACAAGTGCTAGAGAGATAGCATGGGAAGAGGACATCTCTCGCGACTACGTTCGAATGATTTTTGTGGATATTTTAATAATGAAACGCGTTCTTGCTCGACTCGTCTCGATAAAGCTGATTTTTTTCTCAAAAAGTACCGTTAACAGGTTTCTTTGGACATGCTTGATGGTGCTAATTCCGATTCCACATTCAAGGCGAGTATTATAACTGCCGGTGAGCCATTGGTTTATGATTTGACATGCAAATAAGTCAACAATCATCGGAATGGAGGAAAAAACAACCCCAAAATAAAAATGACCACTCCAAAGGCACTCAAAAGTCAAGGAGGATGGTCATTGTTTTTTCGATATTTGTGGCTTAATACATTATGAATTGCTTTCGGAGAGACAGACGGTCAATAAAGACTTCTATTTTGCCGTATTGAAGCGTTTGCGTGAGAACATCCGTCGAAAACGGCCGGAATTGTGCAAGAAAAATTCATGAATTTTACACGATGATAATACGCCATCACATCGAACCACGATTGTGACCGTAATTAAAGCCAAAAACGCTTTGAGTGCCATCGATAAACCACCGTGTTCATCAGATTTGGTTTCGTGAGATTTTTTCTTCTTCCCAAACTGAAACTGGTGCTCCATGGAACCGGTTTTCAGTCGATCCAAGAGATTTAATAAGACTCGCTGAATGAGCTGAAGGTCATTTAAAAATGTGCTTATGAAAAGTGTTTCGAGAACTGGAAAATTCGTTGGCATACGTGTCTTACAGCTGGGATTACTTTGAAGGCGGCAAAATAAATTTTATACAACACCAGAAAAAAAATTGCTTGATATTCACTTTATTTTCACTTTTATTAAAATAAGTAGTATTTATAATGCTTTCTTCACTTAAATATTTGTTTTCAACGCAACCTCGACTTCATCGGAGCCAAAGCAGCGACGACAAACAAAGCAAAACATCATTCGTTTTTAGTTATTTGCCTCTGTTAAGTAGAAGTAAAATTTATAAATAAATAAAATTTCAAATAAATTGAAAGAAATGCAAATATGAGGTTGCCGTGCTTCACAAGGTCGCCCGACAGTCTGGTATTCAGGTGAATTAATACATATATACGGTGTTAGTAAATGCTGGCTTCTAATGATCGAAACTTTATGTATAATTTCGTGCACAACATTTGCTATTTACTGGCTCTTGCAGCACCTCTTAAAGTATTCTGTTATGAATTTTTGCATTTCTTTATTTCCATTCTGAAGTAAGAAGTCGTCGTTTAAAGGCAGTAATGCTTAATGGAATGATTATACACTCGACCTATTGCTAAGGGATAATCAAGTTGAAATTGGTGCAGCAGTCGCGGAACTACATACCAAACTTTCCTTACCTATGTGAAGTTATCCGATCATCTTCCAGGCAGAAGTCCTTGCTATAAGTCGGTGTGTAGAGATAAAGCTACAAAGTAACTATTGCCAGCGAAATTATTGGCATACTTAGCTATAGACAAGCGGCACTTAAAGCGATCCATGCTAATGACATTAAATCGCTACTGGTGCAGGAGTGTATAAAACGGTTGAACAGGCTATCAGGTCGCAAGGAGGTGCAACTTATCCAGCTGCCCGGTCCTAAGTTGTAGTAAATTGGCTTGGGAGCTTTTCCACTTTGCAGTTTGCAAAAAGCTGGGTCTCAAACCCTACATATATTGCGGTTAGTCCTCATACCATGCAGGAGCTGCACGGAGGCAAAAGTAGACACGGAGAAGTATTCGCAAAACTCTAAAACATGCACCAAGTTGCTAATGGGTGGGTATAAACTCAGCAGGTTTAAAAATGAAATCAATCTCACAAGTTACAAATTCCAGATACCTGTCGCATTCTATACTGGAAATTGCAAGCACAATAAGCACTCTTTTCTGGTTCTGTAACATTGAGCCGGAATCTCCTGAACACCGACTAATAGACTGCACAGCAGTCTGCAGACGCAAGATTAAGTCACTTGGATCCATGATTCCAAGTAGAGATCATATAGCTGCATATTGGAATTTATCTAGGTGCTGTGGCCATGTGAATCGTTGTGACTTACTGGAGGGCAATAGACCATTGGTTGCGGTGCAAACCTCATTTCTCATCTCACTATCTACTTATCTAAATATTCGCCTGGAGAGGAATTGTGTCCCATTAGTACAACTTTAGGCCTCAAAAAGAAGCTCCAGTTGTTTGGTTGGGATATTTTTATGTATCCGTTTTATGGTTTGGATCTGCCGTTCAGTTGTTACTACCTTTTTCTGCCTATAGATTTGCCGGTGTAAAAGTTCACTACAAAAAAAGTTAGTGAAAGTCGGCTGCGTAGTTTTTAGCCATTGGGAGCGACGATTTTCGTGAGAGAGCTGTTATGAAATTACCCTAAATATGCCAAAATATGATCCACTTAAATTTATGATCCACTCAATTTAATTTTTCAAAATTCAATAATCAGTTCGATCATTGTTCCGCTAAATTGTGAATATGCCTACTAGATCTTACATAACTTCTCTTACATTGCTTACGAAAATAAAATTATTTCTTAAAATACAAGGGGATACAGAGCATAAGTAACAAAATTCTAATATAAAATAATAAATTAAATCTTGCATAGGGACATACATGCTAGGCACACTTTTAGGCGACCATATTTAATTTTTCCTTTCTATGGGCAACTTTCTGTCAGCACAAAATATTGTAAAAACTGTTAACATGTCATGTAAGCAAACAAATACATATGTAAAAATTAAAAAAAAAATGAATAAACTTTTATTAAGAAAAAATGTATATTCTCCACACATGCATAAACAACAATAACACATAAAAGCATATAACGGATAAGTTTATGGTTGATGTATTCGCTTTATTCATAACTCTCATCCAACAAACAAGAAAAATCTGAGTTTCCCTTTCATAACCTCTCTTCCTTTAATTTGTCACACTTCCTATGAGTACTTCCAATTTCAATTCCTCAATAATTCATGAGTAATTTTTCACTTTCCTGGAGCTATTGTCAACGTTTGCTTGCAACAACTGTCAACGCTTTGATTTTCTATTATAAAATGCTAACAGAATTTTTCCCTATGCGTTGATATGTGTATGTGCGTATATGTATGTTGTATGTGTGAGCTGTTGTTGTACGTTTTTCTTATCTTCACCGGTGACAGGTGACATTTGCCAGTATTCAAAACCGACAGCTTCGGTGAAAACCGCAAATCATTGCAATGTGGTGAAATGGGAAAAGATAAATTTCTATAATGTTGACGGGAGTGAGTAGAAAAGTTGAAGGTGCGAGAGCAAGCGTGGCGGCAGACGAGGGAATGGTTGGATTAGAATCTTTGCGGTTGCGTGCCTGTAAATGGTGAGCATTCGATTCGTGTGATTTTCATGTGAAATATTACAAATAATTGTTTATGGACATTCTGATGTATGCCGCAGGAAGTTGCCAGAATTTATCGATTTCATAACATATGTACGTTATGAATGAATATTTAATTATATTTTCTACCAGTGCGCCTTAATGTATACTACAGTTGTTAAGCATTTCAGCTTTTCATAGTTTTATTTCTTTATTGTATAATTAGAAATAATAATTCTTTAAAAAAAAATATTACTGCCTACTAATTACCCACTTTAGCAAAATTATTATATAACATTCCGTGCGCGCCTAAATATATGCCTTTGAGCTTTTCCTACAGACGTTTAAATATATTATTTAAATCACAAAACATAAAAAAATAAAGAAATTATCGCTTAAAGTTTTTGCCGATTGGCCTTTGGTTTCTTTCTCTCCTGTCATTACTGGCTGTGGGACCTCCGTCCTGATATCAGTTGGGAGGATGCTAAAAAACAGCCTTTGCAACAGTGAGAGGACCAAACTCAAGTTAAAGAGAAGGATTGCAGAGCCGCAACATTTCTTCTATCTTCTCTGGGGCGGATGATTCAAAAAAGTACCGTTGAAAATCCACCTTGGGCAAAGTTTCTATCTCAGCACCCTTCCAGACCTCTCCAACTCTGGGTACTGCTTCCTTATAGAAGCAACCAGAACGTTCATTGGTACTATTGTACTATTCCGCCCTCCCACACCTAGAACATGGCCAGGGGTTTCCCTTGACCACCGTGACATGCTTCCACTCCTCTTAGGAGATGACCCCATCTTCACGACTGCCATCACAAACATCCTCAGTTCTATTAAGTCACCTAGGTTTAGCATATCCGCTGAAGGCTGATGCTGCTCCCTTGTCCCATAACCAGGCTTTCAAAAGAGTTTTTTTCTTCACTGCACTTCCTAAAGGCCGGTTTGTCGCCCCTAAAGGTAGGCAACAAAAATTAGTTTACTTTGTTTCCTATTGCCAAAACTTCCCGATCTAATATAGGCAGCAAAGTGAGTATAGTTTGAAAACTTAAGTCCATATTATATTTATATTGAAAATATAAGAATACCCCATCTTTATGTACAATAAACATCTCAACTACTTTAAAATACTTTTAGGCAAATATTATACCTTAATTCCGATTGACAATTAAAGCCTGTAAAGCTTTTACTTATAAATTCAATTAGCATTTTAATTTGATACTTGACTTGAACTACTTAAACAACTAATTTCCCCCCCCCCATTCCGCATAAGCATACATACAAGTTATTATTGATGCGCCTTAAGGTATGCTATTACACATATGCAGCACCAGCTGTGGCATATTTGCATTACCAGCACTGCAAAACTTTTATGTCTGCTCGTTTACCATTTGTAGTGGCGGAAATAAAAGTTCACAACCAAAAGGCAGGGTGTGCAACAGCTGCCTGGCGCTAGCATGATTGCTGCTGCAACTTCTAGAGTCTGCTGCAGCGTAAACTTTGAGCTGCCATTAGTAAGCGCGGCACTTATTCATAGCGCCTGTGTCGTCGCTTATGCTATACGCCAGCATATTCCTCACATATGAAAATCAAGCAGCGTTGCCTACCTTCCGGCTGCTGCAACGCTCGCACTTTACTCAGATTAGCAGCATTAGCGGTAGCAAGTGCAGCAACGTTGTGACGCGTATAAATAGCTGCAGCATGTGGCTGCAAAAAATTGTCGAACTTCTGCATGTCAAATTGAAAGGAGCAGCACTTAAGTGCGCAAAAGGCAGCCTAAAAGTAGGCACTGCCGTTGAAGCAAAGCAGCGCGTGTTACTCGGTTGTGTGTTGCGTTGTATTTACGTGCAATTATATGTGATTGAGTGGAACTACTTAATGGTACAGCGGATTTGTTGCCAACTCCGTGGAAGTAATCGGCGAAATTTGCGGCATAGCAACAAATGGCGGCAAGCTAAACAAAACTCTGAAGTAAGTACGTACGAGGCAAGCAAATTTGCATTGTACCGCCGTACGAATTAGATGCCATTTAATTGCTATGCCAATTCAAGCATGCGCGGATTCACACTCAATTAACTAAGTAAAAGCGAGTTTAGAAACTCGCGAAAATGCGCAAGCGTCTAGTGTTGGGAAGAGGGAGTTTAAGAAGGAAGTGTGTTAGTAGAAATTATTTGGGTTGAGAAAAGTAATTAGGGTATGAAATGCTTAGCGCCTCAACAGCAGCTGAAGTTATTTGCCTAAATGTATCCAATGCAATCTAATTACATTCTGTAGGGCGCCTTCAAGAAAGTATAGGGTATTTTTATTGAAGAGACACTTGGTCGTAGTCTTATTCTACCTTCATGATACAAATATGACATTAAGCTTTAATAGCAGCTCTTTTTTGGTAGAGTTATAATTTATTATAATAGGAAATATATGCCGCAACATATGCTACTTGAAGTATACGAGGAATATTACTTTTCTTTGTAAACCTGGAATTTTCTACCTTCTGGCTCTATATTATATAAAAATATAACTACAAAGGACCTTAACAGATAAATGCATTTCTCTGAGAATACTTTCAATAATGTGTTCTCTGAAACAAGACAATTTCTTAGCCCTTTGGGTTATATACGTGAAGAGCTGTTCCAAGTAAGACTAGCAGAGATCAATTTAGAGCCTTAATATCTTATCCGCCTTAGCTGTCTTCAGCTTTCGCCAGCTATTTAAGGCTGTTTAGGTAATTGAAAGTGCCTAATATGTTCAGTACTTAAGGCTGTCTTCAGTTTATCTCTCTGTTATATCTTATAGACGCTATTACGGTGGCTTTATATGTGTTTCAACAAACCAGGAGTGGATATATACACTACTACCGATTTTCTGGCTCTTCCAATAATAATATAAAACAAAAGCAATATATTTTATATATTAATTAATACATAAATAATTTCTTATCTTTTCATGTGAGTAATTTAGGGACATTTTTAATACCTGCCAAAAATGTTTTATCTAAGAAATCCAGCACCTTCAGGAAAGTCAATGCGCCACCGCCAAAATGTACGCAATATTCTTGACATAAGAGGCCCCTCCATTACAATTCATGAGCATTGTCAGAGGTGAGTAATAACACCATACAAACACACGCTCACACATGCTTACGCTTCCATTAAGCAGCCACACTGCCAAACCACACAGCTCCTCCTACGCCCTCTAGGTTCACCATTGTAATCATTTTGTCAATTTTTCTTAGCATACATTTGGGGGCGCACATAAAATAAGCAAAGGCAGGGAAGCAAATAATAGTGATACCTGCGTTTTCGCGCGGCAGGTAGTAAGCGAAAGAAGCAACATATCTGCAAAATAAAGATTATTTACGCAAGCATATATATCTACCGCCTGGTTCCTACACATCGAGAAAGGATGGCTTGCGGAAATATAGAACAAACGAGTGCATTGAAAAGTCACTATGCCACACAGACATTTTCGGTGAAAAACTCACACATCCACACAATTGTGTGTTGCTGTGCATGTGGTACTAATGGTGTGTTTCGTTGTAGCAGCAGCATCTTGTGGCAACATTTTACCTTGACACGTCGGTAGCTGCTTGGCGCCACGTTTCGTTGCGTACGTTCATTTCGCTTGTTTGCGCGCGATAAATGTGCCACAATTACTCAAAATAAAGTAGGAAAAGTTACATTTGGCGGGCGCTTGTTGCATAATTTAGGGCAGCTACAAAAGTGAAATTTGTTTGCATATTTTTCATAAAAATTTCCTCACAAACTATTACGGTGTGTGCGTGTCTTGCTCTTAGTGCTGGTGTGTGCATGTCTTGCTCTTAGTGCTAGTGTGTGCGTGTCTTGCTTTAAGTGAGTGTGCGTGTGCGTGTAGTTGTGCGCTGTTCGTTGTAACTGTCAGCACATATGCGCCATTGTGTGTGTTTGTGAAACTGACAAACGCGCATTGTCTGTCGAGACACCCGCCTGATAAGCTTATTACTCAGCGCGCGTCAGTTGGCGCTGGCTTTCGCTTCTCCATTTCGACTTCACTGACACTCAGCCATTATTTGCGTCTTAATATATGCTCGTTACTTAGCGTTGTTGTTGTTTTGTATGTTGTTGCTTGCATGTGCCAGCTAGAAGAAAGCATATTATATGTGAATAAATAATAATAATCTAACAAGCTGTGAAGAATATTTAAATGTAGTGTGCTCTTAGCTTTTAGCATTCGTACAGTTTCTGTAAGATTTTACACTAACAAATTCTTTACTTTCCACTTTTTTCGCACGTTCTAGTGGCGTTTCAAAGTCTCCGGTACTTACAGTAAAACAGCCTAAAAATATGCTTCAGTAATTCAACCTTAGTATTATGTAAAAAAAAAAAACAGTTTTTTCCAAGTATTCACAACTCAATTATAAATCTTCATCTACACCTTCATTTGCCCAAAATTTTAAGTTGCCTCGTTTTTAAATCTTTCGTGTACTTAATGCCTACGTTTTTCCCTGCGCACCCATTTTATTTTGCTTTGTGTTAATTAAAATGAAATCTTTGCTTATTTATTCAATGCTAAGTATTTGTTATGATAAGCCTCTGGCTGCGTGCCAGGCGTGTAGCGATAATGAAAACCACAAATTTGAGTGCTCGGCGCCCCTTTAAATAGTTGCGTATACGCAACGCTGAGCCGCAGGCAGTTTATGGCGGAAATTTGAGTTGGTTTTAATTTTGTGAAAACGAAAATTAATTTTATGTTAAAGAAAATTAAATGATAAGTCTACTTGGTGTATATTTTATTATTATTATATTACATCTCTGTTTACTGAAATAAGTTGTGCGAGTTTAGTAATCTTTGAAAATTTTGAAATTAAACTGATTTTTGAAAAATTTTGGATAACCGTTGGCTTTTGTTTTTAAGCTTTTAGTTACATAATAATTAGAACTAGGAGAGCATGTTTTTAATTATTTGTTTATTTTTTTTAAATATTTTTTAATAGCGTTATTATGCCATTAAATTCGATTTATTTATTTATTTCTGTTTTTTAGTGATTTTAAATATAAAAAAAATTACTTATGCCAAAAAATTGAGAAAATTTAATTTTAATTTTTTGTACTTACTTTCCAGAATTCTCAGCTTTTGTTCTTTTCTGTATGACATAACCCCTCTATAATTATAATATCCAAATATTTCTCTAATTCACAATTTTTCTAATAAAAAGGAAGGCTTAAGAAGTTACATGGGTTTAAAGGTTTCAAAAAATTTAACTTTTTATTATCTTATTAAATTCTGCAACACCTCTAGAACATCGTCCTAAGTTTTCAAGATGATTTATGTAGTAGTTTCGGAGATACAGCCTTGAGAGCTTGCGCGCTGGAAGCTAAGTTTGCTGTTTTTAAAAGCGTTTTTATCGAAACTGTGTTTTTGAAGTCGGTTGGTTTGATTTCTCAATAACTACTCTACCGATCTTCATGAAATTTTTTAGAGATATAGCTGTTAAAACTTGGACGAAGAATTCTTTTTTCGAAAATAAATATTTGAAACAAAAAGAAGTCGCGAAATTTTCACTGAAATTTTGTTTTTTTAAATGTTTGCCGAAAATCCAATTTTCACTTTCTTTTTTCCTACGTCCAAGTTCTAAATTAAGATTTTAACTGAAACACATATTTTTTCACTTTAGATGATAATGTAAGGAATTATCCTGCCAACGCGTTCGTATCTCTTTTCTGAGGGGTTACGGAATTCGAGTTTTAAATATTTTTTTCAAAAATTTCAGAATTTCTTGGTAAGTAGTGTATGTTTGTAACAATATAAAACTGTAATAAAATATTTCATTTTTTATATAAGAAAAATGTTGTTGAAAAAATACTGTATTTTATCCGAGAAAGCACAGGTAACTCTTAATTAACACTTTCGGCATTCGTAAGGTGCTGAGGTGTTGAAAAAACATTGTAATATATTATATATTCAGCACTTAACCACATAATCGTAATGAAAACCTTTTCACCCAATTTAATTTTCTACATATTGACCGACATAAATGGTTCAAAGTAAGGTGGAAGGTCGGAAATCAGAAAATATCGTGGCTAGGGGAGGTATGGACTGATTGTATTAAGTTTTAGAATTCCTACAGTATATACGGCATATTTACAGAGTATTTTAAAAACATAGCTCACACACTGAGCGAAATGCCTGACGCAAAGCCTGCTAGAATAACGAAAATCGTTATCGAAACTGGCGTACTAAATGGAAATGTAAACAGCAATATTTTTTTTTCTAAAAGTTGTTATTGTAATGGGTGAAAAAGGTGAAGAAGAAGAAGACATTAACCGCATGGAAGACGTAGAACGGGCGACTAATAGAGCTTCAAGTTAAAGAGTTGAGAGCATTACTCGTTGAAAAGCTAGTAAAATCTTTGAACGTCACTCAAAAAGGAGCTTAAACCCGATTAAAGGCAGCTAGGTATGTTGAAAATTAAAAAAATTGGATTTAATATGAATTGAAAGCTACAGAAAGGTCGTATTTATTTCTATTTGCGACTGATCATGAAAAATAGGCCATTATGATTACCCAAAATCCAAGAAATCATATGTGAAACCTGCCCAACCAGCTAAATCAACGGAAAAGCTAGGTAATACTCTGTAAGTGCATGCATCTACATTAGGGTGATTCAAAAATTTTTTTTTTTTCGATTGGTACTCTGAAAAATAAGTTCCTAGACACCTCTAAGAAAGCCTCTCCAAAAACCTATGAGTTTCATCATCCATAATGATTTTTTACATTAAGTAATAAAATCCATAAGAAATAAAAAATTTTCCCAAAAATAATCAAACTTTAATTATCGAGACCTTTTTTTAGGGCATGCAAAATCTAAGGAACAAGATATTTTTTCAAGTAGTATAAATTTTTCTATCTGATAATAAGAAAAAATAGAAAACTGTATGTAGGGACCTTCCCGTTACAATTAGAAACTCATATTTGGAGAGGCTTTCTTAGAGGTATCTAGGAACTTATTTTTCCGAGTACCATTTTTTTTTAATCACCCTAATCTACATTCTTTATTATGAGCTTCTAAAACTGGATATAATAAGTTACTAACAACTATTCATAAAATTGAGAGGAGTGACTGGCGAAAAATTACTAGAATTAGCGATTACTTAGACACCAGGAAAAAAATTTCCATTATGTTAGCGGTCGCTTTCATGTGGCAAAACCAGTACTACTATTTTCGGCTAAACTAGTAAGCCTCACCCACCTTATAGCCCAGACAAGTGACAAAGTCTAACTATTATTATTTCCATTTTACTGGAAGACGGTTCTCACCAGAAAAGGCTGTAAAAAGTGGCTTGAGCTCGAAAATGTTTATAAAAGGTTTATGGATCTGGATGAAGTTTGAGCTAATTAATTATTTTACATATTTCTGAGAAAAGAGCACACTATTATCACCAAAATTTTTCTAATAATTTCATTAATTGACCTCACGTATTGACCGATAATTTCAGCAAGTAGCCGACTATAGGCGCTGGGACCCACATATTCGATATCTGGTGGCTTGACAGTTTTTAAATATTAGAAATAAAATGTTGTAGGTTAGTTTAAACCGCAAGTGTCCCAACCCGATAAGAGTTCTTATACCAAATAACTGGCCTATATCAGAAAGTGGAGCGTCATTCCGTTAAGATGTCTCAATTTGTTAACTTAGTCATGTAAGTACATATCGTAAGTACCTAAGATGCAAAATAACGTAACATCACTTTTCATAAGTTTACAGACGAATGAAAAACGAAATAATAGAAACCCCTCACATTGAAAAAAAAAAATCAAGTTTCAGTTATAAAATGGTTATAATCAATATATCGTGATTAGCATACACTCATATTGAAAAAAAACCTGGAATTTTGCTATAAAATGGTTATATATTGGTTATTATATCTAACAGCTATTTCGATTTTCTTATTTTTTATTTTAGATGACGAAATATTACTCTTTTAAAGCAACATCATGCGTGAGCAACAAAATAAAATTCTTCTTGGCGCCAAAGTACATTTTTTTGATTTAAAAAAATTCAACATTATGGAAAAAAAATTATTTTTATGGAAAATTTTCGAAAATTAATCAAGAATAAATTAAAATGAACCCTTATCCAAATTGAAAATAAATAAAAACAAATTTTCACTATGAAAACTTTATAAAAAAAAAAAAATATTTTTTCAATAAAACTATGAATAAAATTAACAGAACTTAACGGGAATGTCTCCCCTCTTCATGCAACACACTTGCCACGTCCTACTCACACGCAGTTAATTATTTTCTTCAATCCCCGCTTCGCCTCAACTGGTGATTCCATTAATATACCCTTAGTGACTTTTGTCGATTCGCCGCAGCTGCTCTAACCACGTCCCCCCCTCCGCGCTTAAAGTAGCCAACTACTGCAAGCTGCTTAGCAAATCGATAGCCACACGCTCTCAGCAGATTAATCAACTCGCTTAGTAAAGTGATTTAGAACGCAAGCGAAGTGAGGGAGAATTTTATTTGGCGCAGGAAATGTTAGAGCAGGTGTCAAGGGGAAGGGGAAAGGTGACTGCGAACTAAACAGCATGTAGCTGAAAGTGAATTAATTTATTTTCCCAGAAAGTTAATGAACATACGTGTTGGCGATGTAATGAAAGTGTATACAACAACATAAGCAACAACAAAAAAGCACGTTCTTGCAAGCGAAGCAAGTTGCGGATGCGGTGGTAAGAGAAGCAAACTGTATATACACATGCAGCACAGATCAAAGCAACATGTGCGGCATTAAATCAACAATCGAAAGGAATATACCAATATACCATTGGCTAAAGGCAATCGGTCGCTCATATATCTGTGTGTATGTGTGTGGGGTAATTATCTCCGCATGCTTGTGTGGCAGCAGATCACTTTCGACTTTTGCTGTTATCGTTTTGCTTAAGCATCCCTTTCGTATATTAATAATTTTGCAGTCAAAGCTAATCAATTGTTCATTGCTAGGCACACCCACACACACACACTCGTATAAACATGTGCATGAGAGCCTGTGTGCTGTAAGCTTTTAGCTATTATGTTTTGATAATATATTGGCATATAACTGTTTTTCCATAGGCGTGCCACATGTGCGCACACATTTATGTATGTATTTGTGGCTTACAGGCATTTAGCAAGAACAACAAAAAATATTTCTAATATATCCGCCCCTTACACTCAAATTCAAGCTCATAATGCTAATAAAAGCTAAACCGAGTGCTTCAAACCGGTGCCTATACACACATACTGACACTTGTCATATCTACTTTGAGTATCTACCAGCCTACTCCTTCGCCTTCCCTCGTTTCTTCTGCTTGGCTTCTCCATTTCGGTCTCACTATCGCAAGCATCTCGTCCGAGCCGAATGTTATTGATTAGCCGCAAGGCCATCTGTCGGTTATCAAAGCTTGCCACATGCACTGGAATTTGTGTGTGTGTTCAAAATATTTTTGCAGTCCATATATGCATATGTCTGCGTGTGTGTGTTTCGTCTATATAAATTAATCGCCCGCGAGCGTTAACTGAGATGAAAGTGAATGTCAACCTCGAGTTGGCTACGATATTGGTATTGAACAGAGTAAAGCAATGACTTTAGTAGAGCAAGATAAAGAAATTTAATATTTTAAGGATATTGGCGATGCCAATATGACGGAACGTTTTATAATTAATATGGCAACTTATTAGAATATATTTTCTGAATGTTTCAAACCATTTCTATATAAAATTAAAAATTATAACATAAGGTTTTAAGTGTATTCACGTAGCGGAACAATAAAATAAATATCCATAAAACAAAGTAAAATACCATGCGTTTTGAAAATTCGAAAAATATTTCTTTAAATTTTTTTATTACAAATATTATGATATCTCTAGAATATTCTCCCAAAGTTTCAAGCCAAGCGCAATAAAAGTGTAGGAGATAGCATATTTGAGAGAGCGGTCCGTCAGGCTAGACCGAACGGCTACTTCAATCTTTGATCGTGTTTTTCCTGAACATCGTTTTCACAGTCAGTGGCCACGATTTCCCAGAAACAAGTGAAGAGTTCTTTTTGGCGTTTTTCACTGTTCCTAATTAAGATGAGCTCGTAATTGATTGAAGGGCAGGCAAAAAATTATTATTATTTTTTCAAATACTTTGATTATCTCAACCTATGATGGCTATATCTGCCAACCGATGAAAAATAATTTCTTTATTTTATTATTATTATTATTTTTTTTTGGATGAATGCTGCGTTTGTTATGCTGACTACCGCTAGGAAACATTTTTGGGGGGTAGCTCCGGAAACCAGCTGCCAGTGGGTGAATTTTCAGAAATTTTTTATAAAAATTCACAAAATATTATTCAAATATTGCTCAACGAGGATTAGAAATAAGAATACGATTGATTCCAATTCTAAAAGATCCCAATTTCTATGATAAACAATCGAAGAGGCCGACTCGCTTCAATAAAAGAAAAAAAGCTCGGCAAATCAGTCGTTTGGCGGTTAATAATTACGTAACCCCTCGCAAATTCGGTGTCAACTTCTCTTTCAGTCACTACTCGAATCATCCAACAAATGCTGGAAGCAGACAACAAGATTTAATATGAAAAGAGAAGTGCTAAACCCAAAATTTCGCAAGGACACAAGTTGACGCGACTTTAGTTTGCAGAAAAGTCTCTTTTTTGGGACAACGAGTCATATTTAGTGAAGAAAATAATTTAGTTTGATTGAGTCCGATGGTTTTTAATATTACTATCGTATTATACGTCGTGAGAGAGAAACCCGATTCTATAGCAATTTTCAATGAGGATCGCTTGTGATATAGGTCGCTGTTGAACAGCATGGAGAGACTCCAGTTTGTTTTCTGTCACACAAAAGGAACTCGAAAAAATACATAGAGCTTCTGGAGAGCGAGTTAATGCAGTTTGGTGAACAATATTGGGGTGAAACGTGAACTTTTCAACACAATAACGCACAAATTCATAGAGCTGTGTCTACTCGAGGATTATTGGTTAACAGAAGTGATGTCTGAAAATGTTTTGAAATAGCCGGCAGTAAATCAGGACCTAAATCCCATAAAGAATTTATGAAGCATTTTAACCAAGAAAGTATAGGTCAAGAGAACTCTGGTTATAGAACATTTTGATCCAGCAGCTTTTTTCTACACCGAAGGGTATATTTTTTTTAATATAGCAACATCATCTACTCATCTGCCATCTATCCAGGTTATGCATGTATCATAAGTCCTTTTTTGGGATAGCGTATGAGATATATTTCGAGTTCAGGGGCAAAGGTCTGAAACAAAATATGCGTAGATATTGTAATTTCATAAAGTGCTGAAGTTTAAGCACAAAAGAGAGTGATCGAAATATTGCAGATACTATTTTTATTTTGTCGGATGGCTTAAAGGCTAATAGTGGGGAGGTTGCAGCCTTTTGACTTTCATGGCTATGATTATAAGATTGACGGCAATGTTCGAATTAGAAATTTTTTAAACATTGTAATTATAGAGAGTTATAGAAAAACAAAAATAAGCTTAACTAGTCTAAGTTGTCATAAATACATTGATCAAAACTATTTATAACTTAAACTATTTATAACTACTTAAGAAGAAGCGTGTTGCGATGAGCTTTATGCCAAACAAAGAAGAAGACAAAAAACAAGTCAATATTTTAGTGAGTGATAAGAACAAGTGAAACCAGGGTTTGGAAAACAATTCACATGTCAAAATAATAAAAAGGTAAATGCGTCAAATCGTCAAGGACTTCGTTCAAACAAGTAGCAGAAAAGAGAGCTGCAAGCACAAAATTCTAACGAAAACAACAATCTCCATAACAACCGCCAAACTAACTGAGACATGAAAATCTAAAGCAATAATAACTACAGCAATAACAACAACTACGGTAATAACAACAGCAATAATAACAAAAACAATAATATCAACAAAATTTAACAGCACTTTGGTGGCTTCAAGTGCAGCCAGAGTCAAGAAAATGAAACCAACGACACGAGCACCAAAGTTTAATGTTTGGAGAGGAAAACTGTGTTAATGAAACGAACTGACCACGCAGTTAATGTGGGCGGCATGAAGAATAAAGCGGGGATTTAAGAAATAAGGCAACAGCTAAAGGTGGCACGAGCACATACTATATTTGGTAGCTACAATCAAGAGAAAAGTCAAGTGCAGCATGCGAGGAGAAAAATCCTAAATGGCAGGTGGAGGTACAACGAGTCAATGAAGCAGACGAGAGGTGGTGAAGGCAAATGAGAAAAGTGGCGGAAACAAAATGTATTTACAGCACATTGAAGCTCGCTTGCCTTGAGTGGAAATAATGTAAAGTAAAATACTGAAATAAGGTTATTATCTAGGCTATCGACTAATTCAGCTATTTTACGGTGATTTAAGCTTTAAACATTGAATTTGAAATACATGTGACTGTGAAGCGCTCAAAAGTATGTTAAATTTTTCTATATAATTGTTCTAGAAAAAATTCAAAAATTTTAATTTTTTTATATAAAATCGCTTTAGGAAAAATTCAAAGCTTTTATTGGCAAAAAGTCTGTCAATATTTGGCAGAACTTTCGCTCTCCTTTTCTGTGGAGGTGCTGCTCTTAGCGTGCCTCTAAAGGAGGAGGATAGAGACATTTGAATGTGTAGAAACAAGTTAAAATTTTAGCTTTTGGGCGACATTTTCCCAAAACCAATATCGGAGATCTTTTAAAGATTTTTACCTATATCTAAATCTTCAACGTGTCTTGTTCTTAGCATCTCAATTGCTCTTTTATGAACCACACAAAACAAGCATAGAAATCACCAACAAAAAATATCATTTTTAATAAATATTTTACCTCCCGATTATATTTGCCGGTAAAAAGCACCAAAATTTTCCACAATTCTCTCCCATTTTAGCACTCACAACCAGAATACCATATTTTGCACTAACTTCCTCAATACAACTTAATCACAGCCTTAAACTCTACAACAGCATGGAGCTTAAGTCGACTTTGCCATACTTTTCGGCGCTTTACCTACACTTCACTTAAGCAAGTGTTGTATCGAGCGCTGTCGCAAACACCAGGCAAAGGTGGGGCACGTAGGAAATGGTTGAAAACATGCAAGAACACCAACAGCAGGGTAGATGAAAGAGGATGTGAAATAGTAATCGGAATAATAAAATTAAAAACAAGAGCACGAAAAGTGAAAGCATTAGCGACTCACAACGCTTAGCCAGATAACTGTTAGCGAGAAACAAATGCTTTGCGCTAAAAGCTCATAATACCCATAGACCATTGTGCTTGGGAAACTAATGAAATGCGCGCGCGGGCTGCCGTGTCCATGCTTTCAGTATTTCCGGCACGTATCCCGTTCACGCCCACTCGGCAGGCGCTTTAAGCGCGTTCTATTTGGGAGCGACAAAGAGAAAAGAAGAACTGAAGCAAGAAGTAAATGGGCAACAGTTGAACTGAGCTTGGCGGAGTGTAGAGGAGAGCGCAACAATTAAGATGTGCGGCTGGCTGCGTAGGTGCTGCTTGAGTATTCCTATCATTTCATCGTCATGTCGTGCAGAAGACATAAATGACATGCTGGTCATGTGCGGTATGCTCTAAAATATGAGCATAAAAAAAATCCAACTGAATTCGCCGTTATTTATGCGTTAAGTACGTTCCTGTACTCACTAATCAGTTGCGAAAAGTCAGAAGTGACGGGTTCGCTATGAAGATTATATTTGGTTTTAATTATTTGTATAATTTTTTTATACCTTTATTTGGGCATAATAACTCGTATTTTCAAGGAGCAGATAATTTGCGCTAAACCGTTGTAAAAAAACTCTTTAATATTCCGGTTGAGAGGTATAAGTAAGCGAGCACGTGAACAACTTTTTGGATTGCAGCACCCTTTATAATCTTTGGCTAAGTTAGTCTTTAGTTAGATCCAATACTGGAATACAACCTTTGACCAAATTAAAAAGGTTCACCTTCATTTATATTATTTCCATTCGAACTCAACTAAAATTTAGAAAATCTGAACTGCATGCTTGTATTTTCTATAGTATTTCTATAGTACACTAGAGAAGACCTTTCCTCAAAATTGTATGACCATAACTCATACACATAACCGACATATTGGTCATAACAATCCATTAAGGTTACTCCAATAGTGACCAATATACACGGTATAAGGCCAAATGTAAGTTCAAAAATATTTAAACTAGGTATGCGGGATGGATAGGGACAGTATTATGCTAATTTTGACTGCAGGAGATGCTGTTATACAAGGACACTCAAATATGCTTTCTGAATTTCAGTACTCAATCTCGCATATTTACCAATATGCATTCTGTCAAGAAAGTATCGGGAATTCTTAATTTAAATCTCCCGCTTTAGTAAATTAAGTAAATTTTTTTTTCTAGATTGGTAGAGCTCTCCTTAATACTGATGCGAAAAATTAGCGCGATCTGCAACCAGTGTGCTTACAGCAGCTGATTGTGTCAGTCGACCTCAGTAGTGTTTGTAGAAATATTGATATTTGTGTTACGTTTCGTGTTGCGAACGAATTCGTATGCCGATACATTGACACTGTTGCAGAGGACTCTTAGTGAATCTGCTCTTTGAAAAACGCGCACTTGCGACTGGTACAGAGCATTCAAGGAGGGACGGGAGACCGTCGAAGAAATGCCTCGTTCTGGACGGCCTTCAATGAATGTTACCAATGGCAACGTTGAAAGATTGTAGGAAATTTTTGCCGAAAATAGTCATGTGAGCTCGAGAGAGAAGCATGAAAAATTGGGCATGGACATGCTGGATTGAGCCAATTCAGTTCCCACCCTAATGGAACGCATAATTACAGGTGAAGAGATGGGTCTACGAATATAACACACTTACGAACCAGCAATCAACCGGCCCAAAGGCGCGCCAAAGCCGAAAAAAACACGGCAAAGCTGATCGAGAGTGAAGCGTTGCTTTCTTCGATATTCATGGTGTCGTTCACTATGAATACGTTCCAACTGCTCAAACCTTCAACAAAGAGTATTACCTTGGTGTGTGAGGCACTTATGAGACGCTGTCCGTCGTAAACGTCCAAGTTTGTGGGCAAAAAATTCATGGATTCTTCGTCATGATAACGCACCATCACACAAAGCCATTACAGGGTTCAGCACTCGAAGTGTAACCAACTTCACACCGTGGGCGCAGCTATCGCACTGGAATCAGCTGTTTATAAATTTGCTGAATGACTGTTCAGAGCATTGTTCACAAGTGTACAAAAGTATTTTGCCAAAAGTGAACGCAAAAAAAAGTGATCAGTCATGGAAATCAAACGTAATAATATGATTGCTTTATATTCAGCTGGAAAATTACAGACAGCAATTGTTCGTGAGCTCAAACACCTTAATGTGAATAAAGTTTTTGTTTATCGCACCATCACTCGTTTCAATGATACTGGTAGCATCGCAAAACGCCATGGCGGTGATCATCAAAAGGCTGCATCGTCCCGTGAGATGGTTCGGAAAGTGAAGAAGCGATTTGAGCGAAATCCACAACGAAGTGCCAATCTAATGGCTAAAGAACTGAAAATATCCGACCGCAGCATCCGACGCATATTGTAAAATTAGCTCAAGGTCAAGCCTTACAAGTTCCTAAAGGCCCATGATCTCACACCGAAGCAGCAACTAGTAAGACTTGAGAGAGCGAAGCAGTTGCTTCGCTTGTCCGAAAGCGGTCAAATTCCGAACATTTTGTTTTCTGACGAAAAATGTTTTCCAATTCAGCAATTCATAAACTCTCAAAACGATAGGGTTTACTATCGACCGACCGTTCATACAAGAATCGAAGTCTTCGGTTGGCCACCAGGAGGCAGCACCCGCCACAAATAATAGTTTGGACCGCTGTCACCGCAGATGGGCGCAATCCAATCGTTTTCATCGAACCTGGCATCAAAGTTAATGCGAGATATTATCGGGAAAGTGTTCTGGAGGCTGCTTTGAAGCCGTGGCCAAACAAACATTTCGGTCACAAACCTTGTACGTTTCAACAAGACTCAGCACCGTCTCACAAAGCGCGAGTGAACCAAGAATGACTGAAAAACAACGTTCCGAACTTCATTACGACCACATAATGGCTCTCGAAATCACCAGATGAGAATCCAATGGATTATTCTCTCTGAGCCATTTTGGAGAGCAAGTTTCGAAGTAAAAAATACACCAGTCTCGAGATGCTGAAGAAACCCATTGTCCGTGAGTGGGGCAAAATACCGGCAAGTCACATTCGGGCAGTTTGCGATTCGTTTTTTGACCGTCTCAAGACCATAGTTAAGGCAAAAGGTGGTCACATCGCGCAAAAGTGAATTGGACTTGAATTTATGTTTATTTTCACACATTTCGTAATTTAAAATAAATAAAAATAATTTTCTAAACCGAATTTATGGCTTTTTAATTGGTTACAACGAGTGCCGGACCCTGTATTGTGAATGAATATTTAGCCAAACACTTAACAAATATATCACTAGGCCTGCACTGTATTCACCTGACTTTTTCTTATTCTCTCCTTATTCTTTGAACAGTTATAGCCCGATTTGCACAATTTTTAAGCCTGAGGTGCCACTTTTCAAAAGCAATATTTGTTCTAAGTTTTGTCCCGATAGCTACTTTTGTGCTTTTTTCGTATATTGTAAAGTGGAAGAATCCAAGAGGATTCAAAATTATGACATGTGGAAAGCCACTGTTTAAATTTAAGTATCGAATAAATTTGAAAAAGCGAACAAGAAGAATTCATTAACATTAAATTTCATTTGCCGAATTTTATGTGTCTTAAATTGAGAAATTTAAACTTTTTTCCAACGTTCGTGATGTAGTTGAAAAAGCAGTAAGCTCTTGAAAGCGAAGCGTTCAGCACAAAGCCCTTGCTGACACATTTTTAGGCGCAAATTTATTTTCGCAGCTGAAAATTTACACTCCTAAATTGCTAATAAACAAAAACGCGCATAAAAAGCGACGCTGAAGCGACACCAAAGTGATAACAAACAGCAGCAGTAATATGACAATAAATAAGTCAGCAGTGACAAGCAGCACACAGCCACACGCGCACCGGAATTCGCAGGCCTGTATGTGTGTATGCGGCGCGCTGCCGAAAAAAATTTGAAGCTGACGAGTGAGGGGCTGAAAAAGAAGCGGAGGAAAAAGCACGTTTATCACGCCACGGAAAGGCAGCAGACGCACGTTTTAATGCTTAGAAAGTGCTGCATACACATATAGCGGTGTTTTTGTAGTTGTGTATGTGTGTGGGATGGTGCTACAAGCAAGCTTGTTGTTTTTATATTTAAACGCTAATGCGCCGCGTAAAGGCATTAAATCAGAAAGGCGACCAAAAAGTGAGCGCCCGGAAAGAAACGCCAGCAAACAAAGAAGGAAATGTTTGTTGCCTACATATAGGCGCTGGCACGCAACGGGAGATGTGGTGTGAAATTTAAAGCTGCCTGCCATATAAATGGAAACTAACTGGAAAAAAGTGCAGGCAATCATAAAAAATGTGGGAAAGGAGACTGGTATTTTGCTTGGCGAACGCTTAGTCCGTGGCGACTGTCAGCTGACGCCCTAAATTATGCTACAACGTGTGCATTTTTATTCGAGCACAAACGAGTGGCAAACGAGTGGAGACAGAGTGGATAAAAAATATGGCTTGGTGAGTATGATGGCGAACGTAGTTGAGGAAATGGGTGCAAAAGAAGTGTGAAAATATATAGAAGGCAGTAAGGAGTGATAAGCACAACTGGAAATAGAGCTAGAACAGTTGTAAATATTGTAAAAACAAAAACAAAGAATTAGGGAAATTTTTGGCGCATGGTATGCTGACTTTTTCCTACGAATGAGGTAATGGAAGCAAAGCGGTAGAGAAGTAGACTATGCGAAACCGCGGAGAGTAGCTCTCCAGCAGCTGTGCTCCGTTTTATATATAATTTTGTTGTTGTTCATACATATATATGTGGGTTTATGTGTGCATTTCTTTTTCACGCAGGTTTTCTTATAGACTTTACGCATACACCAATAAATTTGTTAGACATTGGGTGTAATTGTATTAGTTTCAGCGGCTTTGGCTCAAGACAGATAAGCAAATACGCCACAGATGGCTGATTTGCTTTGACGCCAAGAAGCGGTTTCCGCAGCGAAGAAGAAAAAATTTAATAAACTTTAAATTTTCTTAATTTGTTTTGTCTGAATAATGGTAAGAAAACCTTTAAATAACTTTCGAGCTTAGATGCCAAACATTTTATAGTGTTTATTTAGTTTTCCAGTACTCAAGAAACGTGTCCTTGGCAGAACTATAGTACATAAGTTAAGCAAAGGCCTCCAAATAGCACTTCATTTTTAAGTTTCAGCAGCTTGTTTTTGTGATTTTGTCTAATAACCTTTCGTGAAATCACTCAACTGCGTTACAGTAGCTTTATTCAATATAAAAATATTAGCATGAAAAATATGTTTCGGTACTCACATTGTATTAGTAGAATGTACAGTAATATCCAGAGGCGTCGATCAAATGTCGGTCTCATGACTTCATCACTTACAAACAGCGATTTGTTGTTGTAGCCTATTAGATTGCTTCGAAGCTTTAGAAGTTTTCACCAAAACTTCGAGTTGCGCTTAGAACAATGTAGTTATTATAAATATGAAGTTTTACGTTATTTATTCCAACAGCAACAACTTTTATTTATTTGGGTTTTGGCACCTTTTTTGTACAGTTATCTTCAAAAGGTTGTCTTATTTGGTATGCGACGAAAATGTAAAGAAGCTGCTCGGTTTTATAGTGGGTAGAGGCTGTAAAGAGCGGAAATAAATGAAATATTTTAATAAATTAAAATTTTATTTTTTTTAATTTTATATTTTTGTAATATTTTTAATCAAATGTTTTGAAATTTTTATATTTGTAGTCTTTTATAAAATCTTAACAATTCACCTTTTTGTCTATAAACTAACTTGAGTAAACAGTGAGATAACCTGATGAAGTTTGAACGGAAGTTGACACCGCCAACATGTAGGTGCAAACCCATATCTCGGTATCTATTTGACCATTATAAAGCAATAGTATTTATTTGATATTGCCATGCTTCTAAACAAAAATTAGCGAAATAGATCAGCAAGTACGTCTACTACCTTTATTCCACAATTTTAAGGGGGTATTCTAGTCTAGAAGCATGAATTTCAGGTAATTTTTAAAGTGTCATAAAAAAAGGCAATTAATATTTTTAGTATCCATTTTTTTATTAGTTATTTATTTATTTCTGAAAAGTACAGAAAAAATTTAAAAACTAAAAACAGTAAAAAATTTTAAAAATTATAAGCTGACGAAGTGGGGGGTCTCTAAAAATTTCCACTTGACCATGCCCATGATTTCAACCCTCCTAGTTATCTGAAACAAAAAAAAACCAAGATTATTAATCAAGAATAATGTCGCAATGGTCGGAACTACGGAAAAGTGGCAAAAATTTTTTTCCCAAAATGGCGACTGCCTTAAAAAAAATTTTTTATCACTTTTTCTGACTATTTCGAATTTTTTTAAAAGTAATAAAAATAAAAATTTTGGGTTGGGGCTAGTTCCAACCATAGATAAGCCTATAAAGAAGACTCTATAAAAATTTCAAGTAAGTTGGTCCTCTAGAACCTGAGAAATCGTGGGTATCGTTCCGAAAAAGTCAGTTTTGACAAAAACGCGTTTAAATTTTCGCGTTCTGGTCGAACCACTTTGGATGCAGGTCAGAAAAATGCCTATATCTCCGAAAATAATTTGATTGATAATTTTGAAAGATCCTCTTGTACACATATTCTTGAATAGTTAAACTTTGAAAATATATAAAAAAAACTCGTTTTTTATTAAATTTCTAGACTAGAATACCCCTTAATGGCAATGTGATTCTTACACTTTTCAGTATAAAAGGCAAAGACAACTGAGTATATACGGAGAAAACTTTCGCTTTTGAAGTATTGGCTGACTTCATAAACGCAGTTTGCAATGCAACACTGCAAACAGATGCGATACCGATGCAAAGCAACACTGCATGGTAACACTGATTTGTCAAATAATGCAATGACATTTATTAACGTTTGTGAACGCAATATTGCTTTGTCGTGTTTCTTTGTGTGGTAAAAATGAATCTTGAGCAATTGTGCACTTTTGTTTTTGAAAACGCCCTAGAATTGGGCGAAAAAAGAAATTCAAGTAACGTGGTGTTCATTAAAAAAATATTAAATAAGCGAAAGCGCCGGCGTGTTTTTTTAACCGGTGGTGGCCCAAAAAGGAAAATTCCAAAAACGTCCAACTTCTGCAAAACGATAAAATGTATGCAGGATGACGTTTTTTATGCTCATTTTCGTATGAAAAAGAGCACATTCAAGGTATTTATTTTTTAATTTATGTTTAATATAAAATAATTAACATATATGGTTTAAAGAATTTGCAGACCATGTTAATGCCGTGGTGGCCTTCGCGCACAACTGGACGAATTGGAATTTCTTTGGAAAAGGCTTTGCAAATTGCAATTTGGAAGCTGAGCAATAATTGTTCTTTTAGAGATGTCAGCGATCGTTTTGGAGTAGCTGTTGGTCTCGCATATAAAGTCTTTGTAAAAATAATAAAGATGATCTGCCGTTTAAAGAAAGACGTCATCAAATTTCCAAGAAGTGAAGCTGAACAAAAGCAAACCAGCGAAGCATTTTCAACTCTACGTTTCAATCCTTTTCCTTTTGTACTCGGGTGCGTCGATGGTACACATATTCCCATTTCGCAGCCAATCAGAGATGAAATCAGTTACCGGAATCGAAAGGGGACGTACTCAATCATTGCTCAAGTAAATATTTCTTTTGTTTTATGAAAAAATTATTATTTTTAAATTTTGGTTAACATTTTTTGCCAGGCTATTGTCGACAGCCGTATGAAATTCATAGATGTGTTCATAGGGTGTCCGGGAGCATGCCATGATGCTTCAATTTGGCAAATGAGCCCTATCAAGAAGGCCATAATTAACAAAGAAATAAATATTTATCCCAACTACCATTTTTTGGGCGATGGAGGTTATCCTTTGGAGATGTGTGTTATGGTTCCTTATCGCGATAATGGATTCCTGACACCAATGCAATCGAAGTACAATGCAATTTTAAGTTCAACTCGGGTTGTTGTAGAACAGGCATTTGGCGTTTTGAAGAAGAAATTTAGAATTCTAAAGTATATCGAAGTTCAAAATCCAAGTTTGCCGAAATTAATAACAATGGCTTGTATGATTATTCACAATATTATTATTATAAATGAAGGGAACAACGCCGATGATTTAATCGCAGAAACAAATGCCATCACTTCTGAAACACTCGAGGAAGTCACTTTACCAGGACAAAGAGAGGCAAAAGCAAAGAGAGATGCATTGGCAACTTTGTTATCAGCCTAATGCATCTCTCTTTGCTTTTGCTTTTTCAATTAAAAATACTTTTTATAAATAATACTTTTTTATTATATCGCTTTTTCATGAGATCAATTACAACAATAAATACATATGTATTTTGTTTGTATTCTATTTTGTTTGTATTTATCTAAAAAGATTTTAATCTGTTAAGGTGAACAAGAAATGGAAAACTTATTGAGACCTGTCTACAATTCTCTGAAATAAGGCACGGATTTCCTTCAGCTCAGCTACTTTCTCCTTCTCCACCGCAATTTTTTCTGCTTCGATGTCCAAGAGTTTTTTCATCACTTTGGCATCTGCCTCAGACTCTTTACTTAAAAACTCCAGAACTTCGCATCGTTTTCGTTTTATAGCAAACCTTTGAGTAGTGTTTTCTGAAGGTGTAGCATCTAAGTTCATTGGCGCGTGGGAATCGGTGGGTGTCAACGGGCTATCGCTTGTCAAATCTTCCACCAAGGATTCTAGAGAACATTCAAGCATTTCACTGGGCACCTGAACGCTACTACGGCTGCCAAACACCTCATCCATGACATCGAAAAATTCCCAGTTCGTGGAACTCTCGCCAGATGTGTTATTGCGTTTCTTAATTCTTTTGTATGTGCCCATTAGATTTATAAAACATCTGGTTGCTTCATCTCTTGAAAAGGGAAATGTGCCCTCGACCTCCTTAATCTCCCGCATTATTTGCTCCCAAATAGCACTCCTTTTCTTTTTTTTGGCACAAAAATCCGGTTCATGGCGTAGACGCACTTCCAAAAGGAGCTTTTTCCTTTCATGGCTCCACTTCTTTTCACTATAAGAACGAAGAAATCATATAACAGAAAGAAAATGCGAAAAAGTTTTTACTTACGATGTCTCAGCCATTTCAATTACCGCAAAAATCCAAAAAGCATCCAAAATAAAACAGATGCACAAATTTGACAACTGTTGCGCATCAGAAAGGGTTGCCAGGCGATAGTGAACACACGGCAATGCCAAAAATATGCTAATGACGTTTATGAACACTAGGCATTTCAATGTTGCATTGCAAACTGCGTTTATGAAGTCAGCCATTATGTCTGTAAGACAAAAATAAAATCATTCGAATCGATAATGCCCTTGGCTCACATATACCTAAAGATTTTCAAAGTTCCAGCTGACTTTATAAACCATATATAGGACAATATGTAAGCTATCCTAATAAATGAGCGTGCTTTTATCCTAACGTTGCTTCTCAGTACCTAAAATGCATAAAATAGGGTGAAAACTTGACTAGCTCCATATAATTAGGCGGTTACATGTTTTTATGGGTTTCATAAAATCGAATTTTTTGTTGTCTTATTAAATTTTACAACATTCTAGAGGTGTTGTCTTAAGTTGATATTCAAGTTGAGCCGAGTAATAGTTTCGAAGATAGAGCCTTGAGAACTTGTGCATTCGAGGCTAACCAGGCTAAATGCGCCGACTTTAAACATGTTTTTCTCGAAGCTGTTTTTCTGGAAAACTACTCAAATTTTACACAGGTCTTTGAGATACGATTTTTAAAGACTTGCAGGAAGGACTTTTTTCGATTACAACGCTTTGAAAAAAAAAGCCCGAAATTTTCTTTCAAGTTTTCATTTGTTTTCCTTCGTCCAAGTTTTAAGTTGAGGTTTTAACTATAACACATATTTTTCCACCTTAGATGATCCTGTAAGGAGTTACCTTGCCACGGCGGGAGCATACTTTTTCGAGCTTAAAATATTTTTTTTTTTCAGAATTTTTCTTTATTAATAGTTTACGTTTGCAACAATAAAAAATTCGAAAAAAAATTCGAATAATTTCGTATTAGAAAAAATATTCGAAGAAAGGCTGGTTTTTACCCGAGAAAGCCCATGTAACACCTTAAGAAATCTTACGCACCAGCAGATATTGCCACGGTGATCCTGCTATGTCGTATGAGTACGAAATGTTAGGTTTTACTCGAATTTATCCTTTTCTTACTTATTAGATATATATTTGGTACATATTGGGTAGAATATTTTGCTTAAAATTCAGAATTTATTTATTTGCTTAAAATTCAGAATTTATATTACACATTTTTTCTCTAACTAATAAAGCAGCATTGCTCCCAAACTCTTTATTGCGCCAGATTTTCAATTAAGCTTTTCCTAACTTACATAAACGCTTTTCCACGAAGTGTGTCATTAAAAATGAAAAGCATGCCAATATTAGAACGTACTAAGTCTGCATGCAATCTCGGAGCACATCCACACACACACACACACACGTTTGCATATTTCCTTTCCACACTTCAAAGTAACAAAGCCACTGCAATTCCAAGTATTCACAGCATAAGAGTCCTGCTCGTAACTCTGCTTCGCTGCTGGATGAGAGTGACCTAAATCGCATAAAACGTCACTCCAATTAATTAATCGCCCGGGCTAATCATTGGCAGCGACACCAAAACGTCAAGAGATTTCGCATTCTCATTTGGCGCAAGGCGATAGAGACAAAAGCTGGCGAGAAAATCCAGAAAATCTGCTAAATCAGAAATTATGCAGAGAAATTTATGGCACAAACACAGCGCCGCAGGAAACACACATATTTGTATTATGTGTTTGTGAATGTGTATGCATGTGAATGTGTGTGTATATTTAAGCTCATGTTGAAGTAAGTGTGCGTCTGTATTGGTAAGTAAGTGCGAGTATGTGCTTAGCTGAAAGCGTTTACTGTGCTGCTATCAAAGCACGAATGCATTTGAGTGCATAAATAAGTGGATTTACTTATATGAACGCATGCTGTATATACATACGAGCGCACCTATACAGTCACAAGCTGATTTTACACACACACTCTGCGAATTTATGGCTTATACGTGTAAAGAAATTGTCTTTGTCTGCGCGTGCTTATTATGAAATTGCACCCACACTCGCACAAACGAGCATACATATACACTATGGTGTTTACCACTCATGTGCATTATTACTTTGATTTTTGTTTATGTGTGTGTGTGTGTTTGGGTGCGCAACTTTTGTGTACCCTCTTGTATATACACGCTACGGTGTGCCATAAATTCTCGCCGCTTCTGCATATATCACTTATGATAAATTGTGCAGTGATGACAGCAGCTTAGTGACGTTAGAGTAAATGCTTCGAAATTAGTAAATGTGTGTTTTTTATAAAAATATTTTTAAATTAGTAACATTTTTCGATACTTTTTCAGTTGTAACTGCTTAGAAAACCATCCTGTACATAGAATCAAGCAGTATTTCTCCAAGCATTTCATTCCAAAGCGATAGGTAGAAGAAAATCCGTATTGACAATAACTAAGTTTCGGCTAATGCTTTCTCGCTTTCAAAAACAGAGAAATTTAAGTGAATGTCAAGTCATCAGTAACAAATTCGGTGGCACACAAACAACTTATTTTTGGATGTTGACCTTAAAGTAGGCATTCAATAGTGGTATAAAGCTGAATATATGAGAATCTTTGTCCATAAAAGCTTGTGGAATGTTGTACTCGACAGCACTTGGGTGATAAGATATTTGCAGAACTGTAAGCCTTTAACTGACTGGAGTTTTCTTTCGATCATGAAACCCACTTGTCCCATTTGACTTCTTCCAACGCTAACTTAGTCAGTTTCTAGCAATCAAATCGAAGTCTAAAGCACCCTTTAACTTGAGTTTCAGTTTTTTTGCGAACAATTTGAGATGCAGATCTTTTGAACTTGGGATGATATGCTAATCCAGATATGCTATTCCAGTTATCATGCCAAATTCAAAGACCTTAATCTCAAATACACAGAACAAAACTTAGTTCATTGATGATTTTTGGGAACCTGAAAATGAAATTCAAGAAATAAAAATAATCAGCTGCACTGAAGCTACAACATATACCCTTCACAAGAACATATTTCAAATAAGTGGATTTTAAGATCTTTATTTTGATTTTAATCGATCAGTTGGAGGATTGTACAATTGCTTTGGATAATAAACTATGCCAAGTGTCGTGAAAACTTCTCGGCAAATACAAGGACTATATTTGGAGCGATCAGTTTGTACGGCAGCTATACATCTTGATTCCGTTTTTTCCATTTTCGTGACGAGCACCAAACACACGTCTACTCAACTTGACGCAGCAGGCGAACTAAACAAGCTAGAGTGATGGTACATATACCAATGGAGAGGGAAGGGATGCTGAAAAAAGAAAAAGTGAGTTTCAAGTTCACAGATTTACCACAAGCGCGGCAATAAAATCAGTCTTATTACTTAATTGTCAAACCTCGTATGTGTGTAACAGTGATCCGATCTGTACAACATTTTGAAAAACTGTACCGTTGCCATTGTAAGAGGTTAAGTTAGGTAAGATGACTGATCAAAGATCGCACGTAGACTGTGATATGTAGTGCTTTAGGCATAGAAACCATAACTTCTGTGCTCGAACTTGTAAATTAAAAAAAAAAAAACGCTTAGTAGCCATTACAAATTGGCACAGGCGTTTAACTTCCACTTCCGCCAGCTCAGTTGTATGTCTGAAGGTATGCGCTCCCAAGTGTTTAAGGCTTGACCTCCCAAACGCGAGGCAGTCACCAAGGAAGTGTTGACTTGTTTTACCTCTTCCATACAGCTTTACTGCGTGGACGCCAACAGCGCAGTGGTCTGTTAAAAACTCCACAAACTCTCAAGAGATCACTTGATCACTACCTTAACTGCTGCAATCTCGGCCTCAAAGACACTTCGAACGCAGAAAGTCTGAAGGTAGAGTTGATAGAGAACTCTTGACTTTCAAGCTTTTTTCATTGATCTAATAATAAGACCACAGTGGTAATATTGTCTTGATATACTTACATATTAGAATCAAAAATAACATTCATTTCGAAAGTTTAGACAGATGGATGCACGGAGCGTTATTTAAAGAGCGCCGATCTGCAGGAACCACGTTCTATTTAGCAAGAAATCGATCAGTTTATTCGAATTTAAAGTTCGTTGCGTGCACTTGTCTTATATATATCAAGGCCTGACGCTTCCCAGGAAGACCAGTGCGAGTTCAACCATTTTTATTTATAGTTCCCCGTTGGAAAAAAGATATAAGGCCTGAATAAGATTGTACGACTGAGTTCCGCGAACTAAACAATTCGTAGTTATAAGTGTCTTGAGCTCTTCCAAAAGGTTTACTAGTCTTTAGAGGATGCATTGGCAATTGATAGAGATTACATTATAATCACTAGAGGACAGTTGTTGGATAAACTAACACTGGTGATTTCGAAGTGATTAGCTTTCGACACACAAATTAACTTTCTTAAAATAGAAGAAGGAAAGAAAAGATTGGCTTCAAATATCCAACGTTCTATCTTAGCAATACGAGGGCTGTCTGATAAATATCCGACCTCAACGTGAAGCTAGCGGCACATCTGAAAAAAAAGTTTCTACTTCAAATTGTGCATATTATAATAGCTACTCGCAAAAATTTCAGAAATTTATCTTGCGTAATTATCTGTTGACAGTCGTTTTTGTGAGTCTATTTCGGTGATTTCTCCAAAATGGAAAAAGTTGAATATTGAGCTGTAATTAAATTTTTATTTTTGAAAGGCAATACGCCTTCACAAATCAAAGATGAGTTGGACTCTGTGTATGGTGACTCTGCGCCATCGTTTACCACCGTAAAATTTTGGGCAGCTGAATTTAAATGTGGTCGCAGGAGCTTGGAAGATGATGAACGTCCTGGGCGTCCAAAAACTGTAACCACTAACGATAACATCGCTAAAGTTCATCAGTTGGTACTAGACGACCGCCGGATTACAGTTAGGGAAATAGCTGAGATTATGAAGATGTCAAAAGAACGTGTTTGTCACATATTAAACCAAGATTTGGGCATGAGAAAGCTGTCCGCGCGTTGGGGGCCGCGTTTGCTTACGCTAGATCACAAACGTGCGTGAATGAACATTTCCAGCGCTCTGTTGGCTCAGTTTAGAGGCAATAAGACCGAGTTTTGGTGCCGATTGATAACTGTAGACGAAACTTGGATTCATCATTATACGCCCGAAACAAAAATCTAATCGAAACAGTGGATTGAAAAGGGGGAACCGGCCCCAAAAAAATCTAAAGCTGTGTATTTGGCTGGGAAAGTGATGGCGAGTGTTTTTTGGGACAGCCATGGAATTATTTTTATCGACTATCTTGAAAAAGGAAAAACTATAACAGGAGCATACTACACATCATTATTGGACAAGCTAAAGGAAGAAATTTCGAAAAATCGGCCACATTTGCAAAAAAAGAAAGTCTTGTTCCACCAAGACAACGCACCATCTCACACCTCAACAGTCGCCATGGCGAAAATCCTCGAATTGCGGTTCGAACTGCTTGACCATCCACCTTATTCACCGGATCTAGCACCGATCGACTTTTTTTTGTTTCCTCAACTTAAAACTGCCCTCGGTGGCCAGAGATTTTCGTCAAATGAGGAGGAAATCTCTTTCGTGAACTCGTACTTTGCAGACAAAGCCGCCAAGTACTATTTGGAAGGGTTTCAGAGATGGGAGCATCGCTGGGAGAAGTGTGTGAAGTTACAAAGAGACTATGTAGAAAAATACAAAAAAAAAATTTGAAAAAGTCGCGTGCATCGGTTACGTCGGTTATTTATCAGACAGCCCTCGTATTTCCGTTCTATGATCAATCCAAGCTCGTGAGCCTTAACAAGGAAATTAAACAACCTCAGTCAAATTTGCGAGAGATGCCTTGCATTGCAATTTAATTTGTACAGAATTGATAGTTAAGGTGCTATAAAGATTTTGGAATCTACTGAAGTCTGAACTTCGCTTTGAGAGAACAATCCCTTACAGAAATGGCTACTGGAGTCCAAATATGGTACAAAAATTTTTAACTGCTGAGCTTCATTCTGCAACATCAAGCCACCTCTGTGCTACAACATTTTTGGCGCCCAACATCTTGCTACTCGCGCTGCCTCAAATGTAGCAAAACAAAATTTATTATGTCAACTAGCAGCACATGTGGCACAAGCGACTATAGCAACAAAAGGAACACAAGTGACGCAATGATAGCATCAAGGCAGGTTGTGGCGTGGCGGCAGCCCAAGAGGACCCAAAAAGGACCGCATGGGAGCAGCAAATTGCTGACAATATCACATTTCACTGTAGCGTATACTTGGGGCATTGGCACGCTGGTCACTAAAATAACAATAACAAACAATACAACAACAACAACAAGTGAATGTCTGAGAGAGTTCATTGCGGGTGCAATGCCATGCTAGTGCCGCATGTAAGCAAAGATGCCACAAGGCGTACATACCATTGTGGGTTGATTGTTATAACTATATATGTGTATGTGTGTGTGTAGGTGTACTAGTTTATGCGGCATGTTCGAATTTGTACATAAATAGTTGCGTGTAGAAATTTATAGGCCATTCATGCATGTGCTTGCGCCTAGCTCATTGTATTTAACTACAATTTGTCACATAACAAATACTTGCAACCAAGCACACATACACACAAACGCGCTCAAAAGCATGTAACTCACACATTGACAGCAGTTTTTGTTAGCCAATGCATGCGGGCATGTACTCTAATGTCACTGCGTGACACATTATGAAATATTAGAGCACCTTGCAACATGGTGTGGCACTAGCTCACGCAAGCTAACTGCATGCTGCATGTGACATGCTAAACGTAACGACGCTCTATATATGCGTATGTGCGTTTCCGAGTATAATATGCAACGCCATTTTGTTGCTAAGTTTGGTTGTTGCTCTCTTATTTGTATGTGGCATGCCACTAGGCCGCTCAATATGTGCGTTATTGTGGAGTGCAAGTTCTATAGAGCAGCGCATGGCTGCAGTGCGATTAATGCGTGCTTCAAAACGTGCCTTCACTGGCAATGAACAGCCAACATGGCTACTTGCAACAGTCATGTTGTTGCCGCATAACTGCCATGTGCTCAGTATGTCATTGAGTGATATATACAGAGCTTTTTAATTGTTACACTTGCAACAGCATGCTGAAATGTTGGTTTGTTTTTTGTTGCACGCTTATCGGCATTGCAACTTTACGTATTTGCATTTTAATAGTATGTGTGCCTGTTTTCAAGACTCAAACGCATAACAGTAACAAAAGAAAATTCTCAATCACTCAGTTGTTTAGTGCAAAACTGTTGACAAAATGGAGTCACACTCACATAAATACCGTTTATGTATGTATATCGATCATCATGTCAGTTGTGTCAATGACAATCAGAGAGCTTCTTTTTCTGATAAAAGTACGTTCTTGTGCCGAAAATGGTTAAAATCAGTTCAATAGTTTCCATAACCGCCATATACTTAACTTCATTGTATGCATTGTCATCTCTCAAGAAAATTTATTTCACTAACAACTGATGAAAAATTAACAAAAGTAAAGGATATGGTGCTTGAAAATGATGAGAGATAGGGGTTATATCAGTGTGAAGCATGAAAAATTAGGCGATATTCGTAAATTTTTATAAGTGAAAGTACGCGATTGAATATTTCGAACTTCTTTGAACGTAATAAGGTATATTTTCTACTATATTTTAAGATTTTGTTTTACAAAAATGTTGAAAAATAACGGAGTTATGGGCTATCTTCGGAGGTGCCAAAAAAAAGTGCCCCAACTGCTGGCATGATTCCGGCCGAATGAGTAGCTGAAACAAAAAAAATTTGAAAAGTTTTTAAACTTAAAGATATTTCCTATTCAATGACCTACGATCTTTGAAAAATATCATATATTTTTTTGGTCTAAAGTGGTCGTTTTTGAATGCCAAATTGACAATTTTCAACCAATCGAAATGATCGTAGGTCATTGAACAGTAAATGTATTCAAAAATACTCAGTTTTAATTTGAAGTCGATCGGTCAATTTCTCGTCAAAGTTTCTCTTATGTAGGTTTGCTCCTCCGATCGGTCACTCTTTAGAACGCTGCCATCCAAAACTATTCAAGAGACTATCTTCTCGAGATCACAGGATATTTATGAAAATATAAGCTATCGAAAAAGCGGAAAACAAAAAAAAATTTTCTTTTTTGAAAGTGTCACACTTATAGCCCCTTAAGTCTGTTCGGCTGATTTTGGTAGATATTATATTTTAGCTATGACTTTGCTCAACTCTTTCCGAAAAAGCTGAATTTTCTTCAAAGGGAGTACCGAAAACAAGTCTTTTAAGACTATTGGATCGGACCAATTTCAAATCCACATTTATTGAGGACATTATAACTGCCGAAGAGACAAGGGTTTATGAGTTTGGCATGCACACAAGTCAACAAACATCGGAATGGAGAGAATGAAACGAGCTGAAATAAAAAAAAAAAAAAAAAAAAAAAAACGCCAAATCGAGCCACGAATTTAAAGCCAAAAACTAAATGAATATCGTCGATCAACCACCCTTTTCAACAGAGTTGGCTCCGTGTGATTTTTTTCACGTTGATCCATCAATTAGTTTTTGAGTTATTCGAGAAATAAGAAAGAGAGATCAGGCACTTCAAAGCGCTAGTGTGAAGCTTTAAGCGCGTTTTTCTAAAAACTATGTTTTTTGAATCGGTGACAACTGTAACTCGAAAATCTAATGAAATTTATGCAGCTTTTAGAATAATAACAAACTCGGGCCTGATCGAAGGATTTTTATTTTTTCGAAAATTTCGATTTTTTAAGGCCAATTAACTGTTGATTTTTTCGCACAAATTTAGAAAAAAATTTCCTGAGGCCGCCATTTGTTAATTTTGAAAAAAAAGTAAAATCCTTCGATCAGGCCCGGGATTATCAATTTATAAAACTAATTTTTTTTTTTGTCCGATTGTTTTTAGATGAATCTCTAAGGACTTATGCTTGTCACCGCAAGTACCTTTTTTTGGAACAGGGTCCCCAAAAACAACTATAACTTTCGAAATAAATTTTTTTTTTTTTTTGTTTGAAATTTTCGTGACTTCAAGTCGACACATCCTATAATAATGCCATATTACTGCTTTCGTAAAATAACATGATTTAGTAGCAAAAAAAAATACTGAAAACTCTCATTTCTTCGTGCCTCTGACTACCCCTAACCCCTCAATAAATAAATAAAATCCAACTCATGCAAAAATTGGAGCTGAACGACCATCAAATGCGTCGGACGTTTGGTGAATGCAGAAAATATGCTCACGCCTACAAAGTGGAGCTCCCATACAAACTGCTGTTCTGAAGAAAGGTCTTTTGTTCCGAATTTCTTAAGAGCAACGGTTCAGAATACAAAATTGCTTGAAATATTTTCTTATCAAGAAGGTAATGTGGACAATAAAAATCATAGGTATTGTTTAACTATATCTTGTAGCGATCACACAACCGATTATACATAAATGAAATTATACATGCTTTCAATAAAATATCAGAGAATGCACAATACGGTTAGGTTTTAGCTATTATGAGCAAAAATGCTTTCTCATATAAGATATATGCAGCTAGCTATCGTCACCTAAAATGCAAAATAACGTATCGTCAAACAAAAAATAAAATAAAATCGAAAAAATCTGATCAGATAATCAATGTATAACCATTTTATAACCAATATATAACCATTTAATAACCAATATATAACCATTTTATAACCAATATATAACCACTTTGTAACCAAAACTCAAATTTTGTTTCAACATGAGTCTTTGCTATTAAATCGTTTTTCTTTGGCCTGTAAACTTATGAAAAGTGATGTTACATTGTTTTGCATTTTAGGTGACGATATATATAGGGTTACCAGATCGGTCCAGCGAAATATCAGTACGTCTCCACTAAAAAAGCAAAAAATAAAAAATAAAAAGAAAAGGAGCAGGGTACAGAGAGATCATAAATTCTAGCATCTCAAAAAGGTAGAATTTAATTATCTTCCAGCATCGTATAATTTACATTTTTTTGGTCATATTTTTTGGCACTGCCGATTGCTTTTAGCATATCAACATTTTCAGTTTTCATTATATACTTATGGAAATCGTTGCATGACATATTCTTATAATTATATTTAGTGACAATCATGTTGCGAACTTTTCCAACTAGAAGACGATTGCATTCATCACTCTATTAGACATTGATGAGAGAGAAAATTCTTTCACAATTAGCATTATAAGAAAGAATTATAAACTTTGTTGACAATGGTGGTGGCTGTGAATAACAGTATCGAAAGTCTCGATAACGATCGATATATTTTGTCTCTTTTCATCTGATTTAAAAACCGTTCGGTGCATTTGTCGAATGTGCACGTGTGTGTATCCAATAAAATTGGATAAATTTGCGAAAAAAGGCGTTTGCGCCGAAAATCAGTACACTTCA
>CM050323.1:60606545-60689362 GCA_027475135.1 Bactrocera correcta | reverse complement strand
GATGCTGTTATACAAGTACACTCAAATATGCTTTCTGAATTTCAGTACTCAATCTCGCATATTTACCAATATGCATCCTGTCAAGAAAGTATCGGGAATTCTTAATTTAAATCTCCCGCTTTAGTAAATTAAGTAAATTTTTTTTTCTAGATTGATAGAGCTCTCCTTAATACTGATGCGAAAAATTAGCGCGATCTGCAACCAGTGTGCTTACAGCAGCTGATTATGTCAGTCGACCTCAGTAGTGTTTGTAGAAATATTGATATTTGTGTTACGTTTCGTGTTGCGAACGAATTCGTATGCCGATACATTGACACTGTTGCAGAGGGCTCTTGATAAAACTGCTATACGAGTGGTACAAAAACGCGCACTTACGAGTGGTACAGAGCATTCAAGGAGGGTCGGGAGAACGTCCAATACATGCCTCGTTCTGGACGGCCTTCAACGAATGTGACCAATGACAACGTTGAAAAATTGGAGGATATTTTTGTCGAAAATAGCCATGGGAGCTCGAGAGAGAAACATGAAAAATTGGGCATGGACGTGCTGGATTGAGCCAATTCAGATCCCACCTTCATGGAACGCATAATTACTGGTGAAGAGATGGGTCTACGAATATAACACACTTACGAACCAGCAATCAACCGAATGGCGGCCCAAAGGCGCGCCAAAGCCGAAAAAATCACGTCAAGGGCGATCGAAGTGAAGTCATGCTCATTGCTTTCTTCGATATTCGTGGTGTCGTTCACTATGAATACGTACCAACTGCTCAAACCGTCAGCAAAGAGTATTATCCTGGTGTTATGAGGCACTTATGAGAAGCTGTCCGTCGTAAACGTCCGAGTTTGTGGGCGAAAAATATATGCAAATAATGGTTTGGGCCGCTGTCACCGCAGATGGGCGCCCTCCAATTGTTTTCATCGAGCCTGGCGGCAAAGTAAATCCGACATATTATCGGTAAACTGTTCTGGAGGCTGCTTTGAAGCTGTGGGCAAACAAACATTTCGGTCCCAAACCATGGACGTTTCAACAAGATTAAGCACCGTCTCACAAAGTGTGAGTGAACCAAGAATAGCTGAAAAACAACGTTCCGAAATTCATTACGACCACACAATTACTCTCGAATTCACCAGATGCGAATCCAATGGATTATTCTCTCTAAGCCATTTTGGAGAGCAAGTTTCGAAGTAAAAAATACACCAGTCTCGAGATGCTGAAGAAAGCCATTGTCCGTGAGTGGGTCAAAATACCGGCAAGTCACATTCGGGCAGCTTGCGATTCGTTTTTGACCGTCTCAAGGCCATAGTTAAGGCCAAAGATGGTCACATCGAGCAAAAGTGAATTGGTTCTGAATTTGTGATTATTTTCACACATTTTGGTTTTTAAAATAAATAAAAATAATTTTCTAAACTTTATTTATGGCTTTTTAATTGGTTACAACGACTGCCGGACTCTGTATTGTGAATGAATATTTAGCCAAACACTCAACGAATATACCGTTTTCACCTGACCTTTTCTTATTCTCTCCTTATCCTTTGGAAAGTTATAGCCCGATTTGCACATCTTTTAAACCTGAGGTGACATTTCTAAAAAGCAATATTTGTTCTTAGTTTTGTCACGATAGCTACTTTGGTGCTTTTTTCGTATATTGTTAAGTGAAAGAAGCAAATAGAATTCAAAATTACGAGATGTAGAAAGTAGGCGTGGCTGTAATGCGATTTCAGCCATTTTCACAGAACAACATAAAAAAGTAAAAATAATATTATGTACCAAATTGGCCTAGTAGTTCTTTAAATATTGCATTTCAACTCACAGGTGGGCGGTACCATACCAGTTGGCAAATTTTGTGAAACCATCACTGATCAAATTTAAGTATCGAATAACTGTGAAAAGTGAATAAGAAGAATTCATTAACATTAAATTTTGTTTGCCGAATTTTATGTGTCTTAAATTGAGAAATTTAAACTTTTTTTCAGCGTTCGTGATGTTGTTGAAAAAGCAGTAAGCTCTTGAAAGCGAAGCGTTCAGCACAAAGCCCTTGCTGACACATTTTTAGGCGCAAATTTATTTTCGCAGCTGAAAATTTACACTCCTAAATTGCTAATAAACAAAAACGCGCATAAAAAGCGACGCTGAAGCGACACCAAAGTGATAACAAACAGCAGCAGTAATATGACAATAAATAAGTCAGCAGTGACAAGCAGCACACAGCCACACGCGCACCGGAATTCGCAGGCCTGTATGTGTCTATGCGCAGCGCTGCCGAAAAAAATTAGAAGCTGACGAGTGAGGGGCTGAAAAAGAAGCGGAGGAAAAAGCACGTTTATCACGCCACGGCAAGGCAGCAGACGCACGTTTTAATGCTTAGACAGCGCTGCATACACATATAGCGACGTTTATGTAGTTGTGTGTGTGTGTGTTGGTGCTTGGAGCAAGCTTGTTGTTTTTATATTTATACGCTAATGCGCCGCGTAAAGGCATTAAATCAGGAAGGCGACAAAAAAGTGAGCGCCCGGAAAGAAACGCCAGCAAACAAAGAAGGAAATGTTTGTTGCCTACATATAGGCGCTGGCACGCAACGGGAGATGTGGTGTGAAATTTAAAGCTGCCTGCCATATAAATGGAAACTAACTGGAAAAAAGTGCAGGCAATCATAAAAAATGTGGGAAAGGAGACTGGTATTTTGCTTGGCGAACGCTTAGTCCATGGCGACTGTCAGCTGACGCCCTAAATTATGCTACAACGTGTGCATTTTTATTCGAACTCAAACGAGTGGCAAACGAGTGGAGACAGAGTGGATAAAAAATATGGCTTGGTGAGTATGATGGCGAACGTAGTTGCGGAAATGGGTGCAAAAGAAGTGTGAAAATATATAGAAGGCAGTAAGGAGTGATAAGCACAGCCGGAAATAGAGCTAGAACAGTTATAAATATTGTTAAAAAAAAAAACAAAAACAAAGAATTAGGGAAATTTTTGGGGCATGGTATGCTGTCTTTTTCCTGCGAATGAGCTAATGGAAGCAAAGCGGTAGAGAAGTAGACTATGCGAAACCGCGGAGAGTAGCTCTTCAGCAGCTGTGCTCCGTTTTTTACATAATTTTGTTGTTGTGCATGTATACGTGGTTTTATGTATGCATTTCTTTTTCACGCAGGTTTTCTTATAGACTTTACGCATACACCGATAAATTTGTTAGACATTGGGTGTAATTGTATTAGTTTCAGCGGCTTTGGCTCAAGACAGATAAGCAAATACGCCACAGATGACTGCTTTTCTTTGACGCCGAGAAGCTTTTTCCGAACTGGGGAGCTAAAAATTTAATATACTTTAAATACTTTAAATTTTTTAAATTTGTATAGTCTTAATAACGGTAAGAAAACCTTAAAATAACCTTAGAACTTGGATGTCAAACATTTTAAAGTGTTTATTTAGTTTTCCAGCACTTAAGAGACGTGTCCTTAGCAGAACTATAGTACATAAGTTAAGCAAAGGCCTCCAAATAGCACTTCATTTTTAAGTTTCAGAAACTTGTTTTTGTGATTTTGTCTACTAACCTTTCTTGGAATCAAGCCAATCCCTCAACTGCGTTACAGTAGTTTTATTCAATATAAAAATATTAGCATGAAAAATATGTTTTAGTACTCACATTGTATTAGTAGAATGTACAGTAGTATCCAGAGGCGTCGATCAAATGTCGGTCTCATGACTTCATCACTTACAAACAGCGATTTGTTGTTGTAGCCTATTAGATTGCTTCGAAGCTTTAGAAGTTTTCAACAAAACTTCGAGTTTCGCTTATAAGAATGCAAGTGTTATAAATATGAACCTTTTATTTATTTATTCCAACAGCAACAATTTTTATTTATTTGAGTTTTGGCACCTTTTTTGTACAGTTTTCTTCAAAAGGTTGTCTTATTTGGTATGTGACGTAAATGTAAAGAAGCTGCTCGGATTTATAGTGGGTAGAGGCTGTAAAGAGCGGAAATAAATTAAATATTTTAATAAATAAATTTTTTTTTTATTTTATATTTTTGTAATATTTTTAATCACATGTTTTGAAATTTTTATATTTGTAGTCTTTTATAAAATCTTAACAATTCACCTTTTTGTCTATAAACTAACTTGAGTAAACAGTGAGATAACCTGATGAAGTTTGAACGGAAGTTGACACCGCCAACATGTAGGTGCAAACCCATATCTCGGTATCTATTTGACCATTATAAAGCAATAGTATTTATTTGATATTGCATTCTTCTAAACAAAAATTAGCGAAATAGATCAGCAAGTACGTCTACTACCTTTATTCCACAATTTTAAAGGGGTATTCTAGTCTAGAAGCATGAATTTCAGGTAATTTTTAAAGTGTCGTAAACCAAAGGCAATTAATATTTTTACTATACATTATTTTATTAGTTATTTACTAATTTCTGAAGAGTACAGAAATTTAAAAACTAAAAAAAGTAAAAAATTTTAAAAATTATGAGCTGACCAAATGGGGAGTCCCTAAAAATTTCCACGTGACCATGCCTATGATTTCAACCTTCCTAGTTATCTGAAACCAAAAAAAAAAAAACAGGATTATTAATCTAGAATAATGTCGCAATGATCGGAACTACGGAAAAGTGGCAAACATTTTTTTTCTCAAAATGGCGACTGCCTGAAAAAAAAAAAATTTATCGCTTTTTCTGACTACTTTGAATTTTTTGAAAGTAATAAAAATAAAAATTTTGCGATGGGGCTAGTTCCAAACATAGATAAGCCTTTAAAGAAGACTCTATAAAAATTTCAAGTAAGTTGGTCCTGTAGAACCTGAGAAATCGTGGGTATCGTTCCGAAAAAGTCAGTTTTGAGAAAAACGCGTTTAAAGTTTCGCGTTTCGGTCGAACCAGTTTGGATGCAGGTCAGAAAAATGCCTATATCTCCGAATATAAACTGAATTTTGAAAGATCCTCTTGTACACATATTCTTGAATAGTTAATCTTTGAAAATATATAAAAAAAAAATTTTTTTTTTGTATTAAATTTCTAGACTAGAATACCCCCTTAATGGCAATGTGATTCTTACACTTTTCAGTATAAAAAGCGAACACAACTGAGTATATACGGAGAAAACTTTCGCTTTTTGAAATATTATGCCTGTAAGACAAAAATAACCTCATTCGAGTCGATAATGCCCTTGACTCACATATACCTAAAGATTTTCAAAGTTCCAGCTGACTTTATACCCCAAATACAGGACAATAAGTAAGCTATCCTAATAAATAAGCGTGCTTTTATCCTAACGTTGCATCTCAGTACCTAAAAATGCATAAAATGGTGTGAAAACTTGACTAGGTTCGTATAATTAAGGAGTTACATGGGTTTAGGGGTTTCAGAAAATCGAATTTTTTCTTGTCTTATCAAATTTTACAACATTCTAGAGGTGTTGTCTTAAGTTGATCTTCACGTTGATCCGAGTAATAGTATTCACAGCATAAAGCTAGAGCCTTGAGAACTTGTGCGCTTGAGGCTAAATGCTACGTCTTTAAACGTGTTTTTCTCGAAGCTGTCTTTTTCGAAAACTACTCAAACTTTACATAGGTCTTTGAGATACGATTTTTAAAGACTTGCAGGAAGGACTTTTTTCGATTACAACCCTTTGAAAAAAAAATCGCGAAATTTTCTTTTTTTTGTAAAAATGTCTACTAGAAATCCAGTTTTCAGTTCTTTTCCTTCGTCCAAGTTCTAAGTTGAGGTTTTAACTATAACACGTATTTTTTCACTTTAGATTATACTGTAAAGAGTTACCTTGCCCTGGTGGGAGCATATTTTTTCGAGTTTAAAATATTTTTTTCACAATTCCTTTATTAATAATTTACGTTTGTACAATAAAAAATTCGAATAAAATTTTGATTATTTTTTTTCAGAATTTCTTTATTAACAGTTTTCGTTTGTAACAAATAAACAATTCAATAAAAAATTCGAATAATTTCATATTAGAAAAAATTTTCGAAGAAAGGCTGATTTTTACCCGAGAAAGCCCATGTAACACCTTAAGAAATCTTACGCACCAGAAGATATTTCCTCGGTGATCCTGCTATGTCTTACAAGTGTGAAATGTTTGGTTATAATTAAATTCACCCTTTCCTTACTTACTAGATAAATATTAGGTAGAATATTTTGCTTAAAATTCAGAATTTATATTACAAATTTTTTCTCTGAGCTAATAAAGCAGCATTGCTCCCAAACTCTTTATTGCGCCAGATTTTCAATTAAGCTTTTCCTAACTTACATAAACGCTTTTCCACGAAGTGTGTCATTAAAAATAAAAAGCATGCCAATATTAGAACGTAAAGTCTGCATGCAATCTCGGAGCACATCCACACACACACATACACGTTTGCATATTTCCTTTGCACACTTCAAAGTAAAAAGCCACTGCAATTCCAAGTATTCACAGCATAAAAGTCCTGCTCGTAACTCTGCTTCGCTGCTGGATGAGAGTGACCTAAATCGCATAAAACGTCACTCCAATTAATTAATCGCCCGGGCTAATCATTGGCAGCGACACCAAAACGTCAAGAGATTTCGCATTCTCATTTGGCGCAAGGCGATAGAGACAAAAGCTGGCGAGAAAATCCAGAAAATCTGCTAAATCAGAAATTATGCAGAGAAATTTATGGCACAAACACAGCGCCGCAGGAAATACACATATTTGTATTATGTGTATGTAAATGTGTGTGTATATTTAAGCTCATGTTGGTATGAGTGTGCGTCTGTATTGGTAAGTAAGTGCGAGTATGTGCTTAGCTGAAAGCGTTTACTGTGCTGCTATCAAAGCACGAATGCATTTGAGTGCATAAATAAGTGGATTCACTTATATGAACGCATGCTGTATATACATACGAGCGCACCTATACAGCCACAAGCGGATTTTACACACACTCTGCGAATTTATGGCTTATACGTGTAAAGAAATCGTCTTTGTCTGCGCGTGCTTATTATGGAATTGCACCCACACTCGCACAAACGTGCATACATATACACTATGGTGTTTACCACTCATGTGCATTATTACTTTGATTTTTGTTTATGTGTGTGTGTGTTGTTTGGGTGCGCAACTTTTGAGTACCCTCTTGCATATACGTATATATGGTACGGTGTGCCATAAATTCTTGCCGCTGCTGCATATATCACTTGTGATAAATTGTGCAGTGATGACAGCAGCCTAGTGATGTTAGAGTAAATACTTCGAAAATTGTAAATATATGTTTATTATATACATATAAATGCATTCTTAAATTAGTAATCATTTTCGATACTTTTTCAGTTGTGACTGCTTAGAAAACCATCTTGTTTATATAATTAGCCGGTATCACTCCAAGCATAGCGTTCCAAAGCGACAGTTAGAGGAAATTCTGTATGGACAATAACTAAGTTTCGGCTAATCCTTTCTCGCTTTCAAAAACAGAGAAATTTAAGTGAATGTCAAGTCATCAGTAAAAAATTTGGTGGCACACGAACAACTTATTGTTGGATGTTGACCTTAAAGTAGGCATTCAATAGAACTCATCTCGCTGCTAGTGGTATAAAGCTGAATATATGAGAATCTTTGTCCATAAAAGCTTGTGGAATGTTGTACTCGACAGCACTTGGGTGACAAGATATTTGCAGAATTGTAAGCCTTTAACTGACTGGATTTTTCTTTCGATCATGAAATCCACTTGTCCCATTTGACTTCTTCCAACGCTAACTTAGTCAGTTTCTATCAATCAAATCGAAGTCTAAAGCACCCTTTAACTTGAGTTTCATTTATTTTACGAACAATTGGAGATGCAGATCTTTTGAACCTGGTATGATACTTATGCTATTTCAGCTATGCTATTCCAGTTATCACGCCAGGTTCAAAAGATCTGCATCTCAAATACACTGAACAAAACTTAGTCCATTGATGATTTTTGAGCCTCTGAAAACGAAATTCAAGAAATAGAAATAATGAGCTGCACCGAAGCTACAACGTATACCCTTCACAAGAACATTTTTCAAACTATAAGTGGATTTTAATGATCTTTATTTTGATTTTAATCGATCAGTTGGAGAATTGTTCAAGTGCTTTAGATAATAAACTATGCCTAGTTTCGTGAAGATGTCTCGGCAAATATAAGAACTATATTTGAAGCGATCAGTTTGTACGGCAGCTGTACATACATCTTGATTCCGTTTTTCCATTTTCGTGAAGAGCACCACAAACACACGTCTACTCAACTTGACCCAGCAGGGGAACTAAACAAGCTAGAGTGATGGTACATATATCAATAGAGAGGGGAGGGATGCTGAAAAAATAAAAAGCGAGTTTCAAGTTCACAGGTTTACCGCAAGCGCGGCAATAAAATTAGTCTCATTACTTAATTGTCAAACCTCGTATGTATGTAACAATGATCCGATGTGAACAACTTTTTCAAAAACCGTACCGTTGCCATTGTAAGAGGTTAAGTAAGGTTAGATGACTGATAAAAGATCGCTCGTAGACTGTTATACGTAGTGCTTTAGCCACAAAAATCATAACTTCTGTGCTCGAACTTGTAAATTAAAAAAAACGCTTAGTAGCCAATACAAATTGGCACCAGCGTTTAATTTCCACCCCCGCCAGCTCGCGTGGATGTCTGAAGGTATGCGCTCCCAAGTGTTTAAGGCTTGACCTCCCAAACGCGAGGCAGTCAAGAAGAAAGTGTTGAGTTGTTTCACCTTATCATCTTCCATTCAGCTTTACTGCGTGGACGCCAATAGCGCAGTGGCCTGTTAAAAACCCCACAAACTCTCAAGAGATCACTTGATCACTACCTTAACTGCTGCAATCTCGGCCTGAAAGACACTTCAATAGGCAGGAAGTTTGAAACTACAGTTGATAGATAACTCTTGACAGTAAAACCCTCCACCAATCCTCCGACAAAGCTTTGACCCATCCATAATAATAATAATAAGGAATGATGCACAGTGGTAACATTGTCTTGATATACTTACATATTAGAATCAGAATTACCATTCACTTCGAAAGTCCATACAGATGGATGTACGGAACGGTATTTAACCATAACTCTCTTTATCAAGAAATCGACCAGTTTATTGGAATTTAAAGTTCGTCTTGTGTACTTGTCTTAAAACTATATATCAAGGCTTGACCCCAGAAAAACCAGTGCAAGTTCAACCCTATTTATTTATAGTTCCCCGTTGGAAAAAAGATATCAGGACTTAGTAAGATTGTGCAGCTCAGTTAGGCGAACTGAACAATTTTTAGTCATAAGTGCGTTGGACTCTTCCAAAAGGTTTACTAGTCTTTGGAGGATGCAATGACAATTGATAGGGTTTATATTATAATCACTAAAGGACAGCTGTTGTATAAACTGACACTAGTGACTTCGAAGTGATTAGCTTTCGACACACAAATTGACTTTCTTAAAATAGAAGAAGGAAGGAAAGGATTGGCTTCAAATTTTCTTCGTTCTATCTTAGCAATATTTCCGTTCTATGATCAATACAAGCTCGTGAGCCTTAGCTACGAAATCTAAACAACCTGAGTCAAAGTTGCGGGAGATGCCTTGCATTGCAATATAATTTGTCCAAAATTCATAGTAAAGATGCTATACAAGATTTTGTAATCTGCCAAAGTCTGAACTTCGCTTTGAAAGAACAATCCCTTACAGAAATGGTTATTGGAGTCCAAATGTGGTACACAAATTTTTAACTGCTGAACTTCATTCTGCAACATCAATTTCCATACAAGGCAGCTCCGTGCTACAACATTTTTGGCGCCCATCATCTTGCTGCATCTTGCTACTCGCGCTGCCTCAAATGTGGCAAAGCAAAATTTATTATGTCAACTAGCAGCACATGTGGCACAAGCGACTATAGCAACAAAAGGAACACAAATGATGCAATGATAGCATCAAGGCAGGTTGTGGCATGGCGGCAGCCAAAGAGGACCCAAAAAGGACCGCATGGGAGGCAGCAAATTGCTGACAATATCACATTTCACTGTAGCGTATACTTGGGGCATTGGCACGCTGGGCACTAGAATAACAATAACAAACAATGCAACAACAACAACAAGTGCGTGTCTGAGAGAGTTCATTGTGGGTGCAATGCCATGCTAGTGCCGCATGTAAGTAAAGATGCCACAAGGCGTATATACCATTGTGGGTTGATTGTTATAACTATATATGTGTATGTGTGTGTGTAGGTGCACCACTTTATGCGGCATGTTCGAATTTGTACATAAATAGTTGCGTGTAGAAATTTATAGGCCATTCATGCATGTGCTTGCGCCTAGCTCATTGTATTTAACTACAATTTGCCACATAACAAATACTTGCAACCAAGCACACAAACACATACACACAAAGGCGCTCAAAAGCATGTAACTCACACATTGACAGCAATTTTTGTTAGTCAATGCATACGGGCATGTACTCTAATGTCACTGCGTGACACATTATGAAATATTAGAGCACCTTGCAACATGGTGTGGCACTAGCTCACGCAAGCTAACTGCATGCTGCATGTGACATGCTAAACGTAACGATGCTCTATATATGCGTATGTGTGTTTCCGAGTATAATATGCAACGCCATTTTGTTGCTAAATTTGGTTGTTGCTCTCTTATTTGTATGTGGCATGCCACTAGGCCGCTCAATATGTGCGTTATTGTGGAGTGCAAGTTCGATAGAAGAGCAGCGCATGGCTGCAGTGCGATTAATGCGTGCTTCAAAACGTGCCTTCACTGGCAATGAACAGCCTACATGGCTACTTGCACCAGTCATGTTGTTGCCGCATAACTGCCATGTGCTCAGTATGTCATTGAGTGATATATACAGAGCTTTTTAATTGTTACACTTGCAACAGCATGCTGAAATGTCGGTTTGTTTTTTGTTGCACGCTTATCGGCATTGCAACTTTACGTGTTTGCCACTTTAATAGTGTGTGTGTCTGTTTTCAAGACTCAAACGCATAACAGTAACAAAAGAAAATTCTCAATCACTCAGCTGTTTAGTGCAAAACTGTTGACAAAATGAAGTCACACTGACATAAATACCGTTTATGTATGTATATCGATCATCATGTGAGGTGTGAATGACAATCAGAGAGCTTCTTTTTCTTTTTCTGATAAAAGTACGTTCTTGTGCCGAAAATGGTTAAAATCAGTTCAATAGTTTCCATAACCGCCATATACTTAACTTTATTGTATGCACTGTCATCTTTCAAAAAAATTTATTTCGCTAACAACTGATAAAAATTTAACAAACGTGAAGGATATGGTGCTTAAAAATGATGAGAGATAGCAAGAGTGCTCGAAATCTGTCTTAAGGGGCTATATCAGTGTGACGCATGAAAAATTAGGCGATTTTCGTAAATTTTTATAAGAGAAAGTACGCAATTGAATACGTCGAACTTCTTTGAACGTAATAAGGTATATTTTCAACTATACTTTAAGATTTTTTTTTTACAAAAATGTTGAAAAATAACGGAGTTATGGGCTGACTTCCGAGGTGCCGAAAAAAAATGCCCCAACTGCTGGCATGATTCCGGCCGAATGAGTGACTGAAACAAAAAACTTTTAAAAGTTTATTAAATTTAAAGATATTTCCCATGCAATGACCTACGATCTTTGAAAAATATCAAAAAATTAACAAAATGGCGTAATTTTGGAAAAAAATCGTTTTTTTTTTTATCAAAAATGGTCATTTTTTTAATGCCAAATAGACAATTTCTAATCAATCAAAATGATCGTAGGTCATTGTACAGTAAATGCATTCAAAAATACTCAGTTTTAATTTGAAGTCGATCGGTCAATTTCTCGTCAAAGTTTCTCTTATGTAGGTTTGCTCCTCTGAGCGGTCACTCTTTAGAATGCTGCCATCCAAAACTATTCAAGAGACGATCTTCTCAATTTCACAGGATATTTATGGAAATACAAGCTATCAAAAAAGCAAACAAAAAATTTTTTTTGAAAGTGTCACACTGGTACAGCCTCTTAAGTCTGTTCGGCTGATTTTGGTAGATATTTAAGATATGAAACGCGTTTTTGCTCGACTCGTTCTGATAAAGCTGAATTTTCTTCAAAGGGAGTACCGAAAACAAGTCTTTTAAGACTATTGGATCGGACCAATTTCAAATCCACATTCATTGAGGACATTATAACTGCCGACGAGACAAGGGTTTATGAGTTGGACATGCACACAAGTCAACAAACATCGAAATGGAGAGAAAGAAACGAGCTGAAATCAAAAAATCAAAAAAAAAAAAAAAAAAAAAAAAACAAAACAAGAAAACGCTAAAGCCGTTCAATAATCAAAATGATGCTCATTTGTTCCGGAGAGACAGACGGTCAATAATGAGTTTTATTTAGCCGTATTGAGGCTTTTGCATGAGAACATCCGTCGAAACCGGGCGGACTTGTTCAAGAACAGTTAATGTATTTTGAACGATGATAATTCACCAGTACATCGAGCCACTAATTTAAAGCCAAAAACTAAATGAATATCGTCGATCAACCACCCTTTTCAACAGAGTTGGCTCCGTGTGATTTTTTTCACGTTGATCCATCAATTAGTTTTTGAGTTATTCGAGAAATAAGAAAGAGAGATCAGGCACTTCAAAGCGCTAGTGTGAAGCTTTAAGTTTTTCTAAAAACTATGTTTTTTGAATCGGTGACAACTGTAACTCGAAAATCTAATGAAATTTATGCAGCTTTTAGAATAATACCAAACTCGGGCCTGATCGAAGGATTTTTATTTTTTTGAAAATTTCGATTTTTTAAGACCAATTAACTCTTGATTTTTTCGCAAAAATTTAGAAAAAAAAAATCCTGAGGCCGCCATTTTGTTAATTTTGAAAACAAAATAAAATCCTTCGATCAGGCCCGAGATTATCTATTTATAAAATTAATTTTTTTTTTCCGATTGTTTTTAGATGAATCTCCAAGGACTTATGCTTGTCACCGCAAGTACCTTTTCTTGGAACAGGGTCACCAAAAACAACTATAACTTTTGAAATTATTTTTTTTTTTTTTTGAAATTTTCGTGACTTCAAGTCAACACATCCTACAATAATGTCATATTACTGCTTTTGTAAAATAACATGATTTAGTAGCAAAAAAAAAAAAAAATACTGAAAACTCTCATTTTTTGGTGCCTCTGACTACCCCTAACCCCTCAATAATTAATAAAAAAAATCCAACTCATGCAAAAATTGGAGCTGAACGACCATCAAATGCGTGGGACGTTTGGTGAATGCAGAAAATATGCTCACGCCTACAAAGTGGAGCTCCCATAAAAACTGCTGTTCTGAAGAAAGGTCTTTTGTTCCGAATTTCTTAAGTGCAACGGTTCAGAATACAAAATTGCTTGAAATATGTTCTTATCAAGAAGGTAATGCGGACAATAAAAATCATAGGTATTGCTCAACTATATCTTATAGCGGTCACACAACCGATTATTCAAAATGAAATTTTACGTGCTTTCAATAAAATATCAGAGAATGAACAATACGGTTAGATCTTAGCTATTATGAGCAAAAATGCATGCACATACGAGGTGTGTTCATAAAGTATCGTGAATTTTTTTCAAAAATTATTTATTTATTCATGAATATCTATTTTGTCCCCTTCAAAGTAATCCACAGGAGATATTATACACTTGTGCCAACGGTTTTTTCAATCTTCGAAGCACTTCAAAAAATCATTTTTTTTTTATCTTCTTCAGCTCCTCCTTCGATGCCGTCTTTATGTCGTCAAGAGAAGCGTAACGTCGTCCTTTCATGGGTCTCTTCAGTTTAGGGAACAAGAAAAAGTCACAGGGGGCCAGATCTGGGGAATACGATGGCTGCGGTATTATTAGTTTGTTGTTTTTGGCCAAAAAGTCGCGCACAAGCAACGATGTGTGTGAGCAGGGGCGTTATCGTGGTGCAAAAGCCAATTTTTTTTCTTCCACAAATCCGGGCGTTTCTGGCGGATTGCTTCGCGCAAATTGCGCATAACTTGCAGGTAATATTCCCTATTGACCGTTCTTCCTTGTGGCAAGAATTCATGATGCACCACGCCCCTGCAATCGAAGAAAACTGTCAGTTACGATTCGCGATACTTTTTGAACAAACACACCTCGTATAAGATATACTTATGCAGCTATGTACTCGATTCGTCACCTAAAATGCAAAATAACGTATCATCAACAAAAAAAAAATTTTAAATCGCTGTCAGAAAAAATAACCAATCCATAACCAATATATAACCATTTTATAGGCAATATATAACCACTTTGTAACCAATATATAACCATTTTATAACCAAAGCTCAAATTTTGTTCAAAAGTTCTAAATGGAATAGTTTGCAGTTCTTTACACTTGTCTGAAACTAAATTTACTTAATAGCCCTGTTCGCGTTTCGAGGCAGTTTATACAATCACTGCAAAAATCTTATAGATCTTTTCATTAATTCATTTTTCCTTCGCCTGTAAACTTATGTTAAGTTATTTTTCATTTTAGGAGTTACTCATACGCCATGTCGTCCACCATTTGAATACAACTTTGTCAGCACTTTTATTTAGCAATAATTGGTCAAACTGGAACGGTTGCAACTCGATTGCGAGGTACATTTTTTTTCCCTTACTGCTTCGGTTCCGCTATTATTTTCTTTTTTTTAACAATTATATGCCGCTAATATTTTTCTTTGACGTGCTCAAATTGGGTTAAGCCTAAGCCAATTTTCTATTTCTGCACTTTTCCTGCCAGCGTTAGCAAGGTAATTGTTCCGAATCGCTTAACTCTCATGCACAATGCCACACACTCACAATTATTTGTGAGCGTTCACATATGGCTGTGTGTGCCTTTGTGGTTCATCGTTGCGCGCAACAAGCTGAGTACACATATACATATGTATGAAAATTGTATGTACATACGCTGTTTAAATTCATTACATAGGTAATAGATAGTGTGCCATGTTATATTTGCGGTTGTTTATATAAGTAAATTACAGTGTGTGTGTGTGTGTTTTATATAAAATACTTGCCACACACACTCACCGCAAACAAATGCTCACAACTCAGCAATGTAGCGCTAATAAATATATGCTTGTAGCAAATCCTAACTGTATATGTTTATACACCTACGTATATGCACCTGCCGCCGCACTCCCCGCTGACTTCATTGTTCTCATGCGTCAGTTGGCAAATATATTTGTTTCTTGGTTTGCCCTAAGTCAACTTGGCGCTAACTTAAGTTGGCTTCAACACACCGGTTTGTTTGCCTTTGTACGGTTTAGGTAACTGGCACTAGCTTAAATATATAAAAACATATATATACATATACATATAAACAATGATATATACTTTTGTATTTGTATTGGTGAGTAACCTAAATGGAATATTGCCAAGCGCTTGTAAGCAACTCATTCGCTTCAGCTCAGCTGGGTGCAATGAAATAACAGCAAGAACAAGTCTTTGTGGTTTGTGAGTCTGTTTGCTTAGCTAAATGTATATAGCTACTTTAATATCTACAGCTATATACCACAGAACTGCTTATGTAATGTTTTTCTTTTAACTTGCAACCGATAATATAAGCAAGCTTTAATATATACCGTTATAGCGTTACCTCTAAACACAGGCTAAACAAACTGCAGCATTGAAAGTCTTCTGCACGCATATGCAATGAGTCTGGTATGTGTACAGGTGTGTGGTTATGCAATTTCGTATATGGAGTGGAAAGTATTACATTTCACTTCTTCTGTGTATACACAAATACATACATACCAATCCGCTGTGCACTGTGTATATGTGTGTGTATGCGCCACCTACTTAGGCGGTCACATACCCATATTATCATTCGCTTTTCAGATTTACCTTGAGTAATAGAAGCAAAAGTGGAACAAATGGCATACACAGGTTTGTGTGTGTGTGTGAATATGTGTGTACTTTAAATGCTTATTAAACGGTTGGGTAAATGTTGCAACTATAGCGCTGCGCTTTCGGACAAGCTTAGCTCTTTGATGAGCATTGCAATGTCCGCATTTGTATACAAATTTTGTAAACTTTTGTGGTAAATTTTAATCGCTGTCAGCAGGCATACGTCATATGTCATTTGTCACTTTTCACTTCTTACTTTTACCATCTGACAGTTAACAATATGTTATGCTTTTTTTGATACAATGACAATATTTTTAAGTTTTATTGCACTATGACGCCATAATCAACAAATTTAGTGATGTCATCAGTCAGCTGTATGAGTGAAAATGCCACTTATTGCAAATTGAATTCTATCTATAATGTTTAAGTATTGCTGCGCTTTAAGAGCCGTTAATTTATTACTACTTTTTCACGTCGCTCAACAGCAGCTGTCTGGAGTCAACTTAAAGGGAAATTCCATTTTTGTAGTACGTTGTGCCTTGTTTTCAAATGGGCCGAAAACTTCTTACCTGCGAGCATTCCTTTGAGATATGAGAGCACGAAATGGTCGCTCTTGGCCAGATTTGGATAATACAATAATTACGGAATTAATTCGAAGCTCAATTGATGGATTTCTGCCATCGTTTCCACTGCCTAGTGACACGGTGTATTTTCCTGGTGAAACAGCACCTTATTTTTATTCAAATGAGGCCATTTCTCGGTGATTTTGTCCTCCAAACGCTCCAGTAATGCAATGTTATAATCGCTGTTGATGGTCTTGCTTTTTTCAAGCAAGTCAATAAAACTTATTCCACACGTATCCTATAATCTACCCAGCCCAGCCCAGTGTTGCGTTTTTCCACGCTTTGGCTCGGGTTCATCGTGTGCATTCTACACGGCTGCATGTAGATTGGAACTTCGGAATGAACCGATCGAGCCATATTTCTTCCATTGTCACATATCGACACAAAAATTCGGGTTTACTACGCATGAGCATATCCAAACACTGCTCCGAATCATCAAAACGTCGTTGTTTTTGGTCAAAAGTGAGCACGCGCGGCATTCACTTTACGTAGAGCTTCCTCGTAACCAAATATTTATGAATGCTATGATGTCCACATTCAATTAATATCTTTAGAGTGCCTGCTATCTCGAACAATTTCACTTTAAGCGGTCAGTGGGGTAATCTGGCCTGTTTTTTTGACATTTTTTTTCTTCATAGAAATTTTTACTCTACAATAGAACTTTCTTCACATACCATGAGATATATCGTGGAGTATATAAATAAATTTTTCGGAATTTTTCGATGACATCTGTCGGCGAAATGGCTGTGTGAATGAGATGCGTTTTTTTCACTGACGGACATGATTTCTCATATTTGGATCACAGAAAAACCCAATTTATTCTTTGAAAGTTCGTGAATGGTTATCGTCCCTACACTCCCCATGTTTTTTTACAGAAATTTTGTCATAACATTGTCAATAAATTATAAAAAATATTGGGACAATAGCCAGGCGTTTTGTGAACTTAAAAAAAAAAAAAAATTAAGCAATTCAGTTATTTTTGGGCCTTTTTCGAAACCTTATCCATGGAAGGTGGAAGGGGTTTTTTTTTTTTTTTTTTTTAATTCTAAAGTACAAGGAAACAGAAAATGCAAAAAACAAAAAAAAATTGAAAAAAGATTACCCTACTGACCCCTCAAAGTCATTGAGAATTACTTTTTTTTGCCGTCGGTAATAAACTCTGTGTGGTGCCGTTTTCGGTGCTCATTTCACCACGTCTAAACTTAGCATATCATTTCCTGATGGTTGCTTTTCTGAGATAGTGTCCGGTTTTTGCTACAACTGTATCAATTTATTTCTTAATAACTTTTTTTTTTAAAACAGAAGTTGCTTCATTCAAAATGTTTTAATTAAAAACTGATGAACCGACAGATGTCAAATTAATACATGTGGCTTTTGAAGCTTTGGCCTTACTAAAAATCATATGGTTTTAATTCGAGTAGCGCCAGCTATGTGTGAAGTCAGAGTCTTTTCAATTGACTTGCTGTTAAATGAATATAATATTTTATATCCATAAGTTATAAATATTGTTTTAGATGTCATTAGTCAGCTATCATAAGTTGAAACTCCAAAAGCTATACTTTGTGTATATCCTTTTTTATCTTTGACTATCCTTTTTTATCTGGCACCACTTTTTACAATGAACATACATACTAATTGCATTGCAAGAGATGGTAATTTAAGTAGTTGTTCTTGACAGCTTACTAATGACAGATAATAAAAGACTATTTACAGCTGACAGATTTCAATTTTTTTTCTTATGAACGTTACCATGTGTGGACGATCATATTTAAATTATTTACAAAACTAGATTAATTAAATATTTAAAAATAAACATACAATTTCAAACCAATGTTGGTTCACACTCATAAGTATTTGTCAGTTTTGACTTTGATTTTATCAATTTTTTATTGTCTTCTGTGTTTCGTAACTTCGCTTCCCAAGTCTATAAAGTTTTGCAAGTTTTACGGTACTTTCATAAATGGCGTATTAATATTTATTCAAAAATTTTCTTACGACTCAACCGTCAAAAATAATTTTTTCCATTAGCCGTAAGTTTAAGTTGCTAGTTGTCATTAGTCATGGTTCAAAGTTTCATGGAACAATTGTAAGCTTTTGCAGTTTTCTTGTCATTTGTGCCATTTTGTATATTATAACTCAATTTAAAGTATCTTTAAGGTAAATATTCCCAAGGATTTCTAGGGAAGATTTGGAATAAAAACAACAAAAAAGTACCTATCAGTAATGACATTTTGACAAAAAACATAAAATATAAAAATTGTCAGCTGGACTCCGTTCTTTTTTTACCGTAACCATAATATATCTCTCTGACTTTTAAATTTATTTGTATTTCTTTAAAAACGACCGCTTTAATTAAAATTCTTCCTATCTGCTTCCCATGACATATTAAGCTACACTGTCATCAGTCAGTTGTCACGGGTACAGCCACCCAGCTTAGAATTATATTACAAGTATTTTGTTAAGTGATACAGCTATTAATTTAGCTTGTTTTGGACATTCGTTGAAATTTTTTAAAACTGTATAATTCGCGCTCCCCAAAGTATACCACGTTTTTGCCCAAAAACAGAAAACACCATGTTTTTATATAATTCAAACACCAACAGCGCAAAAACTTGACAGCCGATAATTATTTTGCGAACATGCGAATTTTATAAAAATCCACCAAATAACATAGCAGCGTATTAGGCGCTAATTAAATGCGCAAATTGCAAGTTTTACGCAAAAATCAATTAAACAGCCACAAATGTTAGCGCCAGTGGAATTAATTACGCTGTGGCGCAATCAATGGCTTAAGCATGCGCGTAGCGTGTCCACATTTGCGGCGTTGGCGAATAAACTGCAACGCCACGCCTAATTTTATGCAATTGAAAGCGGCGAACTAAGCAAAAAGCAACAACAAGCGTGATTGCGCAAATGATTAACGCCACATTTGGCGGCTGTGCGCATTAATATATTATATTTAGTATATTTACGGTTATAGATTGGAAATGCGCCTGCAAATGCATTATTCAATTGATTGTTTTATTTTATTATATTTGCATTGCATACTTTTCGGCTTGGCAATTTATTTCATTTCATTTGTGAAAAATGTCATTGACGGCCGATAATGGTTGAACAGCGCTGTGGTCACGCGGAATGCGGTTAACCCGAAAATGTGCCATTTACGCCGACACGCCCACCGGCCGTGCGGAGTGAAAGGCATGCAAGCCAAATGCAACCCTGTGGTTAAAGCCACACACTGAAGCACGCATTTAGAGCATTATATGGGCGTGTATGCATGCGTCTGTAGCAAAAAAAAAGTAATAATTAATAGTTATGCGGTCGTGGCTGATTGTGCGCTCTGCGGTCACTTATATGGCAAAGTGAGTGGCAATAAAAATATTGGATCAACACAGTAAAAACAAAACGAATTAAGCAACAAGAAAACAAGCAGCAAATTAGAGCATGCTACACGTGACCGCCCCGTAAAGCGTCCGCGCGCGTTAATTTGTTAATCAAAGAGCTTAGTTGTTGCCATGCTGTTGCATACTTTTGTGGGCAATTAACACAATTCATGTTTTTCTGTACAGCGGCAAGCAGAAATTGTGTTGGCCTTTAATTGGCATGTTTTAGGTTTATATGTGTGTATTTTGTTTTAATGAATTTTATCGAAATTACTTTTTCCAACTAAAATGTTGCATAATTTTAGGCGCACAATCTTTTTGTGCCTTGAATAATGGCTGCATAACAGCTAGTCTTGAAAACAATTAAGCAACAAAAAATTTAATAAAATAGATTTCGTAATACAATAGCGCCTAAAAGTATGCGTTGAAGCGAAGGCATGAAAATTTAAGCAATTAATTGAAGCAAAGCATTTCTTTATAAAATTTCTTTATAAAGTTTTTCAAACCATTTAAACTTAAGTTAATCAAATGACCTAAATTAAAATTAAAATAGCTTAACGTAGTTTTTTCTCGCATCGAGCGTTTAATTCAAAACCATTGCATACAATTTGGTCCACGCCTAACGGCAATTTTAACTAATTTAAGAAATAATATTCTTTAAAATAAAATACATGCATAAAGCTATGCAATGTATTAGCTATCACCGACAAATTTAATTACTGCTCAGCTTAATTCTAATTGGCGCCTAAGGGCATGCTTTAAATTATGTCATTGCAAAATATGCTTGACCTACACCTTTTTTAATTCAATTATGCTATTATTTCAAGGAATTAATTGAATAATAATATTTTGTTGTGCGCCCAAAATTAGGCCACAATTTTATAAAGAAGTTAATAGCATTTATTTTCGAAACTCTATATAAAGGAATGCGAAATTTGATTACTAAATGCACGACGATTAAAACGAAAGTGAAAGATATATTATTTTAATATTGTTGAAAGTCCACCTAAAGTCATTAAAAGGATAACAACAAAAAATTTAAACTGAAATCAAATTTTAATTTAATTTAATTTTAGAGAAGTGCTTATTGTTCAAAATTTTCTTAGCTGATTTGATTTCGAATGGAAGCGAATTGAAAATATATGTATATATAGTTGAGTTCATCGAATCGGATCGTTCGCGACAATCGTCAAGTGAATAGATTTTTTAGTCGTTCGGTATGGAAGGTTATGTTTCGCTCTCCAAGTTCCAGTTGATTACTAGACAATCCGTTCGCAGAAAGAAGTAACGGATGGGCCATCTAACGTTTTAAATTTGAATTATCTATATTTCGACATTGGAAACGTGAAATACCATTCGGAAAGTGACAGATATTCATTAAAAATCTAAAATTTACGAAATGGGTCGCTATTCACTAGAAGAAAACTGGGAAATATTCAAAACTTTTTTCCAAGGTGGTAAGTCAAGTGGAAGGTCAATTTTACCGAAAAAGCATCTTTTCGGAGGAGGCTCATTTCCACCTCGATGGTTATGTTTACAAGCAGAATTGTCGAATTTGGGGCACAGAAAACCCGCACGTAATCGTCGAGAAGCCAATGCACCCAGCATAAATTACTGTATGGTGCGGATTTTGGTCTGGTGGAATCATCGGCCCATTTTTCTTCGAAAATAAAGAAGGAACCGCCGTAACCATCAATGGTGAGCGATATCACGCAATGTTAACCGAATTTTTCTTCAAGTAAATTGAAGATTGACAATATCAAAATGGACTTGTACAAGGAACTTATACTAAAACACCATGGAAAATTCATCATGGGTGGTGACTTTAACAAAAAGCACTCCCAATGGGGTTCAAGAGTTACGACACCGAAAAGAAGAGAGCTATTTAAAGCTGCTATGGCTACTGGATGCGATTTTATGTCTACTGGCAAGCCGACTTACTGGCCTTCCGACACACGAAAACTACCTGACCTGATCGACTTTTTCATCACTCGACAAATATCTAAGAAATTCATTACCATGTAAAATGGCTTGGACTTAAATTCGGACCATTCGCCAGTATACCTAATCCTAAATGGCCATCTACAAGAAATCGACATACCACCTTATCTCTCTAATAGACATACGGACTGGGAGTATTTCAAAGTTATGCTCGACAAAAATATTGATTGTAAAGTAAATATAACCACTAAAGATATATTAGAAGATGAAGTTCATACATTTACGAAAACTATTCAAGAATCGGCTTGGAAAAGTACTCCTGTTCCTAAACAAAAAAACTTTTATACTAAATATCCTTCCGATATTTTGGAACTCATAAAGAAAAAGAGAAAACTACGTAAAAAATGGCAAATCACGCGATTTCCTCAGTATAAAACAGAACTAAACAATTTAACTAAGATTCTCAGCTCTAAAATAAAGTTATTTACAAATCAAAATATTTATAATTATATTGAAAAATTAACGCCAAACAAACATACGGATTATTCCCTTTGGAAAGCTATAAAAAATGATAGGAAACCAATATTGTCGAATGCACCCGTCAGAAAGCCAAACGGATCCTGGGCCAGAAGCGACGAAGAAATAGCGAAAGTTTTCTCAGAGAAGCTAACTAAAACATTTAGTCCTTTTGCGTACAATGGTACTCTACCACAGTTGGAAGAATCGCAATACGTGAGTGAAATCCAACCAACAACAAATAAAGAAGTTGAAAATATTATTAAAAGTAGATTTAAACCAAAAAAGGCTCCCGGCTTCGACTTGGTTACTGCTGATATACTAAAAAACCTAACGCGAAAAGCAATAGCAAAGCTTACGGTGATAATAAACGCTTGCTTAAATCTCAGATACGTCCCACTGTCATGGAAAGTATCTGAAATTATTATGGTACAAAAACCTGGCAAAAGTGCACATGAAGCCTTGTCATATCGTCCAATCTCACTGTTGCCTATTTTATCCAAACTACTACGTTTGAAGAAAAGGAACTTATACCCATTCATCAATTTGGATTTAGATCTCAACATTCCACAATCGATCAAGTTCATCGAATAACGAGCATAATTGAAGATGCGATGGAAAAAAAACACAATTGCACAGCTGTTTTTCTTGACGTATCGCAGGCGTTCGATAGAGTATGGCACCATGGCTTACTTCATAAATTAAGACTTCACTTTCCTCAGTATCTAACCGAACTAATTGACTCTTACCTGAGCAACCGTTACTTCAGAATCAAGCAGGGTCAAGCATATACTACGTTACAGCCGATAAAAACAGGTGTACCCCAAGGAAGTGTCCTGGGACCAATCTTATATATTTTGTTTACTAGCGACATGCCTACGCCGCCGAACTGCGCAATCGCCACATTTGCAGATGATACCTGCATCATTACGACCGGCAAAAATGTAGTTGAGTCATCGCACAGAATGCAATCTTCACTAAATCAAATCGTAGAATGGACACAGAAATGGTACATTACTTTAAACGAGTTGAAGTCTATCCATGTAAACTTCACTAACAAAAGTGCTACATACATCCCATTACATATTGGTAACGAAGTAATCCCGTATTCCACCTCGGTGAAATATCTTGGTATGACGTTGGATGCAAAGTTGAATTGGAGGGAGCATATACAAAAAAAAGTTTCAGAACTAAAACTAAAATACCACAAAATAAACTGGTTAATCGGCAAGAAATCACCCTTAACAACATCAAATAAACTCCTAGTCTACAACCAAATTTTGAAACCTATTTGGACATATGGAATTCAACTATGGGGATGCGCTGCCCCGTTATACATCGAAGCGGTTCAAAGATTCCAAAACAAAGTTCTGCGAAAAATGGTAAATGCGCCGTGGTACATACGAAATTCGGATCTGCACCGTGACCTTCATTTAAAAATGGTTCGGGAAGTCATTCACGAAACAGCATCGAAACATGCAGAAAGGTTACAAAATCATATAAACAGTGAAGCCCGAAAACTAGGAGAGGCTAGAAATAGCAGGCGCAGACTGAAAAGAACAACGTTTCATGATCTATTACCAATCTGAGAAAGTAACAAATATCATTATATTTAGTTATAAAATTTAGTTTAAAAAAGGAAAGCTTGCTATTACAGCTTTTATTGTTTTGTTCATACATTGCGAAAAATATTGCTTGTTAGTTTAAATTTATCTTCTTATATATTTCAATAAAAAAAAAAAAAAAAAAAAAAAAGTAAATTGAAGAGGAAGACTTGAACAACATTTGCTTCCAGCAGGACGGCGCTACGTGCCACACAGCAAACGCTACACTCAATCCTTTACGCCCAATCTCCGAAAATCGCATAATCAGCAAAAGAGGTTGCGATTTAACTCTGTTAGAATGTTTTTTGTGGGAAATGTTAAAGATAAATGTTACGCCAACCATCCAGAAACAACTCAAAATCTGAAGTACGAGATTCAAGCTGCTGTAGCTGCCAGAGGGCCTGAAATCATCGAGAATTTACTCCGAAATTGGGTGGATCGGATAAGTTACTGTAAACTCAGCCGTTGTGGCCATTTGTCCGAAATTGTTTTCCACAAATAACTTTCATAAAACAACCTTTTAAATGAATGTTAGACCTTTGAAAAATATCAAGCCGTTTTTTTATTGACTTTTTAAATTTAAAATTTTATATGGCCCACCCTGTACATGAGACGCATCCCAAAGTTCCAGTAATTTTTTAATTTTATTTATTAAAACCCAGATGAGGTTGCCCTGATCTGAACGCCATTGCCCATACCTCTCTTAGTCTGGGATACATTTTTAACGAGAACTAGGATAGTTAGCCTCGGTTCATCTTCGGGCAACCCATATCAATATGTATCAGTGTTTTTTAAATATTTTGCAAATTATATAATTTTTAATTTTGAAAAATAATTGATAAAAACGAATTTTGCGTGTGGATAAAATCTTGCTCTGTGAAGAGGAACAACGCAGTTGAAGCAAAAACTTGGCTTGATGACAAGTTTCCGCACATTGCCACAGGAAAATCAACCATCAGAGATTGGTTAAGTTTAAACTTGGTGAAGCGAGTGCGGCAGACCATGGACACCCTATAGAGGTTCGGTATCGATGAAAACAGCAAAACAGGTCTACAAAATAATTTTGAATGACCGCAGAGGGAAGTTGCTCGAGATATCAACTGAATGTGTAGATCATAGCATCCACAAATATTTGGGTATGAGAAAACCGTTTGTAAAGTGCCTCACGAGCTCCTTTTTGACCAAAAACGTTGTGAACCCGAGATTTTGCATCGAAGGGTCCACAATTTTACTTCAAAGTTCAATCGACAGACATGAGAGCAGATTGCACATGACAAACCCGCTCAAAGGCGTGGAATAAGGCATCAATCGACTGGGTAGGTTATGGCATCTGTAGTGCGGAACTGCATGGAATTATTTTTGCTCAGCTTGAAAAAGTGAGGACCATAAATAGCGACTATTTGATAGTGTTATTGAACGTCGGAAGGACGAAATCGTCTAAAAATGAGTGTATTTGAAGAAAAGAAAATGCTGCAAATATTGGCAAACATTATTGAATTGGACTTCGAATTGCTTTAAATTAACTAAAAATTATTACTGAAGAGAAAATATTTTTCTAGTTTCCTCCGTTTTTGTAGGCCTCTAGGCTATCCAAAAACTGTTGCCTACCTTTAGGCGCTCAGATAAATTAAAAATCTAACTCCTCAATCACCACTCATTTAATACGAATGCACTTTGTTCAATGTGGAGATTTTTTTTTTTTTTTTTTTTTTTTTTTTTTTTTTTTGTTGCCGGAGGGGGAATCTTCGAAAGATACCGTCTTGTTTCGGACGGCATGCACGATTCATCCCACTAGCGCATGTGCCGCCATTGTTACCAAGAGCGGAACCTGCGGAGTAGGACGCCTACGTACTAAACCCTAACTCCGTCTCCTCACGCTATTTATTTCCTTGCGGGACCGCCGCTAGGCATTTCTTCGCAAGGATAGCTTTAGCCGGTTGGCTCTCTTTCTACGGGTTTTCCAGCTCCAAGTTGATCGCTCGTCTTTCGCTATTTCTTTCCCATTCCTTCCTTCTAAGCTCTATTAGGACTGTCGCGCTCCATTCTCTAATAAACTTCCACACCTGCTGAGAACGTAACATGTGTGGTACAATATTTTCAGGGGTTAGCCGCTCTGCGAGAAGTTGCTCTAGCTCCTCTCTTTCATCTTTATAACGGGGGCACAGGAAGAAAATGTGCCACGCGTTCTCATTTTCATTTCCGCAAAAAGAGCAGTTAAACCCATCGTCATGTCCATATTTGTATAAATATTCTCTAAAGCAGCCGTGCCCAGTCAGGAACTGCGTCAAGTAATAGTCAGTTTCTCCGTGATTTCTCTCTACCCATTCCAGCACGTTTCTGATCAACGTGTGTGTCCATCTACCTTTGGTTGTTTCGTCCCATCGTTTCTGCCACTCATTAAGGCTGGTTTGTCTTTCTTGTTGCTTCTCTTGTTTATTTAGTCGTCTGCCCGCATTTTTTGTTTTGTCGTAAATTCTTTTTAGCTCCATCGCCATAATATCTGGAGGCATGATACCTGAGATAATTCCAGCCGCTTCGTGCGACACAGTCCGGAAAGCGCAAGCTACCCTGATTGCACTTAGCCGAACTACTGCTTTTGCCGTACTCGCATATGTTTTATTCAGCAATGCTGGTCCCCATATGGGTGCGGCGTACATCAGTACTGACTGGCTAACTTTTGCCAGAAGAGCGCGTCTATTTTGGCTAGGTCCACCTATGTTGACCATGATTCGGGTTAGTGCAGCCGTCACCTTTGCCGCTTTCTCGCAGGCTTTTGCGATGTGGGTCCGATAGTTTAGCCTCGCGTCAATAATTACCCCCAGGTATTTCAACGATTGTTGCGTTGGGATATTGTATCCGTCGATGTTGAGCGTAGTCGCCTCTAACTTTTTTCTACTCGTTATTAGTACCGCTTCAGTTTTTTGGCCTGCTAACTGGAGCTTTGTCTTTGTGAGCCATTCTTTTATTTTTATCGCCACGTGGTTGCATAGATACTCTACATGTCTTATTTCTTTTGCCACTACCGTTACTGCTATATCATCAGCGTACCCGATTATTTGTATTTCTTTGGGCAGTGGAAGACGTAGCACACCGTCGTATAAGACATTCCACAGTAGTGGCCCTAGTACTGAGCCCTGTGGTACACCGCCTGTTATAGTGTAGTTTTTAGGGCCTTCTTCGGTGTCATATAGCAGTAATCTGTGCGAGAGGTAGCTAGATATGATCTTCAGTAGGTAGAGTGGTGTCTTCTTTTGTTTCAGGGCGTCCATGATATGCGGCCAATAGGCCGAATTGAAAGCATTTTTAACGTCGAACGTCACAACCGCGCAATATTCTTTGCTGCCATATAACCATCTGGTTCCTTCAATTGCCTTACTTGCGATCTCTGTTAGCTTTTTTATGGCGTCTACTGTCGACCTGTGCCTTCGAAAGCCATACTGGTTTTCAGCTAATCCCGGTGGCTGTCTTTCTAGATGTTGCTCTAGCCGCGCACAGATTATACGCTCCAGTATTTTCCCCATTGTGTCCAACATACATAGTGGTCGGTAGGAGCCTGGCTCTCCTGCTGGTTTATTTGGCTTTTGTATAAGCACTAGCCGCTGCTTTTTCCAAATCTTAGGGAATACTCCCTCCCGTAAGCATTGCGTATAGACTTCCGTAAATGGGGTGGGTTTATAGTTAATAGCGAGTTTTAGGGCCTTATTCGGTATGCCATCTAAGCCTGGTGCTTTTGCATTTTCGAATCTCTCTGCTGCTTCAATAGTTTCTTGTTCAGTAACTAGCGGTGCATTTGTAGCTTCCTTTATTTGCTGCATTTGTAGCAATTGCGTCGGAAAGAGCGTTTGGACAACCGTCTTTAGAAGTCTAGGGCATGTAGGCGCTTGTCCTTTATTGTCTTTAAACTTAGACATGACGATTTTGTATGCATCTCCCCACGGGTTTTCTTCGACCTTGTTGCATAGCTCTTTAAAACAGCAAGCTTTGCTCTTCTTTATTGCTTTCTTCAGTTCGTTTCGTTTTCGTTTAAAGCGCTCGTTTAGCATTGCAAAGTCTGCCGTTTGTCGTCCCCTTTGACACTGACGCCTAGCTTTGTGGCATCCACTTCTCAGGGCTTTAATAGTGTCATTCCACCAATATGCGGGTTTCCTGTATGCGCCTTGTTTTTTCCTGCACATCGCGGCATCGCAGGCTTTGCTTACATATTTGACTAGGCATTCAGCCTTCTGTTCTGTGTCCATAGCGTAGTTCGGATTATCTTCTAGCATTAATTTATAGATATTTTCATCAAGTGTTTCGGCTTTCCAGCCTCTGGTTTGAACCTTTTTACGAGCCTTAGGCATTTTGTGCGTTTTGCCGATTTCAAGCAGGATTGCTAAGTGGTCACTGTGTGTGTACAAGTCGCTGACTTGCCATGTACACGACCGCACTAGAGAGCTACTAGCGAACGTAATATCGATCACAGAGCCGCGGCCGTTTTTTTCGAACGTATTTCTGTTACCAATGTTCAGCAAGACGGTGTTCAGTACCGAAAAAGCCCTCAGAAGGATTTCTCCTCGCCTGTTTGTGTACGCGCTGCCCCACTCCACTGCCCATGCATTGAAGTCACCTGCCACTATGTTCACTGTGGTATTCGACACTTCTCGTACTAGGTTATCGATGATTCTTGCGTATTCATCCTGTGCGATGCTTGGCGGGATGTAGCAACTATAAAAGTTTATTCCGCAGACTTTTGCCCGCGTGTAATAAGCTTGTCCTGTTAATGGTATTTCCTGAAACACGTTTTCTCCACAGGCCCAAATGGCCGCTTTGCCCGTTAGGTCGGAGGTCCACGTTGCTGCGCTAATGTTTTTATATTGTTCGCAGACTACTGCCACGTCGATTTTCTGCTCAAACACTGTATGCGTAAGTAGGTCTTGAGCTGCTTCGCAGTGGTTGAGGTTGAGCTGTAGGACCCTCATATTTTGGCTCTTTTGCACGCTTCTTGGTAGAGAGGACATTTCTTGCTGCCTATCTGATGGTCAGACTTCTCTTTTCCATGTTTTATACATGCACTGCAGGACGGCTCCTTGCTGCATGTCTTTGCAAAGTGTCCTTTTTCCCCACATTTGAGGCAGCACTGGCTCCTATCATCTGAGTTTTTGCAGGTTCTCGCCAGGTGGCCATATTCCAAGCATCGGAAGCATTTTTTAAGGTTTGGTTTCTCCCTAATTCTGCACACCACCCATCCTATTTTAATTTTTTTGGCTTCAGCAAGTAGCCTAGCCTGTAAGGTGGGAAGGTTTATTACGGCTATTTGGGTGCCTGCGTATGACGCCCTAATGGCTCTGATTGAGCTTTTATCAAACTCCTCTAGTTTTTCTATTTGAGTACGAATAGCATTTGCAATGTCTTCCTCTCCGGTTATTTCATCCAGATCCCAGATTTCCACAGTGGTCTCACTGGTTAGGGCTTTGATTTTAGCTTGATCTCCAAGCACTTTGCCTATTTCGCTGGTGTAGTCAGCAGTGTTTTCCATCTGTGCGCTCTTCAGTTCCATTAAAATTTCGCCTTTGGCCGTCTTTCTTATCCGGGTTACACTTTCCCCCAGTTTCTGCAGGGCATCTTCTTTTTTAACAGCTCTTAAAATATCGCTGTATGTCATGTTACCAGTTCGCTCGATCACTATCGCATCAGGCCTTGGTCGATGGTTATATGTTGCTTTCTTTTTCTTTTTTATTTCCGTCCAGCCATCTTGTTTTCCCTGTACCTTTCCATTGTTAGTTGAGGTTAACTTATTTACTTTTTCCTCGTTATTTTTTGCCTTCTTTGGTTCTTCTCCATGGGTGGTTTTATTCTTTTTTGGAGGAGTCTGCCTTTTCGCCTGTTTTTCCTCGCGAGGCCTTTTAGGCGTTATCTCCGTTGTTACTGGCATATTTAAAATATTTCGTCTTGCTTCCTTGCTCTTCTGGTATTCCTCTAAGGCTTTTTCGTAGATCTTCGTTATATTGCCAAGGAGGTCCCTAAGGTTGTTGTTAATTGTTCGTTGCGGTGGGCGCATCAAACCTATCATTTTCTTGATTTCTTCGCCAAGCTCCGTCATGTAGTCGCCGCAAGGTTTTACTGTCTTCGCTTGCGGCGTATTGTCTTGCAGCGCCGGTGGCGACGATCTTGTTCGCGTCGGTTTTTCCACGCTTAGCATCTTTATTGGGGATCTACTAAGTCGCGATGACCGCTTGAATGGATCTATTTCCATTACAGGTGTCCTTTGCAAGTCAGTTCCTGCCGCTTTGGTATTATTCGGGTCTTTTGGGTTTCCCGCGTCATTGCTCATTATAGTAGCATAGATGTTACTGCTACTGTTGCTGCTACTTCTACTGTCGTTTAAGTTGTTGTTTTTTCTCATGTACATATCCATTCCTTTCTATTGTACCAGCGCATCGTGTGTAGGGGGGCGGGCCGAAATAAACAGGAGCGGGTGTACCCTCGGTGGCGATGCACCTACCCCAGTTCCCTGAGGCCTGTTCTTCGCTTTACTGGTCCCGGAAAACACGGACGGACCAGAGCTCGCCCGGGGCAACGCAGACTACTAATCTTGCGCCCAATGCACACTCCTTGACCAGGGCCCGAAGGGGCTGGTTACTAATGAGCACCGCGGCTAACACCTCGGCAGAGCTAGCTCACATCACCCTATCGATCTTGGCAGCAGAGAAGTCGCTGGCAAGATTTAAAGGGACTCCCAGTGCGCCGCGATGTACATCGGTCAAAGAAAAACAAACAGCCGCACCTAACATGGTGAACAGACGCTGACCAGGAAGCCGCCCATTGTGAGTCCGTCGCGCCTGGATTTTTTATATTACCCACCATGCCCGTGCATGGTGGGGGGGACACCTATTTTTGAGAGGCGGTATCGGCTCGCCTCTGTCGCAGGAGTTTCATCGGCTTAGCTAGCTTTTGTACCGCAACCTCCACTCCTGCCGCTCCTCGTCGGGGATTGCTTATTCGTCATGGCTTATTTCGCAACTAACCTGCTACTACAGGCCGTCCGGCTATCCGCGACCTGCCGACCCCCCCGGTAGCTTAGAGCTCAGCTGAAAAGTCTGGCCCCACTGAGAAGCCAAAGCCGAGAATGTGGAGAGGAATAAATTGCATTTGTGCATAAATCCAACTTTCATTCCCGACTTCACACCAGCTCATGCGCCAAATTCCTCCCTGCACGCGAGGCATTCATTTCACAAATTTGACCCAATTTTCCAAAACAATAACAATGTGACAAATGCGAAAAAACCGCAGCTATTCGCATTTCACAGTTCAGTTGCAGCGAAAGTTCAACGCGAAAGCGACAGCTGCTTGAAAATGGGGACCGCCGCAAGCGCGCAGTGCATAAGCGCGCAACAAAATATAGGAAATAGGAAGAAAAAATGCAACAAAAAGTCGCGAAAAATAAAAGCGCGGCATGCGACCAAGTTTTCGAGGTGTCAGCGGCAGGCATGCAGCGCTAACCGCATGCAAGCAAATAACTGCACTTTATAACGCGCACTTATATACTATATATATACGAGTATATATATTTGGCGATGATGCGGTACTAGGAAGAATTGTTGTTCACACTTTGATGGTCGCTGACGAACTATATTTCAATTTAGTGCTTTTGATCTCACATTCTTACATTCGTTAAGTTTAAGGATAAATTACATAAAATGGCAAACTTAAGAAGTATAGTACGAATAAATATTATGTACAGTACAAATCAAAATTAGGAGTAATTATTATAACTAGTGTAGAGTGGTGATCTCCACATTACCCCCCTTCTAGATTTCTGTGAATTGACTTGCAATACATCTAGAGGGTCTGAGGTTTGGTTAGAATTAACAGCTGGTTCTTCATCTGCTATATTGTAACTTGGCTTGAGGCGGTCGATTGAAATAACGATGTTTTTGCCTTTTATTTCGATTGTAAAATTTTTGTCGTTTTTTGAAATAACTTTATAGGGTCCATCGTATGGTTGTGTCATAGAAGGAGTTACTCGATCGTTGCGTACATATACGTGTGTTGATTGAAATAAATTCTTATTTACGAATGGTGTACTTGGAGAATGCCATGAAGTTTCGACGGGACGAATTTTTTGAAGATGACGTCGTAATTTTTCAACAAAAATTGAGTTCGGCTGCATATTTGGTTTTGTAGTAAAAAACTCGCCAGGTAATCGTGTTGCGGTTCCGAATAACATTTCGGCTGCGGAAGCCTTTAAGTCTTCCTTAACGGCATTTCGTAGTCCTAAAAGAGTAAGTCCTAAATTATCTACCCAAGATTCTTTTCCGGTGGCTAGTATGGCGTTTTTGAATGAACGGTGCCACCTTTCTATCAATCCATTCGTTTGTGGATGATACGGTGATGTACGTTCACGCTGAGTACCTAATGTTAGTAACATTTCTTGAAACATTTTGGATTCGAATTGAGTTCCTTGGTCTGTGATTATCTTCTGAGGTGAGCCATATCGTCCAACCCATTCGTTCAAGAAAGCTCTACATACTGTTTCTGCTTGAATGTCGACAAGAGGTATCGCTTCGGGCCATCTCGAAAAGCGATCGATGAGTGTAAGACAATATTTGAATCCCTGATTAAGAGGTAATGGTCCAATTATATCAACGTGAACAACTTGAAAGCGTTGGTCTGGCATTTCTAAACGTTGTAATGGAGACTTGATGTGGCGTAAAACTTTGCTGCGACTGCAACGGATGCAGGCACGAACAAATGCTTTGCAGTCCTTTCGCATATTTACCCAAACAAAATGTTGAGAAATCATCTTTAGAGTTGCGTTGGCCCCAACGTGAGCGAGGTCGTGAACATTGTGTAGAATCTGCTTACAAATCGTTTGCGGTACGATGGGTCTAACTTGGCTCATTGATACATCGCAAAGTAATGTAGCGTTGCTGCCTTCCAATCTGAAATGTTTAAGTTGTAAAGAGTGTTTTATCTTACCAGTAACAAGTGCTTGAATGTTTGAGTCAGATTTTTGTTCGTTGGCCATATCAGTGTAGTTGATCGATGTTATTGTGTTGATACGCGACAATATATCTGCGGTTTGGTTTTTTGAACCCGGAATGTGACGGATGTCTGTTGTAAACTGACTAATATAGTCAAGTTGTCTAATCTGACGAGGTGAACCTTTGTCGTTTCGCTTATGAAAAGAATAAATTAATGGCTTATGATCCGTATAAATGCATGTTTGATTGCCTTCGATTAGGAATTGAAAATGTTTTATGGCGAGATAGATTGCAAGAAGTTCTCTATCGTAAACTGAGTAATGCTTTTCTGTTTCCGTTAGACGACGTGAAAAATATCCAAGGGGTTCTGGTTCGTTATTTACTAATTGGTGAAGTACAGCTCCTACTGCGACATCGGATGCGTCTGTGAATAAACGGAGTTGAGCACCAACATGAGGGTATGCTAAAGTAGCTGCATCGGCCATATTTTGTTTACAATCTTCAAAAGCGTTGATTGCTTCATCTGTCCAATCGATACGAGTTTTATCATTGCGTTTGTTTCCTTTGATAAGTGTTTGTAAAACGGCTTGACGTTTTGCGGCGTTAGGTAAAAATTTGCGATAGAAATTGATAGATGCTAGGAAACTTTTTAATTCGTTGGCCACTGTAGGTCGTTTAACTTTTAAAATAGCCTCAACTTTTTCTGGTAGCGGGCGAATACCTTTATGCGTAATGCTGTGACCTAAGAATTTTATTTCTTTCTTACCAAATTCACATTTCGATGGATTAATTGTTAGACCAGTTGCGCGGAGTCGTTGGAATATCATGCGTATATGTTTCGCATGTTCCTCCATGTTTGCTGAAGCTATGCATATGTCATCAACATAAGGAAAGGCGAAGTCAAGACCTCGTAAGGCTTCATGTATGAGGCGTTGAAAAGTTTGTGCTGCATTTCGTAGACCAAACGTCATATGAGTAAACTCATATAGACCGAATGGTGTTATTATGGCTGTTTTCTTTATGTCTTCCGGTCGAACGGGTATTTGATGGAATGCTCTTTGTAGATCGATCTTGCCAAAAACTGTTTTTCCTCGTAGGATTGTTAAGCAGTCATGAATAAACGGAATAGGATAACGGTCTGGAATGGTGATTTTATTGAGCGCACGGTAATCTCCACATGGTCGCCAATTGCCGTCTGCTTTGCGGACCATGTGAAGCGGACTAGCCCAATTGCTCTTCGAAGGGCGACACACGCCTATTTGCATCAGATATTCGAATTCAGTTCGTGCGGCTTTAAGTTTATTGTGGTCGAGCTTTCGAGCACGAGCTGTAACGGGTTGACCTTGGGTTTCAATTACGTGACATACCTCAGTCTTTACTGGTTTTCGATCTAGATTCATTTCTGTGAGGTCCTTAAATTCCTTGAATAACTTTGCGAATGGACACTGTATGTCGAAAGCTTTTATCTGCATATTCAACTCTTTGTGAATAGTGCAAGGCGCTTCGAGATTTGTCTTGTTGTCGATTAATTTGTTGCGTTTTAGATCGATGATCAAGTCGTAGTGACGAATAAAATCACTGCCAATGATTGATGTATTAACGTCTGCAACCATAAAGTTCCACATGAATTTGCGACGAAGACCAAGATCCACGTGTTGGCGTACTAAACCGTAAGTTTTTATTGGAGTACCGTTGGCTGCGTATAACGTGACGTTTGTTGGGCGAAGAGAATTAAAATTGTTTTTGTTTGGAAGAACACTGTAATCGGCACCAGTGTCTATGAGATATTTTACGTTTGATGACTGGTCTTTGATGAAAAGTTGATTTACTGCTGCGTTGACGTGATTGGCGTCAGCATCGCTGACTGAAACTTCTAGTCATTCATGCTGGGTGTTGGTACTTTGTCGACGTAGACATGGACTACGGCATCGGTTGGCGGAGTCTCCAAAAGTTTGATGGTACCAACATTCTTTTGTATTGCGTGAGGAAGATCTTCGCTCACTCGATTGACTATGTCGTCTAGGAAATCTGCGACTAGTGCGTGAGCGACTGCGTTCTCGTGTGCGCATATTATCAAATTTGCGTTGCAATTCGTTAATCGTATTTGATAGTTGAAAAATCGTGTCTTGTTGAGTCTGAGACGATGTACTGGCGGCGTGATCCGATGATGAACAAATTTGACGCTGGGTTAACGTTTCCATAATAGCGTCGGCAACTGCAATTTGGACATCTATCGTACCTTCGCGTGCGATTACGGATGCTCTTATTAATTCCGGTAAGCGTTGGATCCACATGGCTCTAAGAGTTTCTTCCGAAAAGGAATTTCCTGCCACTCGTCTCATGGCATTAAATAGTTGACTCGGACGTTGATCACCTAGTACCATCTCCTCCAATAATCGTTGAATTTTACGTTGATAACTTTCACCAAAATATTTGAGAAGTTCAGTCTTGAGAAACTCATACATGCCAATGCCTGAGTTGGTAATGCGTTGCGTATTTTCTGCGTTTTTACTGATTTGGCTAATGGTTGGTAGCGTAAGAGGATCTAAAGTAGCCATCACATGGTAATAACGTTGAGCGTCGCTGTTCATGTTGCATGCCTTAAACCAATAGTCCACCGATGTGAACCATGCATCCATATCGTTTGGTGTTATGCGAGGCATCGGAATACGTGCATGTGCTTCAGGTGCAGTATACCGTTGAAGCGGTGCAAACTGTACACATTGATGATCTGGAAACGGGATCGCATCATTTTTACGTTGCTGTGAAAACGGTACTATGTTCGGCTGATGTAAATTCCTATACGGTACTTCGCTGCCCTCTGTCTGCGCTGGCTTCGTCTGACGCGCAGCTTCACTTGCTGCCTCTAAATGTATGACCGTATGACTTTGACTTTCAGGTTGAATGTCATTGGCGCTCCAACTGCTTCCGTAGTGTCTAAATGCTTCTGGGACTACTGGAATTCCATCGCTGCCAGATATGGTTTCGCTTTCCACAGGTTGAAGGTGTTCGTCCATTTTGAATAAGCGCGGGGTTTAGAAAAATATCAAAAAATTTTTCTCTTCTGACACCAATTTGGCGATGATGCGGTACTAGGAAGAATTGTTGTTCACACTTTGATGGTCGCTGACGAACTATATTTCAATTTAGTGCTTTTGATCTCACATTCTTACATTCGTTAAGTTTAAGGATAAATTACATAAAATGGCAAACTTAAGAAGTATAGTACGAATAAATATTATGTACAGTACAAATCAAAATTAGGAGTAATTATTATAACTAGTGTAGAGTGGTGATCTCCACATATATATATACAGTTCTATGTACGCGTGTCGATATGTACGAGTATATGCCTGTGGATACATGAAAGCACACAGCAACGCCTAAATGCCATTTTACTCAACACTGCGGCGCAGCAATGCCAAACAATAGTTGGTGCGCCAACAAGTATGCAACGGTTTTTGGCGCTATACAATGAATTGCTTTCATTGCTTCACATTATCCCCGCCGTCGCAATAGCAACTGTGTGCCAACATAACCAATGTACTAACAAATATTATGCTTTGTTTTTGTTATTGTTGTTACGTTTTAGGCGCATTTAAATTGAATTTAATTGTATTTCCGCAGGCGTCTGTGTTTTATCTTTCTCAGACAATGGAACTATTATCGAACTGAGGCAAACTGAAAATACAATAAAAACAAAAGTACAAAATTACATTGCCTACATACAGGCGCGCACTCACTCAAAATACTGCTTTATCAATCGTCAGCAGTGAATAAATCAACAGTTGATCAATAAATTTGATAAATTTTGTAGTACACTTCAAGCACGTTGAAACTGTGTGCTGCTTCTTATTATATAACATTTTCATTGCATAAAATATGATTGGCCACATATGAGAAATATTGCATACTTATGGGTGCAAAGTAAATTTATTGCTTCACTTGTTTTTTGTTATCACAGCTACCATGCTGTAAGTTCTGCTACACACTATATTTATCAGCACACTTGCGGCGGTTCCTACATCTTCTCGCTTCGCATACACTCTTCTCTCCTCTCTCCGTTTCACTACGCTCGCCAACAAGCGCTCAACTCTTCTACGTTGCCAGTAAAATATTACGTATTTTAAATTATGAAAATAAAACTCGAGTGAAATATGAAAAATGTGTTTGACGGAAAGCTGCTGCTTCTATTTTATGATAGCGGAAAGTGCAAGCCAAGCTCGGCTTCCTCTTTCTCGTGACGCCGGCAAGTATGCAATGTACATATGTATCAATAGCTAGCGGAAAATTTGTACATTAATTCAATGGTGTTGGAAATTTTCTGTGCTCAAATGCGATAAAATTCATCAAGTGCTCAATACTCTTCGCGTTTTGTTATTATTTATTGGCGGAAAGGATTGGCAATGACGGAAATGTGGAAAATTTCTGGTTTGCTGATTAATGGCAAATGCGTGGCAGGGTTGTATTTCGTAGATAAACTGCTGCTTCTGCATATTTGTCATGTGCTGGAGTTTCATTTTTGATGTCATCTTTGATAGAAACAAACATTCTTGAAGCAAATGGTTTCCTACTTTCTATTATTTGAAGAAGATGAGCTATAACATATTTAAATTATACGAAGAGTGGTTAAATAATCACACAAAATGGTTTGAATAAATTAAGTTAGTAGTTAAGATGTTTCTTAAGGAGGATCCTGCTCTAGAAGCTTCAAAAAATCGATTTTTTTTTTTTCTGAAATCTTTTTAAAAAATATCTAAGAATATGTCCCCAAAGCTATAGATGAGAATTCGTAATATTTTCGAAGCTTGAAGGAAAATAGTGACCGAGCGTCTAGCAGCTGTATTAACGCTTGGGCTAAAAGTCAATTATTAATTTTTACAATTTTCCTTAATTAGCGGGCAGTGTAGAAAAAAACTTAACGTTGTATGGAATTGGGGCAAAGTTTATAATCTTTTGCATGAAATTATCTTCTATTTTAACTAAAAAAACTAAAAAAGTCATGTTTGAACATATTTTTTAACAATATGAATTACAATTTTTTTGTTCAAACCCCTTTTTTTTCAATTTAAAATAAAAAATTGTAAAATTTCACACTTTTTTTTTTGGAATTTTCTTACTTTAACTAGAAGACAAATTATTAAAAAATATGAGTCTGTTCGAATTTTTTATTTCCGATAAAAATTGCGACCTGCAGCCTGCCCGCCGTCCAAGAAATGCTGATGCGAGATGCATCAGGCAACTTCCCAAAGGCAGATCATCAAAGATTTCGGATCCAAAAAATGTTTAAATATATAACTATAAACCATAGAAATTTCGCTTTAATCAACTATTTTTTTCTCTCCCAAAAGAATTCTCAAAAAAAATCGATTTTTGAAGCCTCTCAAGCAGGATCTCCCCGTAAACCCTTAGCCGAGGTACTTTTCTGTGTGCAATGTTATAACGACCTAAGGTTACGCACATATTTTTATAAACTACTGACGTTCAAAATAAGCGGTGTCTACGCCAGTAAAGAAGAAGAAGAAGACGTTCAAAATCTGGAAGCTAATTTCCGTACTGTAATAAGAGTTCCCAGTTCATCAATACTTGTTTACGTTTTATCCCTTTCTTTCATTTCTTGCATCAGTTCCTTGCTTTTTGCCTGCTATGTGCTTAGCATAATGTTCTCAAACTGAAAACCGAGGCCATAGCCACTATTCGTAGCTTGACTATACCAAAATATGTACTCAAAAAGATAATCGTAATAGCAAAAAAGAAAGTTAGCCTTTCATACTTGAATTCTCATTGCAATTTTTATGTGAATGTTGTTTTTGTACTGTCTTTTCGTATAAGGACTGAGAGATGGATTCTATAAGACTTAAAAAATACTTCTATTTTTGTTTTAATAAATTCAGAGAAGGAGGAGATATATGGTATATTGGGATCTTTAGTTTGAAAGTTTTGGGATTTGAGTGTTACTGTGTTTCAAGCTCTTGTAAAATAACTATCTAAATTACAGGCTGAGAATTACTTGAATTATCTTGATAGTTCTGAAGCACTTCAAACATGTTGAAATATTTATATTTATCTTAGTAGTAGCCATATTCGAAATATGTTCCTAAAACTTACGAGTTTTAAAATTAAAATATGAGAGAGCTTTTCTAATTTTTTTCTCCTTCTAAAAAGCTTTGAGAGAGCTTACATTAAATTACTTCCTCGCATAAAACTTTTCATCTGCTTGCTCACAAAAAAACAAAAGAATCCTCTATGAAGGTTCCCTTGCATAAATGGGATACAACTTTCTCTCAAGGACCGCACCAAGTACCGGCTGAGTAAGCATAGCGTGGAAGAAAAAGTGAGAAAAACTAGCAAAGTTTTAGTTGCTTTTGGGCAGATGCTTGGCACAATCGGGGGGGCATTATCTCTCTTCTGAACTTGTGCTACACCGCTGTTATATGACCAATTCTGCTCTGCGGTTCAGTAGTATGGTTGAGAGGCGTACGGAAATTCACCTACCGGAAGTCAGCGGAACGGGAGTTTTAAGCGGCTCTTGAACTGGTACTGAACCTGACACCTATTGACCTCTTCGCTGAAAACTGCGCAGCAAAATCGGCAGGATGACTACTCGTAGGTGCAGGGAAGTTTGCGTATAAAGCATTCGGGCATAGCTTGGTGGATAATGGCGGTTTAACAAACACCGACTACATGATCCCACTTTTCAACTGGTCAAAAAGGTTCATAGTAAATAAAGAAAAATATGATTGGGGTATAGGTTGGCTCAAAATCGACGATGGAGTTGGTGTGGGAATATACTATACTATTCAGTGTTTGGCGTAAGACAGCCTTTTGATTTGCCGGACTACTGCAGTATATCTCAAACGGAGGTCTTTTCTTGCACTTGCAGTCAACTCCGAGTCAACATCTACGTAGGTAGCAAAAAAGAATTAAGGTGGTAACCTCGTATCGCATAACGGTCAGAAGTGTCTTGGAAAACAGGACGGCAGTGGAAAATGTTGTCAGAAGCAAACAAAATGCAATCCTACTGGATGCCAGAAAGGCTTCGAGAAGCAATGAATTAGTGGACGAAATTGACAAGAGTGGTGTACGGCTAACATCCGAAAAAGTGATTAACATTAGGAAACCCATGAATTGTCTATACGACGATCTGGAGAGAAGCAAGGTAAAGAAAATCAAAACCCGGCAAAACGAGCTGCCTAGGCGAAAAACTGAAAAAGTCATCATCGAAACGATAGATGGGAAGTATATAACATTTTTATTGGTTAACGATAGAAGAGACTGTAGAAACCTGATTGAAATAATAATTGGTTACTGTTTGGTAACGACACACGCCCGCAGAATGGGACAGACAAATCCAGAAGACTGAAGGATATGTCTAGAGCAAGACACCAGAGAAACAATGGAACATCTCTTTTGCATATATCCTGCATGTGCAAGACTACGGTGTAAGCATATGGGATTCCCATGGTATGATGCACTAAAGGAGGTATAGATAGTAAGTCCAAAGAGTCTATTAAAACTCACAGCAAGCGCAGGCATCCTGAAGGATGACAACTCTTCATGTACTCCATCTGGTATTGCAAAAGACTAAAACTGATATATGCGTGACATATTAGCCTACTAGGTTAACATTACCTGAGCTAAACTTTGATGCGCTTACATTAAACTAACGTGTTACTTATGTGTTCTAAAAATTATGGAGGCATAAGTCCAGTCAAATCTTTGGAGTTCTACGTACAGTTGCAAACTCTTTCGTAGCCATCTCGTTACATGGAGCTGATTTTCTGCATCACAGAAACTAAAGACCTGAGTAGAGTGCATGCATACTGGCACATACATACATAAGTAAAGTAAAGCTTGAATAAATGGGATATAGTCGGAATATTTAGTGACTATTTTAAAGTGAAAATATTCAGGATCTCTTGTTATGCGCAAAATAGTTCAGTTCAAGAAAGTCTCAATATGCGAATGGCGTATACGATTTTGATTTGTTCGTTTAAAATTTATAGCTTTCAAGTACTATAAGTATTAAAGTGACTTGTGGCAAAAAGATAATTCCTAAGAGCGGAGTGGAATGCGGTGCTAGTCTGTCTTAAGTATTTTATTTGAAGACACTGTTAGCTTGTGATAATTTTAGAGACTCCTGGAGTATCCAATTACAGAATTGAATATTTTCTTTTCAGACATATACCCTATTTTAGGAGTAACCGTTACTAAAAATGCTAAAAACCCAGTTAGTGACTCCCAAATTAATAGTAAATGATTGTTTCTCTGCTAGTATCCTTTCTCCGGAAAAAAATTAAATATATGTCTCTCCCATCCCAAGTACCCAAATCACGCTCAATCTAACCGAAAATAGTTTACTAGCTGTACTTCACGCCAACAACAATTACTGCGCCATAAAACACAATTAAAATGGCATAATTTTGCAATCAGAATTCGTGTAAACGCTCAACTGGGGCAACAAACGGTAACAGCAGGTGAAAGTAAAGCACGCAACAATTAGTCAAGCAAGTCAAGTCTCGACTACACGCGGTCACGGGTAACCCTAAATGATGGTTGCGTGACACGGTGAGGGCGTGCCGTTATACTATACTTTATGGCTGGCAAATGAGTGATTTCCGTTGCTGTATGTTGTTGTTAGTTTTGGTGTGAAATTTAAATTATTTTTTGCGAGCGCAAAATGGACGACTAATTTATGTCGCTGTAATTGTTTTTGGTGATGTTGTTGTAATGCTTTTATGATTGTTGTGTCTACTTTAGTGTTAGTGTAACTATGTGTGCGTGCGCTTGTTTTTCATATCAAAATTGCTAAGAGTTGTTGCTGTAATTTGCACTCTATTATTTTACGTTTATTGCCAAGCAATTTTCAACGCTGTTTTCGTCGTTGCTCTTGTTGCTGTTGTTGTCGCAGCCGTGGCAGCCATTTACACCACTAAAATGTCACTTCATTAACACGCGTTGAGCGGGTCACAAATATTTAACACAATAAAATGCTGTCAAACAAACAAACAACAACAATAAGCGACATTAATGTCGCAATTAATTACAACGCATGCGCCTGAAAGTATACTATTTATGTTGTTTCATGTTTGCCGCACGCCACACTAAACAATGTGAGGTAATAATGGACGTGATTGCAGGTGAATTGAGGGTGTGTTGTTGGTTTTCCGGCACTGGTATTGTTGTTTTTTAATGTTATGTTGTTGTTGTTGATTTTTTCACCTTTTTTGTTTCACTTTCGGTTGTTAGTGAAGCGGAAAGCGTCACTTCAACATGATTGCCGACACTTTTGTGCATTACTTCTTTTGCTCTTTGTGTATTTGTAACAAACGGTATTTTTTACGAGTTGCCTACGACTACATAAATATGTAGCAACATGGTTGGGCAGCAAAAAAGTGTCGCATATTCGCTAAATTATGCATAATTCGTCACTGACATGCGAAAGCGCCGCGGCCGAGGTGGCGAAAGTGTAGAGAACAAACAGAGAAAATTATTTTTTGTTGTATTTTCATACTGCACACACACAGTTATAAACTTTGTTTGTTCATGTAGTGGTGTGTATGTGTGCGATGCTCAAATTTGCCGCCAAGCAATTTGTTAGCAAAGTGCAACAATTATGTTGTTAAGCGAGCACATGTAAAAATGGTGGGCTTGCATAAACAATAAAAACAACAACAATAAACACATGCATATAATTTTCACGAAAGTTACGCCGCCACTCGTCGTTTGCTAGCCGAACGGAAGTTGGCTGTCAGCAACTAATTTGCAGGTGTAGTTCGTGACATGTTTGTGTGCACACACGCACACACATACATACATAAATTGTGTACATGTTAATAATACATACATATATACATAAATAATATTATGTGCTGTTGACAGTTAAGCGCGCGCGGCTGTGGTGACAAGCGGAAGAAGCTGGTAAGCGAGCTGGCAGTAAGAGAGGAAAACACAAATTAGCGACCGTGTCAAGCAGGGAGGAGGTGCTGTAGTCTTTAGTATTTCGGTGTAACGAGTTGATTAAAGCGTTTGCCGTTGCAATTATTTTTTATAAAGACTTAATAAAATCGTAAATGTTATTACTTAAACAATTTAAATTCAAATTTATAATTTAAGATTTATTTTTCTTGTAAAGAAAAATATTTTTGCCGAAAAAAAAATATTTACAAAATTAAAAAAAAAAAATATTTCATATTTTTGTTGAAGTTTTAAATAGTAAAGATTCGTTAAATAAAGTTTCTTAAGATAGAAAAATTATTTTATATATTAAAAATTGTTTATAAATATTTATATATATTTTTTTAATTATAAATATCTGCTTTCCTATAATTTTCATGTAAATAATATACAAGGAGTGTTTCAAAGTAAACAGGACTTAAAAAAAAAAATAGAACAAATGGTTTTTTCGGCAAACTCAATTTATTTTATTCAAAATAGTCTCCTTCTGCTTCAATACCGCTTTTTGCACGGTCCAAAAGCATGTCGAACGAGTGTTTTAGCTCGTTGGCCGGTATGGCCGCCAGTATGCAGGTGCAGGCCTTTGAATGGCCTCTACGTCTGCATAACGCTTTCCTTTCATTCGTAAATGCATTTTCCCGAAATGGAAGAGGTAGCACGGTGCCATATCAGGTGAATACGGGCAGTGGTTAATGGTCAAAATGTAATTTTTGGTCAAATAATCGTTCACAAGCGTCGAACGCATGTTGGATTCTGAGCAATTTTTGACCGTGCAGCCTACTGGTGGAAGTTGACCAGGCTCGCGTGAGGACAGAACGTGCCCATATATAACATCCATCAGTAAAAATTACATTTTCAAAATCTCTATCAATATTCTCATGCACCCAAGCGAGTCGATTTGTCACAAGTTTTTCAGTCAACAGAAGCTTCTTCATTGTGTTGCGCCATTGCAGATCATGAGTATGAAGAAGGGTTCGGATAGTTTCGTAGGATATATCTAATCCTTCTGCCATTAATTTTGCTTGTCTTTACCGCAGTGTTAAAGCAGGATTCCGCGAAAATAGATTCACTATCCTTTTTTCGTCTTTTTTGTTCACTTTTCCTATCGAACCATGTTCTGGTAAATCATCGACATTTTTAGCCACTTTACATCGCTGTATCCACTTTTGTACAAATGCCTTCGACTTTCTCATATATTTAGTAGCCACTGAATGCGACATTTTCGGACCTTTTGAGTGGCTGCAAAGGAACACAGCTGCGTAGCGCGACGCGTACTTAGCACTCATGGCGTTTAACGTGATTTTCTTTCAAAAGATCAACGACAACTGAACCTTTGTAGACAATTCATCAAGGACAAAACTTCCCTCTATTGGCTCGCGAAGGAATTAGAGCGAAATCTTTCATTAACTGTCGGTAAAGTCGACTACGCTCTTACTTGACAGACTGTAATTTATTCGACAGCCATGATATTCCCGTCCTCTATTCAAATTCAAATATTCACTTTATCGGCTATTATCTAATTATTAAGGGCTTTGTTGAATTTAAGAACGGTAATATCTAATCCAATAATTATGTAGCACGCAAACGAAACTCAAATTATATTTTTAGCTCTTTTAACTCTTTTCAAATACAAGTTTCTTCAAGTTTTTCATTGCAAGTCGATTTTTGATAATCTAAACGAATGAAACAGAACTTTTCATTCGACACCTGACCATTTGATGAGTAATTTTTTCGCGTTAAAAAAAAAAATTGTCTTATAGTTTCAAATTTGAAGAGTTGAGTGATCGTGTGCTCAGATCGAATTGGGAACATTCTTAACTTTAAGTAAAGTTTTTAATTTTACATTTTTTAAGTTCAAATTTTGATTAAATAATGTTTAGAACACGTCCGCCTGCTATTGAATGTTTTTTAATTCCAAAGATGGAGTAATAACTAAGAGTCTATGTTCTAGTCTCAAATACACAACAGATCATCATAAGGAAGCTAAGTTTCAACTCTTAGGGTTCGAGTTGATGTGAATTCACATATAAAAGAACGGCTTGCAATATTAAAAACAAATTCATCATTGTGCCAATTGATGGCTTCAGTGACCTATACATAGGTTTTCGTATGAATTTGGTGGGTTTATCAGAGCATCATCCACTTTGCCCTGCTTCTTCATGACTAAACTCCTAACTCAAAGCAGTACTGAGAACCGTTAAGCCATCTGAAAGAAATAATGGTTCAGAAGTGGCAATAGGAGGAGAATTGTGTTCTATCAGCGCAATGCCGGGCATTTATAAATTTGACGAAAATTGGATAACACTCAATAACAACCTTAAATTTATTATTCATGAATTCATTCTTAGAATTTCTTATGTTTGGATATCGCATATTGTCCACATTTGATTAAAATTGCGATTGCTTCACCAATCATATGAACTGAAGTCACTCGGATCTTATATGTTTCTTATGCAGAAGGTTTCTTTGGTTTTTGGTTCTGTCTTTTAGGTAAGATTTTTGCATCGGCTCGTATGAAGACCACATACCATCTCGGACGTACGTTTTAATGTCCCTAGAGTTTTCAGTTATTGATTCATCGCACTCTAAGTAGTTTTTAACAGTGTCGTTATATGGGGAGTTGGCGGTGTTACCATCCGGTTTCATCCACTTTCATAGGAAATAGTTTATATAAGAATTGTCCTGAGCAAACTTGGTCAATATAACTTTAGTGGTCTAGGAGATATATACAATAAACCCATTAGAAGGCGGGGTCGCGCACACTTCTTCAAAATTTTTTGATCTTCAGCACTTTCAGCGAATATTGTTTTATTTCTTCGGTCGATTGAAAAGGGTTCCAAATCTGGTGAATACGGTAGTTGATCGACGATATTAATTACGTTTTTGACCTTAAATTCGAACATAATCGTGGCTCGATGCGAAGTTGCATTATAATCGTATAAAATCCATGAACTTTTCTTATACAATTTCGGCCGCACACTCTTCAAAAAATGGTATGTCTGCCTGTTGTCTCGGCAATCGCAGCAATGTATTCCTTAGATGTGACCCTACAACCCTGTTAAGCGTAACATATTCCCATTGTTGTAGTTGTACAACAAATTGTTGCCTGTTAAACATTTAAATGTCATAACGTTTTTTTTCACAAGCTTTAACTGCAGGTCGGTCACCAGCCAAGCCAAAGTATTCTGCGCGGCACTAGTCTACATAGCAGCAGCATAAACACACACACACCAACAACAAAGACAAGCAGACATTTAGCTAACTGGGTTTAGCTCACCTTGTTGCCACTGAGTGCCGCACATATGTATATCATATTTCAGGCTGTCTGGCAACGGCATGTGCGAACTTGCCACATGCCTGCCTGGTTGCACGCACGCACGTGTATACAAACACCAACACAAAATGTATAGAGAAATTGCTGAAATTATACACCTGCAAATTGTAGACATTTTCGTTGAAGGTGGCATGTGTCTATATACATATGGATGTGTGTGTGTGTGTGAGTGGGTGTGTTCCTTCCTGTGCCACCACTTTAGACGCCAGGCTTGTGACTGCGCATGAAATTATTTAATTAAGTGGCACATACACGGCTCGTTAATTGCATAATTAGTGCCATATCGCGCATATGACTGCATGTTGCATGCAATTACATAACGCATACATGCACACATACACATATTGTTGCTGTTAATGCAAACAAACTGCGGCAGGGCTGATGCCCATCTGTGGTTGCCTTGTAGTGCGGTGGTTAGAGCTTGCCTTGGTGTTGCACTCCACGACTTGCACTCCATGACTTGCTCGAGTAGTGCGTATAACCCCTGCCACCAATAGTCCCACTTTGGGCTTCTGCTGTCCATTCTTTCTTTGTTTCGCCTTTGTTAACATAATTTTTAGTGTTGACTAGTTGTAGACCATAGCTGTCACTAAGCGGTGTAAATTTCTAAACAATTTCAAAAGAAATTAAAGAAGAAGGAAATTTCACAACTAACGGTTTACTGGGAGTGCATTGACTTCAGTATATATATATAGAAAAGTAACGGTAAGTTCAAGACACCAAGTAATTGGTTTGTCAAAGCGAGAATATGAGCAGTGTTGGCATTCATATAACGAGTGGGCCATCTAATGTTTTAAATTTGAATTATCTATATTTCGACATTGGAAACGTCAAATACCATTCGGAAAGTGACACATATTCAGTAAAAAGTCTAAAATTTATGAAAAGGCTCGCTATTCACTAGAAGAAAACTGGGAAATATTGAAAACTTTTTTCCGAAGTGATGAGTCAAGTGGATGGTCAATTTTACCGAAAAATTATCTTTTCGGACGAGGCTCATTTAAACCTCGATGGTTACGTTAACCAGCAGAATTGTCGCATTTGGGGCACAGAAGACCCGGACGTAATCGTCGAGAAGCCAATGCACCCAGCACAAATCACTGTATGGTGCGGATTTTGGTCTGTTGGAAACATCGGCCCATTTTTCTTCGAAAATGAAGAAGGAACCGCCGTAACCATCAATGGCCAGCGATATCGCGCAATGTTAACCGAATTTTTCTTCTAGCAAATTGAAGAGGAAGACTTGGACAATATTTGTTTCCAGCAGGACGGCGCTACGTGCCACACAGCAAACGCTACACTCAATCTTTTACACCCTATTTTCGAAAATCGCATAACCAGCAAAAGAGGTGATGTGAATTGGACTCCCAGAAGCTGCGACTTAACTCCGTTGGACTATTTTCTGTGAGGAGCTGTTAAAGATAAATGTTACGCCAACCAACCGCAACAATTCTAGATCTAAAGTAGGAGATTCAAGCTGATGTAGCTGCCATAAGGCCTGAAACCATCGAGAAAGTACTCCAAAATTGGGTGGATCGGATAAGCTACTGTAAAATCAGCCGTGGTGGGCATTTGTCCAAAATTGTTTTCCACAAATAAATTTCATAAAACAAACTTTTAAATAAATGTTAGTCCTTTGAAGAATATCAAGCCGTTTTTATATTGACTTTTTAAATTTAAAATTTTATATGGCTTTAGGGAACACAAATAAAATTAGTTTTTTGATTTTCAAAATATTCTCCATTAAAAACTATTCACTTTCGCATACCTTTGAACCGATTGTCCAAGCTTTTTTTCCACTCTGATTGAGGTATCTCTTAAACATGCCTTGACCCTTTAGTTTAACGTCTACGTACGAAAATAAAAAGATGTATTTCTTGGCCAAGTAAGAACTATACGGTAGATGACTCATCAACTGTAGTAGTTGTCTTGTTGTAGTCGATGTGTAAGTGCTGGCATTTGCGTGGTGAAAAGTAAAACGTCTGCGGCGGTTGGTTTTCCTACTTTTTTGAAGGACAATTGGCAAACAAATGGTTATACCTTTACCTCTTAGAATTTAATGTTTAACGATGCTTTTATTGTACGATTGCCATTTGTGTAGTTTTTTTTAAACTAGGCAACCATTAGCTTGGAGGAACTTCAAGTGAAAACAACTTTTTTGGTTTCAGCTCATCTTGAAACACTCATGCAGTCGACTGTTTTTTACTTTCATATTCGTAAGTACTCGTACACTGTTATTGACGTTTTTCGAATATTTTTTTTTACATTTCTCTCGACCAACTTCTCGACTCAACTTTCTTGAGCGATTCACCAATTGTTTGGAATGCAATGTGACACATTTTTTTATGTGCGTGCTCTCGTACTATTTTTATCGGGTGAATCAATTAGCTCCTACATATACCTTTAGGATAAAATTACTCAAGATTACTCCTTTGTACAGCTTCATATGATTGCGGAGGAATGCTTAATAAAGGAAGTGGTTTGGCGATCTTCAAGCTGCGAAGTGAAGGTACTGTATAGCCCGTCAATAAAATATGTTGTAAAGCTATGAAGCAGAAAGAAGTATCATACGCGGAAAAAAAATATTATATCATAAATCTAAATCATATAAATTTACTGAAGTGGTTATAAGTATTTAAATGTTTTATTAAGTCAGCCTATAAAAAATTAAAAAAAAAAGTTAAACTGCTTTTGTTCCGTATATGACTAGTCTGAATGCATATCTAACCGTTTGGAAAAGTAACTAGTCCGTAAAGGAATGAAAACGATCTCCTTTTGCAGGTATAAGAGCACAAGTATTCCCTTCATAGGACTTGGCCAAACAAGCAGGAACAGTTCATTTCAATAAAAAATCTCAAAAGTGGTATTATTCAAAAGTTCGTTTGAAGCAAATAGGGGATTTTTCCTGGACTTAATACATTTTTGCAGCGACTCTTGAAGAACATCGAAGTTTGGATGTTACATTGATGAACATGATTGTTGAAAGTAGTAAATTTACGAACGAGACGGACGATAGAAAGAACTCTTACTTTATATGAGCTTAGCAGAAATATTAAAAATTTTAATTTAGATAGTTGCTGGCATTCTATTACCAGTCTTTAAAGCTTTCTTTGAGCTTGCTAAACATTAGAGTATGGCAGCCTAGTATCAATATTAGTAAAAATAACCATGCCGTTCGACTTTTCAGCAAGTCCGATATGCTCTAGAGCACAAGCCAGTAAAATTTTGGAGAGATTGTGAAGAAAAACTCCGGTAAATTTAGCATACAAGTGAAGCTGTTAGTTTCATGCTAGAAAGTTTTAATTGCAAAACTTTTCGTCTTAAAATTTAAATTTTCAAGCAGAACATCCACTGTTGACTATCATTTCACAAGTTGTCATCACGCCACCACCTAACCAGTTTTCGTTAAATTCGATCAATCCACCAACCGCCACACTTTTTCCATTTCATGCGTGTCAACAAATATTTTGTATACTATTTACACTGCTTTACTGTGACAGTTTCGCGAACGCGTTGAAATTGAGTTGACGCTGGAAAGTATGTTACAGTACTCCAGCACTGCGCGGTAACGGAGTGAGGGATTGCATCCATTTGCAAAAGCGAAAACATATCAGTATCGGTGTATTCACACCCTGAGTATATTCGCGAAATAAATGAAGTTTGTTGACACTTTCGTTGCGCTGAAATGTATGCTATGTTATTTCGTTAAAACCACCACATGTAACCGTATATTTTATTTAGATATGTTTTAGTGTTTATTTTGCCAATGCGGTATTGCTATCAATCGACATGTGATATATTTGAGTGTACAATATAAAAATATCACTGTGTAACAATGTATGTGTACATACATACATATGTGAATGTATATACATATGTTTGTATAGTAGGTTAGCAGCATAAAATAGTAATTTTCATTTTCATTCTGCTTTTAGTTGCTGGCGAAACATTTTTACCGTCACGTCTTGTGATTTTGTGTTTAAACTCCTAGAAGTATACAATAATTTTAAAAAATGTTCTATGCAACAGAGACTAAGTAAGAAATTGTGTGGCGGAGGAAGAACTTGAAGAATTAAGTATTTAAAAGACGAAAAATGTCATTAAAATCGATATTTTGGTATTATTTTTTTTTTTTGAGGTTATGTAAATTAACTTTAGGCAACAATATGTTGATATTTAACTCTAAGTATATTGGTACATGCATTTTACTGTAAATAAATTTATAAATCCACTAAATTTACGAGTCGTTGGTCATACTACAACACATCGTGGCATACTTTTGGGCGTTTGGTGTATTAAATTAAGCATCTCTTGCAACCAAGGTGTGTTTCCGAGTAGTTGCGGTTGTCGAGAAATTATGACAATTGACGTTTCAGCGCAAATTGAGTTTCCACGCGCTGCATACTGTTATCAAACAATTTGTGCAGCATACTTTCCGGCGCTTTTATTGCTTTTATGTGTTTTGGTATATTTTAAAAACATATATTACATTTGATATGTTTTACTTTGTGTTCAAAAGTGTTTTACACGCTTGTTGGTTGCATGAAAACCTCTTTTAAAAACTATTCATTCATAAATTTTTATTACAAATTCTTTGTAACCAGCGTGTGTATCGCAGAATTGCAAAATATTCCGTTGATTGTAGTGCTAATGGCAGGCAGCGAAGCATGCTTTTTACACGCCAAAAAATTGCACATATTATAAAGTCAATTCACCATATATTCATACACATTGCATACATTTAGGCGTAAATAGCTTTAATTTTGGTTTGGCCAAAAACATTACAGCTAAATGCAATTGAAAGTGCAATTAGGTTTGCAGTCCTCGCTTGACATGAGCTTTGATTGATTTTTAAAATTGTCAATTCACTAATTGCTTTGCATACATTTAGTTGCACTAACAAATTAATTGGCAATCATTCAACTGCTAACGAACCTAATTAAAATGCTTGTATTACTGTAATATTTCATTGACTGAACAGCATGAAGTGCATACAAAGAGGAGAAATGAAGCAGTGATAGCGATAAATATATAAATAGATACCTGTGAGAGCACCTAAATATATGCTATGGCATAGCAAACTGACCGTTTTGTACGGGTGAGGGCACAAACAACACCATTGGGTGGACTGGCAAGACAGTATGACTATTTAATACGAACTAACTGGGTCAAACAGTGATAATGAAGGCAGCTTGTGGGCGGAAGAAGTGTGAGGAGAGCTTGCCTTCAATGATGGTGCTATGTGTGAGACTGATGCTGAGTGTTTAATTAATGTGAGCGATTAGAAACTGTGTAAGATGGCGATAAAATGAATGCGATGTGGAAGTAAATTAATCAATTCGGTGAATGTGTGAAGCTTTAAGTAAAAGTAAGGCTGGAGAGGAGTGAAGGCGTGATGTACGCAGTGATATGTATTTTTGCTAAGACATCTAAAGACCAGTAATTAAATTACATAACTAATTTAATTGCACTCAAAGGAAACCAAGGTAGAGAGAGAATAACTTGATTATGATGACCACTTAAAACAAATTGAGCACTTTTGAGCTTCACAGTCGAGTTTCAGTATAAAGCTTATGAGGGTCAAAAAAGAGTTAAGAAAGAAAGTCAAACACATGTCAGATTATTCTAGAATACTAGAGCTAGTGATGACCAGTGATCCATACGACGACTGGTACAGGCTCAAAATAATACACTGGTGGCGCGCGAAAGTAGAAAACGCTATCAAGGCCAGGCATAGACTGATACACAATCTCTTGAAACAAAGAGCTTAAGAAACACTTCCGTTCCAGAAGTAGGAAGTTATAAAGTTTCTGATTTTATCTTGACTTTTTTAGTACCTTAATACCGTTAATCCTTTTATCTACCCTTAAAATAATAAATTATTTCTTGCCCCACCTACTCATCGTGTCTCCTTAGGGGTCAAGTATCAGTGAACTCAACAGAAGCACTTAATATATAATAAGTAGACACACAAGCCAAAACTAATTTCAGAACGGGGTAAATACCAGATAATTACACTGACCAACACAACCATTATACTCATATTGTTCTTATTGCAGTGCCTGTCGATGAACTGCCACGTTTACATTGGCTTAAGTTCTCCTTCAACCCCCAACAGCTTACTGGCAAGTCTACATTGAGGCATTACAAAAACACTTTTACGTTTTCTTAGCTGAAGCAGTCAAGTAGAATGTATACGTAAATAGTCTGCTCAGCAATATTACATTACTCTTACGTGTTTAGTATATTTTTAGGCGCACAACCTTTGCATCGCTTATCGCCTTGACATATACTTGAAGTTAAATGAACTTACCACAATTCAAAGACCACACTAGCAAATTGTAATGGCGCTTGCTGTGAAACACTTTAAGTTGTAAGATACTTAAGCTGCATTTCCAAGTCGACTTTAAGGCGCTTATGGTTGCTGCTATCTACTTGTTTGTAAACACTGTACTTGATCGTTTCAAGAACAACATAAGCTGCGTAGCACTTGTTTTGTGAGCATACGGCTGAGGCAAGTGGTTGTCAAATGAAAATAAGTGTTGTATATATGTATTGAAATGTATTACCTGGTAGTTATTTATCGGCTTGGCTGCCTGGGTTTGCGAAATTTTGTATGGTAAAGCAATTAACGCTACTCAGTTGTCAGCTTTATACCAAAAAGCTGACGGAAGTGAAATACAACAAATTTATTTTCATACAAATTATAAGCGCCTCAAGGTAGGCAACATAAATAAACTAATAATACCTTAACGAAGTCAGAGTTTAGTTTCAGGCTGTATTTATTATCGCTTTGCATTACTGAAGTACCTGCAAATAAAAAGAAATTAACTATTATTAGTTTCATAAAATATTTCTATTTCTTTTTTTTTATTAAATATTAGAAATTTTAATTCTAAAAGAAAGTACACCCTTATTATATGCTTGAAGTTCCTTTATTATAACCTTGATTTAGGTTCAAAGTCTAAAAAAGGGGGTATATGTATGTAAGCAGTAAAATATTAAAATATGGCGCTTAAAAGTAGGCCACATACTCTTTACCCTCAATTAAATGTATGGTAACTGTTGAATGATGCTTCCTAAAATTCTGTTTGGCGTGAGTTTCCATATGTAATGTGATTTTTGCCTGAAAAATTGCTGCATCTTTTATCTTTTGAATATTTTTCACATATCTTTCAGAAAAAAGTTTGCGCCTTAACATAGGCAGCACCTAAAGTATAAGCGTCATTAGTTTCAATTTTTACTCCAGGCAACCTTTATTAATTTTAATTTTGCTTAATTATGAAAAAGTAAGGTAATAAAACAGTACGCCAAAAAGTATGCAACATAAAGTATAAATATTTAAATTATTCACTAAAAGTTCATTTTAATTATTATTAATACTTTAAGGCTAACAAAATAATTAATTTTCCTTAACATTAAACAAAAACGAAAACTTAAAGAAAAATCCAGCGCAGTTTACTTTAAAATTCCTGTAATTTCGCATAATTGTAGTGTGCTTCTAGGCGCCAGCACGCTAACAGCGCGCAGTGCAAGCAATTTATTACCACGCCGAAGGTCAGCAAAGCAGGTCACTTTTTCCGTGTGCACATTTTATGGAAAATGACTGCACACAAACGATACGTTGCTGAACGCCACAAAGTATGCTTATGCATTTGGAGTAACTGAAGCGGCAATGAGCAAAGAATGTGCAATAACGCACAAAATTGCAACAAATAAAAAGTTGCCTTCATGGCAATTATATACATCAAGCGTAGAGTACTATGTATATATGTATGTACGGCTGTGTGAGTGTCTGTTTTATTTGCACAAATATTTTGATTGCATAGATGTTGTTAAAAACGCGCATTCATTTCGCATTTTCATTGTTGGCTATTGCAACGCTCGTGCTGCAAAATATTTGCAACCGCAATGTAATGTTTTTTTCACTTTTTGTTCCTGGAAATGCGCAAGTAGGTCGCCGTTAAGTAGACTAAGGTTGTTGTGGTCTAGCTAAATGGCAAGCAGTTCATGGCGGTGTTGGGGCGCAATCTGTTTAAGTGGTGAAAGTACAGCATTTTAATAATGTATGGTTAGAGGTAACATAAACCAGTTGAGAATTACAAAATGAAGGGAATGAAATGTAAGTAGAAGTTTATACGAAAAATGTTATTACTAAGAAAGGTTTAATTTCGACAAAGCTCACTAAAAGATTACCTCGTCTATTATTTATTTCATAAACATATTGTGGATAACAAGCCTGTAACGGTAAAAACTCTTTGTCATATTTTCTTTCATTTCAAAAATGCGCTTTTCAACTCATATGCGGTGAAAGCTGTTCGATATCGACAACAAAAATATTTCCTTCATCATTTATTCGCTCTTCTTTTACTACTCCTCCTTCGAGGTTGCACTTCTCATTATTACCTCTGTCACTTCGCCAACATTTATGCCACACATTTGGAACCCAAACAAGTCTTATTACAATCACAATTGCACACAGCCACCGGTGAACTCGGCCGCACCACCCAAACAAAGTAAACCCCACTCCCCCTGCAGCCTATAAAGCAGCAGAGCCGAGAAATATCGGAAAATTGAAAGCTTGCTGCTGAAAATTGAAAGGTCTTACAAGTGCAAAGCAACAGCGACGGAAGGAAGGCTAAGAAAATAAAAGCTTGCAACATGAATGTGGCAAGCAAATCAAGGTAACGTTGCAGACGACAAACACAAATAACAAAACAATAAAAATAAAGTAGAACACAGAAACAAGAAAAAATTACAACAATTTGCACAACAACGAATTGCAATTTACAAACTGTTTGAGATTGCAGCGCTGACAAAGCTCCGGAAGGTGACAATGTGCACGAGAGTTGATTCGATTGAAATGGTTGTTTGCTGCATATATAAAATGAAAGACGATGGAAGTAAGATACATATGTGTTTTCGATTGCTTTTCTCAGAAACAGATTGGGTTTGATTGTGTGGAATGGCAATAGTGGCTTTTTGCAAAAAAATCACAAATCAAATTTAATGTAAAGACAGGTCTGCAATATTTTGGGCAAGAAGTGGAAAATCTGAGTGAAAGTGAAAATGTGATGAAGATTTGAATATAATTAATATTTAAGAAGCAACGGAAAATGTTTTAACTCAGCTTGTTGCTTTTAGGATAGGGGCTAGTATGCGCTGAATGTATTCTTTTCTTAGAAACCACGTGTTAGTAATTGCTGATCCCTACAAAATAAGCTTTGAAACTTTATGTCAGTTTAGGTGTGCATCGTGGCTAATATCCGCCAAAATGTAAGCAATATTCTTTATGTTTTTTTATTTTTTTATTTTTTGATTTTTATTTTGATTTTTTTATTTAATCAATGTATATCAGGCCTTGAAATTTTACTGACATTGAACTTAATGAAGAAATATAAATAAGCAGAATACCAAACCTAGATCTGTAAACTCTGCAAAAATGAACCTGATCCCGAAGAAATAAGCTTGAAGACTTCTACATCTTTATGTCAAAATTTTTAGGTATGCATCTTGGCTAATATCCGCCAAAATGTACACAATATTCTTCATAAATTATCATAAATTTTGTAAATAAATCTCATACCATAGTTTGTTGGAGAGATTTAAATAAAAAGAGGTCAAGACCAGCAAACTCTTCAAAAATTTACACTTTGGCAGTGGTAAATTTAACGATAAAAAGAATATTTGAAGTCACTTTATATTCAGCCAAACAGTATAACGAATATCTTAAGCTTCTGGGCAAAAATATTTTCTTATTGGAGTATAAATGAATCGTTTTACTTCTAAAACTAGATTTTATTCAAAACAGTACTGTAAGGATTCGTACTTTGGGAGGCAAAAAAAATTATAAATACAGTATAATAAAAGGGGTTTGGGTCTATGATAAGTGTGCCTCCTAAAGGTAGGCAACGATATAATAATTTTGCAATTTTGAATGCAAAATATTAATCCAAAAGGTAAGGAAAATATGAACACAGTTATTAGTGTTTTAATAGAATTCTGAACTGAAATTTAAGTGATATGGTAGACTTGGGATGATAGGCTTTGAAATCTGTACTCTAATACTTGTTTATCTCATGAAAATTTAAACATTATTGTGAAACTTTTACCAGAAATAAGAAGAATAGAGCTTCCTAGTCTCCAAAGAAAGCTATAAAATATACAAACGAATTTTAAGACAATGTGTTTTCGTAATGCTTTACTTAGTTAAAGACATTTTCTGCAATTGGCTTGATAGAAAAGCCCTATAATTTTTCCAAAAAATCTTCTGCTTGTTTTGTTTATCTTCCTCTTTACACTTTTGTGCATACATACTTACTTATAGTTGCGGTTAGTACCAATTAGTCTTTAGATAAGCTGATACTATGTACAAATACATATTACAGTAAGAATATGTATGTAAGCTATTACTGTGTGTCAGCACTGCCCTGATGACACTATCAATAATAGTCATTTACTTAAGGATTTCTCATTTGGTGAAATGTGTGAGTGGCACACAGTGACATATCTCCGCCCTATTTTACTTTTACATAAGCAACATTTCGTGTGAGGAAAATGGAAGGAAATAGTCTTTTAAAGATCAAATTTAGCTTTCCTTAGTATTTTAACAACTTAGGCTTGACTCTTTTCTCTCTGACTTAAACGTCACTTAGTGTTTTTTCATACATTAAAATGGTACTTGAGGTGCTTTTCAGTAGGAAGAAATAGAGTGAGTATGATACGAGTATATGTAAAGCTGTGTGTTTTATAAACATGGCTTGGTGTATGAAACATTTAGTTATTGTGGTTCCTTGAGTATTTAGCCTTAGCGCCAAAATGTTGGCTTCAGCGCATGACAAGTTTTTTGTGTTGGAAAAACTATTTGCATTTTTTTACATCATTATTAATGTTGTTATACATTGACTCAGGAAGTATGATAAAGCATACAATTTTTTTTAACAAAATTTTCTCTTTATTTTTCATTCTATTGGTGGTCTTAGAAATATTAGTTATAATACTTGAATGGTCAACGAATCGGCTAAACTTATTCCCCAGCATAAATTGCAATGAAATTAGATGGTCAGTACTTCAAAGCTAATATCTTTCGGAAATGCAGTGTTACAAGAATAATATACGCAACAAATTTTTGTGGTTGAGCACTCCGTCAGCTTTACAAAGGTAGGTGTCTTTGCTAAATATGCAACTAAATGTAGGCAACGAATGCTTTATTGGCACTAAAATTGTCAAACAAAGATCGAGGTATTTCTAACAAAGCAAAGTAGCAATAAAAAATCGAAGCCGAAAGATATGATCAAACATCTCTGGAACTTACTGAATTTATATACAACATAAATATGCTTGAGTGATAATTTTTACAAGAGCTTATAAAAACGTTTTGCATTTTGACTTCTATAATAAATTGTATAGTATATTATTTGAATAGGCATAATAATCTGCCGTAGTGCTGATCAGAATGGTACTGGTACTTCTAAAACTACAACATAACTAATCTGACCTAAGACATTTTCCAGCAAAGTAATTTGGTATAAAATAAAACTCTCTGCTTTCAAATCAACATTAATGCTCACTTGTATTAGTTTGCTAGTAATTTGCAGGTTTATATGTGTATTTTTCCGCTTTTCATTTCCACAAACACATTTTGTTAAATCTATGCGCAGACATGTCTATGTATGCAGCTGTAAACCCTGATATGTGTATCGCTTCTGCTGGCGAGAATTGATGATGATTGAGCATATTTATTATACGCATAAAAAATTGTATGTGCCAGCAGACAATCCGCCTCCCACTCACCCAGTTGACCACACCCCTGCGCTGCAGATAAACATGCCTCCACTCCGCCTTCATAGCACTACTTTGCGGTCTGCTTTACTTAACGCTCACAGCTTTCGATTTGCTTGTGTTTGCTGTTATCATCTGCTCTCATAAGGCGAGACATACTTATTTAGTGCCGTTATATATTTTTCTTGGCAAATAGGTTTTACTTTTTGCATGCTTTTGAAACGCCACTATGTTAGCTGTATTATGAGACACTGCATTTTGTTGTTGTTGAAGTTTTTGTTTGTGATGTCCTTGCGTCTCGTGGACAACTAAAGTGTCAACCATAAATAATCTAATCTTGGCGATTTCACTAGATGCTAATGTGTAGTGATATTTACAGGCCACAAAAAGTGTAATACATAGTTATGTGCAAAATAAGTGTAGTTGCGCTTGTGTAAGTGTGTGTATTATGCGCATATTGCTTTATGTAGTTGAAGTATAGCAGCATTTTAGGCGCTAAGTATGCACGATAATGATGCGTAAGCGAAAATGAGAATTTTTGGTTGTACATATGTATATAAATATGTATGTATGTGTGTTTTTAAACGAATTTTCACAAGTATGTCTCTTGCCTTAATGTATGTGTATATACATAATACATATACTTATATATGTATAGGAGCAAAGAAATTATAGCATACAAGAAAAAAACGCTTAAAAATTATGAAAAAAAACTCTGCACAATATTCTTATATATATAAATATATATAGCATATATGTTCATATATTGTGATAAAAATATTTTTTTCTTTTAAGGTCTGCTTGTATCACCCCAGCCAAACTACAGCAGTCACTTAGTATATACTTATGTAAGTACACTTAAATTGAACTTTTTATACCGGAACTAGCATAATCAGTATATTAATGTATTGTATGTCCAAAAACTTTTTACTATTATAATACAAAATATTTATATATTTTTTGCTTTTGAGACGCACCCTAATACTCTTTTTTATAGAAAACCTCTTATTGACGTAAATAATATTAATGAAATGTTTTCCTACACATACATACATTTATAGACAAAAAATATTCAAGTAAATTATTTTTTTCAGGCACACCCTAATATCCACTGCAAAATATTCAACAAGCATATACATATATATAGAAAACGATTTCCACATTTACATTAATAAGCCACAAATATTCATATATGTATCTTTTTTATTTTTGGACACACCCTAGTATTCATTTTGATGCGAACCCTCTCAAATAACTAATGCAAATAAACGAAATGTATACCCACATAAAAATTTATAAACAAAAAATATTCATCTATACATATGTATGTATTATAATTTTTAGGCACACCCTAATATCCACATCAAAAATGTCACATACGTTGCAAAATATTCAGCGAATACATACATATACAATATATTCTCAAATACACATTTGCAATCCACAAATATTCTTCTTAGTTATCAGACACACCCTAATAACCATACTCAAAATATAAAAACTTGCACGTAAGCTTATACGGTTTTTGCCAATTTTTCGCTTTAACACCACCCGCACCCTAATGACCGCATATGCTTCACCCGCTGCACCCCAATACCAATACACCACAAGCATGCTTCAATAAATCATGATTAAATAAATATCCACTTATGTTTGTATTGGTTTATGCATTTTTATTTATTTTCTGTTTTCGTCGTTATGTGGCGCATATTTGCTATAAACCAATAAACATAGCTGCCATAAATAAATGATAAGTTAATCCAATTTCAGTCAATTTGCAGGAATTATTGGAAGTTTCTATATATTCTGCATTAATCTAATTAAACGAGAGCTTGAGCAGCAATGACATATTTGATCTATACGACGAGACGCACTCAATTACTATATGCTGATTTTTTCATTGATGTAGCATACATTTAGGGTTATGAACAAAACAGTAATGGAAGCTATTTAAAATCAACAAATTTGAATTGTATTTTGTAATTATTTACAGTTTAATGCAGTGAAGTATTCATGCATTAAAATAAAAATTTACAACTGAGCCTGAAACGATGCTACTTAGTTTTAATTTTTTTTTATTTTTTGGTATAATTTTTTTAATATTTTATTTTTTTTATTTTTTAACTTTTTTTTTTAAATTTTTTTAATACTAGTTTCAAATAAAAGAAAGAACTAACGACCATATTTAATATGATTTAAGCGTACATTTATTAAAAAATAGCAAAACTCTTCTGAGAGTATTGGCCAATTTGAAAGATCGCTAGGCTTGAGGCGTTTAAGTGGTCTTGGTGGTTCATCTCTAGAAGTGGACTTGGCTACTTCTTCATTACAATGCTGTAGCAAGCTTGCATTATGTGCTGCTGCAGTTCTCACTATTTTTGCATTAACTGAGTTGACTAGATCATGCTCTATATCAACACATCTAGAATTCCAAGGCACTTTGACAATTAGCCTTAGTACTTTGTTTTGAATTTGTTGAATGACTTTCTTATTATCTGCGTTAATGCATTCCCAGAGTTGTGCACTATAGCTCCATATCGGTCGGAGTATTTGTTTGGAGATAAGTAACTTAACACTGATTTGTTACCAGTTAGCCAATTAATACTTTTAAGCCGCATGTTCAGCTCCCTCCGGTTGTTTTTTACGTGAATTTTCCACCGTAACTTAGAAGCAAACGTCATTCCGTCTTTGAAAATTGGTAAGTGCTGTATCTTGTTGTATGTGAAAACAATTTTTGCAAATATAGTTTCATTCTGTTTTTTCTGCTATTTCTCTGCCTATTTTAGGCCTTTATTTACAACTTTTTGGAGATTAGTAATTGACACGTATTCACTACTACCAACAGCAAGCTACGCGGTATGATTTGCAAATGCGGCTGTTCTGTAATTGCAGTCTACTGGCAGGTTTTGCGTGAATAGAATATTAAGAAAAGAGCCCAACACACTTCCTGGTGGTACTCCTGGTTTTATTTCCCTAAGGATAGAATACTTGTTCCCTTATTAAATTCAGAAATAGCAACCTGACGTAGTTGTCATAATGATGTTTCGGTAAAATTAGTAGCAATTTCGAGAGCAGTACTTTGTAACAAGCTCTATCGAAAGCTTTTGCAACACCCGAACACATGATAGAACAGAATTTCTTTTTTTCAATAATGTTTCTGTGGATTTGAAAAATCGTGGAATGGTTAGCTCGAAAGCCAAACTGATGCGCTGGATTAATGGTTTTTCGTTCTATGATTTCATTGAGACAATTTATGGAAATTTTCTCAAACAGCTTCGATTTTATCGATAGAAGTGACATGGGCCTTTAAGTAGATACATCATATAGTATGTTGATTTTTCTGTCTTTTGAACCATGATAACTTCTAGGCGACATATGGGAAGAATATTTTGCTAAATAATCTGAAAATACTTCCGCTTTCTTTGAATTACTTCTGGCTCAACGATCAGCACTAAATATATTGGAACACACTTGAGTTTCTGGTGTATGTAATCTTTTACAGCTTTTCCAAAGAGAGTAATCGGATATTTCGCCGACAATAAAAAAATCTGTCAGATCTGAAATCGTTTGGCAATCTGATGGCTAATATGATGTTAAGCTCATCGAGAATGCATAACTTCCGGTTGATAGAGTTCTCTCCCGCATTGAAATAATAAAGATAAAAGTACAATATGCAGCGTTACAAAACTAGGCATTTTAAATGTGATGAGGACAATAATTAAATATAAGAATAGTTGACGAATTTCGTAATTTTTTTTGTTCCTAAAGAGTGCTTCATAGATAAATTATTACCTTTGTTTTTAAGGTACTAGTCTGGTAACTTATGCCTTTTTCATGAATTCTTTGGAGGGTGGTTTTTTATAGGATAATAAAAATGAACTATCTTGAATATTTAGAGTATTTTTATTTACATATTGAAAATATAAAAGATATGTATTTAAAAAAATTTAATACTTTATTATTATTATTATTGTCACTCAAAGTTGGAACCCCAAAAACATGCACGCATGTGACCCGGGTGCCATTCTGGTCGCAACTACTGAAGTTAAATTTCAAGGGTAAATAATAAAATGGCGGACTTTGAAAAAAAAAATTATTTTTTAGCAAAGAAAGGGTTGTAAAATAAAAATTCTCGTTAGTTCCGACGAGTGCTATAAGTGTGTAGAACAGCATGTTAAAATTTGAAAGGTTTAGCAGAAAAAAAGTTAGGACCCGGGCCGACCAGAAAAACAATATTTTGAAAAAAAAACGCGTTTAAATTTCAACAACTCTGAGAGAGAGGACTCCGAGGCGCCCTATGAAATTCGTTATAACTCCCGAAATATTTCGAGTTTCTGTCTGAAATTTTCACAATACATTCTCAAGACATTGTACTTTCAAATTAAGCAAAAAAATATTTTTCGATTTTTTGAACCCAAGTTACCTGGCTACTACCTTAAATAACCACAACTATAGATAGTACAGTGTGCCATTGTAGGAAAATATGTATCAAACCAAGCAGAGTCTTAAGATGCGCAGAAATACGAGATAAACCCAGTGAAGTTTCCATGCATACAATTCACTTAGTTTTCCTGCACTTCTGCAAACCTCTTAACAACTTACAGAACTCCTTCCACACTTTGGTTTTCCAATGATTCTCCAGCCAGTTGTATATGGTATATAACAATATAATATTTAAGACATTTTACTCACATCCTGTTCTAACCTTTTGCTCCTATCTTGAGTATTCACATATTCTTATTTAGTAGCCATTCAGTCCGACTCTTGGAGTGAGTTAAACGGAAACACAAAAACACCAAAACAAATTGTTACCAGCACCATTTTAGGGGCGTTGTTCAGTCTGTACATTTGCGCCTAAAACGTTGCAACGCCTTATATTCTGTTTTTCTAGGTCTACAATGTAGACTTTTATGAGCAAAGTTTATTTTTCTACATCACGACTGGACAGCTTCTTTTAATGTGTGCAATTATTTCTTTCTTTCTATCATTTTTTTTTGCTGCTGTCGGCGTCTTACGACCTACGGCTTAATATATGATAATAATAAATTACATGCGAGGAATTTTATTTGGCTGCCTTGTTTATGTTTTCACCGAATGTACTTAATGAACGAAAAGTGGCGAATATTATACAAAAGAACGAGAAAGAACACGCCTAGCGGAAGAATGAACAAAAGTGCGTATAAATGAAGCGGTAGAGTATGACCTAAGTTAAAGGTAAAGTTAAGTTTAAGTTTAAGTTTAAGTTTAAGTTTAAGTTTAAGTTTAAGTTTAAGTTTAAGTTTAAGTTTAAGTTTAAGTTTAAGTTTAAGTTTAAGTTTAAGTTTAAGTTTAAGTTTAAGTTTAAGTTTAAGTTTAAGTTTAAGTTTAAGTTTAAGTTTAAGTTTAAGTTTAAGTTTAAGTTTAAGTTTAAGTTTAAGTTTAAGTTTAAGTTTAAGTTTAAGTTTAAGTTTAAGTTTAAGTTTAAGTTTAAGTTTAAGTTTAAGTTTAAGTTTAAGTTTAAGTTTAAGTTTAAGTTTAAGTTTAAGTTTAAGTTTAAGTTTAAGTTTAAGTTTAAGTTTAAGTTTAAGTTTAAGTTTAAGTTTAAGTTTAAGTTTAAGTTTAAGTTTAAGTTTAAGTTTAAGTTTAAGTTTAAGTTTAAGTTTAAGTTTAAGTTTAAGTTTAAGTTTAAGTTTAAGTTTAAGTTTAAGTTTAAGTTTAAGTTTAAGTTTAAGTTTAAGTTTAACTTAAGTTTAAGTTTAAATATATTGCTAACTTATTATTCAATGTCCCACATTTTGAACCTTCACATTTCCCTTAACAAAAGTACCGCTAGATAACCTACTCAAAGGCAAACAAAACTAAATAAAACTTTCCGTCCTGGTGCTTTCCACATGTCCTAAATTTACGCGAAAACGATAGATACCTACAATATGTGTACATATGTGTGTCTACTTATGTGTAAATAATAAATAATTCGAAAGCTTTAGAAAGCATCTGCGTAGGAATGCATAAATACACTCGTAACAGCCTGTCGTGTCACATTAATATTGCATAAGCACTTGTTAGTGCACACGCCGTTCTTATTGATTTCGTAATCCCTTAGTTATACATTTAGCAAACTTTTTCAATTTTATTTTTAGTTTTATTTTCTATTTAATTTTTTTTTTTTTTTTTTCAATTTGTAAAACAGATTTTGTTTCACCAATCACTCTTTTTACCTACTTAACTCAAATATTTTCAAAAACTTTGTTTATCCTTTACACACTCATACGAACACAAGCGGCGGACTGCACTCGTTCGCATAAATCGCAGAAACTCAACTCAAATTTATATGCAAATACCTAGAAATGTCTATATGTAAATATGTAGGGTATTTGCTTTGAAGAGTCCCTAAGCGCCGGTAAGTTGGACCCTGCGAGCGGCGAGCTTCGTTAGAGCGCAAATTTGCATAACGGAGCGAACAGCAGCAAATGTCGGTAAAGACAAAGTAATCGCAATAAAAATGTCTGTATATATATGGTATGTGTTTGGGAGAGAGACAGTGAATTTATTTCGTTTATAGGCAGTGTGTGCTTGTTATTTATTCTTGTCTTTATTTATACTGCATGTCCCTTGGGCTTGTCGTGAGTTGCAGAAATCACGGCCATCAGTGGATAAATCGCATTATTTGCGATGATTCTTATTCGTTCGTTCGATTTCATAAATATTTTAGACGAGTTCGAGATTTAAATTTTACGTCGTTGTTTATTTGAGGAGAAATTGTGATTAAAGTTTTGTGATTTAATGAAAACAGTTAGTTGTAATATTGTACGAAATTTGTGTCTTTCATTTCGGTATGAAACTGACACTATTAAAAAATGAGCTTTCATGCTTTTTATAAAAGCATTTCAGTATTTGAGTATACTGGAAAAATAAAATATAGCCACTTTTAAACAACGACCCGAAGCACACCGCAAAAGTAGTAAAGCATTGGTTCCAATCCAATAGAAAGTTTATGAAATGATGTCAAGAATTCAAATAACGGGGTTTTCGGTATGGACGCTACAAAAGTAGACCAAGAGAAACAACACACGACGCCATATTTTTGTCATATCAAGAATTTAGCGACTAGTGAAAATGTTGCTGTGCCAGCGAGACAAATAAGAGCCCATAATCAACTGAGGAAAACCCAAGTCAGTCTCTCACACGTCGTTTTTAAACGTTGGACATCTCTGTGATGTCATTGTGGCGAATTTTGTGAAAAGATCTTGACTTACATTGCTACAAGATCAAATCAATGAAAGAACTGAAGCCACTAGACCACCGGGATCTTCGTATGTTCGTGAATTGGACTCTCCAACAACCTGAAAATTATCCAAATTTTCATCGAAAAAACCATCTTCAGTGATGAGTCTCTTTTCTGACTGAATTGTTTCGTCAATGAGCAAAATATGCGATATTGGTCGGGCAGCAATCCACACGCACTGCATGAGTCTTCATTGCATGCCGAAAAATTCACGGTTCAGTGAAAATTGGGTTCAGCATCTGGACTTCTGCAAGCTTCTTTTGTAGCACTCTTATTGAAAACCACGATATTTTGATGATTTATGGACTGGAATTTATTAGACTGGGTATACAAACCCAAAGAAACGAATTCAAGAAACAGAGAACAGCATGCAGCGAAGAAGGATGATGTCAAGGGATGATTAAAAAAGGTGAATATAGCACAAAATACAAACGAAATAAGCAATCTGATGCTATTTTTTAATAATTTTTTTTTTTTTTTTAAAAAATTTTTCTATATTTTTGTAAGCCTGTTTCAGAGTGTGTCCTAGCTGCTATGTGGACTATTGATGTTTTCGTCTTTTATCTTAACGAAAATATAATATGCTTTTTGTGTGTCGATAGCTGTACATTCTCCTAGTAATGTACTTAAACAATATTTTTTATTGAAATTTGTGTTTTTGTGGTTTCCTAGCATACTTTTTGACGCACAGTTACAGCCGGGAGGTATTGGAATTGTCAATGCTTTTAAATTCCAAGAAGAAAGGGCATCAAAAACATCCTTTGTGTATACTAATTATACCCATTTACACTACAAACATTAACTCAGTTCTCACCATTTGCTTTCCTTTCATTTAAATTATCATTTTTTCATTTGAAATTCACACCTTCAACTGCTGCATTTCGCTGCTGGCCACCTTTTAAGCGTTTAGTGACCGCTGCCACTCAACTCTAACCTCAAAGTTGGGGCGCACCGACCTACAATTATGCCACAAAAAAGCACAACATTTAGTTTGTGGCTTTTGTACGAGTTCTTTCGAAGCCAACATAATAGAAAATATTTTAAATTAACAGCGCTAAGTAAGGAAACCAACGCAATTTATGCAAAGCGCCTAAAAGCATGTAACAATTACATGTAGGTTTCGTACAGCGCGCAGGTAAACAAAACAAAAGCGCAGAATGTCAACAAGAATGAAAACAACTGCGTGAAAACATTAAAAAAACCAACAAAAAAAAAAAAGCAAAGAAAAGAAGCCGGAGAGGAAGAATATGAGGAATTGAAGTTAGTAGGCAAGAAGCTGTAAAGAAAATTTTAAAAAGAAGTGCACAAAGTTAAGACACGTGAACAAAAAAAGAAATCGTAACATGCGTACAACGCCCTCACACTTTATGAATAATGCACAACTGTGCCAACGCCTTTAAATATGTTATGAGCGCTCCACGAGGATTTCTTTATAAGTTGCTGGTTGTGTGTATGTGTTTACCTAGCGTGGGTTGGCGGCTTTCAAGGTAGCACAATGCAAATTTTAGTTTAAAACCCAAAACAAAAAGAAAGCTGGGGAAAGTGGCAGCTGAAGGCGCACAAGGAATACTTCTAATACACAGCGGCACAGTTGCTGTGTGCCACGACGCCTTAACCCATGGCTGGGGCTGTTCCTCACTAACATGCGTGCACTTCTCTCCACACTTAAACGCACAAGAACACGTTTCACGGCGTTGAAGTGGCAGAACAATTGACGAATGGAAGACGCATAAGAAGACTAGAAAGAGCAAATAAATGAACAACAACAGAAAACAAAGGGAATGAGGAAAGCACAATATATAACGCAGGGAAGCCGCACTGAAAGACGCTTAAACAAGAGAAACGCAATGCAATGTGCGCTTGGAAATGCTCAGCCGCCTAAAAGTATGCTGCGACGTAACAGTAAGGCATTGAATGTGCCAGCGAATAAACAAGAAAGAACGATACACACCACACATATTTTTTTAGATTTATAGCACTATATCCCATGTGCCCTTACTGTAATGCTCGCTTATCTAACTGTTGGCAAGTTAGTGCGCTAAGTGCTCTAAAGGGAGTTCGCCCGCTGCCAACAATGGACGGTGGCAGCTCAGACACATGTGCCCCATGGTGCAAAGATGCTAAATGCCGCACATTGTTACTTGTTGCCACTGAGTAGAGACCGGTGCAGCGCGTAGAGACTGACAGCAGCTCACGGTAGGCCAGGTAAAATCAGCATAGAATAAACGGACGGAAATGAAGCAGCAACTACATAGCAAATACTGGTTGGATGCTGGATCGCGCGGGATAGCGATGAACGTCGGAGACATAGCCATTTACCTTTCAAAACATGCCACCGATTCCATTGACCGACGTCAATATGTATAGAGATAGAAACTCCCTCTGGTGGCTGGAGCAGTTTCAAGCTATGGAAGTTAAACGATAGCGGGGAGAGGACACCACGCTGCAGAACCCCTTGTTTAACTCCTCCCAATTTTGAGATTTTACCTCGAAATATTAAGAATGATTGACGACCGCTCAGGTAGTTCATCGTCCACCTCTTCAGTCCTGGAAGAAGCATAGTTTTTTCGCTGTTCTGCAGTATCTTTGTATGACTGAAGTCTTTTGAGAAGTCCAACGCTACTAGGATCGTTCTCCCACAGGGTGTTTTCTGGTTATGGCCACGAAATACATATATCGGCGGTTTAGACTAAGTGCTGTGGGGTGGAACTGTGCACTTTCCGGAAGCCATGCTGATGGTTAGCTAGGCGCAGGTTTTAAATGAAGCTCGCGTTTAGCAAGGCCGCAAGCGTCTACTGGGGAGTGGAGAGTTATCTCGCGATAGTATTCCTCTTTGCTGGCGGGTTTCTCAGGTTTCAGTAATGGGACCACTCTTCCGACTTTTCGCATATCGCATATTTGAAGATTGATCAGCACAAGTTGAAGACCTTTGTGAGGTCGAGAGTAAATGCTTAACCAAATCCATTAACTTTAGATTTATTTTAACATTTCCTAAGCGCTGTCAAAACAAAGAACCTAAAAGTATGCTTTATAGACGCGAAAGTATAGGTCAGCATAAAATTAACCGCAAAACTGTGGCCTCAGTTTACTTTCTCCAAATAACTTTGCTTGAATTCCCAATAAAAAAAAAGACATCACGATTAAATTAATGATTTTTGAATGAGTTAAGCGGAAGGAAAAAAATTCCGTGGACGCTGAAAGGTATGCTTCAGGGTACGACACTCGAAGTGTGACCAATTAAAAAAGCCATAACTTCGGATTGAAATTTTTTTTTTTATTTATTTGAAAGTACAAAATGTGTGAAAATAATTCTAAATTCAGGATCAAATCACTTTTGCTCAATATGACCACTTTTTGCCTTAACTATGGCCTTGAGACGGTCACCCGGTAGAAAAATTATAGAAAATTTTAGATTTAAGTATCCAAATTAAAATAAAGAACAAGTACATTTGGATACCCAAATTCTGAAATTAATAACAACAACATAACCTGTAACCGGCACAAAGCCCAGCAGCCAACACAAAAAGCTGCAAATCCGCAAAGCATGAACTGTTTTTGATTTGCGCTTTGTTTTCCATGAAAATTGGATGTAGGCAAATTGAAGTGCTGCGGAAGTTGCCTACAATTAAATTCAATTGTGCGCTTTACATTTCCTGTTGTTAAGAATGCGTTCTTTTTCACTTTATTGTTTGTGGGTGTGGAGTTCATGTTTTCACATTCCGCCGCTTCCTGTCATGTTGCAGCAACATCCTGTCGGGCCGCCTCGCTTTAAGTCTTTATACTCACTTCTCGAAATTTGTAAACGTTGTTGCATACCAACAGGCGTATACAGTAAACACTGTAATGTGGCAATACGAGTGAAAATGTAAAAGTTAATGCTAGTGGCTTGACAGGAAATCTTGCTGAAGTAAACAGCAAACGTTGGCTCGGGAAGGAGACAGTATTTTCGATAGTAGCACCCATTGTATGCAGTATCAGACCTAATATTCATTTTTATTGCTGACGCGTCTCGAATTAACTAAGAAATGAATGAGAAAAAAGCTCAACTATTCGTTTAAACTCGCATTTTTAAATATAGAATTTATCAAAAGTACGAAGAGTCAGCGGTTATTGAGAAAGCGGTCACTGAAATTTTTATCCCAATTAAGTGCTGTTGTTATTGTAGCGGCAAAAAACATTCCCAAAGTATTTCGAGGCAAGGTACCGGGGTCACAGCTCTTGGTTAGATAAAAATCGGGATCCATTCCGGTTACTTGGACTCGACTATCATAGAAACGAGTTCGAAGTAAGTCGAATTCGATCGCTTATATACAAGTGGTCTAATATTAACTGCTTGAAAAGCTCTCAGCTACTTTTTACTCACATTTCAATTTTATAAAACTACATATTATTTCTATACTCATGACCGGTTTCGAGAATACTATACTGAGGGGTCGAAGTTACAAGTGTAGTGAGATAGAGGAGCGCCTCAAATGCGGTTCAACTAATTGACGAAACCATTAAATCTTCTTCGTTTTAAAATCACGTTTGACCTTTTCTTTCTGACGGTATTTAGGACTAGAATAATTTTAACGAATTCAACTTTTAACCTTACCAAAAATATTCGCGTATAACACAATAGAGGTATTCACACCGAAGCCTGCTAATTTGGTAATTCGTTAGTTGATATTTCGCTGAAAGGCTCAACTGTGAACATACTTTTAGTTCTACCTCTGTAGTATGGTAAATTTTATTCCGAATCTGATACAATTTTATTAAAGAGTAAAAATGCATGAACAAAGTGCAAAATCAAAAATTGTCAGTCACTTAATTGAAAATTATGTGCAGCAGATCAAATTTATTACTGGTAAGTACTTTTAATTGATGTACAGAGGAGCAGGAGAACAGCTGATGTGATAATACCGAGTAACGAAACAATTATCAAGCTTGACAGATGGATAGTTCGTTACTCGGTAGAACAGTAGTCTGTTTATTTTACAAAAACAAAATACTTGTAAAAAACTACCGAATAACGACTAACGAATTAACAAGGCTGGTCTGAATACCCCTCATATTTTATACACTTGCATCTAGATCAAAGACCGTGAAAGTCCTTCATATGCAGGCAAACTTGTATACTAATTTCCCTGAATAGACCACTTCCAGCACGCAATGAAGAAAATACAGCAACCGTAGAGGAGACCGTGGAGAGATACAAAGACCTTGGAGAGTCGATTCGATGCCGTTCACAGCAACTCGGACTGAACTATGGAACGACTTGATGTATTTTACGTCGAGATCTTAAGTAGAAAGTTTACAAAATACTGAAGCCGCTTCGCCTTCCCATGCTAAATGTTAAAAAGAATCAAGGAGTTCTGATGTTTTTGTGCTGTATTTTGTTCAGCGATGAGGCCTATTTTTGGCTCAGTGGTGATCCAACAAGAAGAATTGCCGCATCTGGGACGAAATACGAGGTGTGTTCAAAAAGTTTCGCGAATCGTAATTGACAGTTTTCTTCGATTGCAGGGGCGTGGTGCATCATGAGTTCTTGCCACAGGGAAGAATGGTCAATAAGGAATATTACCTGGAAGTAATGTGCAATTTGCGCGAAGCAAACGACTTTTTGGCCAAAAACAACACACTAATGCTGCCGCAGCCACCGTATTCCCCAGATCTGGCCCCCTCTGACTTTTTCTTGTTCCCTAAACTGAAGAGGCCCATGAAAGGACGACGTTACACTTCTCTTGACGAGATAAAGACGGCATCGAAGGAGGAGCTGAAGAAGATAAAAAAATGATTTTTTGAAGTGCTTCGAAGATTGGAAAAACCGTTGGCACAAGTGTATAATATCTCATGGGGATTACTATGAAGGGGACAAAATAGATATTCATGAATAAATAAATAATTTTTGAAAAAACACAAAATTCGCGATACTTTTTGAATACACCTCGTATACAGGTAATCTGAAAAGATTCAAAAGTTGTCATTTCTTCTTGAAAAAAGACCGGTGGAATCAACGTGCCGGTCGATTGGCCGCCAAGATCGTGTGATATTACACCGTTAGACTTTGTCCTGCGGCGTATATAAAGTCTAAAGTCTATGCAGGTAGTCCTCTATTAAGGCCTTAGAGGAAATTATCACGCATGTCGTTCGTTAGTCACCAGTCCAAATGCTCGAACCAGTCATCGAATATAGAACTCAACGGATGAATTATCTAAGACAAACAATTTGAAAGCGATAATCTTCAAAAAATAAGTGCCACGGAATGCTCTTTCGAACGATAATAAACAGTCTCAATTAAGTTAGAAATCTGTGTGTTTTTGCTTTACAAATAGGAGACCTTCTTTATTAGAAAATTATATATTTTAATTTTAAAATTTAAATAAAAACTAAATAGAAAACCACAAACACTTCCCATCATTTAATTTAACTAATTTTTTAAATATTTTTAATATTTTTTTTTTTGCATTCGAAATGTGTTAAAAATACGAATTCCTGCCATCGTAAGAAATGTTTGAAAAAGCGTTTAAAAATATCTTTCGCCATATGAGTGAGAATAAATCAATGCTCATGCTTTAAATAATCTTCCGCACCGCCGACCGCTCCGCATATGACACATTGTTGCCATAATTACGCTCGTATATCTTCGCGGGCAGACAGCGTGCTGTCGCTGGCAATTAATGGCGCGTCATTTTCATATATCGCGCATTTTAATTTATATATTTTTGAGGAGCACTTTATTTAAGCGAACGCTGAGCAGCGCATTGCAATGCCAGAGCGTGTGCGTGTGTGCGAGAAAAATTTAAAATAAATGCAAAAGTAATATTTGCAAGCAAATGGCAAGCAAGAAAGCAATTTAATGAAGTAAAAGGAGTTGAATCAATCGAAAGAAGAGCAAAACAACGCATAAGCAGGCAGTAAAAATCAAGGAAACAAGTAATAATAAAATAAAAACGCATTAAGCATAAGCGAAGGCGCGGAAAACAATGCGAATACGGAAGGGAAAGTGCGGTGCCAGCAAATAAGCTGGGAGGCGTAAGGTAAACGGGCAGCGCAGTTGATGGCAGATAACGGGAAAAGACATTGTAAAAGCTGACATAAATTATAGCCTGATAATACTTACGCGCGGGCATAAATGCAAGCAGATGAACGGCGACACAGAGGAGTATATATGCAGGTAACTGTTGTGAATATATACACATATATATGTATATGAATATATAGTACATTTACAAGACTATATTAAAGATAAGAGCGAGCCGCAACGCGCGTTCACATGCAATGAAATGCTTGTAGCATATTAATGGCCACTGTAAGGTATGACCATACTCTTTTATAAATATATACATATGTATATATAGTAGTATACAAAAGCAGCAGTGTATATATATGTAGTATAAAAGCAACTATGCCTGCACACGCTTGAGTATGCATGTGTGCGCGTTGGTAAATAGCCTTTGCTACAAGTGAACGCGTAAGTGCATAAGCAGTTAAGTAAACGCCTTACTTACTCTCAAATACACACACACACACATTCATATAAATATACTTATATATGCATATATACTTGTTAACCAACATACATACAAACTCGCACTTGCACAGTAAGCTAGCAGCGCTTGCCAAAGGGTTTTTATATGTGTACACATCTGCTGTAAGTGGGTAGATACATAAGTGCGTAAGTAAGTAATAAGTAAGTAGGCAAGTATGTAAGTGGGTAAGTAAGTAGGTAAGAAAGTGCGCATGTAAATATGAAGAAAGAATTAAATTTTGAAATATTCATGTTGCTTTGTGCGAGAAAGTTTAAAAAGTGAAATGCTGTGAGGGAGAAAATGAACGGAAATGCTTAAGTCTAAGTTAAGGGTGATAAATTAAAAAAGTTGAGGGGGAAAAACATGTTTTTAGTGAGAGTAAGTAATAATGACTGAACATTTTTTATATTGAAATGAGAAATATAATAATCGCAAAGCGCCGAAGTGTAAAAAATATCTGGTCTGACTGGGAGTTGGGAATGCCTTACCGAGAGTCAACTTGGCAAAGAGCCTTCGAAGAGCACAGTCTTGGACAGAGTTTGTGGATACCTCTCGCTTTCCGTAATAATAATTTTACTGACATAAAGGAGACTATGCACACTAATCTTTCCAGAATAAGTTCCAGAAGAACAACAGTATTAAACAGGTAAAGTAGAACTTGGAGAGATCAAAGGTGGTGTAAAAGCTTGCTTACAAATGTTCCAGAAATTTGAAGGTACCTCACCTAAAATCACAAATTTTATGATGAAAAGTCAGTCGTATTCTATAAATTTTAGGCATAAGGATACATTGTTATTAGTAAAATATGTCTTATCTCTTTTCATTGCAATACCTCACATAAAGGGTGAGCCATCTAACGTCTTAAATTTGAATTATCTATATTTCGACATTGGAAACGTCAAATACCATTCGGAAAGTAACAGATATTCAGTAAAAAGTCTAAAATTTATGAAATGGGTCGCTATTCACTAGAAGAAAACTGGGAAATATTGAAAACTTTGTTCCAAAGTGATGAGTCAAGTGGATGGTCAATTTTACCGAAAAATCATCTTTTCGGACGAAGCTTATTTCCACCTCGATGGTTATGTTAACAAGCAGAATTGTCGTATTTGGGGCATAGGACGGCACTACGTGCCATACAGCAAACGCTACACTCAATCTTTTACGCCCTATCTTCGAAAATCGCATAATCAGCAAAAGAGGTGATGTGAATTGGCCTCACAAAAGCTGCGATTTAACTCCGTTGGACTATTTTCTGTGGGGAGCTGTTAAAGATAAATGTTACGCCAACCGTCCAGAAACAATTCGAGATCTAAAGTACGAGATTCAAGCTGCTGAAGTTGTCATAAGGCCTGAAACCATCGACAAAGTACTCCAAAATTGGGTGGATCGAATAAGCTACTGTAAACTCAGCCGTGGTCCTCATTTGCCCGAAATCGTTTTCCTCAAATAAATTTCATAAAACAACTTTGTATGTAAATAAATGTTAGACATTTGAAAAATACCAAGCCGTTTTTTTTATTAACTTTTTAAATTTAAAATTTTATATGACCCACACTTTATTTGCCGATATATGCGGTTTAAAGTCAGCCTGAAGTTCGTAAACCTTTCTATTCATATATCTAAGGGAAAAACTGGCCCTTGTCAACCCATATTCGATATAATATTATCAAAAGAGATTTATCATTGAATAATATAATCTTTGATATATCCCACAGGTTGACTGATATTATCACAATAGGCTTTGGAGGCGGCATATTCGGTATCTGAAGGCTTGGATAAATTCGCTTCGATTTGAAAAAATTTTATTCATAAAGTAACACAGCTGAAAGGAACTGTACGTGAAAAGTCTTATCGGGATACATTCAATGGTTCTTGAAATAAAGAAATCAGGTGGAATTTAAAGTTGTGTTCTATGGGAAATACGTATGGTTGTCTGATTTCGATTATTTACACACAGTAATATAAGAATATTGGAAAAACCATATTTAAAACAAATAAGGTTGAAATCTCTTGAGTATGAACCATGTAAGGGAATTTTACCTACAATTGGACAGTGCCAAGTACGTAAATTTGTCGTGAAAACGTGACAAAATCAATCGTTAAACTATGTTCTGAACGAAAATTTGTCGGGATTATATTACATTTAAGCCCTTCACTAATCATCTAGTTCTCACTGCCGTTGGAAAGATGAAAAACAGCTATTTTCGCCATTCAAGAACTCACATCGCTTTGTATTTATTAAAAGTAAATATTGTCATATAGTATTTTGTAATAAAAGCCGTCTTCTTTTAAATATTTTCCGTATAATGGAAAATAAAAATTTTTTTAATTTAGGAAGTCGATTTTCAGGCGAAATTAGATTCATTGCTTTAAAAAAAAATTGATTGTTTACATTTTTTTCTCTTTGTAGTGTCTAAATCAGCTGTCATAATGTAATAGATTTCCAATGCTGACAAGTAAATGGCGCAAAATCAGAGTCGCACAGAAAGATTTAGCGTAGATCACTTCATCGTATGGCGAAATCTTGATAAATTTATAGGATTAGTAGGATAAAACACTCAATAGTCGAAATCGTGTGATTAAGTGTCGGTCTGAACATGGTATTAGGTGAAAATACTCAGCCATCAGTCAAACAGCCGAAAACTAACCACATTGTGAATGGAGTATTGTATGAGGAAGATGCCGAAAAAATTCTTCAAGCCCAGTGAAAGGGAATGTAAGCTACACAGACAAACGGGGAGATGTAAGAGCTATCATGCATAGATGCCGGCTGGTACCAGAGACAACTCAAAATGATTGTTTGCGATGGTGAGTTCCAATACTACAAAACAAATATAGCTACGGTAGGCAGATATAGCTCGGCGCTAAGCTGGTAGTGGACGAAAAGAACATCCCTTCCAGACCAAAGGAAAGGATCTGTACACCGGTTACACCATCACATCTGGATAAAATAATACAGCCTATCAGCGCCTGTATTCCAAGACTGTCAACATAGGGGAGAAAATTCGATAAGGTCTTTGAGAACCGCACAGCAGATGGTATTGAGTATTGCTCAGAGTATTCATATAATACCAGCACATTGTTCTGGTGGATATAACTTCAATATAAGAACCTTCCAATGGTTTTAAATACTAATAAAAGAAAACTGGAGAGTTTGTATTACACAGTTCAATATTACTGTAACTTCAATACGGCTTGCTTAAAAATATTTAGTACTAACAGGTTCATTGAAAAGCCACCGGTCTGACATATAAATGGCGCCACTAGCAATAAATTTCTGATCTTCAAAAGGTGCGCATATAAAATTGACAGCTCTCGGGTAAATACTTCATGAATTATATCATTCTTAGGGCAGCTACTTTTGTTATTAAGCGAAAATATTGATATAAGAAATTTTTATGTTAATTTTTTATTTTTATGTCCATAAAAAAAAAATAAAAAAAAAATTTTAGCAACGTATTACCTTTTGAAGGGAAAAAATACAGTTGAAGCAAAAGCTTGGGTTGCTGACGCGTTACCGGGCACTGCCCCGGAAAAAACAAGCATAAAAAATAGTTATGCTAAGTTTTAGACATAGAGAAATGAGCACCAAGGACGGTGAACACAGTGGACGCCCAATAGTGGTTGTTACCGATGAGAACATCACAAAAGTCCACAAAAAATTTCTGGATGACCATAAAATGGAGTTGCATGAGATAGCTGACGATCTCAGAATATCAACTGAATGTGTATACAATAACATTTACTAATATTTGAGCATGAGAAAGCTCTCTGAAACGTGTCTGCCGCGCGTGATCACTTTTGAGCAATAACAACGACGAGGTTTTGCGTCGATTGGATGAAATATGGAGCCATCATTTCACTCCGAATTCCAATCGACAGTCATCTTAGTCGCTTGAAACAGAAAGGACACCAACAGCAACTATTATATGCAGTTATGGGACCGTTTGGAGCACGAAATGCGCAAAAACGGGCACATTTGAAGAAATGAAATGGCTGTTTCAACAAGGCAATCAAACATACCACAAGTCAGTGAGAACGAAAAAAAAAATCCATAAATTGGGCTTCGAATTGTTTCGTATCCAAGCATTAAACCAAACTAATATGAAGGTTTCTGAGTTGACACGACCAATTTTCTACAACATGCAACGTGCACAGGATGCATCTAGTCCATATGTTGACTTAAGTCTGCTTTTATGAAGCCTTGAGAAATTAGCAAAGCTAAATTAGTATCATAGCATACATTTAGGCTAACACAACAAAATTAATAAGATTCCAAATAATTTCGTAGCATCAATCAGAATCATTTTCATCAGCTATAGCATAATAGTAATTGTTCCTAAAAAATAAAAACTTGTTCAAAAACTTTGTAGCTAAGTTCTTGTGAAAAGATGATAAGGTATATTTACATACATTTTTTTAAATATTTAGAAACAGTAATGATATTGCCTTAACTTTTGTTTCTTATCGCATGCATGTATATTCGTAAAATCATCAACGACTTAGATGCGTTGTGATTGTCGTAATGCAATTTTTCATTAACTTTTTTCTTACCACAAGAAAATATTAAAGAACACTTTAAAAATATCAGAGAAAATTTAAAAGTTTTATACGAAATTCAATCATGTTGAAAAGCTGCACATACCAACATAGTAAAACCAAGCAAAAGACAGCAATTATCTTTGCACTTATCTTTGCTCTCGTTAATATGTTGCGATAAATGATTGAAATAATATTGGCCTACTTCAAGGCGCTTCCGCCAGCGTTATATATGGCAACAGCGCCATTAATGCCAACTTAATTATCTGCTGCCGCGTATTTCACTTTTCAAAAGCGCCACGCTTTAACGAAAGAGAAACTACAAGTACGCATTATGGCAGCCGCGGCACAAAGCCAACAATAAGTGCTGCATATCGGCAGGCGCCGTGCAGTGCAGCCAGGCGCTTACATTGATAAATGTGCACAATAAACGCATTTTAATCTATGATTAACCTACCTTTTCTGAAATTATCGTTACGCGTTTTATTCCCTCTGAAGCGCAGAGCCACCGAGCTGCTTGTGGAAGCGCCAGGCGAGTGAGCGCGTAGTTAAATAGTGCAAGCAGAAAAGTATAAAATGCTTTTTTTTTATTTTGCTTGAAGTTTTTTTGCGTTTAATAAATGACTGCTGCAGCTGGAGCGGAGTGGAGTGTGTAGTGTAGAGCTTTAGCGGTGCAGCTGTGTAGACTTTGAGTGCACTTTGGAGCGGCGCGCTTGTCTAGTGGGCATTGATTACGTCTAGTGCGTGTGCTATGGCAGCTGTGAGGGGTGGAGAGCGTGAATGGGGCGCAGAGTGCTGCAGCAGTATTGTGGGTGTAGGTTTTGTTTATCTTTTTGCTTTGCTGGCGCTTAGTGATGCCTGCTTGTAATTGAGTAGTTGAGTAGAGTTGAGCTGGGAGACTCACTTTTTCTCGCGTCTATTTGCTGCGTGTGTATTTGCTTTGCGATTTTTTGATTTTTTTTTTTGTTTTTGTACACACGTCGTTTTAATTAATTTGCATTTTTTACTACTTTTGCACTTTCATTCACTGCGGAATTTTCTTTCAACGATTTGTTTTTTTATTTTTACTTTATTTATTTTTTGTTGTGCTGGCATTTATTAGCAGCATTTGCTTACAGTAGCTTTTTACATAATTTTTAATAACTCACTTTTGTTGTGCTTAGCGCTTGTTAGCCCACTTTTGTTATTTGTTTTGTTTTTTTTTTCAAGTATTTTTTCTAAACTTTTTTGTTATGTTTATTCTGTTTGCATTCCGGCTTTGCTTTTGTTATTATTAGTTTTCACTCACACTCTGCTGTTTTATTTACATTTTTTTCAGCACACATACATAAATATACTTGTGAGCCATATTAGTGGGCGCTTAAGCACAGCTGCATGCGAGACTTAAGCTGGCGTTGCTTTTAGCTGGCGTTTCTCGCGTAAATTCGAACTTATAAAATATCGGAGCTAACGCGCGTTCTGTTATTTGAGTTAACGTTGCATACTTCCAGGGACTTTTTAGCACTTTGCTATGTGTCTGCTTTCAAACGATTTTTTCCAAAATTTATTTTTTTTAATATTATTTTTTTGTGTGCTGCGCATAAATTTTTATATTTTTTTGTTATTTACATTATCTAATTTTGTGTTTTACAAATGTTCACATTAACATGTCTACACACGTATTTTTTTTTTTCTTTTTTCTTCACAGGCAAATAATTTTCACAAATTAAACTTTTTGTTATAGAATTTCTTGCTTTTTTTGGCAAGCCATATATTAACGGTAATTTAATAAAATTTTTTGTTATTTTTAGCAGATTGAAGAGTACCCTCGTCTATGCCTTTTAAAAGCAGCTGAAAAAGAAAGTAAAAAGAAATGCTTATTAACATTTATTTAATTTTTAAAAATCAGCTATTTAATAAAACTTTATTATTTTATAGATTACTATTTATATGAAAAATATTTTGGTAATTTTTTTTGAGTATTTAAAAAAAATTTGCATAAAATACTTCGGTGCATATACCTTGCTTGATTAAAAAAAGTGTCTCATACATCGTCACTTAAAATGCAAAACAACGTATCACCAAACAAACGATATTGATTTTTTTATTGCTTACATTTCACTACGTCACATACTTACATATATAATATGTTTTATAACAACAAATTTTAAGCTTCCGCTATCAGATATAACCAATTCATAACCAATTCTCATAATCATTTTATAACCGAAACTCCAATTTTGTTTCAGGAAACTTATGAAAAGTAAATTTTGCAAAATAAAAAATTATGAATAATAAATTATAAGAATAGTCATTAATTTTTGTTAGTAAATTAGTAACCAATTAATGCAAGAAATTTTAAAGCGTTGCGTTAATTTGAAAGAAAAAATTTTACAAAGCCCTCCTTAAGCTCACTTGAAATATTAAAATGTTATATTTAAAATAAATGATATTTTCAAAAATTCAATTAATTTGAAATTAAAAATAATAATTACAACAAAATTTTAATTTTTTTCTTTCATATGTGTATACATTACTGCGGGTCGATTTTAAATCTTCAAATTTAATACATAACACATTTAAAATAAATTTTAACGATAAAAATTAAATTAAAATCACAAAAATAATTAGAATAAAATTCTTAAATTTTTTTGCTTTTATATGTGTATACATTGGTGCGGATCGATTTTAAATCTTCCAATTTAATACCACATTTAAAATAAATTTTCACAATTAAAATTAAATTAAAATTACAAAAATAATTATATAAAATTCTAAAATTTTTTTGCTTTTATATGTGTGTACTTTAGTGCTGGTCGATTTTTAAGCTTCATAATGGCGAGTGCGGAAAATGCGACTAAGAATTTAAAACGGATTTAAAGCAAGTGATTTTGAAGACGAAGTTTAAAAAATTTTAATAATCGGTTGTATGGGAAATATGTAATATCTGACCTGTACCGATTCCCATAAATGACTAGCAAATATCAAAATGCACTTTCAAATATACAACTTCATTTCGATAACTCAAAAATTGAGACACAAATTCTTATGATCTTTGAGCAACTTCGCTTATGTTAAAGATCTCTGTTCTTTTACTCAAAGTTTTTCGAAATTATACGTTGAGCATTTTCAGCAAGCGCAATTTTTCCGCTTTTCGTCATCGTAAGTTAATCCGCTCTAGTATAAATATGTGTACGTTATATTAGTAAAATATATATTTAAAAAAACTCTAGATTTTTTTGTTTTATCTTCGTATACATAAAATTTGTATTTTAATTTCTAAAACCCCAAAAAATTTTTGCAACGATTTCAGATTTTATTGCTTTTAACTCCTTGAATCATTTTTTATTTTGCTTAGAATGCAGTTAGAATTGAATTTTTTCGGTTTAAGACACATAGTTTCTATAATAAAAGTTATATAATAGTAATATTAACTGTTCACTGTCTAAAGCAAGGCACCAGGGAAATAAAGCAGCATCTCTTGTGCACTTTTGCTGCATAAGAAACACTACTCTGTAAGCATCTGGGGACCCTACGATATGATACGCTGAAGGAGGTATCGAAAGTGAGGCCGCAGAGTCTGTTAAAGTGCTCGTCAAGTGCAGGCATACTAAAGGAAGAGTACTCCTCATCGACTCATTCTGTTGCCAGAACTCCATCTAGTAACGCAAAGTACCAAAACTGCTCTACTCCTGGCATATTGGCCTACCAAATTAACATAACCTAACCTAGGCTTTCTATGTTATTCTTTGAAAAACTCTTTGTTATTAGAGAAATTATGAATATTCTAAATAAAATATATATATAATATAATATTGACAAAATTACTCTAAAAAATTAAATTTTAGTATAAACAAAAATAAAAAAATTTTAGTAAAAGACTAAATGTTAGTTATTGCTAAACTGATTTAAATTAAGTATTTTACATAACGAAGATTTGGAAAAAATATCTATCTAAGCGTTAGCAATTCACAGACATATAGTTTTTGATTTTTTTTTAATTTAATTATTAATAGTCATATCATATATTATTTTACAAACATAAAATATTTTTCAAAGCATAAATTGTTACCATTGTAATTATAATACCCTAGCAAATACTTGATGAACTGATTTCAAAACAGGTCAGTTTGTATGACAGCTATGTGCTATAGTTATCATGGACAAGGCAAAAACTTTGAAGATATCTCGTGAAATAACAAATTTTCTATATAAAGGAGTGATGCTGAACGCTCAGTTGCCTCGTTCTGGAGGATCTTCGACTTACTTTCTTAAAAAGCTGAATATCTCGAGAAGTATTAATTATAGCGATTTTTACCTCAGTTCTTTTTTATAGCAAATAAAATTTCCTACAAATCTGTCATGAACATTTTTTCTATAGCTCTTGTAATTTACGAGACATACTATATACAAAAAAATGCGAAATTCTTGGAAAAATCGGACTTAGAACCCCGTACTACCTCTCCGCGGTGTGAGTTACGACTTTCTTGCACTGGGTACTTTTGTAGAGTGAACAATTCTAAGAAATGTGCATCTAAAGTCAAAGCGATGCCATAAAATACCTCTAATCTGTAGGTATCTAAAGATAAAAACTCACGATGTAGCCTTTGTACAGTTCTTAATGTTAACATTAAGGGCTAAAATTTTCAGGGAAATTTTTAGGGTATTTTCACTAAAATTTCGTGACGGGACAGAGAAAATGTATAGTTAAAAAAACACCCCAATATATATATATATATTATAGAGTCCCCAATGATTTCTATTGTGTGCCACAAACTAGGCGGCAAACTTCATATAACCGGTTGAGAGTATAAAAACTAAAGCTGCGGTGTTGTTGTAGTAATTTGTTTTGCAATAATGTGTACTGATGATAGTTTTATCTTTAAAATTTAAACAATAAATTTTTAAGCAATTTATTGACTTGTTTACATATTAAATTCATTTTAATCCAGTTTTTTTTAAAATACATTTTTTTAAAATTCCCGTATTTATTTTTTGCATTTAAGCAACCAATGAAATGCAGTGAGAAAAACAAAAGAATTATTTGCAAACAATTTATAAAAAGTTCACCAGTTTTAATATTTAAATGAAGCAAACTGCTGCTGAAATGGCTTATGAACAGTAAGCTCATGAAAAATTGTGTAAATGGGAGACATTTTAAAGACTTGTAGGTACTTGTATGTATGAGTGTTTATATACCAAAATGATTGCACACTACATTAGTGAGAACTGAAGTTTCGAGCTAAGCTACACTGGAATTTCTTGCCAATTTTTATTTAATTTTTTTTTTTATTTTTTACGAAAACCACAATTTAGTAAATTTAACGAATGAAGTGCACAAATCAGTGGCTATTGTTTTTAAAATTTTTTTAGATGACTTTAAAACGACTTGTGTGCTATTGCTGCAAAATACTTTCAGATTTTTCAACCATTATTTTTCAACAAACTAACAAACTTGTAATTTTTTTCAAATTTTATTTTTTACTATAATTTTTTGAAGCTTTTTTTTAAATATCATTTTTTAAATAATTTTTTGAAGTCTTTTTTCAAATTG
>CM050323.1:60569214-60605545 GCA_027475135.1 Bactrocera correcta | reverse complement strand
GGTTAGGCACGTTGCAATAAGCTAATAGGGTTTCATTGTGCCGAATATATAGTATATACGAATGAGGCCGAAAATGGTTTATTGTCATACAGAAAAATGCATGAATGCAGCAGAAAATGGTACGATTTGACGCTGATCTCAAGTGAGATGTGAAAAACCCGAAAAATTGGGTATTATGTGTGGCATAGATAGATATATTTGTATATAAATATGTTCCATCTTCAATTATATATAAATATAATATATAAAATTGCTAAGTCCATGTAAAAAGGGCAACAAATTTGCTGAAATATCCACAAAAGCCATTCACACCTGAACCGCCTGAACCTCTGCCAATGCGATGTGCGAGTCACCAAGAGCCACCGCTCACAATTTATCGCACCTCTGAGTGTGTACACGCATCTATCGATTGCCGCCTCTGCTGCCAAGCAACAAATATCCGTGAGCCGCGTGGCAGGAAGTGCCATTTTGCCACTTGGCATGATTGACGTTCTACCCAGTGGATTGCCACCAAGGCAAGGTGTGGGCGATATATTTAATATAAAAATGCAAATTTCCACAAAACAAAGTAATCACAAAAAGAATTTCGCATAATTATGAATTGTGCGTCAGCGCAAAGAATTGTTATTAACGAATATATGCGCAACGGAAGCGATAAAGCATGTTGAGTCGCAATTTGGCGCCAAAAGGCTGTGCTGACTGGTTTAGCATAACAAAAGGCGGTGTGGATAAGCTGACAACTCCTTGATGGATGCGCTGGGCGCACATCATACATTCTTACATATACACATACATATATATACATATATACACACATATACATATTCATATACACATCAGATATGTGTTCATAAAAGCTATATATCTCTCTAGATAAGTCTCATATGTACGTTAAAATCATCTATCTATCTGTGTAAGCCTCATATGTGCCTCGATGGCTCACGTCTCCTCATTATGCCTGCGAAGCATGTGCCTGCCGCACGAGCTTTGATTGGGCTGAAATTTTAAGACTTCTTCTAATATAGGCGCACAATGCGTGAATCCAGTTGAAAGGCATATATGGCACATCAGCTTACAGAAAATGAAGCCCCAAAAAAAGAGCAGGGGCAATGAAAAATCTAAATTCCGTGTAAGTAGCGGCATAATAACAACCGTTTTATATTTTTCGGGCACGTGGCCATAAGCAACACTTGCATATGTATGTGTGGGATTTGTGCTTAGCAACATGTGTGCTTGGTGATTATGCTTAAATATTTTTAAATTCGATGGAAAAAATAATAATTTTTGAATTTTTTTGCTAAAAAAAAATATTTTTTTCTAAAATGAAAAAAACTTATTTTTTAATTAAATTTAAATAAGTAATATATTTTTTAGATATATTTTTTCTTTAAAATAAAATATTTTTTTTTAAAACAAAAATGAAAAAATAAAAATTTTATTTTCAATTTAAAAAAAATGTTCTTAAAAAAAATTGTTTTTAATAAAATTTTAATAAAAAAAAAAATTTAATAAAATTAATTTCTAAAAATACATTCTTTAAAATAAAATAAACAAATTTCTTTTTAATAAAGATACTTTTTGTATTCGTATAGTTTTTTTTAAATAAAATTAATTAATATTTTATATAAAAACATTACTAGACACTGAGTACGAGAAAAACTACGTAATTGTATACATTAAAAAAGAAAATATTTAAAAAATAGAACAGAAAATAATTTAATTAAAAAATTTAAGTTTTCAAAACTTTTGTTCAGAACAAATTTCCGTTAAAAAAAAGTAATTAAGTTTTTAATTTTTTTTTTATTAAAATAATTAAGTTTTGAAAAAATTTTGGAATTAAAAAAAAAGAAAGTTTAAAAAAGTTTTATTAAAAAAAAATTTTATTAAAAAAAAAAGTTTAAATATTTTACTTAAAATATTTTTTTAACGCAAATTTTCTTTTCATATTAAATTTTTAAAAAAAGACTGAAATATTATTTCTAATTTTTTGTTCAAGCATCCTAAAGAAGTATTTATTTTTTTTAGTATTTAATATCAAATAATTGGAATTTTGAATTTTGAAAGCTTAATTCCAAAATATTTGTGTAAATGTATTTCTTAAAATGTTCAGGATAGTTATTTTAAATAAAGCTAAAATTTAAAATACAAATTTTTTTTAAATTTTATTTTCGAATATTAAAAAGCCAGAACAACAGTGTAGTAAAACAAACTTAAACAAAATTTTGAAACGAAGATTTAACTAATTTCTTTTTTTTTTAAATATTATATGTATTTTGAAAACATAGAAAAGCCAAAAAACTTAAAATAAAAAAAAAAAAAATTAAAAAATTTTAAAACCGAAAATTTTTTAAATTTTTAGAAATCTATGCATTTATTTAAAAAAATTTTTTTTTTTTTTAATTTAGTTTTTTAAAAATTTTTTAATAAATTTTGATAATAATTTGAAACTCGGTTTAAAAAATATTTTGAAATATTTTTTTTTTTTAATTTTCGACTATTACCTGATTTTTTGAAAATTAAAAATAATAATTTTTTGAAAATTAAATAAAAAAAAATTTTTGAAAACCGAAATTTTTTTAAGTATTCGATGCTAAAAATTTACTGAGTTTTTGAAAAAGCAAAAAACTATATATCATTTTAAAAAGATTCAGAAACAAAAAAATAAAATAAAAAAAACAATATAATATAATTTTAAAACCGAACATTTTTTAATTTAACTAACCAACTAAATAGTTTTCTTTTTAAATTTTGGACTATTAAATATTTTTTTAATTTAAATTTTTTAAATTTATTTAATTTTTTTTTTTATTTTAAATTTTGAAATTAAAAATAATAATTATTTGAAAATTAAAAAAAAGATATTTTGAAAACTGATTTTTTTTTTAATTTTTCAGAACTAAAAATTAATTTTTTTTGTTTAAAAAATTGTATTTTTATTTGAAAACAATTTTGTTCTTTAAAAATTTTTTTAATACATTGTAATAATAATAATTTGAAAATTAATTAAAAACTGTTTTTTAAATATATAAAATATGTGGAAAATTAAAATTAAATAAAAAACAAAAATCGAAAGAATATAACTTGCCGGTAGTGGAATTTTACAGAAACATTTTTTTTTTTTTTGTTTTGACTTTTTCTGCTGCATGGATGAACCACAACAGATATATGTAGATGTGTATTATGTTTCTTTGTACGCATGTTTGTATTTATTTATATGCGCAAACCAAAATCAAAAAAAGGAAAATAAACAAAAACAAATCGCAGCCATGAGACAAAGCCAACTAAATGACGGCACATAAATATGTATGAGCAACTAAAACGTGAATGTAAATTATGGAAAACGTGATTCAAATGCTAAATAGACATTAACACCTTATATGGGAAGATATCGTTTGGGCGGCCGCCACAAGCGCGCGAACAAAAATACTTCACACATACGCATGCACATCTGTATGTGTGTGCGGTTGGGAGAAATCTGATACACGGATTATGTTTATATTCACATGATAAAGCCGCAGCTCAAGCAGTCGAACAAATTTATGATAGCAAATATGCATTTGTTATTGCTAAAGATTTATTTCATTTATCGAAGAAGGCTAATCGGTTGGCGTTGACGACGGTTGACTGTTTGAGGCGTAAGAAAAGTAGCAGTAAGTGAAATAAAAATAATAATAAAAATGCTGCATGGCTTAGCTGCCTCCTAATTGGAGCCACGTGTTGAAAATAAGTCTAGTCGGAAATATGCTGCCCTTATTGACCGTTATGTGAGTTTAAAAATTTTGAACTTTTGCATTTGGCGTTACATATGCATCCATTTGTGTGTATGTGTGTACTATTTGGCGAAAATATTTTTCCATTTAATTATTTTGACAATTTCGAAGCATAAAAAACTATTTTTAAAATTTTTATTTGAAAATTATGCGCAAAAATTGTCTAACGGTTTTCTATATGAAAATGTTGACGCAAAGTGTATTTTTGCATTTTAAAATGTTTTTGTTTTTGTTTTTTTGGTTTTGTTAAAATATCAGGTATTTAAGGAAGTTGCTTGAAAGTAGCGCATAAATTTTGGCAAAACTAGAATTTTTTTAAACGTTTGAACTAATAAATGCATCAAAAAGTAAAATCTGTTAGAAGTGTGTGCGAAACTGGATTTTTTTTTTGACTTGAAATAACATCCATCTTTAACTTTTGGCTTTCAGCACTTATTTAGCTCATTATTTTGTCAGAAGCGCTTTAAAAACTTGGCATGCATTTGAAGCTTAAGCGTTTTATGAGAAAAAATATTTCTAAAAAATAAGTTTCTGAAATTTTTAAAAACAAAAATTTCTTTTTATATATTTTTAAAATTTTATTATAAAATTATTTCTATAATTTCTAAAAAAATAATATTAAAAAAAATTTAACAAAATTATTATGAACGATTTTGTGTGAATTTTTATTAAAAAATTATTTCTAAAAATTCTAATAACCAAACATTATTAAAAAAATTTCTTAAACTGTCAAATATTGATTTTTGAACTCAAATCTATGAGTAATTTATATTTTTCATGTCTTCGGCATATATGAATGTGTATATTATATAAAAAAAACAACATTTAATCGCTTCAGCTTTTGAGCACCACCAAAGCATAATGAAATGACAAGTTTATTGCTTACTTTTTCAATAAATAAATGAATATTTTACAACAAATTACACGCATTCATTATCTCGCCGTGACATTTGACATTGAAAATGCTGCAAAAGGCACAAGAAAATGGCGCTTAAAGGGCCGAACGGCCTACATACCGGCGTCAAAATAGTATAATATACGCATATACATACAGACAAATATACATGGTAAAAATTGCAACTACAACAAAAATCATATTTACACGCACATACACACATACAGTTGGACTTAAGCACACAAACCGGCGCAGCCTTGTCGCAGCGAATTCATTTTTAATGCGCCTATTGTCCAGCTGCAACAAAAAAAAATAATAAAATAAAAATAAAAAACGAGAAAAAATGTTAACATCGGCTGCACCGCAGCTGTAATACCCCACACAGGAGCATTTCTTATAGTAAAAAGGTGTCAAAGATTTTTTTTCTTGATTTTGCTCGATCAGTTTGTATGGCAGCTATATGCTATAGTGGTTCGTTCTGAACGATATCTTCGCAGATTTTCTTGTTGATTGAGATAATAATCTATACCAAATTTCGTCAAGTTATCTCGTCAAATAAAAAAGTTTTCTAAACAATAACTTGAATTTGTTCGATCAGTTTGTATGGCAACTATACGCTGAAGAAGTCTGATCTGAACGAAACCTTCGGAGATTTTAATGTTGTTTGAAGTAGTAATCTGTACCAAATTTCGTCAAGTTATCTCGTCAAATTAAAAAGTTTTCCATAGAGAGTCCTGATTTTCATAGTTCGGTTTGTATGGCAGCTATAGGCTATAATGGTCCGATTTGAACAATTTCTTCGGAGACCGCACCGTTGTCTAAAATAATGATATTTGCCAAATTTTGTGAAGATATCTTGCCATATAAAAAAGTTTTCCTTACAAAACCTTATTCTTGAAAGAGCCGTTTGTATGGCAGATATCACCGAAAGTGGTCCAATACCAACCGTTCCGACAAATAAACTCGTTCTTAAAAAAAAAATGACGTGTGCGAAATTTTAGCTTCATATCTCAAAAACTGGAGACTAGTTCCGTATATAATAATGTACCGACATACGCGCCTATAGCAATGCAGCTACTCACGCTGATCGTTTATAGCCTGTAAGATCCCCAACGTCTTCTGCTATCTGTGCTAAACTTCGTGGCAAACTTAATACCTCGTAAAGGGTATAAATCCAACAAACCAATCTAGAAGAGGCAGCCTGCACAATCACAAAGCCGCAGTAATAATGAAATGAATATAAAAGTGAAAATAAATATACATTTTATAATAATAAAGCGAAGTTTACCGGCCGCAAGGCAATGCAGGCTTACATATACATATATTTAACTGTATGTATGTATGTATGTCATATATGCAGTTTTTAGTCGGTTGGTGCGTTGGCGCGCTCGCTGACCCACCACAAGTCGCCTGCTGGGCAGTTTAAGCAGCCTCATAATTCAATAAGTGTCCACAACGCATGAATGCGCACGCAAACACACACACACAGTCACATACACTAAAAGCATGCGCTTGTATGCGCATGCATTTAAATACTATAAAAAGCATTTAAAGTTAACTTAAATAACAATGAAAACGAAAATAAAAAAGAAGAAGAAGAAGAGAGAATAAACGTATGCCGCATGCAGTCGTCATAAATTTATGGCCACACTCGCAAGCGTTGGCGCGTTTTTTAACCTTCTTCCAAACACACACACACATACACTTGCATGTAAAAAATATGCAATAAAGAATGCGAAAAGTGAACATAAAACTGAAATGATTACATTTCATATTCGCTTTGTAATCGCATTGAGCTGTCAACATTTCGGTATATCATCCATGAAACTTTTGTGTGCAGGCATACGCGCCGCGCACCGCTCCCACAAGCGCGCTGCCTGCGTCGTGTGTCGCTATTGGCGCGCGCCAACACACACCATTTACTATGGCGCGGCACGTAGAGCAACTGCCACGAGGCATTAAAATTGAGAAAAACTGCATTTCGCTTTAAATAAAATGCTTCATAACAATGGTGAAGCGCGGCGCGTTTGGTTGAGTAGAACGCAAGCGCCGCGCTAGTGCGTCACGCGAACCGATAACCGCCGCGCGCTGCATTTTATACCCTGTGTTAAGCAGCGGTTAGCTGTGAGTGGCACGCCCGATTAACGCGCTGCCGTCGGCGCCGGCACACGGCCAAGCCATGCCAATTGGCTTATTACGCGGCCGTATTGTTGCCGCTCATCGTTTGACTCACAGCTTGGCTGTCTGTCTAAGTACGCGCTTTAGGCTGCTTGCTTATGCACAACTACCCTGTAGTTTTGCATTTGGCTGACGGCATTTGGCCGCATAAAGCCATCGTCATCGACATCGACGGCAAAGCGCTCCACACCCACTAACCGGACGTTGCGGCGGCTACTTAGTCTGTCCGCTTTAGAATTGACTGCGCCTTCAACTAACTGATCCGGTATTAATGTATTTTCTTGTGGAATACTGCAGCATGTGCCGACTCATCAGCCGCATACTCGTATGTTGTAGGTGGGTGTTATTGGTAGAGTTCATTGAGTTCGCGGCGCACATATGCACACAGCGCTAGCGCGTTGCCGTAATGGTGTAATGACCCTGATTGCTTACAGCAAACTGAGAGGTGTAAATATATGTGCGCATTTGTATGTACTAAGCGCTGAGAGGTCTAGAGTGGTTCTGTGTAGGCGCTTTCTGGGACAGTACTGATTTTTTGTGGCGTTTGTTGTAACTTGAAGTTTAGAGGTTTTGGGTACTCATATATTATTTTCTCGTATTCTAAGGCATTTTATCAAAATTTATAGATTTTTATACATTTCTAGACTCTTATAATGCTAGCCCAGAGATATAACCTTGCTCTAAAGAGACTACTCTCTAACTACTCTCTTTTGTAAACTTGCTATATTTTTCTCCACTGCCTTCACGCATACACTATAACATACTATACACATATTTGTATTTATTCGGTGTAAATGATTTTAGTTTACATTCGAGTTCACTGCATTTCATTCGCAACAGAATTTAAATTCCATTTAGCGCCTAAATGTTTGTGAGAGGAAAAGCCGTGTAATGATCTTTCGACAAGCTATGCGAAAAATTTAATCCAATTAAATTTGCGGCAGCGCAAATAAATTCGATAATATTTTTACTCTTTTTTGAATATCTAAGCTGAATGCAGCCGGATGTGCGCTGTGAACTAATCTGACTAGTTTAGCAGAATTTCCAAAATAAAATGAAATTTATGGACACACAGTACCGTAAGCCAGAATATTGTTATGCAAATTTGTAGCTATAGTTGAATAAACTTCGCTATTCAATGCAGGCGCTATTCGTCGACAATATCTAAACGTTTTGGAAACCAGTTGCAGCCGATTTTTAAACTAATGTAAACATGTTTTGAGATGCTGTTGTTTTTATTACCACTCAAAAGCAGGTTTTTATTGAAGCAATTTGTAGAAAATTAATTAGTGCTTAAAAGCTCTGCTTTATTGGAAAAAAAATAATAAAAAAATGCAATGATATAAATTGAAATTATAAAATTTTAAAAAATTCTGTTTAAAAATATTAAAAAAAAAATAATTAAATTTAGTAAAGTAAAAAATTAAATTAAAATAAATTAAATTCTAATTAAATTTAAATTAACTAATTAAATTAAATTATAATTAATTATTATTTTAATTTAGTAAATTAAATTATGTTTTTTTAATTTTAATTAATTATATTAATCTGAAGTATATATTTAGTAAAAAAAATAATTTCATTTAATTTAATAAATTAAAAAATTGAATAAAAATTAGTTAATAATAATTAAAGATAGGCTATAAAAAATTAAAAAAAATGTTTTTAATTGAAGAGATTAATTTAATTAATTAAAATAAAAAAATTTAATTAAATTAAATAAATTAAAAAATTTAATTAAAATTAATTCAATAAAGTAAAAAATTTAATTAAAATTAATTAATAATAATTAAAATTTGGTTATAAAAAATTAAAAAAAAAAGTATTTAATTGAATAGATTAATTTAATTAATTAAAAAAAATTAATTTAATACATTAAAAATTTAATTAAAATTTATTAACAGCCATTAAAATTTAATTATAAAAAATTTCAAAAATGTGTAATTTAATACGTTAATTTAATTAATTAAAATAAATAAAATTAATTTAATTTATTAGATTAATTTAATTTAATAGTCTTAAACAGCTAAAATTTGCAGTTTATTACATAAAAACAATATGTAAAAAATATATATTTTTAAAATTAATTAAAACAAATAAATAAAATTTAGTTCTAAAAAATTAAAAAATAAAATTTTTTAAAAATAAATTCAATTTAATAAAAATAAAAAAATAATATGAAAAAAATTTAAATATAATTTAATAAAAATTAAAAAAAAATCGAATTTAATGTAATTTTTTTTAATACAATATTTTTCCCAATTTGTTTTTTGTTTATTTCCTTTTGCTAAAATTTTTTTATGTTTTTAATTGTTTTTTAATTTAATTCTCTCTTAATTTTTTAAATTTTAATTTGCTTTTGTTTTGCTTGAATATGCACTTAAAAAGTTAGAACTCTTGCTTTATTTAAAAAATCCACTTGATAAAAAAAACACATATGGCAACTCTAAATATAGTTCAAATATTACTAAAATTCAGAGCTAACTATATTCAGGAAATATGTGAAAATTTAATATCTAATTATTGAAATTATTAAATTTAAAAAATGGCAACGCTATATCAAATAAATAAATCTCAAAAAATTTTTAATACAGTTTTGCTCTTAAAAAGTCAAGTAATTTCTTGAATTCAAGCCAAAATAAATTTTTTGATTGATTAACGAAATGTTTATATATAAAATATATAAATATGGCAACCTCATATACAAAAACTTTTTCTAAAATTTTTCAAATATAGTTTTGCGCGGAAAAAGTCAAATGACTTCATTTGTTTTGGTAAAAACTCTTATGAAAAAAACATAGTTGGCAACTTTGAAAAAGATTACTGAAAGAAAATCAACGTTCCAGTTTATTATATCCAAGAATCCTCCGCGAAAACTTCATTAAATATTTAATCAAAAGAAAATGAGTTTGCGAAAAATCAACATCACAAAGAAAATAAATTATATAAACTTACATACCTATATATACATATGTATAGTATACACTGGTTGTGTATAGCACATACATACATAATTTCACATGTAGCATAGTGCCAACAGCAATTTATTTAATTTCACTTTAAGCACTCGTGTCTGCAGACAAAGCGCGTTTTACAATGGCATTCTGCGAAGTTAATGTTGGGCTTGGGGAAAATCGATAAGCGCCGCAAAACGCGCTTATGCTCACATAAGCATATAAATAGTGAATATGTAGTGCGCTTTTGGGCGCGCAAACGCTGTTGTGTCAATTCGCATAAACTGCTGCCAGGCACGGGACAACGTCAAAAGTAATTAAATGAAAACTTTTGTTCGCCAAATGACAAAAGGGTAAGGACACACACGCGCCGCACTGCATATACATAATTATAATTATATATGTATGTATGTACGAACATAAATATATATATGCCATATACCATATAATGAAAAGCCGCTACATTCGAAAAGTTAATATTAAACTTTCACGATTTTGCGAGACTAAAGATGTGAAAATAATTTACTTTTCTAATGTTTTCTTAAAAAATATTAAGTTGAATTATGTCATTTTATATATTAAAAGTCATTTTGCATAAATATTATTAAAGAAATCGTAATTTGAAAATTTCTTTTCACATATTTTAAGTATTTTTAAAATTTTTGGTAAAAAATATTAGGCTGAGTTATGTCATTTTGCATATAAAAAGTATTTTTGAAGTAATAATGGCGAAGAAAATGTAATTCAAAATATTGTTGTTTATAATTTAACTTTTTTTATAAGTTTTTGATGAAAAATATTAAGCAGACTTACGTCATTTTTCATATTAAAAATCATTTTGAATAATTTTTTTTGAAGAACACATAATTGGAAAATTTGTTATCATATATTTTAGCTTTTTTCTGGTTTTTTGCTAAAAAAAAAAAAAAAGGTAAGCCCTGTTATGTCATTTTTCATATTAAAAATCATTTTGAATAATTTTTTTTGAAGAAATTTGAAAATTTGTTTTCATATATTTTAGCTTTTTTTTCTTGTTTTTGTTACAAAATATTAAGCCGATTTATGCCATTTTGCATATTAAAAGTCATTTTGAAGGTATAATATTGGAAAAAAAAAGTAATTCAAAGCAATGCTTCATTAATAATTTAACTTTTTTCAAGTTTTTGTTAAAATATGTTAAGCTGAGTTATGCCATTTTGCATATTAAAAGTTATTTTGAGGTAATAATATTGAAGAAAACGTAATTCAAAATAATGTTTCATTTAATTTAACTTTCTCAAGTTTTCAGTAAAAATTATTAAGTTGAGTTATGTCATTTTGCATATTAAGAGACATTTTAAAAAAATGTTTTTGAAGAAAATGTAAATTCAAAGTGTGTTTCACATAATTTTACTTTCTTTTCAAGTTTTCATTAAAAAATTAGTAAGCTGAGTTATGTCATTTTGTAAATTAAATAGCTTTTATTGAAGAAAATGTAAATGAAAAGTATGTGTTGGGTCACCGATTGCAAACCACTGCTTACTTCAACCATATGTTCTTATATATTTTTTGCTATTTCTACTTCTTCTTATTTGCCTAATATTCAAGGTTAAGCATTAGAAGTCATTCACCTCAATGCAGTTAATAATTGTATTTGCATTGTGTTTGCTTGCGTTTGCTCTGTACACTTTTGCTAACGCTATGTTTCGCTCACGCAATTACACGTATGTTTGTTTGTGCAAATTAGTTAGTCCTATTTAGCATGTACTAAACTTAATATGTAAGCAGCATATTGCAATGCTGCATTCCCATTTTTACATTTCTCTTTTCTAAGTTATATGAAGAAGCAATAGCGTTAAGTAGGTACTTAGTTTATGGATTGTTAGAAGTACATAACATATACATATGTATGTATATATGAATTAATACAAAGCGGAATTATGTACATATTTAGCGGTATCGAAATATTGTATGGAATATTATTTAAGGAGAAGAATTGTGCAAATAAAGTTAGTCTAATACCTGACCACCTTACAGTGTCGTTACTCGGCCCTTTGCTACAATTTCGCATGTACCTTTCGCTGTTTCGTAAATTTGCGCGGTTATAAAAAAAGCTTTATAGCCCTACATTTTTTGGCGCCCAACGGGGGGCACGAGTAAATTGTTTCGTTGTTCGCATATCTTTCGAAGTTTGGTGGTCAGTATTAGACTGCATCGTGGGACATCATCGTCATTGGATCTTCACCATTGGACATCTTTACCATTGGACACATCAGCATCGATCGCACACAGAACTGCACATCTACTTGTCGCCGCTACGTTTCGCTAGTACCACTTCCTCCAGGTGATATTCGCATATTTGTTTCGCATATATACAATATAATTTCGTTAATACCATTTTGCAAAAAATTGACAAATAATTTATTACTCAACTTCTCACTAAAAGGGAAAAAATTGTAATTATTTGAAACAATTTTGAAGTCAATATAAAGCACATAGATAGAATCCCGTTCTACAATGTCTTTGGACGAACTAAAACAACAACGCACCAGCACCAAGAAAAATATCACACGAATTAAAAATATCATCGATGCTAGCTTACGACCAGGTGGAAAAGTTCTTTCAGTAGCGGAATACAAATGTCGTCTAGGCATCCTGGAGTCATACTTCAAGCAGATTCTCTCAATTCAAACGGACATCGAAAGATTGGATGCTGAGGACGGAGGACGTGCTGCCCCTGGAAGAACTTTACATAACAACTAAATTGGTTATTCAATCGCAACTGGCAGAAGATAACAACGTTTCATTTTCGGATACAACTTGCGTGGTACAATCGAGTTCAAAACTTCCACCACTTAAGCTTCCTACGTTTGATGGCAAGTATTCGAATTATCAAAATTTTATTACCTCGTTCAAACAAATAATTGATCACGAGTTCAATTTAACAAATATTGAAAAATTCAACCATTTGCGAAATTGTCTCCAAGGGCAAGCCTTAGAAACTGTAAATGCGTTTCAGGTTACAAATGAAAACTACCCAAAGGCGTTAGAGCGCTTGAAGGTACGTTTTGACAACAAACCACTAATTTTCTTGGAAGGAATAAGTTCGCTATTTGATTTACCAGCAGTTATGAAACCGAATGGCAGTCAGCTAAGAAGTTTGATTGACAAAGCTTCTGCTATTTATGGTTCTTTGACATCACTGGGTAATGACAGGCAAATTTCTCAAGCAATGCTAATTTACCTAATATTGCAGAAGTCTGATGAACAGACCAACAAAAGGTGGAAGGAGTCGCTAGATTTCAGAACGCTGCCGTCATGGGAGGATTTCATCGCAGTTTTGGAAAGACATTGCCAATATCTGGAGTCACTCGACAACCCGCATGGTAGTACTTCGCCAGCTCAAGGTTTTAATAAACACTCCACTCCGAAATCAAGAAGTCAACCAAAAGGTTACACATTTTCCTGCTCTACCATATCGTGTCAATTTTGTTTTAACAACAACCACAAGATTTTTAATTGTGAACGGTTTAAGTCGCTAAACATAACTCAACGTTTCGATCATGCAAAGAAAATTGGACTTTGCATCAATTGCCTATCAAAGGGACATCAAGTAGCCAATTGTTCATCATCGCACAGGTGCAAGGTTTGTGCACGACAACACCATAGTTTACTTCACCGCGGTTCACCTTCAAGCCAACCAACAACTACTCAACTATTTCCTACACAGGAGGCGGGCCGTACATACTCATATGAATAATTCATCGTTGGATAATGTAATCCTTGCAACAGCAAAAATTCTCGTTCGTGATTCAACTGGAAGCTATAGATTGGGTACAGCATTGCTAGATTCCTGTTCGCAAGTCAATTTCATCACAGATGATTTTTCGCAAAGGTTGCTGCTGCCAAGAAACAAAAAAAAACATAGAAATTCAAAGCATCGGTTCGTCATCAACAAATATTAAATTCAAAACTTCAACTAACATCAAGTCTCAAGTCACCGGCTTCGAGCTTCCATTAACCTTTTGTATTACATCGCACATTGCTTATCAACCAGATCCGGAAATCAACATTTCAACATGGAATATTCCAAAAAATATAGTACTCGCTGATGATGAATTTCATAAACCAAAGAAGATCGACATGTTGCTGGGTACGGAAACGTTTTTCAGTCTGCTATCTGTAGGCCAAATCCATCTTGCGTCTAATTTACCTATCTTGCAAAAAACGCTCTTAGGCTGGATCGTTTCAGGACGCTATAATACCGGCAGTAACAATATCTCTAAGCCATCTTGTCTATTTTTAGCCAATGAATCTTTAGATGCCAAATTGGAAAAGTTGTGGAAATTGGAAGAAGTCACTACCATCCCAGAGCCTTGGACTCGTGAACAACAGATTTGTGATCACTTATACAATACAACCGTGTCAAGAAGGCCCTGCGGCAGAATAGTGGTCAAACTCCCTTTCAAGGATGATCCGACGTGCTTGGGTGAGTCATACACTACGGCATTGCGACGTTTCAATGCACAAGAACGTCGATTAGCCAAATCACCACAATTGACAGCACAGTACGTTGAGTTTATGAACGACTACGAGAGCCTGGGTCATATGAGCATCGTAAGGAATCCGAATCTGAGCGAACCGCATTATTTTATACCACATCATTGCGTTCTTAAACCAACAAGTACAACAACAAGGCTTAGAGTCGTATTTGACGCCTCCTGTCGAACTACATCCCAAAAATCACTGAACGATATTCAGATTGTTGGTCCTACAATCCAATGCGAACTTTTTATTCTTCTTCTTCGTTTCCGATTCAATAGGTTTGCACTCACTGCGGACATAGTCAAGATGTATCGGCAAGTATTACTGCACGAAGATGATCGAAAGTTCCAGTACATTCTGTGGAGGGGTTCACCATCTGAGGACATTCGGACATACCAACTAAATACTGTAACGTATGGAATGGCTGCTGCACCATATCTCGCTATACGGAGTTTGTTGTACCTAGCTGAAGAGCATTCAAAACAATTCCCAATTGGCGCAAAGATCGTGAAGTCATCATTTTACGTAGACGACTTACTGTGTGGTGCTGACAGTCTAACCGAACTTTCACAGATAAAACAAGAGGTAACACAACTGTTAGAATTAGGAAAGTTTAAATTAACAAAGTGGCATTCTAATCATCATCGATTCAGAGATGACGACTCGTTAAAGGATCTAAACGTAGATTCATCTATCACTAACGCACTTGGACTAAAATGGGTCCAAAATCTTGATTGTTTTATTTTTTCATTTGAAGCAAAACTAGGACTCACTGGTCGTCTTACAAAACGTTCCATCCTATCTGTTGCATCGTCACTTTACGACCCACTCGGTATTTTGGTTCCTGTTGTTATAACTTCAAAAATTTTGTTGCAAGAAATGTGGCTACTAAAGTTGGATTGGGATGAATCAGTGCCACAGAATATTGAATGGGGTTGGAAAAACTTTCTGGATTCCTTATCGGATCTTTCATTAATCAAAGTGCCAAGGCCTTGTTTTTCAGCAGATATGGAGTCTTTTCAGATACATGGATTTTGTGACGCATCGATTCGTGCATATGGTTGCGCAATTTACACTCGTTTTATCAACAAATCTGGCACTGCTACTATTCGCTTACTCACTGCTAAGTCCAGAGTTGCACCCATCAAAAAACAATCGTTACCAAAATTAGAACTTTGTGGCGCTCTTCTCCTCGCTCGTTTATTAGCAAAAATCAAACCAACAATTTCTGATAAATCTTTTAATATCTTTCTTTGGACAGACTCACAAATAGTCTTACATTGGCTGAAGATGCATTCTGCAACACTTTCGACCTTTGTTGGCAATCGAATTTCGGAAATCCAGGACTTAACCAAAGGCGCCCATTGGAGACATGTACCAACTCATTGTAACCCGGCGGATGTTGCGTCTAGAGGATGTACCGTAAAGGAACTTGTTAATTCAATTTGGTACACCGGACCGGGGTTTCTATACGGAAACTTAAATAAATGGCCAAAAGTCAGCTGCAATGATATCGACATGGAAGTTGTCGAAAAGGAGAAGCGAAAATCTGCATTTAAATCAATCGTTAGCACCAATTACATTTTGGAAATCGTGAATAAGCGAAGTAACTACTCGAGCAGCCTTCGATTAATAGCTTGGATGTTCCGCTTCATCAATATTTGTAGACATAATACAAAACTTAAAGAATCATCTACTCTCTCACCACAAGAATTGCATCACGCTTTACTTTGCATAATTTGGAACATTCAACATATACATTTTGCTAATGACATTCATCTTTTACAGAAAGGTCTCACGACAAATGGCCCATTGCGTTATTTGAATCCGTTTTTAGAGTATACCGAAGGATTTCAAATACTCAAAGTTGGAGGTCGATTGGAATCAGCAAATATTCCAGAAGAAAGGAAACACCCAATGCTGTTGCCAAGCAAATGCGAATTCGTTGTGCATTACGCTCGCCACCTACATCGGAAACACTACCATGCAGGACCAAAGGCACTCGTAGCATTAATAAGACTTCAGTTTTGGATAGTCAATGCACGCGATTTAGCAAGACGTATCGTCAGATCGTGTACACATTGTATACGTTACAAGCCAAAGTTGATGAATCAAGTAATGGGACAGTTGCCTGTCGAGCGATTGACTCCATCTCGCCCCTTTGCGCGTTGCGGTATTGACTTCTGCGGACCAGTCAACGTATATTTGCGTATTCGAGGTAAAACACCTTATAAATCGTACATAGCGATCTTTGTTTGTCTAGCGACAAAGGCGGTTCACATCGAACTTGTATCGGACCTTACAACGGACGCATTCTTAGCATCATTAAAGCGAATGATTGGAAGGAGAGGGCTACCCTCTGACATCTTTTGTGACAACGCAACAAATTTTGTGGGCGCTTGCAGCAAACTAGCTGAATTAAAATCATTTTTATTTAATACCGAAAACAAAGATAGAATTGTAAAATACTGTGCTAATGAATTTGTAAATTTTAATTTCATTCCTCCCAGAGCACCTCATTTCGGCGGTATTTGGGAGGCCGCAGTCAAATCGGCTAAGGGTCATCTCAACCGTACCATCAAAAATGCAAGACTCACGGCTGAGGAACTAACAACAGTGTTGGTGGAGATAGAGGCTGTGTTAAATTCTCGGCCACTAACACCATTATCATCGGACCCAAACGATTATGAAGCATTAACTCCAGGGCATTTTATTATTGGTAGCGCACTAAAGGCACTCCCAGAGCGAAGGTTGTCAGCTGAAATAAGCAGCTTACACAGATGGAATCAAATCACTAGCATTAAACAGACGTTTTGGAAAAGGTGGTCAAATGATTATATTAACGAACTTCAAATACGATCAAAGTGGTTTTCGGAACAGCCAAACATCAACAACAACTCAATGGTTATCATCCATGAAGACAACTTACCACCACAAAAATGGCATATTGGAAGAGTTATAAACTGCATTCCAGGAAAGGACTCTAAAATACGTGTGGTGGACATTCGAACAACGAAGGGAATCATTCGGCGACCAATTCACAAGCTAGCATTACTCACTGTTTAAAATGCCTTTTAACGGGGGCCCGGGGTGTTGGGTCACCGATTGCAAACCACTGCTTACTTCAACCATATGTTCTTATATATTTTTTGCTATTTCTACTTCTTCTTATTTGCCTAATATTCAAGGTTAAGCATTAGAAGTCATTCACCTCAATGCAGTTAATAATTGTATTTGCATTGTGTTTGCTTGCGTTTGCTCTGTACACTTTTGCTAACGCTATGTTTCGCTCACGCAATTACACGTATGTTTGTTTGTGCAAATTAGTTAGTCCTATTTAGCATGTACTAAACTTAATATGTAAGCAGCATATTGCAATGCTGCATTCCCATTTTTACATTTCTCTTTTCTAAGTTATATGAAGAAGCAATAGCGTTAAGTAGGTACTTAGTTTATGGATTGTTAGAAGTACATAACATATACATATGTATGTATATATGAATTAATACAAAGCGGAATTATGTACATATTTAGCGGTATCGAAATATTGTATGGAATATTATTTAAGGAGAAGAATTGTGCAAATAAAGTTAGTCTAATACCTGACCACCTTACAGTGTCGTTACTCGGCCCTTTGCTACAATTTCGCATGTACCTTTCGCTGTTTCGTAAATTTGCGCGGTTATAAAAAAAGCTTTATAGCCCTACAGTATGTTTCAATAGTTTTGGCAACTTTTAATGAAAAACTTCTGTTTATTTTTTCTAATATTTTTTTTATAACAAAAAATAGCAATAATACTCGAAAACTATTTCTATTAAAAAATTTTATTTAAAAAAATTTTTTAAAAAGTTTTATTTTCAAAAATTGTCACTTGACAACTAAAAGCAAACTCTCTCTAAAGCAATAGCTCTCTGCTCCAAGTAAAATTGAATAATATTTTAAAATTATATAATATCGACTTGTGCTATTTTCGGTTTTTAAAAAACTGTAAATTCGCTTCATACAATGTTTTTGTTGTCTACGTAACAAAAGAGGCGATAGTAAATGACTTCGAGTGTACTCTCTCACTGATTATCTCACCGAATATCATTAACAGTTAATTGAGAATTAATTCCCAAGCCATGCACAGCTGAATGGGTAATATACTGAAATAATCACTGCCAAAGGCTAACTAAGAAAATTGTAACGCATTTTGGGCATAGATACCCTTTCAGCATAGCTACAGGCAAAAGCGAAAACTTTATTATAAACTTTTGTAATTATCCCTTAAACTTTGAACCTTTACGCCCCCAACACCTGTCTAAGAGTGCCAACACAAACTTATGCAGCACACTTTAATTCAATATCAGAAAATAAGTAATTAAATGTAGCTTTGTAGGTGTTTGTATGTTGTAAGAAAGCTTTTATTGTTAAAAGCTGCGAATTTGTTCTTAAGTTAATAAATTTTATCGAGTGTAGAATTTGGCAAATGAAGACATCTTCTTTAATAAATTTTTGCTGTTGCACTCAGCAATCAAATATGTCAGTAGATATGCCTATATAAGCCATATTAATAGCAATTTTTTAATTTTAATTTTTTAAATAACGCTTTGGCTTGCAAGCTTGCTGTAAGTAACATATTAACTAACTTATTGACCAACCTATTAACTAATATACTAACTAAATCACTACAAAACTCAAAAAAGTTTGGTTACTTTATTTTTGGCCAACTAAAAATTATTTTTCTAAAATCGAAAAGATTTTCTAAAACCAAAAAATTTTTTTGTGAAATATTTTTTCACCTTAAAAATTTCTTTGAAATATATTTACCATTTATTTCTGTTGCTTTTGTTTAATGTTCATATTCAAGCCCACCTTTTTAAGGTTCAATGCACGCAAAATTGTTGAAAATGGCTTTCTTCTTATGGCCACAGCACTACGGCACAAATTGCTAAATAAACTTTCCATCTATTTATATGTCTACACATTCAGCTCACTAATTTCTAAACAAAATATTTATTTTCGCTTAACGCTATTTAACGCACGAAAGCGTCTATATTAGCGTCGAATTCAAGTTCAAGTTCTTCGAAGGTCACTTGTCTATGACAAATTTGTTTTTCCAAACAATAAAAATAAAAAAAATTATCAAATTTCATTTGATTACTAAGTTCATTGCTTTCTTATTTTATTTTATTTTTTATTTTTTTTGTTGCTTTTGGCTTTGCTTTGACGTTAGCGTGTGCTAAGAGAGCCAGGAGAGCGCTCAAAGAAATGACTTCGAGCTAAATATGCAAATTGAGTGCACAAATAGAAAAGGCAGCGTGTTAGAAAGGTTTATAATATTATATGTGTTTGTGTGTGCGTTTTTGAATCAATGTTTTGAATGTCTAGTCTACTTTTTTTCAAGTTTTTTTCTTTTAATTTATATTCATTATTTTTAAACCTAGCAGCATCTAACATATATTGAAGCTTTTATAAAAAAAATTAATTAGCAGCCAAATATTTTGTGCCAAAAAATAGATTCGACTAGTGATAAACAAATCTAAAATTATTTAAACGAAAATAGAGCAAAAAGCAATTGAGAACAGTGTTTATTTATTTTTATTTTTCATTTTTGCATTTTTTGATTCGTTTTTTTTTTCGTTTTGAGGACAAAAATTTGTTTACAAAATATTGCAAAAATTGAGCAAGTAAGGTGTGGGCCGAATGCATAGAATATGCCATAATATACGTATGTTATTTATGTGTATGAATATAAGTGTACCTATGGTATATATGTACATATATTTGATGCATGTATAACATATATACTACAATTCTGCTATGATACCTATATATGAACGACAAAATATTGAGGATTGCTAGCGTAGTTTTTAGATACCTGTCAGAGACTTATTTTATATGAATTTTTAGTTTCTTGAAAGAAAAGGCATTTTTCATTAAATAATTTTAGATGCACTTCCGAAAAAGGTTATATTCAGCCACCTATTTCGCCTCAACAAAGTTACAAAATTTCGAAACCACTCTCTCTTTCTCGCCCTTACTTCCTTAAGCAATTCTCTCATTTCCCTACTCACTAGATCAAGCCCTTTCTCCTCCTTAATCGCTCAATCATTGTTTATCACTAGTAAACTCTCTATCATGACCTCACTCGTCCAATCTATCATCTCGTCCTAACCGCCTTGTGATATATAAATAACTGCTTGATTCCCAACTTGTTTCAAAAAATGTGATATACAGAGTAAAAATCTACCAGATGTGATTCTTATATTGGAATATTTAATAGGTCTATAACTGTTTTATTTGATGATCTAAAGCAGCGTCGTAAAAATATTGAAAACCACCTTGAAAGCTAGACTTATTTTGTTCTAATCACGAAGCACGCACATATGTATGTATAATCTATGGAAAGCGATTAAACAGGTGATAACCGCCATAGCCCTAGAATAATACCAAACAAAAAAACCAACAATAAAAACCTATAAATTTCACCAACAAAAAAAATACAACACAAAAAAGTTTCGTTGTTTACAAACATTCTTCTCGTTTCGGTAATTCAACATAAAATCGAAGGAGGTGACTAACAGTCCTCGATAGTATAGTGGTCAGTATCCCCGCCTGTCACGCGGGAGACCGGGGTTCAATTCCCCGTCGGGGAGTAAATATTAGAGTTAGTATATTTTTAGTAATTGTAATTAATTTTTTCTAAAAATTTTCCATTTTTTATAAACTACGGATTTATAAAAAATAATTAACCACAAAACATTAATTTAATTAATTAAAATTAATTAGAATAATTATTTTTACTTCATTATAAATAACATCAAATTATCAATAATTTAATTAGAAATCAACGTTATCAATTATTTTTAATCAATTACAACCAAATTAAGTTATTATTAATTTAACTAAATTAAATTAAATTCTATTAAGTATCATTAATAAAATTTTAATTAAGGGAATTAATTAAATTTTATTTAGTTTTAATTATACTTTGAATTGAACAATTCGTATTTTAATTAATTATTACTTATAATTTTAATTAATTGAACTAATGTTAAATACAATTTTATTAAAATTTAATTGAGGAGAGTCAATGTAAAATCTGTATTTTTCCTAATCATTGTAAATAATTTTTTTCTTATAAATCTTTCTTTCGTGCAATTATAATACAATTAATCATTAATTAAATTTCAATTTAATTTAATTTAATTTAATTTACTTTAAATAATTAATTAATTTCAATTAATTTTTAATTAATAAATTTAATTTAACCAACGTTTTAATTAATTAATTAATTTAATTAACCCTTAATTAAAGATTAATTGAAATTTATTAATGATGTAAAATTAATTATTTAAAGTGAATGAAAATTAATAACATTAATGACAATATATATACACCTAATTTAGTTTAATTAAATGTTAGTTAATTTAGGTTTAATTAATTAATCTAATTACAGTTTTAAATAATTAATTCATTTTAACTGTAATTTTAATAAATATATCTAATGTTATTTGCAATTTAATTAAATTTTTCAAGAAAGGACAAATTTTTGAAAGCTTTGAAAACACGATTTCAAAGGCATTTTATTACGTAGTGATTTCTTCCTAAACCATTTCCAACACCGCACCTATTTCTACGACCGCCACTGCACTTGTGCATAGCGCGCGTTAGATTGCTTTTGGACCGCGTCCAAGTAAAACACTTTGCATTCAAAATATACTGGCGGTGGCGGCAATCTCTACACATCAACGCTATTTTCGTACGACAACTATGCCGATGAAAACAAAATACGTATAACGGGAATTCCAAAGCGAAATGCCAACGGGCTGTAAATTTAAAAATAACTGAAATTACCGTTAAAACAATTCGCACATAAACAAACACGAATATTTGCACATACATGCATTCCTGAGAAAATATGCGAGTTTATGAGCGGAGAGGAAAATTTAAGATTTGCAATTACTTTTCAATTTAAAAACGGTTGAATGACTTGGCGTGTGCCAGAAACATCGGCAGGTGTTTGCTTTCATGAGTGCTAGGGGTCTATGATTGACAGCGTGAAATAGAAATGAAGAAAATGAAAATATTTGCTGATAATTGAAAATTGTTGTAGTTGGAAATATTTATTTATTGATTTAAATTTTTGAAAATAAAAATTAATGAAAAAAGTTAATTTATAAATAAAAATAATTAATATTTTAATTAATTAAAAAATATTAATGAATTTGAAATTAAAAAACAAAAACTTTAATTAATAAAAAATTAGTTAAAAATGAATTAATTAAAAGATTAATTATTTTTTATCAAATTTAAATTTCTAATTTTTCAACATAATTTTTAATTAACTGTTTTTTATGAATTTTAATTAAAAAATTAATTACTATATTTTCAATTAATTAAAAGGTTAACTATTTTTTATTAAATTTAATTATAAATTTTTAAGATGTTTTTTCGTAATATTTTTATTAATTATTTAAATTAAAAAATTAATTTAATTAAAAGTTAATTAATTAAATTAATTTTATTTAAAAAATATATTGTTAATAGACTACAAAAATAGCACACTTAAATTCCAATCGTTGGGCATACTTTCGTCCGACCAAGTGTGCTATGCCCAATCCACAAAAAAGGAGACCCCACAATCTGCGCCAACTACCGTGGGATTAGCCTCCTCAATATCGCATATAAGGTTCTGTCGAGCGTATTGTGTGAAAGATTAAAGCCCACCGTCAACAAACTGATTGGACCTTATCAGTGTGGCTTTAGACCTGGTAAATCAACAACCGACCAGATATTCACGATGCGCCAAATCTTGGAAAAGACCCGTGAAAGGAGAATCGACACACACCACCTCTTCGTCGATTTGAAAGCTGCTTTCGACAGCACGAAAAGGAGCTGCCTTTATGCCGCGATGTCTGAATTTGGTATCCGCGCAAAACTAATACGGCTGTGTAAACTGACGTTGAGCAACACAAAAAGCTCCGTCAGAATCGGGAAGGACCTCTCCGAGCCGTTCGATACCAAACGAGGTTTCAGACAAGGCGATTCCCTATCGTGCGACTTTTTCAACCTGCTTCTGGAGAAAATAGTTCGAGCTGCAGAACTTAACAGAGAGGGTACTATCTTTTATAAGAGTGTACAACTGCTGGCGTATGCCGATGATATTGATATCATCGGCCTCAATACCCGCGCCGTTAGTTCTGCTTTCTCCAGACTGGACAAGGAAGCAAAAGAAATGGGTCTGGCAGTGAACGAGGGCAAGACGAAATATCTCCTGTCATCAAACAAACAGTCGTCGCACTCGCGACTTGGCACTCACGTCACTGTTGACAGTCATAACTTTGAAGTTGTAGATAATTTCGTCTATCTTGGAACCAGCGTAAACACCACCAACAATGTCAGCCTAGAAATCCAACGCAGGATAACTCTTGCCAACAGGTGCTACTTCGGACTAAGTAGGCAATTGAGAAGCAAAGTCCTCTCTCGACAAACAAAAACCAAACTCTATAAGTCTCTCATAATTCCCGTCCTCCTATATGGTGCAGAGGCTTGGACGATGACAACAACCGATGAGTTGACGTTGCGAGTTTTCGAGAGAAAGGTTCTGCGAAAGATTTATGGTCCTTTGCGCGTTGGCCACGGCGAATATCGCATTCGATGGAACGATGAGCTGTACGAGATATACGACGACATTGACATAGTTCAGCGAATTAAAAGACAGCGGCTACGCTGGCTAGGTCATGTTGTCCGGATGGATGAAAACACTCCAGCTCTGAAAGTATTCGACGCAGTACCCGCCGCGGGAAGCAGAGGAAGAGGAAGACCTCCACTCCGTTGGAAGGACCAAGTAGAGAAGGACCTGGCCTCGCTTGGAATATCCAATTGGCGCCACGTAGCGAAGAGAAGAAACGACTGGCGCGCTGTTGTTGACTCGGCTATAATCGCGTAAGCGGTGTCTACGCCAGTAAAGAAGAAGAAGACTACAAAAATTAGAAAAAAATTTAATTGCAAATTTAATTTAATTAGTTAATTTCATTAATTAACACTTAATTTCAATTATGTTCATTAATTTCATTTATTAGCTCTTAATTAAATTTAATTTTAATTTTAAAAATTTTTTGTTTTAATTATTGTAATGAGTTAATTAATGAAATTAATTAATTAACTTAATTAAATTTTTAATTTTTTTTTTTTATTTTTTATTATTTTTATTTTTTTTTTTCAGGGTATTGCGAAAATTTCTATTTTGTATTTACTGTTTGTTGATATACATATAGTAATTCGTCAGTAAATTTTCCATTAATTTTTTAATTTTGTGAATTTTTATGATTTCTGAAAATTTTTTGGATCAACTTATTGTTTAAGCAAACCCAGCTGCATATTTAACATTTTGTTTATTTTTCTTTTTCAAAAAACATTCTAAAAAATTACTGAAATACCGTTTCAAATCATTTTTTTATAGTTCTGAAATTTTCCAAATTTTATTTATTTGCTTTTTAATTTTTCACATGAAAACCGCACATGTTCAACACTTACACAATGTTTCCATTAGTTACTTCGTTACAAAAAGAAAATCACCCGCCACACACTAGCCAACACAAATTTATTAACTTCACCTCATACACACCTCTCACTACACCACGCCACACCTCCCTCGGTCCACAGGTTAACCGTTAATCTTGTTGCTGGCCATCGATTGCCTCGAGCGCTTGAACGATTGCGCCCAGTGGCGGTAACAACTTTTGATGTAACCAAGCGAACACGCCTGCCGGTGTTGCAGTTGCAACATTAAATCGTAGAAAAATTACAAAATTCAAAATTCACCATAAATCACGTACGAAACTGCGCACGTTTCAAAACCACAACAACACGCACACGCCAGCACACGAAACGGCCCTCTGTCTAGGCGTCCAATAACAAAACAACCGGACGACGTGAACAACGATGGATGGATGGACAGGCGAACGAACGGAGCTGCCGGCAGCAAAACACAACACAACGAGTGCTGCATTTATAAGTTGTGTTTCGGTGTTGCCTTCGCCCTCCCGTCGCCCGCAGCAAACATATGTTTTACTTTCCGGGAAAAAAGAGGAAAAACTTGCAAGTTTACAAAATAGCTCATGAAAAGTGTGTGCAGGAAAGTGGAGACAGCAAATAAATTGCATTGGGGAGTGGATCGGAGAGTGTGCGGAACCGCGGAGTATGGTGCGCGCTAGCGGCGGTGTGAGGAAAAACTTTGAAAAATATCCGAAGCAGCAAATAATGTAATAAAGCATAAAGCGGAAAGGAATTAAAAGTTAGACGGACTGCTACATGCACAACGCTGGCGGCGACGACGCTGACGGAAGGCGTTGGAGACGACAGAGAGTGGCAAGTTTTTCTGGACAATAATGCAGCGCCAAACTTCCGTAGAAGCGGTTTCGTTTGCACCAAAGCGAAGTAAATAGAGGAAATGGCGGTAAGAACGTGATGCTTGCGGCTACAACGGAAAGTAATAATCTAAGGAGGGGAACTACAAAGCTGGAGGCGAAAACAGAATGGGATTAAGTTCCATTTGGTAAAACTTTTTTCATCTTCTGAGAAGGATTATGGATTTGACCAAACGAATCTACTCTCTCGTTCTCTACCTCACTTGATCAATCCACCATTCTTTCCTAACCGCTTCGGGAAGTGCAAATATCTACTTTCTCCTCAACTTCCCTCAATTAACAGAGTAAGATCAAGTTATCGACAAAACTAGGTTCCATTTGATAAGACTCTTTTCGTATTCTGAGAAGGAATGTGGATTTTTGGTCGACGGCTGTAAAAAATCAGAGCATATACTCTTAATTTACTGTCACCGTAGCAAGTTTACACTTTGAAGATCAGCTGGAGACGATTCTCTGGAATTTTGGATATTGTTTTCAGGCAAATACCACATTGGTAACTCGGTTTTATTGAAAAGTTAGATAAGATCTTGGTCTCTCAGCCATCTACTGACTTTCCGTAAGAGTTTGTTTGGAACCCAATTGTTTCGAACCCCCGTCCAATAACTCCAGAGCTCCTAAGTACTCTCCAAGATTTTCGTATTATTTGGAAGACATCTTTTAATCCGGAGCTCGAGGCTGAATCGTCGCTTCTGCACGAAAATTCTTCTACTTCACCTGCTGGTCAAAAATTCCAGAATTAGCATACGGTTTAGATAATAGTCTCAACATATACTGAAGGTGTGCACTACCGTCCTCATAAAGCTTCCTGCATCGTCACAAGCCCTTTAAAACAAAGACTTCCAACTCCACGACACATGCTGACACTTGACCAACCTTTAAGCTCGTCAGTTAGTCCGCTCGTGTGCCTGTCATCCGGTCGTTGTGTGCGGGTAGCATTGCTACTAGCAAAAAACGTGACTTCCGTCAAGGCTGTACCGCACCGCGTCCGGCTCGCGCTCAACCAGTCTTTACACACGCGCAGCTCATTTGTTAGTTTTTAGCTCTTGTGTTTACCAACTGGTTCGGCGAGTGATTTAAACTACAAACTTATAAGTCGTCAAGTCGCTAAGTCACTCGACAGCGGCAAGTCATGCTCACTCGTCCGCACACACACACACACACACAAAACGACTCCCACATGCCACTCAAACTATTCAACCATTCAACTACTTCATCATCACCATCTTCGCTAGTAGCAGCAACAGCGGTCGCAGCGGTTTGGACGCGATCATTACGAACTCGTTGCAAAAATTGCTGAAAATCCTTCCTTATATGTGTGTGTGCCCCACAGCAACATACGCGTATGCACATGACGGCCTCCGTGGAGCCAACCGGATTTGCTGTTAGAGGCACGTCTCAACGGTGCCGGTCTCGGTGGCACGCAAGCCAAAAGCACACAAGCCCATTTACTGCCTTCTACTTTAAAGTTTTTCCTTTCAACTTTTCTTTTCTGCACTTTTTCGCTTTAAGGCATTTAGCAAGTGCGCTTATGGTGGGCGGTGCACCCCATCCATCGCCTCCTCCATATGTATGTATTTCATTAACAACGGAAAGTGTAAAAATGACTTTACTTAAATGGCTTCTCGCCAACTTTGCTGGCACACGAACAGTTGCCGGGTAACTACGACTACAGCGCTTGAATGGCAGCCAGCAGCTTTGTAGGCGCTGTGGCTTACGCGACTCTTTGTTGCCATTTCGCTCGCTTTTGGCCACAAGCCACCGCGCTGCCACATTGCCAGCAATGAAATGAAATTGATTTTCACTACTTTAGCAGTCGGGGAGCGGCACTAATGCACGGCAGTAACCTAAATATACGAGTTACTTGAGGTTGCAAGCAGCGTGGCGCTTCCGAGCTTTTGACTCCAAAGTTGTGCTTCGTCTATGTATAATCGCTAAGAGATGAATAGGCGATAAGTAAGGAAATGTGCACTAATAATACGGTTAAGTATGGGCATAAGTGTAGACTATGTACTGTGAATAGCATGCTGAAGCGAAATCCGCAAAATGCTCTTTAAAAAGCGGATGAAAAATTTCATTTAAGTGGAAATGATTTTACAAATCCATTGCGCAATTTTGTGGGTCGGGTTATATATAGATGCACTGCGCGGAATACTCTCATAAATTATAGCAAATTTCTGCAAGTCTCGTTAACATTTTTGAAATGATTATCTTTTAAATTTTGCTGGTATGTTGAGTGTTAATTTTCTCGCCCGTGTAGATATTTGTTCACCTGGAACCATCTACGAAAAGAAAAATTCATCAATTCCTTAAAACATTCATTAAGAGTCAACCTCAAGCTACTGAAACACATAAAGCGTTTACCCCCCAAATTTTTTTGGTAAATCTAGATCTAGTTGTATATCTTCAAAGCTTTCATAGAACAATCTCGAGCTATTAAAAATATAAACCCATTACTGTCTAACTTTTTCCTGATAAATCTAGATGTAGACGTATCACTTAAAAGCTTTCATAGAACAACCTCAAGCTACTGAAAAATATGAAGAGATTTCCTCTTACTTTTTCTTGATAAATAGAGATATGCTTGTATATCCTCAAAGCTTTCATAGAACGACCTCAAGCTACTGAAAAAGATAAAGCGATTATTCTCTTATTTTTTCTTGATAAATCTAGATCTTGCTGTATATCTTCAAAGCTTTTATGGAACAACCTCAAGCTACTGAAAAATATGAAGAGATTTCCTCTTACTTTTTCTTGGTAAATAGAGATATGCTTGTATATCCTTAAAGCTTTCATAGAACAACCTCGAGCTATTAAAAAATATAAAGCGATTATTCTCTTATCTTTTCTTGATAAATAGATGACTTTTAATAAGCTTACTGTGAAATTTCATAACGTTCGGAGTTTTGTTCAAAACCCCAACCATCTCAGGAAAGTAAAAACTCCCAAAAAGGTGTTACACACGAGTCTTACAAGGTCTAACTCTTTGAATATATCATAGAACAGTCTCAAACTGCGCGGAAAAAGACAAAACTATATTTTCTTTTATTTTTTCTTGATAGATAGATCACTTTCACTAAGATCTCTGTGAAATTATCTAACGTTCGGAGCTTCAAGGATACCACGATAAATCATCACTTTTGAAAAAGTATTTCCCTCATCGACGACCTTATCAAGTATAGATAGAATAAATAATCAGCGCAACGAGCCAAGTCGGTTCAACGATATCCGTTTGACTAAGCTTTCTCTCGACGAACAGAGACAAACTCTACAAGTCACTCATCATCGCCGTCCTGCTATTTGATGCAGAGGCATGGACAATGACATCATCTCATGTTGCCCGGATGGAAGAGAACACTACAGCTTTGAAGGTTTTGGATGGATTTTTTATGTGACAAGATTTCTTCATGAAATGACCGGTTAAATTTTCTAAATTTTATATGTACATGAAACGCAACGACTTTTTTTATTTATTTCTTTTTTCAAACATTTCGCTCAGTGACTAAACTCTTAACTTAACAGCGAAGAGAGGTTAAGGTTATCAGCTGTTCGAAAAAAAGGGTGCTTAAGTTAAATGGGACTATCACTATGCAACAAAACTGGGTTATTGCGGCGGTGTTGGAAAAAGTCTGGCACTAAACCATTTCCTACTTACAAAACTCATATTTTGATAAAAAAATATATGCAAACATACATACATATGTATATAGCAATACATAAGGGTATATACGTAAGTATGTAAGTGTACTTTATGGTTGCCCTTTATGCGACAGCAGCGACCGGGAATGCTGTAACATTTGGCAACCAGCCAAAATACCACAATGATTTATTGCCATCCAGACTAAGTGTGGCGGAAAAATAGCAGCAACAACAGAGTGAGACAAGCACAAGAACATCATGAAAAATGATATGTTTAAAAAGATAAAGCGTGTAACTAGCCCAAATAGAATTGAAGCTGTGTCAGAGCAACCGAAAGGAAGTGATAAAACATGTTGCACAATCCACACGAAAAGACCGAACAACAGCAAGAACAGCGAACGATTAAACTTGAAGTGTGCTTTTTCACCCTTTTTTCTCTCATTTTTCATTATTTTTTTTTTTATTTTGATAATTATTTTTTTGCTGTGTTTTTTTTTTGTAATTTATCTTTTTTGAAATTTTTTTTTTATTTTTTGTTATTTTTTTTTTAATGTTTTTGCTACTCTGCTACAGCTTAATGCGTGTGTTAGTTAGCGCGATGGTATTGTAGGCGCTAAAAAAAATATGGCAACAAAGCGTATTTTTTATAGAAGAAATTAGATTACATGCAGCTTGTGATTATCGCCGCTGCCAAAGCTGCTGTCAGTGCAATTTAATACATAAAAATCGATGGCGATTTATTATGCTTGCTTTGTTGTTGCTGCTGTGAGACACATTGCCACTATTTATGGCATTATTTATTTTTTGTTTCAGCAATATATTGTATGATTTTCAAGTATATCTGTATTTTATTCATAAATTTTCTTATTTTTATTTATAATTTTTTTTTTTTGCCATTTCTTTTTTCAATTTTTTGCATTTTAGTTTATTTTTTTTTGTATTTTTTAGTATTTTTTATTATATGAAAACATATTTTAAAAAAATTTTATTTGTAACTGTTTTGACAAATTTTCATTTTTTTTAAATATTTTTTATTTATAAATTTTCTTATTTTTGTTTATTAATTCTTTTTTAATTTTTTGCATTTTAGTTATATTTTTTTTTTTGTAATTTTTAGTATTTTTTATTAAATGAAAACATATTAAAAAAATTTATTTGTTAGTTTTTTGGAGAGTTTAAATATTTTTTAAATATATTTTATTCGCACACTTTTTATTTTATTTTTATATTTATTTTTGTTTTATATTTTGCATTGAAGTTTTAAGTTTTTACTATATTTTATTTTTTTTGATACTTTTAAAACTATTTTTATTATAAACAATATATTTTTAAAAAATATATATTTTTAATTTTATTGCAAAATTATTTTTAAAATATTCATAAATTTTCTTATATTATTATTTTTTTTTTTTAATTTTTTGCATATTAGTTTTATTTTTTCATATTTATAAGTGTTTTTATATCAAATGTTATCTTTATAAATTTTTATTTTTAATTTTTTGGAGAATTTTAATTTTTTTTAAATATATTTTATTCGTAAATTTCTTATTTTATTTTTATATTTTTTACTTTTTGCATTTAAGTTTTATTTTGTATTTTTGTATTTTTAAATGTTTTTTTATTATATAAAATATATTTTTTTTAATATTTATTTTTAATTTTTTGCATTTTAGTTTTAAATTAATTTAAAATAAAAAATATTTTTTTTTTTGAAATTTTTCATTGTTTTCATTATTTAATTTACTTTTTTACAATTTTTTATTTTTTGTTTTAATTTTTTAAATAATATTTTTTATTTTGTATTATGTATTTATTTCATTACAATACTTTTTTATTTTTTTAATTTTTAGGTATTTTATTTTAATTTAATTTTTTTATTTTAATTTTTTTTTATAATAATTCTTTTTAGTTTTTTTTTTTGGAATTTGTAATTCTCTTTCTATTAATTTTTTATGTTTGTATTTTGACTTATTGATTTTAATTTATGATTTTTAATTTTTTGTATTTCTTAAATAATTTTGTTATTATTTGTTTTTTAATTTTTAATTGGTTTTAGAACTTTTTATTTTTTTTTAAGTGTTATTTTTATATAATTGTTTTATATTTTTACTCATTGATTTAGAAAATTGTTTTTTTTTTGTATTATTTAAATATTTTTTTTATTATAATTTTAATAATATTAATTTTTTTGTAATGTAATATATAACATTTTTTATTATATATTTTTGTTTTATTTTACAAACCTTTTATCATTATTTTTTTATAATTTAATTTTTTATTTAAACAAATTTTTTTTATGAAATATTTTTCCACATTTTTTATTTTTTAACTAAAAAACTTATTTTATTCCTTTTTTTAACGATTTTTTAAATTTTATTTTAATTTTCAATTTATTTGCATTTTTTAAATTTATTTTACAATGTTTTTTTTATACTCTATATTTTTTTCTATCTATTATAGTGTGCTTATATTTTTCATCATATAACATAGGTATATGTATATTTGTTCATTATTCAATTTCGTTTTCAAAAAAACAGTTGCAGTAATATAAATGTGAGCACATAAACCCCCACTTCTGTAAGCCATTATTTATATTGCCGACTTTTACGAGCTGCATTGGTAATTGTTGGCCTTCAGCCAAATGCTGATAAAGCCGCAGCAAAATACGAAACCTCTTTTGAGCAAATAAAATTGAAAACGAATGAGCAAAAAATCTGCACAAAATAAAATGTACACGAATTCAGTCGCGAAAAGTATGGCTAAAGGGCAAAACGTGTAAACAAAAGTCAATGAAAACAAAAGTTCGCCATTGATTTTTCCACCGCCGCTCGCGCGCCTCTTCACTGCACTTTTCACTCAACATTTTTTTATTTTCATTTTGCTTTCTTTTCAGCAAAGTGCTTTGGCTTTAAAATAGCATTACGGTTTGACCGAGCGAGCACCTGGTTAAGCGTTTGACGTACATAATTTCGCAGCTGCTTTGGCGGAAGAAAATGTAAATACCAAGTCTGGCATAGTGAGTACACAAGACACAAGTAAAATTATGCATTATTTGACTGTGCAGTGCAGTAAGTATGCACTGAGAGAAAGTACAATTTGCTGTAAATATTATTGCGAAATCGAGTTTAACACTAAAAATCGGTGTTATCTTACAATACATTTTTCTTAAAACGTCTCCAACATTTTATGGTTTAGATATTTGTAGAAATAGAATTTTGAGAATTTTCTTCATGCTTCTAAAAAATTTAAACATCAAAGCTTTAATCAGATCTAACGCTATACTCAGAGATTCTTAAAGAACTCCATAAGTACACTTTACATATGTTTAGAAATACAAAATAACGTTGCTTTATAACATAAATTTATTTAAAAAACTCAAAGCACTCTCTTCAAAAGTACTTTTTAACACAAAACCTTAAACTCGAGTTACAAAATTAAGCCCAGTACTCATTAAAGAGCTCAAAATGTACAGTTGACAGATATTTATGAGCACATAATGTTAAACTCGAGTTACACAATTGAACTTGGAGTTCCTTTGAGCACGAAATAGCATTGCTTTCATACTCAGAGTTCCTTAAACACCCCAATGACTATACTTGAAAAGCAGTTTTAGGCATAAGACTTTAAACTCGAGTTATAAAATTAAACAGAGAATCTCTTGAAGACCTTAATACGTATAGTTGATAGATATTTAAAAATATGTAATCTTAAACTCGAGTTAAACAATTAAACTCGGAGTTCCTTAAACACGAAATGGCACTGCTTTAAGCTCTAATTTCTTAAACTCCTCAAAGAGTTCTCTTCAAAAGCACTCTTAAACTCAAAACCTTAAGCTCGAGTTACAAAATAAAACTCAAAATATTAAACTCGAGTTATAAAATAAACTCAAACACGAAATAGTACGGTTTTAAAATCAAAGTTTCTTAAACACCGCGAGAAGTACACTTGGCAATTACTTTCAAACAGAAAATTTTAAACTCGAGTTACAAAATCAAATTAAATATCGATTAAAGATCTGAGTACACTTGACGGACATTTATAAACACAAAACCTTAAACTCGAGTTATTAAATAAACTCAGAGTTTCTCAAGCAGTTCTTAAACAACGCCTTAAGTATAAAAAACGCAAAACCTTAAACTCGAGTTAAAGTAAAGTTAAAGTTTAAGGAACTCTGAAACTCGAAATAACGCTGCTGTAAACTCAGAGTTTCTTAAACTTTAAAAAGCAGATGACAGATGTTTCTAAACAAATATCCTTAAACTAGAGCTTACGTATCATAAATTATAACTCTTTTATAACCATATCATGCCTCAAATATTAACGCAAATTAATCTTAATATTCTTTTATTTTTTTTTTTAGTTTACAACCTAACAGCTCTCTCTGTTTCTATTTGCATAATAATATTATTTCGTAACCCAAATAAATTCGTTTTCGCACATCACCATTGGCATTTCGAGAATTTTTGAACAATTCCATTTGAATTTGAAAGAATTCTTCCGCAATTTAAATGCTGTAATTTGTTTACTTAAGCAATGACTTACATGCTTGCGCCAAGAGCGCGGCTAACTCAATAAAACGCTTGTGCAAGTGTGAATAAAATTATAAGCGCTTTACAAATAAACTCACACACTTGCGCCTCAGTAAAAGCATTTACATACATACATATGTATGTGTGTAAGCAATAGTAATTAAGCATAACTTTTGAAATTTGTTTTCGTTGTTTTCACAATATTTCAAGCAGCAAATGTAATTCTCCGGCCGCTGTTTGTTTGGTTTCCCGGTTCGAGCGTTCTTCGACTTATTTGGATAAACAAATCCAAAAAGCCTTAATATTTGGTTGAGCATGCAACACGAGTTTGTTTGTTGTGCTTGTAATTAAACATACTGAGTAATTGCTTTCCGAGTATTTTCGATATTTTATTGCGTTTGCTTTGATTACTCAATCAGTTGATTGCACTTCCTGCTGCTTAACTCAAACCTGAGTGGCGCATGCTGAGAGGAAATCAATAAAAGGTGATATTCTTACGAATATAACGGCTTATTAATGGATTATTTGGATACAAGTATTATGTAAATTTCTGCTGATTGCGAAGGTATCTATTTGATTATTTCAGGAATTAACGCCACATGTGGTGGATTTCACAAAGCAAGATAATGACCCCATTCAGGGCAATAATGTCTCAATCACTAAAAATAATGCCTCGTAATCAGTAATATTATATAAATCACAAGAAATAACATCTCAGTCATAGCAATAATGTCTCAATCACAAAAAAATAATGTCTCAATCACCAAAATAATGTCTCAATCAAAAAACATAATGTCTCAATCGCAAAACATAATATCTCAATCAGAGGAATAATGTCTCAATCACGGAGCAATCATTTCTCAATCACAAAAAATCAGATCTCAAACACAGCAGTAATATCCCAATCGCAAAAATCTTTACAGTTTGATTGTTTTCTTAAACTTAGTCTAAAATAATGCGAAAAAGTTAAGTGAGTGACTCACATGTCATGGCAATTCAAGGTTTTATGTATTGAAGACAACCATGTATCGGGTTAAACTGTGGTTTAGAGCTTCCAGAAGATAATTTCTCTTAAAAAAAACTTCGTTCTAGCAAATGCGATCTCAAATCTCTCTATTGTTCTTGAATGTTTGACATCATTATATTGTCTTTTAAACTGACTAGCCATCAGTTTTCGGTTGAAATTTTGGTTGTCTTCTAAACTCAGTGTTTCTTAAACACCTCAGTGAGAATAATTACGAGTTAGTGAGAGTTTAAGGGTACTGATGAGCCCTACGAGTCATTCTGGTGATAGTAGAGTCTTTGCTTTTTATAGATTGAAACAAGTCGTACAAACATTATTTCGCTTTCAGCCACAAACTTGAGTTTATTAAACAATTTAGCATTAAACACTTTTCTCAAACACTGAGTTTGTTATTCATTTTTTGATTTTTGAAAAGTTCACCATTTTATAGTGCGTATGTAGTAGTGTACATAAAAAACTTCAAATTAAACTGTGAGTTTCTTAAACACCATAACCTGAATACTTGAGAGTTAGTGAGGGTTTAGAGGTAATGTTGGTTCCTGTTAGTTAATATGTTAGATAAAGTAAAGTATGTTAGATCCTATATCTCCTTTTTCCAAGAGGAAAATAGAGGAATCGAATCCGGCACAATGCTCTTACTTTTTCCATGTAGAAAACAGAAGAGTCGAATTATCATAATTGCAACCCTACAACCCAAAGTGCTAACACAATATATTCTCCCAAAGTTCCTAGCTGGAATTCTGGGTCTCAACTGACAACGCAATAATATTTAATATTTTTATTTTTTTTTTATTCTGACTACCGATAATAATTGATTGCTCCAAGTATAATAAAGTTGTAATCGTAGCAATTTATTGCTATCTTTATGATCCGGCAATACATTGTAAGCAGTCTGACATCTCATACCATATGTATTTAACACTCAAGGTTGGGTAATGTGTCAAATACAGCTGTCAATTGTATGAATAATTACTAATTCGCACTTGATAAGTAAGAGTGTAGCTGATTTAATATAGCAGATATGTATTTCGTGAAAAAGAAGTCAATCAAAGGTAGTTAATTAAGTGAGCTGCGACTAAATACGATTGAGTAGGTATGTAAGTATGTACGTAGTACTACGTACTATATGACTATTTATGTTATTACACTACATTGGTATTTTCGGGAACCATCTTTAATATCAAGCTGTAGTAAAAAATCGAAGAAAAAATACGGATGAGTTTCCGGACACTGCCATAGGAAAATCAACCATCTAAAATATTATTTAGACGAAGTGAAATAAGCACCGAAAACGTTGAAAAAGAGAGATAAATTTACAGGACCGTAGAGGCAAGTTGTTCGAGATAGCAGACACTCCAAAGATATCAACTGAATCTGCAGATAATGTCATTCACGTAAATTTGGAT